>JALIZH010018672.1:0-600000 GCA_030522465.1 Rhipicephalus appendiculatus | reverse complement strand
CATGCGGCGCGATGAAATACGTCCACACGACGGGGCGAGGCCGTTCAAAAGCGAGGCCGCAGGCCCTTTGTGCCGTCTCGCGGGTGTTCTGTCAAGCCGCTGAAGAATCTCCGAGATGTCCGTACGACCAACGCTAAATGGTGTATATAAACAGCTCGCCGTTTCTATGCTAGATGGTCTATGCGTGGGGGGCCGAGCAGCTGAACAGATCGCGCCACAGAGCAAGGGGTCGCAGATTTGGATCCCGGTCCGAAGTTTTTTTTTTTGCTTCTTTATTTGCATCTGCCTCAAATGCTCGCTCATGGAAAACGCAGCTTTTTCGCTCACAACCAAATACGCCACGCCGACGCCGTTGCCCTCACCAACACCGGAATTTCTGCGCGACAAGTTCTTCAATGATGTCGCGTCAAAATGCATGTGCCGCAGGAAAACGTGTCTGCAGACGCAGCCAATCACATGGTCGCAGTGTCACCTGATTACGCCATGTAGATGAGTGATAATAACATTTATTAAAAAAATAACTGACTGGGTAATACCCTTGTTACACAGGCAGCCTAAACCACGGTTAACGTAACCGCAGTTCGCTTATGTTCCACGGTACGTGAAACCGCAGTTATGCCGCTAACCGCGGTTATAGGAAACCAAGCTTGGCAACCTCGGCTTGGCAGTTAACGGATGAAATGGCGGCGTCCATGTAGGATGGGTTAGCCGCCTTAACAAAGGACGCTTTTGCGCTGTGCAACATCGGCGAACCTCGGCTGGCGCTAACCGTGGTTCCATGCGGTTAACCGTCGTTGGCCGTAACCGCGGTTAACTTGCCGGTGTAACGACGGTATTAGATGGTTATTCACGCTGACAATAAACAGCGCAACCACGAGGCGCAAACAAATAGGACAAGCGCTGACTTCCAGCTCCATTTTATTGATATGAATGCGCCATATAAGTATCTGCGGGAACAGTTACAAAAAAAAACACACAAAAAGATTGTGCTGACACAAAACCAGCAAAAACAGCATCATCAATCTAGGTGGCAGATGATGCGAGAAAGGAGCGGGTGCGTAAGCAAACCGTCGGTCGCGCTATCTCACAGGCAGCTCGGTTTCTTGGAATCCGGAGGTTTTCGCAGCAGGCCACTGCGATTCTTGTGCTGTTTTTTGCTGCTTTCATCTCAGCTCATTTTCAGGAGCTTGCTCGGCAAGCTGCCTTATGCTCGCGCCTTGTCCGGCAGCGGCGGCGGCGGCATGTACACTTCTCCGGTGATTCCAGCGCAGCCACTCAAAGCGCCGGGTTTCCTGTGATTTTAAGAATGCTCACTAGACGGCGGCGCCACTCAAGGCGACGCACACCACTCTCGGCACGTGCGCTTCCTTTCTGTTCGCTGGGAGCTCACGCAGTGAACACTCTTCGTTACCGCTCGGCCGCATGAACACCGCAGAAGCCAAGGCAGCAGCGCGGCGGGCTTGCAACGCAGTAGCAGCTCAGGCTCGCCGCCAAGAGCCTGCGGTGACAGCCCAGGAGGCCGAAGCGAAGAGGGCTCGCCCTCAAGCATAATGTATATAGTCCATCAAAATGTATATAGTGCATCCAAATGTAAATTAATAAACATTGTGTATGTAATGTATATATAACAACGTTGTAACGTCTATATATGATGGTAGGAGATGTGTAGGAGGATTCGCGGGTTACCCGATCACCTCCGAGCAAGCTCCTCTAACATCATTCGCTTTGTGGATATGGCGGTGATCTTTTTTTCGGGTTTTTCTTTTGAACGGAACATGAGGGGGGGCAACATTGAAGAAGCCACAAATCGGCCGGGAGTGTTCATGTTATTGCTATCGCAAGAAACATTGGGTTCTTTGCGTACCAGTTCCCTAAGACGTCTCGCTGTACTAAGTGCTTTTATAGAGAATGCTGATTCACCTTCTTGAATTAGCATTGGTGGTTTGGTTGCCGTATAAGCACTGAAATAAGCACTTTCAATAATATTCTACGAAAACCAATATTCCATTTTCCATGATACAGCCTCAGCTTCTCAGCGACACTAGCACTACGATCACTGAATATCAGAAAGAGAGAGACTCTTTATTAGAAAAAACACATATTCTTGCCAGCGTCTGTATACTGCTGGCATGCTACTATGTATAGGGATGGGAAATAACATTGAAAGACTCCAGAAGAGAGGGATGGAAATAATAACAATAAAAAGAATATAAACAAATATGAAATGCGGAAGTGAACCCAATAAAATATTTACAACTAGGGTGTCAGGTAAGTTAGGGATTTCCCGAGTGAAATAGTCAATCATTAAAGCCCTCCGGCAAGGCCAATTTCGGACAGGTAATTGACTAGCGACTACAAAATCCGACGCTGTTTTGAAGGGCCGGGCACCCCGGGCCTAATATACTGTGAAATGTTAACTGATCGTGGCAAATAGTGTCCATTTGTCGCTCAAAGAATTGTCTCTCGTCGCGGTACTGAAGTAATGTGAGCTCCCTGGTCTCTATTCTGCAGTGTCATGCCAGCAGATGCAATTACTAGCCGACTTTCCGGCCTCTCTGAAATTACCCCATCGCATTTACTAACGAAATTTGTACCCGTAACTCCCACGCCACGGACTTGCCATATTTCTGTGCTCGTGCTAATGTGTTAAATGTGAAGCATTTCTAACAAACCAAACGCACTTTGACTATTTTCATCTATCTATCTATCGTTCGTCCGTCTGTCTGTCTATCTGTCTGCCTGTCTGTCTGTCACACACACCCGCGCTCGCTAAAACTTGCACCGTCACGCGCGCCAAATGGCTGGCAAAGGGCCAAAAAACCACCATCAACTTATCGGCCTACCGCTGCAATGCAGCCGGCGAATCGCGGCATCAGCTGATTTCGTTCGCTCAAGCCACGGCTGAGAGCAGCACGGTCGCGGCGCGCGAATGCACTAGACAGGGATTTGGTTTTTTTTTTTTTTTTTTGTATTTCGCGGGCCTTCTTTTTGCAGCTTGGAAAAAATGGTGCACGTGAGACTTTCTTTATCGTAAATAATGTAATGGGGGTTTCTGAAGACGCTCTCGAACTTTCCAAGTCCCATTTCTTGCGTAAAGTCAATATTTATTAATTTAGTTGAATAATCCTAATTAACAAATTGATTAATTACAAAACAAAAAAAATTGCCTGTAGTGCGCAGGGTGCCTGTCAGCAATATGTAATTGATTTCACTTGCCCGCCTTTAATATTGTATTTTTTAACCCTTGGCTAACGATAGCTGGGACACCCGGTGTATATGTTCGTGCGTGCGTGTATATATTATGTTCGTGCGTGCGTAGCGTGCATAGTGTGCGTGTATATATCTGCTTCGAATATCAAATACTGCCACGACGAACAAGCGAGTGTTCGGTAGAACATGACCTTATTTATTAGAAACTTAATAACATGGATCGGCAAACGAAAAGAAAGGAGCACTCCTATTTCAAGCGAAACTACGATTCGCCTTATCTCAAGATACACTGACCCAGACAGAGCTCCGTTCTATAATCAAGTGAACGGCATGCGTATTCAGCTTTTGACGGGACAACGGAACTCAATGGGATACATGCAATCGGCAACACGAGTCGCAGCGCAGAGTTACCTCAAAAACTGTGCAGGCCTTACCTGTATCAGTGCAGCAACGCAGCGCACGAGTGCTTGCACCTTTCGGAGAGGCCCGCTACACATTAGCAGTTGCGTCCTTCAACCTCGGGCTCGCTGGACAAGTTCTTCAACTAGAAGTAAATCTGATTCGGTTTGCCGAAGAGGCTCGATGTTTGCACGCACAGCGCAACTATTTCGGCTGTTTCGCTAGTGAAATCCTTTATGCCGATGAGAACTAGGTGGTCGGCGGCCAGCACCATTTCGCTTTCGACGAAGCAACGCGATCCGACGCCACAATCAAGAAACTTCAGCACAGCGCCAAGCGAAAGTGGCGCGTTGACCCTGTTAGGCGTAGCCATCTTTTTTTTCAACCAGTGTTGCCAGGACAAGGAGCGTTTTATGGAGTTGCGAATAGCAGAAACGGAGAGCGTGGGACCGAGGGAAGAGGGTGACCAAGGCCAGGGAGACTTCCAGTGTCAAGGCTGCTGCGCGCTCTCACCGGGCCGCAGATCGAAGCTTCTCATCGCGTGGCGTTGGTAAGGCAACTACGCTGTTCCTAGTATCACACCCGGGCGGCGGCTAGCGAACGACGAACGGGCGTCCGGCCGTTGACCCCGGCTCGCAGTGCGCTACCTCACTATCGACCAATGATGGTTGAGCGTTTTTACCGCCTCACCTCCCGCCGACGCCTGCACGTGAACCATCCTCAGTTCTGTCCACGCCTCTCATCAGGAACGGTAACTTATTTTGGTATAAATCTCGCGATTGCGCCACTAGCGTTGAACAGCCGTGTTTTGTCTCCGTAGTTCTCGATTTGCGTGCTTAGTGCTCGCTTGATATATGTGATGCTTTTTTTTAAATGCGAAGCATTTCTTAGCGAACTTCGGCGAGATTGAGCGTATCTATCTATATATCTATCTATCTATCTAGCCGCCTACGACTTTCTGCACTCCTGGCCGTATCGTTAATGAGATTTATACCAAACTTGGTAAGACATAACATGACTGTATGAGGAACATGAATGACTGCTCATATCATGAAAATCATGAATAACTGGTCATGAAAAGTATGATTTACACGTGAGGGCCGTAGTGCTCCTAAGGCCGTTTTCTTAACTTGATATATTCAAAAATTGGTACGATGAGACATTTGTGCATGACCACCATAAATGACATATGGTAAAATGAAAATCATGACATGCATGTCATGTACGACATGATTTACATGCCACGCTCATGATACGCTGACGGCCGTTTCGCTAGCTTGATATACACCGAATTTGGTATTGCTTGACATGAGTGTATGACGAACATAAATGTCAAGTGATAATATGCAAATCATGACATGTCATGTGCAAAACGACTTGCATGCCACGCTCATGACACGCTTTCGACCGTTTCGCTAGCTCGATATACACAAAATTTGATATTGCGTGACGTGACTGTATGACGAACCTAAATGACAAGTGGTAATATGGAAATCATGACATGTCATGTGCAACATGACCTGCATGCCGCGCTCGTCGCACGCTCGCGGCCATTTTGCTAGCTTGATATACACTAATTTGGTATTGCGGGACGTCACTGTATGATGAGCATAAATGACAAGTGGTAATATTGAAATCATGACATGTCATGTGGAACATGACTTGCATGCTACGCTCATGGCGCGCTCGCGGCCGTTTCGCTAGCTTGATATACACCAAAATTTGTATTGTGGGACGTGACTGTATAACGAACATAAGTGGCAGGTGGTAACACGAAAATCTTGGCATGCATGTCATCTACAATGTCATTTAAATGGTACACTCATGGTGCGCTTGCGCCCAGTTCGCTAGCTTGATATACACCAAAATTGGTATTGCTCGATGTGACTGTATGACGAACATAAATAAGAGGTTCTAACATGTCAACCATGACATGCATATTATGTCCAGCATGATTTGCTCCTTGCTGGCTGCTTCGCATTACATCGATTCCCACAGTGTGTGGGATCTGCCGGTTTTTTCTTTCTTGTTGTAGTGAAGACGAGAAAGAAGATTCGCTCGGGCGTCTGTTGCTGTGCGCGAGATCTGGGTTCCTGTCGGACCAGCGCTACTCTGACTGCCAAGTCGTCACTGCTTTTCTAGTAAATCTTCATACGACATTTGGTGGAGGTTGCTGCAAATCCCTGACCTCACCCTGGAACTTCGCAACCGAACGTTGCCACCAGCTTCAACCGCTGCAATGACCGACATCGCCAACAATCAGCCCGGCGGTACCGCCATCCAGCGGTACCGTGACCCTCCTATTTTTAGCGGTACCGGTGAGGCTGACGTGTAAGCTTGGCTTTCCACCTATGAGCGCGTCAGTGAAACCAACAACTGGGATGACCCGGCAAAACTGCGCGTCGTCACCTTCTATCTTGCCGATGTCGCCAACCTCTGGTTTCAAAACCACGAGCGTGAGTTTCCAACCTGGTCAGACTTCAAGACAGCAATTGTAGGAGTCTTCGGCAACCCAACTTTGAGAAAACTTCGCGCTGAACAACGCCTACGCTAGCGAACTCAACAGCCCGGTGAGACATACACGAGCTACATAGAGGATGTCATCAATATTTGCTCCCGCGTCAATGCCTCCATGGGCGAAGAGGAAAAAGTTAAGCATATCCTCAAAGGCATCGAGGATGAGGCATTTCAGATACTTCTTGCGCGGAACCCTGCTTCTGTCGCGGCCGTCGTCACTCTTTGCCAGAGCTTTGACGAGCTGCGTCGACAAAGGGTGCTTGCGCGCAGCGCTGTCGCATCTGCCGAGTCACTCTCGGGCCTCACGATTGTCTCGCCCCCGTCGCCCGCTACACCACTGTCTACCCAGATCAAAGACTTCATTCGGGAGGAGGTGGCGCGGCAGCTGTCTATGCTACCTCTGACCGATGAATCCGTACAGCCTGACACATCTCTTGCTGCTCCCATCAAGAGGGCTATCCGCGATCAACTCGCCGAGTCGGTACCTTTGGCCCAACCTTGTCCACCTGTGGCTCCACCTTTGACCTATGCCGCAGTCGCGGCGCGACCTCCGCCACCGACATTCGCCTTCCCTGCCGCAATGCGCCCGCCAAGAGCCAGGCCTCCTGCGTCGCCACCAATGCCATTTCGAAGCCAGTATGTCCAAAATCCCTGGCGCACACGCGACAACCGGCCTATATGCTTCGCTTGTGGTTTCGCCGGACATGTGGCCCGCTTCTGCAACCGTCGCATGCCACCTGCTAATCAAGCTTCCGCAACGCCCGATTACGGCGGCTACCCACACGATGCTACGGATCATGCCACGCGTCCCAGCTCAGACTTTTCGCCGCCTCCGCGACGGCCTTCGGTAACCACCGCTCCCCTTCGCCCCGTCTTCGCTCGCCTTAACCCTTACGTCGTCGGCAGTCCCCCCAGCGAGGGAAACTAGCTGCTGCAGTTCCGCAGGCGCGAACTGCCAGCTTCGCGACTTCTACAAGGCCTGCACAGTCACCACGCAATTCACTCGACGTTATGGTGGAAGGAACTGCCGCAACTGCGCTTATTGACACTGGGGCTGCGATTTCAGTCATAGATGAGAACTTCTGCCGTAAACTGCATATGCTCACGACGCCGTTCACCGGCATGCTGCTGCGCAGCGCAAGTACGCAGCACATAGCGCCGGTTCCTGCATGTACCGCAAGGGTGGTTATTGACGGCGTCCTCTATGTTGTCGAATTTCTCGTGCTGTCTTCATGTTCACATGACATCATCCTCGGCTGGGATTTCTTATCTCAGCATCGCGCCATCATCGACTGTGCCCGGGCCGAAGTGGCGCTCTTCCCTTTCTCTGATGACGCATTGCCTTACCCTTCTGCGAGTACAGCCCAAAAGCTCACTGTTGTGTCCGACACGGACATACCACCCGCCATGTCAGTGCTTGTTCCCGTGTCTTGCTCAACCGCGCCGTATAACACTGTCCTTTTCACACCGTCGCCTATTTTCCTGCGTCGCAGGGCTCTGCCTCTCCCTTTTGCCGTCCTCAATACCACATCCGGATCATCGGCAATGCTTGTGTGTAATCTGTTCGAACACCCTGTGACCTTGCTGCGCGGAGAATCTCTTGGTGCGTTCAGCCTGTTGATCCGCTCCACATCATCGAGACTTCGGATGACACGCCCTGTTCTGAGCTCGCCGCCCTCACTTCTCCCGTCCAGCGCACGTCAACTTCATCATCGTCAACTTCGTCTTTGCCAGACATCTTTGAAGCTGTCGTGGATGCCGATCTGCCGCCTCCGCACCGTACGCATGTCCTTGCGCTTCTCCAGAATTTTCGCTCGTCGTTTGATTGCGACCAGCCGCGCTTGGGGCGTACAGCGAACGTCAGTCACAGTGTCCACACAGGTTCTCATCCTCCATTGCGCCAGCGACCATACCGTGTGTCGGCAGCCGAGCGGAACGTCATTAACGAGCAAGTCGATGAAATGCTGCAACGTGGCGTCATTCGCCCTTCCCAGAATCCTTGGGCGTCCCCTGTCGTATTAGTGCGCAAGAAGGACGGGTCAATACGCTTCTGTGTGGATTACCGTCGGCTAAATAAGATCACTCGTAAAGATGTCTACCCGCTGCCCCGCATAGATGACGCACTTGACTGCTTGCAAGGCGCGGAGTACTACTCATCTTTAGATCTTCGCTCTCGCTATTGGCAAGTGCCGATGGCGGAAGGTGACTGCGAGAAGACAGCTTTCGTAACGCCCGATGGCTTATACGAATTTACCGTAACGCCTTTTGGGCTCTGCAACGCGCCCGCTACTTTCGAGCGCATGATGGACACTATCCTTCGTAACTACAGGTGGAAAACATGTCTGTGCTATCTTGACGACATCGTCGTGTTTTCATCAGATTTTCCGACGCACCTTGTTCGCTTGCGTGAGATACTGACCTGTCTCACCTCTGCCGGCCTCCAACTCAACATCAAAACGTGCTGTTTCGCTGCCCGCAAGCTAACGATATTGGGACACGTCGTTTCGAAGGATGGCGTGCTGCCTGACCCAGATAAGCTTCGCGCCGTTGCCGAGTTTCCCAGGCCCAAGACTCTTAAGGCGCTCCGTAGCTTTGTAAGCCTCTGCTCCTACTTCCGGCGCTTTGTGCGTAATTTTGCGACCATCATCGCCCCACTGACGAATTTGCTTACGGCTAGCAACGGCATTTCCGCTTGGTTACCCTCGTGCGATGAAGCCTTCAAGCAGCTACGCCACCTACTTACCTCACCACCAATACTTCGGCATTACGATCCCACAGCGCCTACAGAAATCCATACCGACGCTAGCGGCATCGGACTTGGCGCAGTACTAGCTCAGCGGAAGGACGGCTACGACGAGTACGTCATCGCGTATGCTAGTCGCACTTTGAAGAAGCCAGAAGCGAACTATTCTGTGACCGAAAAGGAGTGTTTGGCCATAATTTGGGCTCTTGGCAAATTTCGTCCATACCTATATGGTCGAACTTTCGACGTTGTTACCGACCATCACGCCCTTTGCTGGCTTTCTTCGTTGAAAGATCCATCAGGTCGCCTCGGCCGATGGGCTCTTCGCTTACAGGAATATGACATTCGCGTTCTCTACAGATCGGGCAGGAAGCACACTGACGCCGATGCGCTTTCTCGGTCACCGATACCTTCCGATGTAGATTCCCTGTCAACGCTCTTCACATCCATGTCACCCATCGACGCCACGGACATGCCGGCTGAACAGCGGAAGGATCCCCGGCTATCAACTATGCTCAACTACCTCCAGGATCCATCGGCCGCACCTTCTTCGAGAACACTTCGTCGCCAAGCCGCCCACTTTACTGTGCGCGACAACATCCTTTACCGCAGGAATTATATGCCCGATGGTCGCAAATGGCTGCTAGTGATACCACGGCACATGCGTTCCGACATCTGCGCTTACTTCCATGCTGCTCCTCACCATGGTCACGCCGGCGTTCTGAAAACGTATGCTCGGCTCAGGCAACGTTTCTACTGGCATGGAATGTATCACTTTGTCTGCCAGTACATTCGCTCTTGCACGCTGTGCCAGCGGCGTAAAATTCACCAGCGCCCTTCCGGCGAGTTACAGCCGCTTCCCTGCCCTGCTCGTCCCTTTGATCGCGTTGGCATACGGCCCACTTCCCTGCAGTTCCTTGGGTAACAGATGGATAATTGTCGGCGTCGATCATTTGACGCGCTATGCGGAGACTGCAGCGCTACCTGCCGCCACCGCTCGCGAGGTCGCATTATTCATTCTACGGAATTTCGTTCTTCGACATGGAGCACCACGCGAACTGCTCAGCGACAGAGAGGGCGTGTGTTCCTCTCCGACGTCATCCAAGCCCTTCTCGCTGCATGCAGCACCATTCACCTCAAGTCTACCGCATACCACCCGCAAACGAACGGCTTGACGGAGAGCTTCAACCGCACGCTCGGTGACATGATAACTATGTACGTCGCATCGGATCACAGTAACTGGGATGCTGTTTTACCATTCGTAACTTACGCCTACAACACTGCCACACAAGCTACCACTGGCTTTTCCCCGTTTTTCCTGTTGTACGGACGAGAGCCCTCTTGTACCATGGACACACTGCTTCCATACCGACCCGACGCGTCCGAATGCACGCCGGTGTCTGAAGCGGCGAGATATGCAGATGGACTGTAGGCAGCTCGCTCGTAAACTTACAACCGCCGCTCAAGGTCGCGAAAAACTGCGACATGACAATGACGCGTCTTCACCAGACTTCCCGACTGGTTGTCTCGTTTGGTTGTGGATACCTCCTCACAGCCCTGGCCTTACAAACAAGTTTCTTGCACGCTATGATGGCCCCTACCGCATCAAAGGACGCACGTCTCCTGCCAACTACATAGTTGAGCCCGTGACGCCGTCCCACGACCTCAGACATCGCGGTCGGGACACGGTTCACGTCAGCAGAATTAAGCCGTACTACGACCCCTTGATACTGCCTACGCCTTGAGACGCCAGGATGGCTTGTCTTCTCTCCCGGGGGGCAATTGTAGTGAAGACGAGAAAGAAGATTCGCTCGGGCGTCTGTTGCTGTGCGCGAGACCTGGGTTCCTGTCGGACCAGCGCTACTCTGACTGCCAAGTCGTCACTGCTTTTCTAATAAATCTTCATACGACATGGTAAATATGTTGGGCAGCTGTCCCTCGTCTGCAAGCACTATTTTTTCTCATAGTGACAGAGTCGTTATCAATTTAATCACGAACATACACGAGAGTGTCTCTCTCATGAGCCTCTTCACAGTCTCATTCCTAAGAGGAAACTTTTCAAATGTGTGAATAGGGGATATTCGTAATGATTGGTGCTCCGGCAACTCTGGGCGCGTCTGCCATTTTTTTTTTTTGCTCGCCGCAGCCACCCTTGCGCCGTCGCGGAAGAGTCGGCTAGCGTCTCCATAAGGAGAGGCCATGGAGAGGCTGGGCTGCAGTCGCTGGCTGAGCTTTCGGACCAACAAAATGCGGCCGTTTCTTTATCATCTAGCGCTGAACGGCCAGCGGACCTCAATGTGCTCAGTATCGGAGACAGGAACTCAATATCGGAGATCTGCGTACTTAGAAACTCATCCGAACGGCAGCTGCACGAGGCGCACCACTTCAAAAATCTGAACTGGTGTTTTCTAGCGGCGTACGCTTCCGATCTGAGGGAAACATTCAAAAATAGTGTTCGTCGCAGTGGAGACTTCTAAGATAGCCTTGCATCGCAATACGTCTCCATTATATTTTCCCCTGCGATTTTATACACCCGTCAGATGCAGAAATGTTCCAAAAGCCGGGTGAGTTCATGATTCTAAAATGTTATGTTTACTCCGACTTAACTCAACAAAAACGTAACAATATTAGGTACATAGACGTTTCACCACCTATGTGGGTGGCATCCTCAGTATGCACTGACACCAAATGAGCGGAGGTCGCCCAGTCCACTACTAGTCACATATGTCCGTGTAAATGCCCGGTAGGGGGGCCGCGGTTGTTGCAAGCCGATTTTTCTCGACGGATGAACCACGACTCTGGGACTTTTCTTTCACCTTTGTTCCCGAGCCAGCGTGGCCAGCGTCGTCGCATTGTTCAACTCAAAGTATGCCGTGTTGTCCAGCAGTGTTCAACGAGCTCTGTCTTGGAACGCATGGCATGAGTGGCTTTATCGATGTTCTCCTTTGTGTTCTTTGAAACACGTTCATCTTTTCTTGCCTGTTTCGCCTATGTGTGAAGCGTGGCATTCCCCGCATTGCACTTTGTAAACGACCCCGCTTTGATCATTCGCAGGTGTGTGGTCTTTGGGCTCAGCGAACACGTGTCCCAAGGTGTAATGAGGCTTAAAAGCGGTTCCTCTACCCAGCGGAGGCAAGGCTCTCCGAACAGAGTCTGACATACCTTGAACGTAAGAAATAGACACAATGGACGTCGTCTTTTCTCGTGGCACACACCTCATGAAGTGGAGAACGTGTTTGGTGAACTGGCGACGGCATTATCCCAGGAAGTATATTAACGACACTCAAAAGCGCATGCGAAAAGGAACGAATTGCGAGTTGTGCACGTGAGTTGTGAGTCTGCGCACGTGCTGTCTTTCACTTTCTCTGTGTCCTTGTTTGTATTAGCGCAGTTAAACCATTAAGGAATGAGGTTGCAGAGTGCTTGTGCGCACGCTGGTCATTTCCGAAACTAAGTGCAGTGCCGATCTTGTTGATGAAACAAGTTCGCGTCGGTGAATTCCTTTTCTTCGTTCACATAAGTGACAATTGCGATTAAAATTAGTGCTGCCTTATTTCCAGTATTGCCAGGGCCCCCCCTCTTTGCTTGAACACCGTACGAAGCATTGGGAAGTCATTGCAAAATAAAGATAAACAACCAGCAACTGGCACCTGAAAGGCTGCGATATGCGACAAGGGTGGCGATGCGGGCTTGTTGGTTGATCATACTTGCACGAGATGAGCGCTCAAAAGGACACAGACAAGAGGAAGAGATGTACACATACAGGCGCTGTGTGTGTAAGCGACTGTGTGTGTGTACATCTCTTCCTCTTGTCCGTGTCCTGTTGAGCGCTCATCTCGTAGAAGTGCGATATGCGACTGGCTTCCTTTTCGCGCCCAACAAAATGTGACGGATCGAGCTAATGGGATCGTCGACAGATGGCGCTGTACATTTTACATGGACAAATTCCAAAGCGCACTGCGCCGGGTTTAGATGGGGTTCCTGCCAGCCTCATTAACGAACTTGGACCTAACACTAAGGAAGCACTGCTGAAAGCCGTAGAACAATGCTTACAGGACAGGCAAATACCGGAGAGTTGACAAAAAAGTAGAATATGAGCCTAATCTATAAAGGCAAGGGAGAAAAGGATAACTGTCGCTCGTATAGACCGCTAACCATTACATCGGTACAGTACAGGTTAGCGATGCAGGCAGTAAAAATAAAAATAGAAACGTGGGCAGGACATTACGATATTTTGGGAGAACTTCAGAATGGATTGCGAGTCGACAGGCGGTTAGACGATAACCTGTTTGTTCTCACTCAGTGTATAGATATATCTAAAATAGAAAACAGGCCCTTGTACATGGCTTTTCTATACATCACTGGAGCGTACGACAACGTTAATCAGGAAATTTTGTGGGATATATTGAAAGCATTGGGCATAGGCGACGACTGTGTGCACCTTTTGAGGGAGATATACCGAGACAATACAGTTTGGATAGAATTACAAGACAATGCAGTTTGTATAGCTTTCTGCCACGTCATGCACTCTACATTTTCGCAAATCGGCCTACGAGACCACCGGACCCTGCGCACGTCCGTAAGGGACGCATCCTTCGACTTGAAAACCGAGCACCCAGTCATTGTTATCTGGCCTCTGAGTGTCAGAAGTCACGTCATCGGATCCTTGCAGATGACGCTCGCTAAGTTTTTTGGCGCTTTCGTGCACCTCGGAACTGCCCGTCAAGCGCGTAGCTGGCTGAACTGGTGAAAATCTCCGAAAGTGCCGTTACGTCGAAACCTTCGACGAGCCTTTTACAAAAACCAGTTCTTGTGGAGACGTTTCTTTCCCCCTTGGTGCTCCTCCGTGGAGAGGGGCGCTGTTGCGTTGCGCACCACTCACCGCTTATCAGCCAGCGTCCAAGTCTGGCTCATCTGTTCCGGACGATAATCTGTCATCGCACACGTGTGTCGATATGTTTCCCTACCCCTTTGATCAGGGCGTTCTTTTATAAAGGACTGCTGACCACGCCGTGGCGCCCTTTCTTTTGTACACCTCCTCTCGGCAAGCATGCAGCATTAAAAAGTACGTTCTTCCTTTTCGCGGCACCTTCTCCCGGTTTGGAGCCCAACTTGGCTAAACGTAACAGGCGATAAAAGTGTTTCGATAGGAAGATTCCCAGAACATACGCTGCGGTCAGTCATGAGCAGGCGAGTGAAAAAAAAATGTTGCAGTGGCTTAGCTCAGCTATGCCAGGATATACGTAGCGTTAGCAAAGGTTCAGCTGATTATTCTTAGCTTTCCTGATTGTCTTGGATTAGCTTGATTATCATGCTTACTGCTGCTCCAATGACACACAAACACGGTATACGTATTATGTGGCACATGTATATTTTTGGTCAACGTCAGGGTTGCTTCTCTATTGCCACAAAGACGGCTTGGTGATCAGTGAAGTAACACGCTGCCGTCTCTATGGCCCCAACACAGTATTCTGTTCACTCTTCCTACCCTCAACCGCTAATTGCCAGGCAACTACTTCGGGATCTGATGAGTCACGCTTCTCCGCTCTTCTGCGCCGTTGGCAGCATTTGCGCTCTCCTTCTCCATGGCTATACCACACTGGCAAACGCCAGTCAGAAGCGCAGCGGCTCCAGCGCAGCGTCAGACGGCGACTGCATAGCGAAGGCGAATAGCTGCGCGCGCGCGCCGGCGCCAGTGCGTCTACCACGGCTACGACGTCACTCCTCTGGAATGCGCAGACCGGCGGCGGTGAGTTGCGCGCGGCGGCGGCGGAGTGCGCGGGAGATGCCGGCTCTGGTGCGCCAGCTGTGTGACATCACTGATCCTCGCGCATGCGAAGCACGGCTCTTCATGTGCCGCGCGAAACGGGTTTGGCTAGGCCAGTGTAGCTAACGCTACAAAAAACCTTCCCCATCTCCCGCTAAAGGGAACCATGTGTGGATGCGAAGCAGCGGGGAGATGTCTGGCTTGAGCGGGAGAAACGTCGCCGCTCCCGATTCGCGGCAGCGGCCCGGGCGCTCATCGCGGCGCTCCGTCATTTTCATACTGCGGAACTACCGTGGCGCCCCCCAGCGGAGTATGCAGTTGTCGCACCACCTGTCGTGCGCGCCGCTCCGTAGAGTAGAGGATTCCTAGAGGAGAGGACGGGGGGGGGGACCGTAGGAGAGAAGAGAGAGAGAGGAGACGCGCGTGCGCTGTGGGACGCGGGCGCCGCTCCGTAGAGGAGAGCATTCCTATAGCAGAGAAAGGGGGGAGCGTAGGAGAGGAGAGAGAGGGGGGAGGGAACGCGCATGCGCTGCGGGGGGTGTGGGACGCGGAAAGGAGGGACGAACAAAGCCCCCCGCAAGCACATGCAAACAAGATCAAGGAATGGAGTCAACTGGACGCGGGCGCCGCTCCGTAGAGTAGAGGATTCCTAGAGGAGAGAAAGGTGGAGAGCGTAGGAGAGGGGGTGTGGGACACGTGAAGGAGGGCGGAAAAGCCCCCCGCAAGCACATGCAAGAAAGATCAAGGAATAGTGTCAACGTGGCCGACAGACACCACCGGTAGTGCGCGTTATTCTTTGCTTGCACCCACCACCTGCCTAGCCATTGCTAAGCAGCCACTCTGTGCTGGCGGCCATGACTCTTGTCATGTAATGGTGGTTGACGGTAATTGACGCGACTGTAATGGTGGTTGACGGCCTTATTGTACTACCTTCCCTACTTCATGAAAGTGACCTGACGCGGGATGCGGGATGCGGGACGGACACAGCCCCGAGCATAAGATGCTTCGCATCTAAAACTCACACCTAAAGCTCACGGACGTAACCCCGTGGTGATTGTGGGAGGGCTAAATGACGCCTTGAACAAAGAATCGTCAGGACTAGCGACGACTTTGGCAAAAGGGGTCGATGATATGAGCGCCGTGTCACCCCATGTGCGGATTGTAGTATGCACGGCACCGAAGATACAAGTCCGCAACAGCACCCTGCAAAGAGCGGTTGTTGACGGAAACAAAGAGATATGGCAAATGAGTCGAGAGAAAGGTTTCGAGGTAGTGGAAATAAACAGGGAAGTGCACAGATGGAGTAGTCCCCAAAGTGAGAGTAGTTAGTTCGATAAAGGCCAAACCACGGTACGACCGCCTGTCCGCTCACGCTCCGTTTTTTCGTGTTCCTCTCCGGTTTTCGACCGGTCCGGAGGCGCCAGCAACTTTTCGGTTCGGTCGGACGGAGCGGGCCCGCTCGCTTTCTCGGTCGCTGACTGGCTGAAAAAAAAAACAAAAAAAACGTTGGCCTATGACGTCTTCATGCCTGCTCGTCGTGAAACATGGCGCCCGGCTGAAGCGATGAAGTGGGTTGCGAGGCCTAGTCGGCAGCCGCGTAAAAGCAGCTTAATTGGACGTTATTGTGATTACCACTATACTTAATCAGCATCCGCGGTGATATTCATTGAAAGGCAGCAAGCCGGCGCAGCCTTCCTGCCCTCATTAGTGGCTGCGATCACCTACGGAACCCGAAGGAGAGTGTTGTGTTTATGCGACGATTGGAGGCCGGCCGATTTTGTGTGTTTTCGCGCCATCGTTCGCTTTGCTTTGCGAAATAGAATGTCATCATCTGCAGGTGTAATCTGCGTATGACACACGCTCATCATACAAAAACGTCAAAAGTGTTCGATCGTCGCAAAGAGCGTATGCGATTTGTATGTGCTTCGTGTTCGGGGTTCATTCCAATGAAAAGCGTACATATATACATGTATGCTGGTGCTTTGGGTGAACGACCAGTCCTGTGTGAAGTACAGAGTGATGACACACTCATTGGCCATAAGTTTTATTGCCTCTTTATCGCCGTCATTCGACATGTTCTGCTGCATGTGCGTAGCTTTGCCGCTGGCGATGCGCTGTGGTGACCGCATCGCGTCCGAAGTGCTCGATCGTGTCCCCAGTTGACGAAGTTTGCTCACGAAATGCCAGTCGGGGTTAGAGCCTGCGATGTTCTGCAGTGGTGCTAGACGTAAAAGTGTTCTTTGCGGCGTGTATGTGCTCTGAAGTGTGCCGCATATGTGCGCTGTCAGTGCAGTTTTCTTGTGTATCAGCCGTCTTGATACAGAAACTTCATCAAATTTTAATTTCCTGTTTAGCTCACATATAGCTTGTTTCAAGTTATTTCTGCACGTTGAAAGTTCTGTTTTTGTACAGCTCTGTATTATATGTGCCCGAGAATGATGCAGTCATGAATGACAAGTTGAGGTAGCCTTCATGTCTATAGTGTGGAAATAATACGAACAGAAAATTGCAGATAAGGCAAGTGGTGATGCGCACAACTTCTTGATGGTCCCCAACCACAGAGACTGCTTATCGATATTCATGTAGAGGAAAAATGTTTGAATTCTCTACAAATTTCCATTTTATAACAGAAAGCTATATGCATGCAAGAGAAACTAAAGTATAGCTCTAAGTTAAATTGTGTGTTCAGTATAAAATCTGTTGACATACAACTGGCACAATAACTTGTATCAAACTTCGATGGCAGTTTGCCCTCACAGACTAGCTATGGTCATATTACAAAAGCTGGCTGAGTCGTCCAAATCAGAGCTTTCCAATACCTTGTAGATCTGATTTTTCTCATTCTATTGTTGTGGCATACAATTTTACCATGAACCTTCAATTTAATGAAAACAAAATTGACCTGTATTAACCAAATGGTTTGCCTGGAGGCTTCTTCAGGCACCTTTTCATCACCAATTTTGTCTGCATCTGGTGCTGGATAGTGTGTCCTAAAACAACTCGTACCACCAAAATATTGTCGCTGGTTATAAAACACAGGGGCTTTATTCAGAAAAGAAGTACGGCGTGTCGTACTAGGAGAGACACTCAAGGAGAAAGCCGCCAAGAACGTCTTCTTCTTCACGCTTTTGTGCTGCGCCTCTCGAGCTCAGGGGTCTTCCTTGTCAGGAGATCAGGGGTCTTCCTTGTCGTCGCTAGTGTACAGCTAGACAGAACTATGGACGTGGCATTACCCTCCCGCCAGAGTGAGCATCGTCTCGATGCTCACCAAGTAGCAGTCGATGCGTAAGGTAGCCTGTGGGCGTTCGCATCACTCAGAAAAATACGGCTTCATGCGGACCACGTGCACTGTCTCAGGCAGATGCTGACGGCTTTTCGAACAAGAGGAGCCGTCAGCCACGACTTCGTACGTGACATCGCTAAGACGGCACAGAACCTTGTAGGGTACGAAATATCGGCGTAGGAGTTTCTGAGGCCTCCCCTTTGTACGAGGAACCAAACCCAGATTCTTTACGGAGGTTTATAATATAAGCCACGAATGGATGGCGGAGAATGTACCGTTGGGCGTCAAGTTCTTGCTGATTGATTGATTGATTGATTGATTGATTGATTGATTGATTGATTGAAGCGGGCAAGCTGTCTTGCTTCCTCGGCGCGCCCAGTGAAATCTGCGGCGTCTGTCTCTGAATCATCGCAGTCATGAGGCAGCATAGCATCAAGCATCGTAGTCACTTCTGTACCATGAATTAGTGCAAACGGTGTCGTTTTCGTTGTTTCCTGGCGTGCCGTATTATACGCTAATGTGACGTACGGCAAAATTCGGTCCCAATTCTTGTGCTCCAAGTCGACGTGCATGCAAAGCATGTCGGCAAGTCTTGTTCAGTCGTTCCGTAAGTCCATCTGTTTGTGGGTGATAAGCTGTCGTCTTCCCAAGCGCTGTACCACTGAGCATAAGCACAGTGCGCAGAAGTTCGGCTGTAAACGCGGTACCTTGTCTGTTATGACGACCGCGGGAGCACCATGTCTCAGGACAATGTTCTCAACGAAGAACCGGGCCGCTTCAGCTGCAGTGCCACTCGGAATCGCCTTGGTCTCCGCGTATCGGGTGAGGTAGTCCGTCGCCACTATAACCCATTTGTTGCCGCTGTCCGATGTTGGAAATGAACCCAGAAGACCCATTCCCGTTTGAGCGAACGGAATTTCCGGCGCTGGAACGGGATGTAATAGCCCAGAGGGTTTGACCGGTGGTACCTTGCGCCGCTGACAGTCAATGCATGTTCGCACGTAGTGTTTCACCTCCACTGCGATTCTTGGTTCAGTAGTATTTTTCTTTGCAACGTGTCAATGTTCTTGTGAAACCGAGGTGGCCCGAGGTGGCTTCGTCATGGCAGGCTTGCAAAATTTTGTTGCGGAGTGTTTCGGGAACTACCAGCCGATAGCTTCTTCCTGTTAAGAAATTCTCGTAGAGAATTTCGTTCATACACAGAATGATGATAGATTCCTCGAAAACACTCTCGGCGCATTCGCGGCTCGTGCTGTCAAGAATTCTATGAGTGAGTTGAGCTCCCGATCGTCTTGCTGTTGGCGAGAGATGACAGCCGCATTAAACACTCCTAAAAAGCCTGTGTATTCGTCATCCTATGTAGTCGGCGGCTTAATCGGGGATCTTGACAGGCAGTCGGCATTTAAGTGTTGCCTTCCCGACTTGTAGACTACAGTCATGTCGTACTCTTGAAGCCGTAAGCTACAGCTCGTCAAACCTCCGGACGGGTCTTTCCTGTTGGTCAAACGACAAAGGGAGTGGTGGTCGCTTACGATTTGGAAAGCACAGCCATAGAAATACGGGCGAAACTTTGCAACTGCCCAAACGACAGCCAAACACTCCTTCTCAGTTGTTGAGTAGTTGGACTCAGCACGTGTCAAGGTTCTACTCGCGTAGGCAACTACTCTCTCTGCACTACCTTGGCACTGGACAAGAACAGCACCTAGGCCCACATTGCTGGCGTCTGTATGGATGGCTGTTAGGTGCATCCTCATCAAAGCGAGCAAGAACGGGCGGAGTTCGTAGACGCTGCCGCAACTCGTTGAACGACGCTTCTTGCTCTTCGCCCCAAACGCAACATCTTCCCTTGTGTGGCGGGTGAGTGGAGAGGCAACGTGCGTAAAGTCAGCTATAAATCGCCGGTAGTAGGCGCAGAGACCCAGGAAACGTCTAACCGCCTTCTTATTCACAGGTCTTGCGGACACTGCGACGGCTGCACTTTTATCTGGGTCAGGCCTAACACCTGCCTGACTGACCATATGTCTCAGGAATTGAAGTTCTTCAAAACTGAAGTGACATTTTTCAGGTTTCAATGTGAGTCCCGCGGACTGCATGGCTTGAAGCACAGACAGCAGCCGTTACAGGTGTTCTTCAAACGTGGCCGAAAAAACAATCACGTCGTCGAGGTACACAAGGCATGTTTTCCATTTTAGACCGGACAGAATGGTATCCATGAGCCTTTGAAACGTGGCTGGGGCCGAGCATAAACCGAAAGGGAGGACTTTGAATTCATATGAACCGTCTGGTGTCACGAATGCGCTCTTTTCTCCGTCGCGCTCATCTACTTCTATTTGCCAGCATGTACTTTTAAGGTCCATTGACGAGAAGTAGCGCGCATGCCGTAGCCTGTCCAAAGAGTCGTCAATCTGAGGTAACGGATCTTTTAGATGCGAAGCATCTTAAAGCGGAGTTCAATCCGATGGTGGTGTGCGCCCTGACCACCCTCATTGCGCATGCGCCTACTATCTCTCCCACTCTCCTCCTTTACGCAGGCGTTCGGTCGCCTTCTCTCCTCCTCCCCCGCGCTGCAGCCGCTGCAGCCACGCACTCTCCTCCTTTACGCAGGCGTTTACGCAGGCGTTCGGTCACCTTCTCTCCTCTCCTCCCCCGCGCTGCAGCCTGTGAACCCGCTCCCTCCTCTCCTTCCCCCCATTTCATATAAGCGCGTGCCCTCGGTCGAGGAAGTCTCGCTTGAATCGTGCGGTCGCTCCGTCGGATCCCGGTCGCAGCAGTTGTCTAGAAAGCCTCGCTACCCTCGCCGCAGACTCGCGTTGTCTCTCTGTAGCGGAAGCGGTAGCTCGACGCCGACGCTTGGCTTCGACGGCCGAGTGAACGTAAACGGAAACTTGGTGTGCACCCCCCAATGCTGCTTCGCATCCCCTCATGGTTCCCTTTAGTGGGAGATGGTGTAATTTTCTTCGTAAAGTTGTTCAGCTTACGGTAATCCATGTAGAAACGCAAGCTACCCTCTTTCTTTTTCACGAGTACCACCGGTGATGCCCAAGGGCTTTTTGATGGCTGGATTACATCATCCTCTAGCATCTTCTTGACCTGCTGCTGTATTACCTCACGTTCCTTCTGAGCGACGTGATATGGGTTCTGTCGGATCGGTCTTGCTGTTTCTTCCGTGATTATACGGTGTTTAGTCACAGGTGTTTGACCCACTCGTGACGTCGAGGAGAAACAGTCCTTGAACTGGTCAAGCAGCTCCATAAGATGGCATCTTTCCGTCGGTGTTAAACTCGGACCGATGTCGACAGATAGTGGAAACGGTGCTGAACGAGCCGTTGCTTCCCCTTGCATAGCAAGACAGTCGTGAGAGTAGTCGAGTTTCTCGAGTTACGCCACAGCAGTGCCTTTACCGTTGTGCGGTCGCTCATTCACGAAGATGGTCAGAAGCACCTCTCCGCACGCCCATCAACTAAGCTGACGATGCCACGAGCGATGGCAATGCCTTGGCGAAAGAGAAGGGCAGTGATGCGTTCGGCTATGGCGTATTCATTACAGTGCACACCGCAACGGACGGAAACAAGACTACATGACAGCGGCGGCATGCAGACGTCTTCGTCGACCACACGTAACACCCTGGGTTCTTGGTCTGCGTCATGGGCGACGGGTTTGTCAGACGCGAATGTTATCAAGCCGTCGCGTATGTTGATAATGGCACCGTACTCTCTTGAGAAGTCCATTCCCCGTATCAGAGGTTTGCAGCACTCCAGTAGGATCACGAATGTGGCTACAGAAGCTACATTCCCGATCGTGAGTCTTGCTGTACATTTAACCATGGGTACCATTATCAGCGTTTCAAATATAAGGGCCCCGTCCATTCCGGTCTGACTTTCTTGAGATTGTCTGCCAGTCGCTCACTCGTAATAGAAAAGTGTGCCCCAGCCCCCAGTATCGACTAAGGCCGTCACTTCAAGCCCATCAGTCGTCACAGCGAGGTCGGCAGTCACAGTTTGCTTGGCGGAATCTTGTTCGTCGCTCTCGTGTTTCGGCAACGATGGGGGATTTTCGGCAATTTGACGATTCGCAACCTTCCCCCCAGAGGTCGCTTCTTTCAGGTTCCCCGCCGCGGGCTGGGAGACCAACCTCTCACGGCGTCAGCGAAACTGCGGCGGCTCGGTGAAGCCTTTAGGTGAAGCCTTTAAATGAAGCCTTGATGCCTTTAGGTAGTATGCGAGGGATTATTAGTCAGCTGCCCGCTCGTAATAAGATCATGTGCTACGTCACGCCAACAGGCAAGAACAGTGTTCCACACTCGCCGCAATGGCAACAGGCGGCGCTGACTGACGCTGCCACGTTTAACTTCACATATATACCCTATAAAGTGGACAGAGGGATGACCGCCACTGTAGCTCAGTGGTAGAGCATCGGAGGCGTTAATCGATGGTCGCAGGTTCGGTCCCTGCCGGTGGCAAGCTATCTTTTCGTTCACTTTTCTATCTTCAGATTTACATTACAATTATATCTAGTAACATCCCCTATACTTTCCTTGGCATCATTGTCTGTTAGTTCTTTCCTTGGCATCATTGTCTGTTAGTCCGTCCCTCCTTCCCGCGTCCCACACCACCACAGGGCATGCGCGTCCCCTCCTCCTCTCTCTCCTACGCTCACCCCCCTTTCTCTGCTCTAGGAATCCTCTACTCTACGGAGCGGCGCGCGCGTCCCGCGTCCTACACACCAACAGCGCATGCGCGTCCCCTCCCCCCTCTCTCTCCTCTCCAACGCTCATCCCCTTTATCTCCTCCAGGAATCCTCTACACTATGGAGCGGCCCCGCGTCCCACAGCGCATGCGCGTCCCCTCCCCCCTATCTCTCCTCTCCTACGCTCACCCCCCTTCCTATACTCTACGGAACGGCTCGCGCATTCCACACCACCACAGCGCATGCGCGTCCCCTCCTCCTCCTCTCTCTCCTACGCTCACCCCCTTTCTCTCCTCTAAGAATCCTCTACTCTACGGAGCGGCGCCCGCGTCCCGCGTCCTACACACCAACAGCGCATGCGCGTCCCCTCCCCATCTCTCCCTTCTCCTACGCTCACCCCCCTTTCTCTACTCTAGGAATCCTCTACTCTACGGAGCGGCACCCGCGCCCCACAGCGCATGCGCGTCCTCTCCCCTCTCCTACGCTCACCCCCTTTCTCTCCTCTAGGAATCCTCTACTCTACGGAGCGGCTCCCGCGTCCCACACCCCGACAGCGCATGCGCGTCCCCTCTCTCTCCTCTATTACGGTTCTCCCGTTTTCTCCTCTAGGAATCCTCTACGGAGCGGCGCGCACGACAGGTGGTGCGGCAGCTGCATACTCCGCTGGGGGGTGCCACGGTAGGTTCCGCGGTATGAAAATGACGGAGCGCGCCTCATTCTCTCTCCTGTGCAGTGCCGCGATGAGCGCCCGGGCCGCTGCCGCGAAACGAGAGCGGCGACGTTTCTCCCGCTCGAGCTAACCATCTCCCCGCTGCTTCGCATCCACACATGGTTCCCTTTAGCGGGAGATGGGGAAGTTTTTGTTTCACGGTTATGTTTCAAAACAAGGTGAACACATGGGATGCCTCAGAAAGACAATGCGCCTTAAGCCAGACATGCCTGGGTAGCTCACGAGCATATTTAATAAGAAAATAATAACCAGGTGGTGCAAAGACAGTCATGTGCGGGCGGCGGGCCGCAACCGAGAGCCTCGCGGGCCGCGTGTTTGAGACCCCTGGTCTAGAGTCATGATACACTCAGTAGCTATAAGTTGTATTGCCTCTTCATCGCCGTCGTGTATGTCCTATTTTGTCCGAGTTATTAACACGAAAGTGTTTTATGCCGGGGTCCACCAAGTATATCCGTTACGGATACGATGTTGATATAATTAACGCTACCAAATTAGAAAGAAAAATTACTATGAAAATGTTCCCCCCGCCGGGAATCGAACCCGCGACTCCTTCGCCCGCGACGGTAAGCGCCCGACGCTCTACCGACTGAGCTAAAGAAGCACACGGAGAACATGTTAACAACGCGCCTTATATCTCCCACGCAATCTCTCTCGCTCGGTGCTCTCTGCTGGCGGCGGTAAACTCCCTAGATAAACTAAAGTAGCGCCAACCGCGCCCCTTCGTCTCTGCCTCCTCTCCCAGAAGCTGCAGCAGCGCCTCTATGGTGTCCGCCAGGAAACTGCCGAAAGCACGGCGAAAGGCATACCCTCTCACAGGCATACCCTCTCCCGGCGCACGGGAGAGGGTATGCGCAGAGGACGGACAAGATGGCGCTTGCACTGCCAAGCATAGGGGAAGAGGAGGAGCCTGCGCATTGACACGTATGGCGCTACTTTAGTTATTCTAGGGACTTTAGGCGGCGGCCGGGTGGTGCCGCCGTCTGTGAGCGATGAAGAGAAGTAATGCGGCACGATTCGTCGACGACGCAGTTATATCATGGCGTCCGAGATTGCGTGCCGGCGCGCAATCTCGGAGGTCATGGTGAAAGCACCTCGATAGCAGCAACAAACGCTGCCCGCGCTAGCAACGAGGAGTCGCCCCAGACGCAGTTATGTGTCACTCTAGCCTTTTGCTTCGTGTTAGTGTGTGACGGCTCGTTGTCGGAGTAGTGCGCTTCCACATGCACCAATCGTGTTTCGCAGCCGACTACTTCAAGTGCGATAGCACCGACCAATTAAACTGCTGCAGTAAGCTGTGCAGAAAGGCAATGATGTCGATGGATGAATGTGGTGCCTTGGTGGAGCGAGACGGAGGCCAGCGCGACGCCGAACGCCTGCGCGCGTTCGCGGCTGAAGCTCTGCCTCCCGTGTTGATGAAGCGGAGTGTGGTAGTGTATGCAGGAGCACGGGTGTAGGTTACCGCATCCGTCAGGTGTGCACGCCGTGCCGTTTCTCTCTTTCAGTGACGACGCTTTGAAGAAGTGCACAGTACCAGTGTTTATTACGTGCTTGTTGGTGTCATCTCTGCGCGCGATTCGTGATACGCTGTGTCCAGGTATAGGTTCAAAAGTTGAACTATTGCAGCGGTTAAATCATGATCATGGGAGTTAGTCGTCGCGATGGGGATATGCCACTAAGCGTCGACGTGGGTGCATCCACGTCAAACGGTGCTATAGGTGTGAAACAGCAATAGACGTTGTACGAATTCTCATTATCACGACACAATAAGCACTACTTCTTTGAAGACACTTTTCACTTTCGTGTTTTACCGATTCCTATGACGGAGGGATCAGCCATGTTTTTTTGCAGTTTCTTGTGCTCTCTGGTGACCGTGTAGCTTCCGAGCGATCGATGGTGTCCTTTGACGTGTACCTGTAGTGTATTGCAGTGGCTCTAGGTGCTATCTGTTTTATGTGTTGTGCATCGTGCAATGTGCTTGTGTTGCTTATTGAACCGTGTAGGCAATCAGTCACGTGTTCCTGTCTGTCAGACTATAAATGCTGGATTAATCTGCTTCTCACACGTACTGTCTGTTTGAAGAGTTAGTTACTTGTGCACTTCTTTAGGTACATGTTTTGGTGAGGTGCATCCAAAAGTCGCTTAATTTTCGTGTGCTGATTGATCTAGACACTACCAGTAGGAGTGTTTTAGGGGCGAAGCTCCTTAGGGCGTAGGCTTGTCCGGCGCCGTCCGTCGTAGTCAACGTGATAACGATGACATGACGCTGATGACCATGAAGAATAAGCGCGTTCCAGACCACCTCTAGTTCCAATCGTGTGCACCGAGGAAGCAGAGCGTCCCGCGGGCGGTGTGGCCATCTGCGTCAGGCAGAACACTGTAGTACAATAAGGCCGTCAACCACCACTACAGTGAATAGAGTCATGGCCGAGAGCATAGGGGCAGCTAAGCAATGGCTAGACAGGTGATGTCTGTCGCCCAGGTTGACTCCATTCCTTGATCTTGCTTGGATGTGCTTGCGGGGGCTTAGTCCATCCCTCCTTCCCGCGTCCCACAACCCCTCCAGAGCATGCGCGTCCCCTCCATTTCTCTCTCCTCTCCTTTGCTCACCCCCCTTTCTCTCCTCTAGGAATCCTCTACTGCACGGAGCGGCGCCCTCGTCCTTCACTCCTCCAGAGCATGCGCGTCCCCTCCACCTCTCCAACGCTCACCCCGTTTCTCCCCTCTAGGAATCCTCTACTGAGCCATATAAGAACCCCTATCCCTCCACTTCACCGATCATAAAGCCGTTATAATGAAGGGGGGACCGGAAGCCACGTCTAGCTACCATTTACGAATAAATAAAATTTCTTGTATATATCCACAAAGTGTTTGTCACGTCTTTGATGATGTACTGGACGAAAATTCGCGGAAGATTCACGGCTTACCGATGAACCTCCGGAGCTTCGCCCACTCATCATCATTCACCCCGTGGATATGCTGTAATTTTTTTTAATGTGAATATTGGGTGGCCGTCATTTTTGTTACGTGTACGTCATTTTGAACCGGAAGATATCCATGTGTATGGTTTTGTGTTCAGACCCGAACGGTTTGCACACTAAATAATCATAACTGCTCCTTTCTTGCGCGTGCCTAAATGTGCAGGTTTTTAGTGCAGATATTTGTGAGAGCAGATGACAGGAAACACATATTTGGTGAGGACTGTGAAATTAATTTTAATGTTTTACATATCTTCATGTTCTGGTAGAAAGCTATATGTGAGTAAGCATCGAAATAAGTCATTGAGATTGCCGGGATACTTGGTGCACACTTGTTTTGAGAACAGGTAAAGGTGTCTTTAGATAATCACTGTCATAGGGGAGTCACACCTAGATGGTCGTTTCATGAAAATTCTACACTGTGATTAGGTTCTCATTGTGAACAATGCAGCAGCCGAACCGGTAAAGAATAAATGAAATATTCAATGGACAAATGTGAGCCCAGCAAACCAACATATCTGAGCAATTACGCGCAAAAACCACCATATGGTTATAACATACTGTAAGGGGATACTGTGGATTAATCTCTTTGGGTTCTTAACATTAACCTAAAATAACTATTATTGTGAGAACTATCACAGGGAACACGGGAGCGCGTTGGGAATACCCTCGAACCCGCTGTTGGGCGATTTACGGTAGCAGCTGATGGAAACTGTGGAAAGGGCACCATGGTTTCAAAAATTGGGAGACCCTTAAGCTTCGCCTTTAAGAGTTGAACGTGATAGCGATATCCTGTCCCTAGTCCGTACTTCAATCCCTTAGTGCACACTATGTAATGCGTAGCATGCTTTAAACCACGAGCAATTATGCGCGGTAAATGCGGGAAATGTTTTCGAAGTTGCTATGCACCCACTACGTGGTCTTAAGGGAATACGCGCACTAACGTGTGTGCCTTTTGTAATGGGTGGACGGCTTTGAACCACAATGTCGTTATGACATTCACATCTTCTGACGCCCGACGGCTATGCACGCTTGTACCACGCAATATTACTGCGATAATACACGTTGTATTGTGACGCCTGTATACAGGACCGCGCGTCCTGTATACAGGCAAAGCATGTTTGCAAAGCATGTAAGTTATTTTCACTGCAATTCCAAGCAGAGGAAGTTATTTTATATGTAATCACAATCAGAAGCGAGGCTGATGAGGGCTTTACCTGGATATATAGTTGGTTACAGACCACATGAACGGCGCTGTCTGCGGGTATCTCAGGGAGGTGATGTTAAGTATCCGCTTTTTATCTGTAAGATTTTCTAATGAGTATCTGTTTTCAGTGACACGTAAGAAGCTGTACAGAGATATGTGCGATACAATTTTACCTGTTCCTATGTACAGGGTCATGTAGAGTGGAGGCCAAGGGCAGGACGTGCTAAAACGGGTTAAAAGATTGCAAGTGGCTCCCGCCACAAAGTCCTTCTTTTTTAGGCTTCACACAGGTACACTAAATGTCAAGGTATTTCTAGAAGAGCGGGGTTTCTTTTTACCTTGGGGGTCAGACTGTCTCATTTGTAATAAGCCAGAAACTATCGACCACGTTTTTTTTACATTGCTGGGAGGGAGTGTATTTTTGGGATGTACTGCAGAGAACAATCAAGAAGGAATTCCCGTTGGATCCATATGGTATCAGATTTCTCCCAATAGATAATGAGGATGGTTTGCCGTTTGACTTAATAATGTTAACAGGCCTCCATTGTTTATGGCGAGCCCGTATGGCAGGATTTCACTGCGAGCCAGATGCAAGACCCGCAAGAATGTACTTCCGAGAGTGCATGTCGAAGTTTGTTGAAATTCAGAAAGCGCAGGAGTTTGTACCTGAGTGGTTGTCGACGGTGGAACCCTTGACAGCGCTCAAGGAATTTTAAAATTTGTGTCTGTCCTGTAGGACTGACACTGTTTGTTGTTATTTTTCCCCTATATGTCATTGTTGATGTACATAATGTTGGGAACAGGCAATAAAACAAAAAAAAAGAAGCGTGGCTGCGTGGTAGAACACCTGCTTGCCACGCAGACGACCCGGGTTCGATCCTCATTCGGACCCGGAAATTTTTATTATTTATTTTATTTGCATCTTTCTCGATTTTTCGGTCACGGACAAGATGATGATTTTTCGCTCACAACCAACGACGCCACCGCCGACGCCGACACCAACGCCAACGCAGGAATTTCTGCGAAACGAGCTCTTAAACGCTATCGCGTTAATAAACATTGGCACTCCCGCCTCGCTAGTGCTGATACAAAACAGCAGCTGATTGCATTACTGGCTGCTGACTAATTTAAAGTGGGGTAACGAAGCAGAGCGTGGCGAACCCAGTTCTCTGGGTTCTTTGTTTCTCTGTTTACCCTCTCCGTTTCTGTATCTCTGTTTATCATTTCCCTCTTTGTGCACTCATAATCTCTCTCATACTGCTCGCAATAGTACAATGGTGCTCTTGCTCTCTGCCCCGTATGAAATGCAGCCACCATCACCAGGAATCAAACCATTTTCCCCAAGCATAGCAGCATGATACTTTGCCTGCTAAGCTACCAAGACACCGACATTACAGTGATAAGTACAGTTGTCAAGAGCGTGATGTAGAAAACAAACACGCAAGGTTTTCATTAACGAGTCACTGCACATTCCAGCACTATCGCTGGTTCTTGCTATGCTATACACTATGCTGTTTTCATCGTGCTTGTAATCTGTTTAACCCTTTCCCAACCGAGATTTCGGCCGGAAACGATACAAAAATAAAGTTTTTATTTGCCAATTTGACTCTATATGCCTTTATACAACAAGAAAAATATTTTTGTGAATATGCAGAGGATCGGTTTCACTGTACTGCACCACAGGAAGTGCCCTAACCTCTCCAGCCTTCAGTGCGGAAAATGTCTGTCTGAAATTTAAAAAAAATGAGCAGAGACAAGTGAGCCAGTGAAAAAGCCATGGACACGCCTGCGGGGTTTGTTTACATCTATCGGCATCCACTGCCGATATACGTTGAAAAGCGGTCGACATCTGAATCTGATAATTTAGAAGAAAAAATATGCTAAATATGCTCCCAAGGCAATAAACCATAACTAGGGAACTAATTACATAAAAAGATAGACAGACAGCCAAAGAAAAAGATAGAAGGCACAACAAAGAGATAGAAAAACAGAGAGCTAGAAAGAAAGAAAAAGCGAAAGAAACAAAGAGTGGAAGAAAGATAAATAAAGATGGGAAGTGCGGCAAGAGGAATAGTGAGAGAACGAAATAGTAAAATATACAAAAAGATACAAGAAACTCAGCAAAGGAAATAAAAAATAAATAAGGAGAAACAAGGAAGGTCACCCAGCTGCACTCCTCCTTCAGGCTTTGCACCACTAGTGTGAAGCTGCTATAATTTTTTTTGTGTATGCAGCTGTGAAGAAGTCAAGTTGTTCTGAAAACAGCTTTTCGTCACAGTCCTTTCTATGTTACAGAATGAAAATAAAGTTGATTGAAATTGGTTTCCCACCTGCTCACACTTGTGAGTACTCACACTCATACTTGTATATAGTCACTGACTCGTCATGCACTCATACTAACTCGTGCCTTTTGAATGAGTGCGAATGAGTGTACTCATGAGTGAGTATGCCGAGCTATGCTCCCAAGAAACGCGTTATAAATGAGAAAACAGCCTGAATTGACTATGTGATGCACTTTTATGTATATTTATTGTTATGAGACGCATTCTGAAATCGCAGTGCAATTAAAAGAAGTCAATAACTTCATGCTCTGAGGCATGTCTCATCACACTACAATAATTAACTAAAGAAAAAGGTGATAGCTTCTGTTGTAGTTCGCCACGTTAAACCAACAAACCCAGCTGGCCATAGCTTATCCCACTTTGCAGTGTTTTCCGGCTATAAATCAATAGAAAAAAATACTGATTGAAGACTTACAAGCTACATGTCACTCATATTTGTTTACACTGTATTATCCGGAGATAATGACATGGCAGGATATTTTCCGTATTTCGTGTGCATCTATCATAAACAACAATGTGTCTGTTTTTATTTTCTGTTTATCATATGAATGCTACGTGTTTCTTTTTCAAAATGGTCCCTTTTTTGTTAGCATATGTTAACGTTTCGACTTCACTGTTGCATTGTATTTGTGTTAACCTGATTTATCTTGTTCGCTTAAGCTCTCACAACATGTATTTCAGTGTATTTGCATATCATGTCCTAGCTTATTTGCTTACGAGTGTTATCGCTTTTTCGAAACTTATTCTTTTGTGTTTGCGAAGTTTCTTTACTTGAATTGTTTTCTTTTTAGTCAGCACAGGAGGTCCCCCCTACAGCCTAGAGCTTTGGGACCTCCTTCTGTATATCATTTTTCAGTGTAACATTCTTTTTTGAATCAATAAAGTCTTTTCTTCTTCTTAATATTCAGACCATGTATTATGTTCCCCAACCAATGTGCCTGGATTCGTAACTGCGATTCCAAGCACTGTTTCACTTTGTGCAGTCCAAATGTTGTTAGTGTTGCCAGAACCCTCTTTCTGCAATGCATTCGGTTGAAATCTAGGTAATGAATGCATGCATACATTGGTAAATAGCGTATGAGTAATTTGGCTTCATAAAATGCACTATATTGAATTTCTACTAATTCAGTGAGCACATGCAGATAGTTGTTTGGCTGGCACAACGGGGCCGAATAATTCCCCTTGAGGGCATTAATGCATAGTGCATCGAGAACGGGGGAGGGGGGGGGCGGGGTGCAAGCTCCATCTTTATAACTATGTCACCCCTCAGTGCCTCAGGTATGTGAAAATGGAACCACACTTATGCCACTTGATCGAGGAGCAACAGTCCATGGGGACCTCATCCCATGTGACATGAACCCACACTTCCACACAAAATAGCAACAAACCTGAGCAGCCGCCCTGCACAGAAGGCAGTAGAATGCAAACACCCACTTTACTGATACAGTCACATCCTCCCGTAAGCGAGACCACAACTCCCACTAACAGTGTACACAGCGTCCGGCAAGAGCCGTCTTGCGATCACTTAACAAGAGACCCAACAATTGGCCGTGGCAGGTGCAGCTTTGCGATTTGTAATTGGAAACCAATTGGCAACCCTTGAGCCGCAATAGCCGGTGGGCCCTGCAAAAGGGGCTCCATTCACAGTAACCAAGCAGTCTTTATTTCAGTAATGTTGTTTTTCTCTCTTAGCTGTTGTCTCAAACCACAAAGGTTAAGTTATTTTGTCTGAAGATTTTATGGATGGATGCGAATCAAAATAATAGTTACACGTAACCAATCCTCACAAATAATTTCATGATATCGTGGTTGTCATATGGAGTTGGGATACTGACACCTAGTAAGTGACTTGGTGTTTATTTTTCACTGAATCAAGTGCAGTGGTGAGAAATGGGAGATGGAGTAAAAGCTTACTTATCCACCACCCAATATAGGCGCAGCTACAGGGCATATGTACTAGAGAAAGCAAATAACTATACAAGCAAAAGGGAAAATAATTTAGAAGGTAAATACACAAGCAAAATACAAATGATCAATATTTACTTGTACAAAAATAGTATTACTACATATAAAGCATCATATTCGTACGTATAAAAGAAAGAGAACATAACGGCGTCATAGTTGTGTGCTTGGTGAAAATGTGATGATATAATGCAGCACACTTTAAATAATATGTGCAGTTGTAAAAACTATCCTTTTTAGAGTGGTATTTTTTAATGTTTGGATTTCAATTTGTTGCTGGTCATATGCATTAAGAGTGGTTGGCCATGATCATTTGGTTGGCTTTGATAATTATCAGATTATTTTATTCAGACAGTTCAGCAATAAGGTGTATAATATGTTAAACATTACAGGAAGAAACGAGCTATTGTACATGATGCGTGATTCAAGTGGTGTTGTGAAAGAACACCAAATTTACGCCTGTGCGATTTTCCCAGGTGAAGCAATTCTAGGTTCTGCATGCACTTCGTTGCTGACTCTCAGTGCCCATGGGGGGCATCCTCACTTCATTGGGTAGTTGAGTAGTGACTAGGTGATTGAGGCCCAACTTGCAGGTTCAAGCAGAACATATAGCGCATGAGTCTTAAAGTGCCACTCGATATAGTACAGGTTGTTTTGATATCAAAATGAACAATTGCAACAAATATTTTCTCAATTTCCCTGCCTACCTTTGCCTAGGTGCTAATCGAGTAATGAACACATTGTTTGGTGATTTCAAGGATTTGTGATGAACTAATGTTGATAGTGCAAACATTGCATTCCATAAGTACGGACTATTACATGCATGCAAGATGCATAGATGCAACGACTATGCAATCACTGCATGTATAGATTACTATGATCTGAATCTGGAGCGACAGCTAACACAGCACAACGTTCTGTCTCATTTCTTACCTTGCATCATATGAGTCTACTCTTATCTCACAGTACTCAGCTTTGAATGAACGATGCAAGGGTGATTTTAAGGGCTCGTTTTTTTTCTTTGTTGAGTTACTTTGTTGAGTTACTGTTTTTTTTATTCAAGTACCCTAAAGGCCTGAGAAGGCATTACATAGGGGAGTTACAATGAATCGGTTACAGTTACAGAGCACATATTCAAACAGGTAAAACCAGAACACAATAAAAAAAAGAAAAGTAATACATGCATTCAAACTATTAGCTCAGCAACGGAGCACATATTTAGTCGGAACGAGATACTGACGTCTGAGCCGAGTTACTTGATTCGAGTGGGCTTTCCAATGAAATCCAGGTACCATTCGCCTATTTATGTTATCTGGGCCATACTCTCTTCATTTTATAAAAAAGATAGCTCTATTTTAGCTACCCCAGTTGATGATAATACTTATGTGACAACTTTGCATGTGCCAGTAGCTTAGTTAGAGCTTCCAATATATAATTCAGTGAACGTTGGTTGCCCCTACACAATCAAATATTTGTAGCAAGAGCGATCAAATGAGAATACAGACATGGGTGTTCTGGACAGCTACCAGTCATTAGTCCGTCGTTTCTTAATGTTATCATTGCTAACAGCAGGATCATACATATTACGCCCCTGCTTATTTATTGTCCACTTTGATAATGTACTATGCATTGTTTAATTATTGTATGAAGTATGGTTAAGTATATTAAAGGGACAGCAGAATGACCATTAAGACCAGCAACAAGAAATGTAAATATTATGTTCACTGCAAACAATTTGTATGGTCATCAGTATGAATGTTCGCTTTTATGTAAGCACTCTATTCTTGAAAACATATGAATAGCAGCTATGTGTAACAATCATTAGATAAGTTCTAAGGAACTTCATGCACACACTACGTTCACTTAATACGTTAAGCTTACCACTTAAGTAGAACTTTTTATGCGATAGCAATTATATGGACACTCTCAGCTGGTTTTCGCCGTCAGCGTCGCCGTCGCCGTCATGTCCCATATATGTATATGTATCTGTATATTTATAAAAATCTCAAAGAAAAATAATTCAGAAAAGTGTTTCCAATGCGCGGCATCGAACCAGGGACCTCTCGCGCTGCAGCGCGCGGCGCTAACCGCTGAGCCACGAAGGCGAACGTCTTTAAACGTTCAAACGGCGAGCTATTTATATACAGCGAGTTTTCAGCATGTTTTCAGCATTACCACCGAGATGGCGCAAAGGCCACGCTTGGCGGGGCTTAGCTGGGCGCCCCGTTCGTCGCGACGCGCGCTCTCAGGCGCTCCTAGCTCTCCGGCGCGCACTTTGCCCGAAAGGGGGGAGGGTAGATGCCCGTGCGCGCGCGCACTTATCTCGCGGTGGCGGAGAATGGGGCTTTCGCCGGAGCGATAGCGTTGTAGTTACCGGGTGCGCGAAGGTCACATCGCTCGCTGCAGTCCCCCCCCGTTTGCGAAAAGAGCACGCTTTTCAAACACAGCGAAGTAACAACTGTGACACTTGTTAGTTCGCGCTCGTCTGTACCTGTGAATACGTTTCGTGCGTCTTTTTTGTTTGAGCAGCGCGTTAAGTGTTGAGCTGTGAATGTTTTTAGTTCGCTCTCGTCCTGTTCGTGTTGTTTTCGTGCGTCATGTGTGCGTGAGCAGCGCGCTGCACGTTTCGACCTGCTTGCCATTCGTCGCTTGACATTCCAATTTGTCGCTATCGCATTCATTGCTTCGCCTTGTGGCGAAACTGTGACCTTTTTTTATGTACAGTAAGAACTTCAGGCATGCTGGACACATTTTGTGTTTCTGGTATAGTGAACTTTTATTGGTCCAGAAAACTAGTTGCAAGAATGAAATTTCCACAAGGTTGTTGTTTTCTGCTACATATCTTTTGTACACCCACAGCCATCGCGGTCAGGTTCATGTCCCCGAGTTCGTAGCGTCACTCACTGGGCTGGATGGCGTTGAAATAGCTTACGTGAGAGTGCGAACGCCCCCGCCAAGTGAGTTAAAGAGAGTCTACGCCGCTTTGGAATCGAAGCTCGGTCAATTTTGCGGCTTATTCGCAAAAATCAGCGTTCTGTAAACAGAATTGAGTTGAACCAATTCTAGTCATGTGGACTTGTGCACATACGACGTTGGCCGACAAAATGAAATCGATAACTTCATCGACCATCGGGTCATTACGGACAACTAGCATATATTGGGCGAGCTGGATGCAAATAGTATCGCTCCGAATGAAACGCCAGCAGTGGTGCTCGTAGTTCAGTTCTACCCTTATGATTAGAGATAGATACGCTCATGCGGTTTGCCGCTCGTGATCCACATTCATGATTTCGATCGCGCAGTGCTACCTAATCGACTGTGCGGGCCTCTCAGTGGTGATGACAGGATGGCGCGCACTATACAGTTTCTAATGCTTGGGCAACGCGATCTGCTGTTCGTGTTCCATTTGACACCTTAAGAGCACTGACAACTGGGCGAATTGACACCGATACCGATAGTTTTAAACCGATAGTTCAGCTTGGTAAACAGTAGGAAAAATCGGCGAATGTGTCCAAGAAGAGGAGAAAGAGAGTTCTTTCCCACCATTTTTTTTATCCCCTTTGGCTGGCTATTGATGTTCTTTACCGTGCTGTAACAAGATTGAATATTTTAAGGTGAAAGCCTTAGATTCCTGATCAAACGCGAAAATTGACCGCCGGCGTCCCGTGTCGCCAGCGTCAACACGAGTGATGCGAAAATTCATCACATGATGACGACATCATGACATCACAAACCGCCAGAATTTGTGACGTCATAATGTCATGTCAGGTGATGACGTCATCACATGACACCGTCGTTTTGCATTGCCTCAGTGATCGGTGGGCCGATCTCGGAGGCGATACAAAACTAGGTGATGTGTAGAAAGCTTGCAATGCCTCCGATCCTGAAGGCAGTGCAAAACAACGTTACGTCCAGAAAGCATTCGGAGGGGGGGCGGCGAAGAAACAGTACATCGACTGAAGAAAAAAGATGGCTTTCGCCTTCGAGTTATCTTAGGCAAATGCATAAGGAACCCGAGTCGTTTTAGTACAGTGATCGCACCAAGCCCTATCAGCAGTCGATCATTGAGACTGATTTACCCTATTTTATTGCAAATACATCTTACGACTTTCGATGCGAAAGATTTGTATTTATCTACGTCAGTATGATTAATGCGAAACAGACGAGCGCTAAGAAACGGGAACTTAAACAAGAGGCACACAGGACAGGCGCTCAACTTCAACTCATTCAACTTCAGTTGAAGTTGAGCGCCTGTCCTGTGTGCCTCTTGTCTATGTCCAAGTTTCTTAGCGCTCGTCTGTTTCGCATCAAGTATGAACCAAATCGCCCAAGCACACATCTTGATAGTATGATAACACTATTCTGTTCAGCATACTTTCAGACCACCGTGAACGAGTGAACAAACGTCTATTTATTAACGTAAGGATTAAATTATGTTGAAAAAGAAAACCAACTCCGCACAACCTACCAATATTTCATATCACCGTCGTGCATCTCCTTTTGACTCACCCTGGTTATTTCGAGTTTAAAGTACTTACGACGCGCTTACACCGCAGCTGCTAAAAATGTGGATTTCATAAAGCGTTGTTGCCGGTAACGCTATTTATCTTATTTGAATCACATCACACGCCGTTTGTCATGCGCTTAAAACTCCGAACAGAGGATCTGGACCGAAGGAACAGGCTTGGCAACCGAACATGCGTGGCACGCAGTATACATTTATTGCGCGTAAAGCAGACATGAAAGCCTAAGCCCGAACGCTGAAGACTAGTGATCGAAAACGGGCGGGAAAGTCATTTTGAGTGCGCCACGGCTATGCAACAGTCGCGAAAAGAAATCGTCGCTATAGAAGCAGATGTACACATTGATAGCAGACGACACCAGGAGCAATCAACACAGAACGTGCTCCTGACGGCAACTCCGCTCGATTTCGCTGGGCATTTTGCTTGAACATTCAGTACAAATTGCTTTATGAATTTGTCCACTTATGTTTCAATAACTCGAGCACGATAGACAGGCCGGCAGCATGAGCAGCCTTCACGTAGCGAACGCGCGCGCGAAGAGCTGCATCCGAGTCCTCTCTCTGACGTCACACGCGAGAGGGCGCCACTCAAAGATCTCGAGGCGAATATACTGGGCTCTTCCCAGTCTTTTATCATTTCAGATCTCCCTGTACCTAACTGTGCAGTTTCCTCTTGAGTCCCGAAGAGTACCTTAGTGGCTCGTTATGTAATATTGCTAAAGACATAGCATGAGCCAGCTCTTTTCTGGTAAGGTGCCCGATCATTGATACAGAATTTGCTGTTTTTTCAGCGATATGACAATTTGCTGTTTTTTTCAGCGCTATGATAATTTGCTGTTCTTTCAGTGAGATGCACCCCTGGTGAAGTTGCAGAGTGAGGGTTTGGAGTCACTGATTACATATTTGACACAACCTTAACGAAAACCATTGAATAAATAAAACCGGCACTCGCCTTGTCCAAAGAAAAACAAACATATATAAACATTTCAGGGCCGCTACGGGTACAATGAAGAGGGTGCAAGAGGGCGTGACTATTTCTGGGCCGGGCGGTGCAGAGTGCACATGTATATCTCGGGGAGATTACCCCACGTCCGGTTAATCGTGTTTTACAGCGAAAGCTGTTATGAGATCACGAGGGTCGTTCCCACGCCGTAGTTGTCCGCCGCCGCCGCCGGTGTTCGTAACCAATATCGCACGAAACAAGAAAAACTAAACAAATAAAACACACCTATGACAGAATGGGAATCGAACCCGGGTCTTCTGCGTGGCAGCCCAGCAATCTACAACTGAGCTACGCCGCTGCTTGAAACTGCGGTGCAAACTGACCCTATGCAGGCTTCATGTCGGGCAAGGAATCGCGTTAATGTGTGTTGTAAAGTGTTTTAGAACAGTAAAGTAAGAACCAGGAGTCACACAATGCGAATTGCGTAACGAGTGGGGCGTTCAATGCTCCAACCCATTACAAAAGCCTCAGACGAAATTCTTCATCGTCGCCAGCCACAGCATCCACAAAGTGCACATAATGCTCAACGAAGCTAAAAAAACAGCGCGAAACACGGGACAGTGAAAGAGACAGACCAAAAAAGCGCATTGGAAAAGGGCCGAAAATTTTGCGAGCCACCGAAACTGGACCAAGTAGAGCTCCTGAGCCTGGTAAGGAACACTGCGGCACGAGCGACTGTTGAAGATAGAGACAGGTGCATTCAAGGAGGTGTGGACTGCCTGTTGCCGATGAAACAAACCAAAGCCCCCCCGCCAACCTTCCGTCATCAAGTCGCTACGCGCTGCAGATCTCAAGCAGCTTCAAGCAGACAAAGAAGGTGGATTTGTCCTCGCTCCGACAGCCGTCTACAGAGAAAACGCGGGTCCCGCTGTCACAAGCAACTTCCACGTCACGAATGTAAAACCTTCCAAGGTCAAGGCAGCGGCCGGCAAACTTTGTGAAGAGACTGAACTTCAAAAAAAATTACACCATCTCCCGCTAAAGGGAACCATGTGTAGATGTGAAGCAACGGGCGCCAACGCTTACACTGGCGGCGGCGTTGACGCTGGCGCTCATCGCAGCGTTGCGCAGGAGAGAAAACTGGGGAGGCGCAAAGCACGCAGTGATGGAGCGGTGTTTCCTACTGGAACATGCCAATCGCTGCTAATGGGCAATGAGAGACGCAAGACTCCGATTGGACACAGGGACCCGCAGTACGCTTTTAGTTAACGCGCACGCTGCGAATTTTTTTATTCTTCAACAACACACAGGAGAAATCTCCCACCGGCACCACCTTGCAGGTCAAGATCCATTGCCATATATACGGGATGGCCAGTGAACGGTTGTGCAGCGCGAGCAGTCGGTTTTTTCAACCAAGAAACTCGCTAGTAGACGCTGCCTGCGTCGGCGTCGCGAGGCGAGAGAGGGGGGGGAGCGTAGGAGAGGAGAGAGAGGGGGGGGACGCGCATGCGCAGTGGGAGTGTGGACGCCGCGGCCAGGGATGCCTAGAGGAGAGAGGGGGGAGCGTAGGAGGAGAGAGAGAGGAGGGGAGGCGCATGCGCAGTGAGGGTGTGGTTGCCGCGGGGAGGGATGAGGAGAAAGAGGGGAAGAGGAGGTTTTTTTTTTAAAGGGTTCGCGCATGCGCAGTAAGTGAGGCCCCGCGGCACACCACCACCACCACCACCACCGGATTGAGCTTCGCCATAAGATGCTTCACATCTAAAACTGGCATCGTCGGTGCGGTCGGCGAAGGGCTTGAACCTTTCAGTGTTCTTTTCGGCAAAGACTCATAAGCCGGAAGTTCCCTTCCGCGTCATTGTCTCGGAACAGGGCACATGGCAGCGCCATGTGGGAAGGTACTTGCAACGTTCCCTATCCGTCCTTCCTGTCGAGGATTCCTACCTCATCAGGAAGCCGCAAGAATTGTCTGACTTTCTTCAGCAAGGGTGTCCTTCAAAAGTGAGCTTCTTCTCTGTGGATGTTAAGGACTTATATTATTCCTTGCCGTTGGACCAGGTCTGCGCAGAGGTAAGCGAATGCATTGACCGCTATGGGAGCGTCAGGTTTCAGGACTCGTGTGGAATCAGCGTCAGGAACGTTTTAGAAATGCTGAGCTTTTATTTACGATGAACATTTATAAAGCATGATGGCGAACTTTATATTCAAAAAGAAGGAGTCTGCATAGGTTCGTGCCTTGCGCCGATCCTAAGTGATATTCTTTTAGCCAAATATGACAGATCCCGCATGGAATGCCTGCATCAAACGAGCGCTATTAAAGTGTTTAGGTTCGTGGATGATTTTTTGATATTTTACAGGTCTGACCATTTTGACACTCAGCGATGTGCTGATCAAATTGTTGACGTGTTTCGCTCTTGCATGAGCAAACTGCAACTAACCACTGAATTCCCCACTGCGAAGGGCTTGAACCTTTCATTGCTCTTTTCGGCAAAGACTCATAAGCCGGAAGTTCCCTTCCGCGTCATTTTCTCGGAAGAGGGCACTTGGCAGCGCCATGTGGGAAGGTACTTGCAACGTTCCCTATCCGTCCTTCCTGTCGAGGATTCCTACCTCATCAGGAAGCCGCAAGAATTGTCTGGACTTTCTTCAGCAAGGGTGTCCTTCAAAAGTGAGCTTCTTCTCTGTGGATGTTAAGGACTTATATTATTCCTTGCCGTTGGACCAAGTCTGCGCAGAGGTAAGCGAATGCATTGACCGCTATGGGAGCGTCAGGTTTCAGGACTCATGTGGAATCAGCGTCAGGAACGTTTTAGAAATGCTGAGCTTTTATTTACGATGAACATTTATAAAGCATGATGGCGAACTTATATTCAAAAAGAAGGAGTCTGCATAGGTTCGTGCCTTGCGCCGATCCTAAGTGATATTCTTTTAGCCAAATATGACAGATCCCTGCATGGAATGCCTGCATCAAACGAGCGCTATTAAAGTGTTTAGGTTCGTGGATGATTTTTTGATATTTTACAGGTCTGACCATTTTGACACTCCAGCGATGTGCTGATCAAATTGTTGACGTGTTTCGCTCTTGCATGAGCAAACTGCAACTAACCACCGAATTCCCCACTGCGAAGGGCTTGAACCTTTCAGTGTTCTTTTCGGCAAAGACTCATAAGCCGGAAGTTCCCTTCCGCGTCATTGTCTCGGAACAGGGCACATGGCAGCGCCATGTGGGAAGGTACTTGCAACGTTCCCTATCCGTCCTTCCTGTCGAGGATTCCTACCTCATCAGGAAGCCGCAAGAATTGTCTGACTTTCTTCAGCAAGGGTGTCCTTCAAAAGTGAGCTTCTTCTCTGTGGATGTTAAGGACTTATATTATTCCTTGCCGTTGGACCAGGTCTGCGCAGAGGTAAGCGAATGCATTGACCGCTATGGGAGCGTCAGGTTTCAGGACTCGTGTGGAATCAGCGTCAGGAACGTTTTAGAAATGCTGAGCTTTTATTTACGATGAACATTTATAAAGCATGATGGCGAACTTTATATTCAAAAAAGAAGGAGTCTGCATAGGTTCGTGCCTTGCGCCGATCCTAAGTGATATTCTTTTAGCCAAATATGACAGATCCCGCATGGAATGCCTGCATCAAACGAGCGCTATTAAAGTGTTTAGGTTCGTGGATGATTTTTTGATATTTTACAGGTCTGACCATTTTGACACTCAGCGATGTGCTGATCAAATTGTTGACGTGTTTCGCTCTTGCATGAGCAAACTGCAACTAACCACTGAATTCCCCACTGCTAACAGACTTCGCTTTCTTGACCTTGAAATGTTTTTATCCGACCACATGTGCTGGCAGTATGCCCCCCGCTCCAAAAAAAATGTTCGCTACCTTACTGTTCGGCGCATTCCAAACTTGTCAAACGAGCGATTGCCAAATCTTGTCTAGGGGCAGCGTTGACGCGATCATGCCATCACACAATGTGCACTAGCTTTGACTCGCAGGTGCGCAGACTGCACATGGCAGGCTACCCGGACAACTTCCTATGTTCCATAGCCGAAGGTCTTCTAGAAGACTTAAAACAGCCAACGAAACCGACTAGGTTTCAAGAAAAGAGCCCACTTTCAAAAACAGCGGTCATTCCGTATTTGCATAGCGTGTCGCATTGCTTAAAAAAGGTAGCACAGAAAGCAGGCATCAGAGTTGTCTTTTCAGCAAAAAACAAGTTGTCTAGTATGTGCCATAAGGTGAACAGAGAGGACAAAGGGCCTCGCGTGTGTGATAAGAAACACGCAAATAAGTTTGTTGATTGCTGCCTTAACGCGGTATACGAAATCTCCTCTCATGCGGTCGCTGTTACATCGGGCAAACAGGCCGCTGTATTAATGACCGTCTCAGGGAACACCGCAACCTTATGCGGGGTTCTGTTGGCAGCCACTTAGCTGCGCATAGCTCCGTTTGCGGCTGTCAAGCAATGTTTGATCAATGCAACATACTTCGACGATACAGTGATCAACGAGCACGCGAGATCTATGAGGCGTTTTGCATTGACAAGAAAGGTGACATGTGCGTGAGTGTCCCTTCGTTAGCGCTCCTCACCAGGGAAATGGCGTATTTGTCGAGTGCATGATGGCTTCTTCACAGTTCTTTTTCTTAGATGCATACAAAGATTTCATGAACAAAAATTCTATGTCACTGTTCTCCTCTCCCTCCTTTCACGTAGCGTGTGCTATATATACCCCCATGTGTGGAATAAAACCTTGGTTGTCAGCGCTTGGTCCGTCTCTTTCACTGTCCCGTGTTTCGCACTGTTTTTTTAGCTTCGTTGATCATGTACCAACCGGCCCAAATCAGCACCTTAGTGCACATAATGCGTTACAAGAGTGCAGCGGATACCGCGCTTTTCTGAAGAATGACGAATAATGGCATAGTAGACGCTTCCCCACAACACAAAAATTATCATGATTTATGGCGTAGTAGGTACCATGCAAGTCCGCTTGTAGTTGTTGCCCCAAAAGTGTTTTAAAAAGGCTCTAAAAAGGCCGCTCTCCCAGCTTTCGCTGTAGCTGTGCTACGCGTTCCGCACAGGCCTGGCGTTTTTTTTAGTCATTTGAATATCTTGGGTGGTGCATAGTGCGCATGTATATCTCGGGGAGATTACCCTGCGTCCGGTTAATCGCGTTTTTAGTCGTTTGAATATGTACAGGTTGTAATAGTAGCCGTGTCAATAGGCGTTCCTCTGTCTCGATTATGCCTGCAGAATCCCAGTTGATGATGTGGTTAGTGTTCAATTGATGATCTGCCGACGCATTCAAGCTTGCATTGCCTTTCCGGACATCATTCTGGTGCTGCTGGATTCTTCTTTTAAAATTTCCAGTTTCACCTATGTAGGATAATAAAAACCAGTATATAATGAAGCCGAGGAAGGTCTAGGAGACATAAATTGTACCGTTTTAAATGTATAATTTGAGATAGATGTTAATAAAGCAAAGTGGACGAAAAGACAGCTTGCCTCCGGCAGGGACCCAAGCTGCTACCTTCAGATAATGCGCCCGAGGCTCTAGCACTTCAGCTACGGTAGAGCATCAGGAGCATCATTTGAAGGTTGCAGGTTTGGTGCTTGTTGGTGGAAATCGTCTTTTCGTCCGCTTTGCTTTATTGACAACAATATTACAATTACTATGACACACTTGAAACAATACAATTAACATCCCCCATGCCTTCATGGCTTCATTATCTGCTGGTTTTCATTAAGGTTTTGTTAAAAAAAACGAGCCCTCAAAATTTCCTTCTTTCATTGATTACATATTTGGCTCATGTGGAAACCAATGCAATGGGCAATTTGTCGTCTCCTTAGGTATTTTCAGGTCACATTGAGCCTCCCACTTTGGTATCAACATCTGTCACATTGGTCACATTGCAAAGAGCTATGTACAGGGGGGATGGAAAGAAACATGAACAGTGCAGCACGCTGTTTTCATCACGCTCTCACCTTGTTGGCAGAAAATGAAGCTAGAATGCCTCTTGATCGAATCATGGTTGACTCTAGGTGCTTTTTATTACCATCCAGGCAACAACCACTTGAAAGGAAATGGGAAACAGCAGAGAATGTAGATGCTGCATTGTTCACATTTATTTACATCCCCAGTGTACACTGTCATATCACTGCTATCTTTGCTTGTGTCATTGGGGGTGAATCTTTCTAGGTAAAGGGAGTATCTGAAGATGTTTCCATATATTACAGGAATGTTTGCCTTTGTGCTGTCTCATGCTGTGTAGCTTGTTATGTAAAGTCTATTGAGTATGTGTCTGCCCATAGGTCTCTGTGTGATTCATAATATTGCACTGCCTATAGTGACATTTGGAGTTTGGTAGGGTGTTATAATGAAGGTGTGCACATAGGCATACCAATTAAGTTGGCCTTTTTTATGGCGGGAATGACGACTGGATATGCTTTAGAAATTTAGATAATAAAGCCCTCATAATTTCTTTGGCATACGGTTCAGCCTTTTGTATGGTGTATTACAGTTTTTGCTATCTGACTACTGCTGTCACCTGTTACCCACAGCATGATGTCATCAGCTTCCTGGCCATGCTGTAACGCTTTGATGCTATTCAGTTCTGCCAATAGACGTAACATAGCTAGCTACATTAAGCAGAAGTGCAGACGGGACCAATCCCAAAAGTGTTCGCCAGATTTTGAGTTCTATGTCATCTTACCTGATTGCGCTTGTTATGAGTAGCATTATGTGATTCACATGAGTGCTTTTACATACATGTGGGCATGTTTAGCGTTTGTAGTTTCTATAAAGTAGTAAGCTTCTCTGTGATGTTGTCAAAGGCCATCATGAGACCCATTTTAAGGATTGCTTTGGTATCCAATATACGCAATCACACGTCCATTTTTTAGTGTTCAATTTGTAGCATGATGTTATGTGTGGAAAGTTTTGACCTGAACCTGATCATAGTATGCAGGAACAGTTTTCAGCCATCAGTGTCCCGTCAAGCTACATATGTAGTTTTTAGCTTCATATGACCATTTTAGCATGTGAATAAAATAGCATTGATGTGATCTGAATGTACTTGGTCATGTGAGAATTACATGATAAATAAGCTTTCCTGTGCATGATGCTAATGAAATGGGCCCAAGATTATCTAGCTGAACCGCTTTGCTTGGCTTTGGGATTAAAGGGGCAAAAATTGGCGAATTGAGAATAATGTAAGAAAACTGGAATAGAAATATAGAAATGATGGACAGCTTCCCCTTCTCACCTTGAGATAAAAGGTGACAAGGGGAAGGCGTAAAGTTCGGACGCCGTGCGTGGGGCCGCAGGTTTCCGACCCCTGGTTCATGGCACTGTCGCTAAGGCCAGCACTAGCTGCACACCTCTATGACATGAAGAGCACGCGGGAGCGGCCCGCGGCGTTGCTCTAAAATAGTAGCGTTTCTCAGGGGTCAAATAAAGTTCTGTGTCTGTCTGTCTCGACCTACACGTCTTTATCTCGCAATCGATGCCCTGATCGTCGCCAGCATGCCGCACTGTTGCCGCAACAGGCGCCCTGCCGAATCATCGAGTTAAAGACGTGTATGATACGCCGTGTTCTGGAAAGTTGAAGCGCACGCACCTTCAAGCATTGCGATGTCATGCGGGCACAACCTAGAGATGATGGGCTGATTGCATGTCACTATAGATTCGCCAGCATTACTTGATATAAACAATCGCGCAGGTCAAAGCCCCTCTGCAGCTTTTCAGGCAACCATGACCGCAACCAAGCAACTCGTGCCGCTGTAGAACAGAACGCAGAAGTGAACGTGCTTCGTTTACGCCACAATGCGGAAAAGTAAACCCACGTGGGGGGAAAGTATACGTCTGTGTCGTCTGCTGGTGACAGTCGCCGCCATCGAACACTCTGCTTCGCCGAACGCTTGCCAGCACTTCGCGAATATCGTGTCGGCCGGTCAGCGTGCGCATGCATTCCGATCGTGCAGCCCCACTGTGAAAAGCCTCCGTCTCCGGATCGCCCGAAAGGCGGAACGGAAGAGAAAAACGGAGCGGGGGGCGGACGGGCGGTCGGCTGGCAGGACGCGCAGTAGCTTTTTCGGTTTCCGGGGTAGCTAGTAACAAAAAAAAAAAACAAACAAGAGGACTCTTCAACAGCTACTATTAGGGAGCCTTCATGTGCACGCCTCCGTTCCTCCGTGGAGGCACCTCTTTCCTGTCATCATCTTTCTTACCACTTTCGTACGTGGCGCTACACCCAAACCTGCTATGAAGGCTCCCTAGGTAGTAGAGCGAAAAAGTACAAAAAAAAAGGTAACAGAAAAAGGGAGAAGGCGCGTCTTGCAATTAGTTTGGATGTCCTACTTCACATCACCAGAGTTTTTCTTGCCGGCCAGTTTTAGCTCGGGAAATGCTCGCTTTTTTGTGTGTATACATTTCATGCTCACTTGAAGGCTGCATCTGAAACTCCTATTTACCTCTCGCAGAATGTCATCACATTCAAAAGTTTGAAGACTTTGACGCCTATGATGCCGAAATCAAGAAAGTGGCAGCAAACGTGCTGGCTGAACACGCGGTGTCCACGAGCCGTGACATTGACTAAGATAGCGCGAGGATAATCGAAAAAGAAAAGAACAATAACTTTTAGAACGCTTGACCTTCGCCTTCAAGAGTTAAACGGGATAACTTAAACGGGCCCCGTTCGCATCACCTTCTCAATCGCACACCTGTCTTCGCTTCAGGTGGATGCCTCAACCGTACAGGAAGAAACGAACGTCGGTGCGCGTGTAAACTGTCCGTTTTAAACTATCCTGGAAGACCTACTGCAACTACACATTGTTGATGTTGCTGCTTACAATGATAATTAATCACGCCTGCGTGCTTTGTAATTGGTGGGACTTCAAACCAGCCACTCGGTTGTGCAATTCACATGTGTTGACACCTGGTGTGACTCTACGCTTCCGCCACGCAGTTTTACATGTTTTAACGACATTCCTCATAAGTATGCATAAACTGCATAAACATTCAGCGTGGCAGCAAAAAGCCAAATGGTTAGAGATTGAGGAGCAGTTAAACAAAGAAAAGTTAGGCGTCTATGCGGTTACAGAAACACACCTTAAGGGGCCTTGCAACAGTTTTCCAGGTAGCCATAGAATGAAATAACTAAAGGATCTGATTGCCTCACGAATTGACCGCCGCAAAAATTTTTTGAGCCCGTCCAGTAGGAGCGGAGTTACAAAGGTTTGGCGCACGCTGCAGCTGCTTTCCCTCTTTCCTCATCCCGACATAAGTGTTGGAAGCTAAGCAGGAATGGATGGCACGGGGGGCAGAAGGTACGTCACGCACGCCTCGCGACTGAGCACTTTTTCTCTTTGTCTTCGAACGCGCGGCTTTTCAGTGCGGACACGTCACGGCTTCCCGCGGCGGCCCCAGTAACCGCCAAGCATGCCATGCTGAAATCAGCCAATTGTGTCATACTTGGGCCTGAGAAGAGAAAGCAATTTTTAGATGCCTTTGAGAATGTATTGCGAGTTCCAGGCTGCGTGCTGCGCTATAATATTTAGCTCGCGTGTTCTCGCGAGCCTCGACTACAGATCGGCAGTGTTTCCTGACCATGCTCAAAAAGTGTTGCAAGGCCCCTTTAAGCCTGCTTCACATGCCAGCGACTGAGCGGCAGGGCCCGCGGCGATCGAGCGGCTCGAGGCGTGCGGACGTGGCTTCGTTTCACATGCACCGCCTTTGCGATGGTTGAAGGAAGCACCCGTCCCTCGAGTTTCCCTTCTCCGAGTTCGCGTATTTTGGTTCGCTTGCGCAGCGAGTTGCACCAGCCTTCTACGTCGGTGCTCGATTTTTATGTGCCTAATGTGCTTCTAAACAACTTCAGTAGTCCAGTTTATTTGTGTTCCAGCTGTCTTTTCCCCACGCAAGCCCTGTTGCACGCTCATACACTTGGCCACGGAAAAGGAAAAGAAAGAGTTGGCTTTTTTAGTTTACAGGGCTGTCGGTGGCTTTTGCTCTCGAATGCTGTAAGGCGTTGGTGCGCCATCTGGGCCGGCAACCCGATGCAAGCGGCCCAGTCGACGATATTGTGGTTTGCGAAAGAACTCGTCTCTCCTTTTGCCTTTGGGCATTCCAGTAAAGAGGCGGCGGCATCTTTTGTCATCGAGGTACGCGCCCATTCAAAAGAAGGAAACTGCAAACTATTCGAACGCACTGGGTCTGAGTAGTAAACAAGAAAAAACAGCGACATGTGCTGCGGACTACAAGTGCCGTGTGCCGTAGGGTCCCCCCTGTCCGGACCTATGTTGGTGCCACGTAAGATTCGATAGAAATGCAAAAGAACTAAACGACACGAGCAAACAATTTGTTTGCTTTGAAGGAAGCGCCATCGAGAACAACAAAAGTCACAGTTTCGCCGCAAGGGCGAAGTAATGAATGCGATAGCAAGAAATTGTCATACGACGAATCACAAGCAGCTCGATACTTGTAGCGCGCCGCTGAAGCACAAAGAAGGACGCTCGAGATGAACACGCAGGTATACACAGGACAAGCGTCAAGTAACAACTATCACAGTTGTTAAGGCTTAATGTGTTTGAGCAATAATGAACCAACCAGCCCAAATGCGTACCTTATTGAGCAACACGCTGCAAGTGTCGACAACGCAGAACCCGACGCTCTTCGATATTTCTTTTTCTTTTACAGTGCGGCGCTTGGAATGACCCCTCTGCGTCTCCTGCTCCGCGGTGGCGTCTGACGCAAAGTGTTATTATTTTTTTTTCGGTGGCGTCTGACGCAAAGTTATTATTTTTTTTTCGTTCCACATCACGAGTGGGTACACAAAGCGGCCCCTTTTTCGTGGACGTCTCAAGGGCAGTTTTCAAATTGAAAGAAAATGTAGGAGCGTTTTGTTAAAAACACACTGAAGCTCCTCCGAGATGTACCTACCGCCAGCGGTAAATGGTGTAAATAGCTCGCCGTTATCATTGCCGGTGCATTAATGGCGTGTGGTCTAACGCAGCGCGCTGCGGAGCGAGGGGTCGCTGGTTCGAATACGAGGTCGGGTGCCGGGAAATGTTTGTCATGTGATTTATTTTTCTTTTTGCCTTTTTTTTATATATTGCGAGACACCGTTCAAGCGGCAAGACTCTTCCTTATTCGAACTCGAGCCTGAGCCCCGCTGCTCAGACCCAAGCGATGATGATGAGTATTTACAGGTGAAAAGATGAAGCCCATGAATAATGCTGACACTAATTTCTCCGCACGCCAAAGCGGCCAGCCTGCCCGCGTGCGACTTAGACTGGGCAGAGACGTCGAACGAAGGGCTTGAGGCGCGAAACGTGAACTATCTCAGTACCACGCCAGCGAGGGTCAGGAGAAACATCAATGGGAGTGACGCGATAGTTGACAGGAGATGTTTGCTCCTTAATTATGTAAGGTCCAAGGAATCGAGACTGGAACTTCTCACACAATCAGGGAACACGAATAGGCGTCCAAAGGAGCACTTCGTCACCAGGGCGAAAAGAGACGTCACGATGAGAGATCGTAGCGCTGCTTGCGATCGTGCTGACTGGCTTCTGTACTGAGCCAAGCAAGTTGTCGACAGACGAGGTAGAAGGGTGAGTACCCAGTAGTAGGTTGGACAGCGGTATTATAAGCAAACGTTACAAATGGTAAGATTTTGTCCCAGTTGTCGTGAGCTGGCCCAATATACATGGCTATCATATCAATTAGTGTGCGATGGAATCGCTCTGTAATGCCATTAGTTCGAGGGTGGTACGCTGACGTTGTCTTGTGAATTGTACCGCAAGTTGAGCATTTCGTCAATTACTGCGGACAGAAAAGTCTTGCCGCGATTGCTAATAAGGACGCGGGACGCACCATGGCGCAGGACAATGGCTTAGAGAAAAAAAGGTGGCCACGTCAGATGCAGAACAAGAGCGTAGAGGAGCAGTCTCAGCGCACCGCGTGTGGTGGTCAACCGCCGTCAAGATCCATAGATATCCCGCGGACGTTACGGGGAGAGGTCCGACTAAGTCCATTCCAACAATGGCAAAAGGTTCCTCGGGACATGGGATTGGTTGTAACAAGCCAGCAGGAGGTGAAGTCCGGTTGCTTGCGCCGTTGACATAGTGCGCAAGACGAAACGTACTTAGCGACAGAGGTGGAGAGGCCAGGCCAGAAGAAGCGGCTCCTGATGCGCCTGTATGTTTTGTCGAATGCGAAGTGGCCGGAAGATGGGTCGTCGTGAAAGGCCTCAAGGACCTGATCACGAAGGGGACGTGGAAGAACGGGAACCCACCGGTGTCCATCATGATTGTAAATGTATTGATGCAGCACGTTGTTTTCAATCTTGAATTGCCTGAGTTGTCGGCGCAACCTAGAATTAGGTGGTGTAGATTTTCCGCAGAGGCGTTGAACCATGCGACAGCAGTATGGATCTTGCTTTTGACAGGACGCCAACTGAGTGTAGCGATTGGACGACACCGGGCCAGCAACTGCCATTTCAGATAACGTTAGTGGACACGTAGCCTCATCGTCATGGTTCGAGCAATGAAGAGGCTCGCTCGTAGTAGATGGTAGTGGGAGAGGGCAACGAGAGAGGGCGTCGGCATCTTGCTGTTTCTTTCGAGATTTGTAAACAACGTCAAATGTGTATTCTTGAAGTCGGAGCACCCAGCGGCCAAGGCGTCCGGGCAAATTCTTCAGCGACGACAACCAGCACAACGCATGGTGGTCCGTAATTACAGTAAAATGGTGTCCGTAAAGATATGGGCGGAACTTTTGTACGGCCAAAATTACAGCCAGGCATTCCTGTTCTGTAATCGAGTAGTCTTGCTCAACATTCGTAAGTGCGCGGCTGGCGTAGGCGACGACTATCTCACGACCACTTGTATCCCGGTGTAGGAGAACGGCACCGATGCCGTGGCCGCTAGCGTCGGTGCGCAGACAAGTAGGGGCATGCTCATCGAAGTGAAAGAGGACGGGGTCAGATGTCAGCGCGGCCTTGAGGGTAGCAAAAGCGATGTCGAAATTCTTTCTCCATGTGAAGGCTGTGCCCGACGTTAGCAGCCTGTGCAGCGGTGACGTGATGGAGGCGAAATCGCGGATGAAGCGCCGAAAATAAGACGCGAGGCCCAGCAAACTGCGTAACTGCTTTTGGTTTTCGGGGCGAGGGAAGCGCGTCACAAAAATCACCTTGTCAGGATCCGGTTGAATGCCATCTTTACTAACAAAGTGGCCCAACACTCTGATGCTCTTTCTGGCGAAATGACATTTTTTCGTATTGAGTTCAAGCCCAGCGTTGGAAATGCAGGTGAAAACTTCGTCCAGCCGCTGAAGATGCTGATGGAAAGTGGAAAAAAAATAACGATGTCATCCAGATAGCATAAGCAGGTTTTCCACTTAAGGCCACGAAGAACTGTGTCTATCATACGCTCAAATGTTGCCGGAGCGTTGCATAAACCGAAGGGCATCACATTGAACTCATAGAGGCCTTCGGGTGTTGCGAAGGCCGTCTTGTCCTTGTCCGCTTCATCCATAAGTATTTGCCAATAGCCTGATCGTAGATCAAGACTTGAGAAATATTCAGCGCCGTGGAGTGAGTCAAGGGCATCTTCAATTCGCGGCATCGGATATACATCCTTGCGCTTGATCTTCCTGAGTGCTCGATAATCGACGCAAAATCGTACCGAGCCGTCCTTCTTCCGGACCAGCGCAACAGGCGACGACCAAGAACTTGACGATGGTCGAATGATGTCTCGTTTCAGCATGTCCGCGACGTTGTCCTCGATGATTCTGCGCTCGGCGGCAGATACGCGGTATGGTCGGCGGCGTACGATCGAATTGCCCTCGGTTTCAATGCGGTGCACTGCGACGGCAGTACGTCCCAGAAGCTTGGAGTGGTTGTCGAAAGAAGCACTGTGTTTGCGAAGTAGTGCAAAAGAGTTTTTTTTGCGCTAGAGGGAGATCAGGATTGATGGTGGCAGTTGTCGTCGTATGGTCGGCGTTAGCAGCAGGCGACAGTGGTGCATCTGCGTGAAGAGGCATCAGAGCAAGAGGTTCTGTGTCAGCGAAGCAGGCCACAACGGTACTTTGGGACAGAAGAAGTGGCGAAGATGTAGGGTTACGCGCAGCGACCAATCCTCTGCTGTCTTAAAACCTGACCAAGCTTGGCGCAATTACAATTCCACCGGATATCCAGCGATCACACAGAGCGAGAAACACATCACCATTTACGATGCTATCGGACGTCAACGTCAGGATATTCTCGTGGCCAGGTGGAATGGCAGAATCGGTAGCCGTGACGAAACGCAGTTGGCCAGCGTCGTCTGCAGATGAAAATTCTGTGTCCCTCATATGAACGACTCGCTGATGACAAGACATTACGGCCGACGCTGAAGACAGAAAGTCCCATCCTAAAAAAACGGCAGATCCCACGCACTGTGGGAATCGATGTAATGCGAAGCAGCCAGCAAGGAGCAAACCATGTTGTACGTGATATGCATGTCATTCGTTACATTTAGGGCCTGTCATTTGTGTTCGTCGTGCAGTCACGTCGCGCAAAATTTTGGTGTATACCAAGCTAGCGTACTGGACGCAAGCGCACCATGAGCGTGGCATTGTAGATGACATGCATGCCAAGATTTTCGTGTTACCACCTGCCACTTATGTTCGCTTAATTTTTTAACTCGAATCGCAGCGAGACGCGACACCAATCTGCCTCCGTTTGGCATGCGTTCGTATTCTCGCGCTTTGCGCATTGTGCAGAACGCCATCCGCGTTCCAGCGTTTAAATTGATGTCAATTCCAAGGCGCGTTCCTCCAACGCCTGTGCCCACTGAGACGGGGTCGGTCAGGAATGGAACGTCATGCGCGCGTCTCCCTCCTTGCATGATTTAGAGACGCTTGGCACAGCACGCTACGTAAGCAAAGCGCGAGCACTGTAGAGTCCGACGCGACCGGCGTCCGTTTGCGCGCCCCGGCGCCGCTGGCACCGTGCCAGGGGCACGGCTGGAGGGAGGGACGGACGGACGTGAGCATGAGACAATTAAGGCGTATGCCTTAAAGATTTGACGTATATCAAGCTAGCGAAACGGCCACGAGAATGACATCAGCGTGGCATGCAAGTCATGTTGCACATGACATTTCCTGATTTCCATATTACCACCTGTTATTTGTGCTCGTCATACAGTCACGTCACTCAATACCAAATTTGGTGTATATCAAGCTAGTGAAACGGCCCCGAGAGTGTCATCAGCGTGGCATGCAAGTCATGTTGCACATGACATTTCCTGATTTCCATATTACCACCTGTTATTTGTGCTCGTCATACAGTCACGTCACTCAATACCAAATTTGGTGTATATCAAGCTAGTGAAACGGCCCCGAGCGTGTCATGAGCGTGGCATGCAAGTCATGTTGCACATGACATGTCATGATTTCCATATTACCACTTGTCATTTATGCTCGTCATACAGTCACGTCGTTCAATACCAAATTTGGTGTATATCAAGCTAGTGAAACGGCCCCGAGAGTGTCATGAGCGTAGCATGCAAGTCATGTTGCACATGACATGTCATGATTTCCATAGTACCACTTGTTATTTATGCTCATCATACGATCACGTCGCTCAATACAAAATTTGCTGTATATCAAACCAGCGAAACGGCCGCGAGCGTGCCATGAGCGTGGCATGCAAGTCATGCTGCACATGACATGTCATGATTTCCATATGCCCACTTGGTATTTATGTTCGTCATACACTCACGTCACGCAATACCAAATTTGGTGTATATCAAGCTAGCGAAGCGGCCGTCAGCTCGCCATGAGCGTGGCATGTAAATCATGTTGTACATGACATGCAGGTCATAATTTTCATATTACCACAAGTCATTTATGTTGATTATCGAGAAATGTCTCATCGTACCAATTTTTAGATAGATCAAGTTAAGGAAACGGCCTCAGGAGCACTATGACCATGGCGTGTAAATCATACTTTTCATGACAAGTTATTCATGATTTTCATGATATGACCAGCCATTCATGTTTGTCATACAGTCATGTTATGCCAAACCAATTTTGGTATAAGTCCCATTAACGATACGGCCAGGAGAGCACAAAGTCGTAGGCGGCTAGATAGATAGATAGATAGATAGATACGCTCAAAGTCGCCGAAGTTCGCTAAGAAATGCTTCGCATTTAATAAGTGCGTGTGCGCATGAAGACAGCACGAGAAACTAAATGTGGTGGAGAATGCCATCGATAAAAACTCGCGCTGTGCACACACCAACGGGTCGAACAGGAACTGCATTCGCACAGCGTAGAGGAGGTCCAGTATACGGCGTTTTCTCCTTTCGCAAACGAAAACACAATTCAGTACTAATGACGGAAATCGCTGCACCCGTGTCCACTAATGCTTCAGTCCATATACCTTCAACACATACGAACAGTACATTTGAGGGCCGCTGCGGAGGAGTTTGACTAAGCCCAAAAGGTGCAGCTTTCCCTCCCGAAGCTGCACTATTTAGTTTTCGGGGCGATGGCCCCGGGGTCGAAGTAGCTGGTCGAAGGGGAGAAGAAGAGCGGCGCATCGGTAACGGAGAGCGGCGACGCGGGAAACGGGAAGCACCGGCTCCGTCGAGGCTCTGCGGAGATGGTGAGCGGCGTTCATAACGTTGGTAGGGGCGATTGTGTTGAGGAACCGGACCAAGAAGATCGTCTCTTTCATAGAAGTCGTAACCTCGTCTTTCATCCTGTTGACGGCGTCGGCAAAACCGGGAAATATGGCCACGTACTCCACAATAATAGCATACAGGTCGGGGTGGACGCCCGGCGTTGGGAGGCGGAACCGACATTCGTGGAGACAGATGATTCAGTGAACCGTGGATTGCGGGTGCGTGAGATGGTGTCTGTTGATGAGGCGCTAGGGCCGTAATCTGAGTGTACGTTGGTGCCGGCGCAGGGTCAGGCCTGGGAACTTCTGCACACCTGATGGCAAGAAGTTCTTCTCTGATGATTTTGCGGAGATTGCTGCGAGGAGACGTCGTGCGGAGCTCAAGTGGGCAAGACGCAGCTTGTGCTTAGAGTTCCTCCCGTATGATGGAACGAATCAACGCGCGTAGATCGCTGTCATTGGTTGAGCTCAGATTGGATGTGTCAGGATGCAAACGGAGCAGATGGAGCTCATCAAGGCGCTGACACGTGGCGATGATTTCCGATACTGTACTGGGTTTCTGCCCTGCAAGGGCGTTGAATGCTGCAGCACCAATGCCTTTGAGCAGGTGGCGCACCCTGTCAGTCTCCGTCATTGAGTTCATGTGGCGACATAGGGCGAAGACATCTTCTATGTAGGAAGTGTATGACTCGCCGTTTTGCTGGACACGCTCCGCTAACTTCTTTGTAGCGATGTCTGAGCGGATTGAAGGGTTGGCGAAATTCCGTCGTAGCTGGCGCTTAAATGAGGTCCAATCAAGAAACTCCAGCCCGTGAATGAAAAATCAAGTCTTGGCTACACCAGTCAGGTAGAAGGCGACGCGAGTGAGCTTTGCAGAGTCGTCCCAGTGGTTAAGGGCACTCACGCGATCATACTCGTGCAACCAGTCTTCAACATCGTCTCCACGAAGGCCAGCGAACACCGGCGGATCTTTTTAAGGTGTGGCGATCAAGCAGGAAGTCCCCGTCGGGGCAGGCGTTGTGGATGGTCCAGCGTTAGAGGGCTCGTCTTGCGACATTGCCTAGTGCTGTTGGTGCAAACGGCGACCTGAACGGAGCTCCAGGGATGTATTTGAGTAGAAGGCGTAAAGGGACCGGTAGAGCCAGAGGACTGGGGAACCGGACAGCACAATCCACCACTTGTGAGACACCGTTTAAGCCGCAAGACTCTTTATTCGCACTCGAGCCTGAGTCCCCGCTGCTCAGACCCAAGCGATGATGATAAGTATTTACAGGTGAAAAGATGAAGCACATGAATAATGCTCACAATATATACATACACATACATATCCAGTGCATGACGGCGACGGCAACGGCAAAAACCAGTCAAGAGTGTCGATATAATTGTTATCGCAATAAAAGAAAACGAACGGCACTTCTACACCGTCAGCTCTTTGCAGCGGATGTCGTCTGCTAGGAAAGAGAGTTCCTCCCGGCGCGCGCGCCCCCTCCTCGACTCCGCCAAAAGAGGTGTGTTGCTCCGCCTCTGCAGTCACGTGCTCTTCACGTCGCTGCTCCTTCATTGGTTGACATTGGGCAGACGCTCTGCCGAGAGCGAATTTTTCCAACTCTGGCGATGTCGATCGCCGCGGCGAGCGGACATTCAAAAAACTGGTTTTGGGCTCGTGCGACGGCTGCCACTCCGTTCTTGGGGCAAAATCTCTGGTATATGAAACGGGCTTTAGAGACTTGGAAGAACCACCACATATTGACAATTATGTTTGCGAAGGGTGCAGCAGGATCACATAAGATAGGAAAGATTGCTGTGTACAAATGCTAATTCACCGCGGAGCCCAATGAGATAGAGTGAGACCGACGTGTTCAGAACACCTCTGGGTTTTGGGCACAGTACGTGGAAAGAATACGTGTCTACGGGTATCGCATTTGTGGACGGAGAATAACTGAGGAGAAAATAATCAGGAGATAGGAGATTGCATAAGTGCGGATAATAAGGTATTTGGCAATGGGGCCGAAATCATCCTCTTAGGAAACATGAATGCCCACATACATGACCTTGACGGATATTCAGACACCAACAGGAAGTTAATGCTAGATCTCTGGGAGCAACATAGTCTTTAGATAGTTAACACGGGGCCCAAATATGATGGGCAGATCACGTTTGTCTCATGACTGAAGGACTTTACCACAAACTGAGAGAAATGAGAATAGATGAGGAAGGGATTAAAAGTTTGTGTAGTGATCATAAATGCATAACATTACACACGGGCCGCCAACAGAAAGCACCATGCGAGAGATTGTGAGAGATATAAGGTGCGTCTGTGTACTGGCGTGCATGTGCCTTGGTAGAGCGCCGGGCGCTTATCTTCGCGGTCAAGAAGTCGTACGTTCGATTGCAGGCGGGGGAACTTTTCTTAGTTTTTTTTCCCTTCTCATCCGTTACCGTCCATTTTATTAACGTCATATCCCTGACGGAAATACGTCACTAAATCCTTGGTGGACCCGGCATAAAACACTTTCGTCTTAAAAAGGAGAAGGGGCCACAGGACGAAGTCAACGAAATATGGGAAATATATTCAGAGAAAGGATCCATTCTACAGACATTGTCGAGGCGAAAATCGCTCGGTGACAGAGATTCACGAAAAAAATATAGGCCGTGCCCAGGATATTTTGGAGCCAAGTAAAGGCGCTGGCTAAGAAGTCGGTCACAATGCAACAACATATTGTAGATGAAGGAGGAAATCAATTGGAAGGGTACGAAGCGCTAGGTTCAAAAGAAAGCTACCAGATGATTCTTTTGAAAAGATCGTTCACGGGATTTCTGCATCGAGTAAAAATATGACAGAGCGCGACCGAGGAAGAGCTATAGTACTTGAGAATTTCAACTGGAAAAGGCTGAAGTAAAAATTCTAAAGCACACTGCCCCGGGTTTAGATGGGGTGCCCGTGAGCCTCATTAACGAACTAGGACATAACACTAAAGAAGCATTGCTGAAGGCCGCAGAAAAATGCTTAACAGGACAAGCAAATACCGGACAGTTGGCGAAAAGTTGAATAAACATACACTGTAAGGGCAAGGCAGAAAAGGATCCATCGTTGGGTAGCCCACATATTGACAAAACACAAAAGAAAAAGGTCAGGACAATGCTAGATCTTTTGTGTTTTGTCAATTTGTGCGCTACCCAACAATGGATAAGTTCCAACTCGCCCGCCTTTCAGTCCTACTACAGAAAAAGATAACATTCACTCGTTAAGACCACTAACAATTACATCGGTACTATACACCAGACTACGCGTGTCTCGCACCCAGGCTGCTGGCGTGCCGAACAGATATTCTCGCACCCAGACCAGCAAGGTATGGCGCAAGCGTTGCATTGAAGAGTTTAAACGCAGAGCCGGTACCATCCATGTATATTTGAGACAATTTGCTATTTGAAAGAATTAAAACAAAATATTACTTCCGATAGTGACTGCCACCGAACAAGTTATAACACCAGTTTCATCTAAATTCAACGCTTGTTCGTGTTTTACCATTTCGTATTGGAAGCGAAAGTCTTTGCGCCAGCGACACGTTATGAACGAGCGAAATGCACACGGAGCCGCTGAGCCGCACCGGCTCCTACATTCGACAGGAGTGGCTTTCCTGCTTAACGTGGACGCCTCGGCAGATAAGATGACGGACCTATGCGCTACTCGCTCTCGTAGGGAGCACATGCAGTAACTCTAACACAAATGTACTCGTCATTGCGGCTCTTATCTGACATGAACGCAGCAAGGCCTTCTTTTGGGACAGAATTGTAACGCCTGCTGCAACTTTGTGCCCTTTTTGAAAATGTCCTTGAAAGCGCGCGCGCACACCGCGAGATTTTGTTGGTCGCACATGGTGGAGACAACTGAACATGGGTATTGCATCAATGCATGCCCTGGACAGGAAAACGATTCATGGCCAGAACGCGCTAGTTTCCTAAGAGTTTTCCCAGCGCACTTTATATGGTAAATTGTTGATGTTATTCTGCTGTCACATACCTTGGATAGCGCCGCAGGCAGGTCCCGTCGTGATATCTTTGCTGCCTGACTTCCCACTTCCGCCATATGCTCGAGGCTTTTCATGTCCAAACCTTCAATAGAAATTTTAGATTTAATAAGCACGCATAACATTAACAAGCATGCTGTGTCGGGCCAGTAGGCTTCGTGAAATGAAAGGTGCACGGCTACAAAAAAGAAGATCCGTCTGTTTTCTTCTCTTTGGTAGCCTTGTTTCACGAAAGCACGCATAGCCTCGCGATCAAATTTCAGCATAGATTAAGGAAAGGGCCTTCAAGTCGTACACAGCTAGTTGCCACCGCAAAAGATTTTGCCGCATTTATAAATAGTGTTAATAGGTAACAGTATGTGCTTCGTTCGTTGATGAGCATTAAAATACTGCTTCCGATCGGTTCTAAATAGTTCGTCTCGGAACTTGTGTGTAGAGTTTGCATTTATGTCTTGACACTGCAATTGGTGAGTTGGTTTTGAGTCAATATATGACAGTTAACAACTATGTATATCGGCAAATCATCCTAAGGGCAATATTGATTGTACAGAAAACAGTCATTCACATCACAAATTCCTACTAAAAATTACACCATCTCCCGCTAAAGGGAACCATGTGTAGATGTGAAGCAGCGGGCGCTAACGCTTACACTGGCGGCGGCGTTGACGCTGGCGCTATCGCAGCGTTGCGCAGGAGAGAAAACTGAGGAGGCGCAAAGCACGCAGTGATGGAGCGGTGTTTCCTGCTGGAACATGCCAATCGCTGCTAATGGGCAATGAGAGACAGAAGACTCCGACTGGACACAGAGACCCGCAGTGCGCTTTTAGTTGACGCGCACGCTGCGAATTTTTATTGTTCAACAACGCACAGGAGAAATCTCCCACCGGCACCGCCTTGGAGGTCAAGATCCATTGCCATATATACGGGATGGCCAGTGAACGGTTGTGCAGCGCGAGCAGTCGGTTTTTTCAACCAAGAAACTCGCTAGCAGACGCTGACTGCGTCGGCGTCGCGAGGCGAGAGAGGGGGGAAGCGTAGGAGAGGAGAGAGAGGGGGGGGACGCGCATGCGCAGTGGGATGTGGACGCTGTGGGCAGGGATGCCTAGAGGAGAGAGGGGGAGCGTAGGAGAGGTGAGAGAGGGGGGGACGCGCATGCGCAGTGGGAGCGCAGGCAGGGATGCCTAGAGGAGAGAGGGGGGGAGCATAGGAGGGGAGAGAGGAGGGGAGGCGCATGCGCAGTGAGGGTGTGGTTGCCGCGGGGAGGGATGTCTAGAGGAGAGAGAGGGGGAGAGGAGGTTTTTTTTTATTTTTATGTTTTTAAAGGGTTTGCGCATGCGCAGTACGGGAGGTCACGCCGCACACCACCACCACCACCGGATTAAGCTTCGCCATAAGATGCTTCACATCTAAAAAATGCAACAACGTTGCGCTTAGTTTCAGCTGGTTCCAGTATCACGCTAATAGAAAATAGGAAACAAGAAGCATGGAATGTTCAACCTGCCTTGACATCTTAGAAAATATTCAGAACAGCTTCCAATGCACATTCAGGTGCGACCAGCGCCGTGACATAACCCGTGTACGTAATACATCCAGACGTTGGTACCAGTCATTAATAACAAAAAGTGGTTCATACATCCGTCATTGGAATCGGTATAACACGAAAGTAAAACGCGTCCTTACAGAAGTAGTTGAATATTTACAGCACATTGATATAAGAGAGCTTGCACCAAGTATATTGGTGTTTGGCAGCTATGGCACCGTTTAACGTGGATGCACCCACGTTGGCGCTTGATGGTACATCTTTGTCCCGACGACTAACGTCCATGATCAATGATTAAACAAACCCTTGTGGTAAATGTAGTAGTTCACGGTGAGAACGTAAAAAGAGAAAGCGGTGTGACAGCCAGAAAAGCGCCGCTGTTTGAATGCAGAACTTGGGCTAAGTTCGCCATCCCGCGGAATATTAACAAGTTAGTGCCACACTAAAGAGAAACGCAACGCGCAATGTGTGTGCCTGTAGCCCGTCCGCGATTTTTGTCGTGGAGAGAGTAAGAGGGGAACGCGGTGTTACAGCCAGGTGAGGCAGGCGCGCATCGCAGAGCTATGTTTGGTATGGATGGATACTATGAGCGAGGCCGACGCTTGGGCTAAGGTAGCCACCTCGCGATGTGTTCAGGCGCTGACAAAATTCTACTTCTCCTATTCGAAACGCGCGAACTGGAACGGACTCGTAGCAACGACGCGTTGCAGGAGCTGATCGCGGAGGCCATGGTCATGATGCATTACTTTACAGCTCCCAGAGGACGACACCACTCCACCGACCAAGAGCACTGTGGAGAAAAAAATGAAGGACACTTTGTACATTCCAAAGTGTGTTCGGCGAAAGCGTGTGACCATTCCGCTGATCATGCCATGTCTTTTATCTTTTACACTCTCAGTGGGAAAACACACAAACCGAATGTGTGTGCGTTTTCTTTTTTAATTTTTTACCGTGAATCACAGCGAGACGCGAGGCAGACGGACAGACGGACGGAAGGACGGACGAACAGAGAGACGGACGGAGGGACGGACGGACGGACAGACAGACAGACAGACAGACAGACGGACGGACGGACACCGGACGGACGGAAGGACACCAGACGGACGGACCGACGGACACCGCACGGATAGACAGACAGACAGACACCGGATGGACGGACGGACGGACAGCGGACGGACGGACAGACGGACGGATGGACGGACACTGGACGGACGGACAGACGGACGGACGGACAACGGACGGACGGACACCGGACAACGGACGGACGGACACCGGACAACGGACGGACGCCGGACGGACACCGGACGGACGTGAGCATGAGACATTAAAGGCTTTCACCTTTAAAGTGTGAGACATAAAAGGCGCGTCTGTAAACAATCAGTGTGTGACCGTGGCGCAGGGGATAGCGTGCCCAGGATCTCTTGTTACGGACCGATAGATCGTGGGTTCGGCGCCCGTTGACGGAACTTTTTTCTTTGCCATCTCATCGTGTGCGACGTCATTTCTGTGGCGGAAATGCATCACTGAAGTCTTGGTGGACCCCGGCATAAAGCACTTTCCTGTCAGAACATAAAACCAAGTACTGTTATGATCGGACTTTATGGCTTGGCGCCACTTGGACGATCACGATTATTTCGCCAGTCTGCCCTGCTTTATTCCCGGGTCAGCGTTCCCCGAAGAGCACCTGTAGCGGCGACAACATGGCAATCATGCTCTAAACCCTCCAGCGCACCTCGCCAAACCCCTTTGGACACTTCCGGCCGACTTTGACGATTCTATTGCCTAGGAGGGGCTGCTTGCAGGCGAGGCTGCTTGCTTTGTTCATCGTGCTACTAGACGCACCGAACAATCAGCCGAGAACTTGGGAGATACGTTTCCCACATTCCGATGTACCTTCGGGGCCCGCCTGAGAGGCACCTGCGTCGCCGCCACTGTCGAGGAGCCATCGCTGCACCTGACTACACGGCTGGTTTCCAGGAATGTGCGACACCTCGGCCAGGTCATTGTGCTATGCTGCGCGGGGCCGTATTGTGTCCTGAGTGCTCATCTCCCTCGCCGACGGGCGAACTGGGCGTGCCTCTTCCCTCTTTCCAGGGTTGGGAAGGAGGCGGTGTTTGACCTTCCCATTTTGGGGCGGAGTTGAAGACATCGTCTGGATTGGACTATCCTGGACTTAATTGTTTTCCCGTGTAGGGAATCTTGGGAAGACCAAGGCCTTAAAACGCGAGCGCTGAGGCGCTCCAGAGATCTTACTGCATCATGTAAAAACACGCTACCATGTAAATACTGTAAATAAACGTTCCTGTTATCAGCTCCGGCTACTCTGCTCGACTTCTCCCTGCGACTTGGCTGGTTCCGGTCCTATGGGCAGACCCCCGACCACATCAACTGGTTGGCAGCGACGGGATGTCCCATGCTTGACTCGGGCCTCAACGATGGTCAGTGCTTGACTTTCTTTGAGATTTGCCCAGGTTTTAGCTTTTGGAGTTTTTTCTAAAACTGGTTGAAACTTCTGTGCGTATAGGCTTTGTTGTACCGCTACCATACGTCACAGCTATTCACCAGGTTTTAGCTTTCATGTTCTAAACCGGCAGTAATTTTACCGTGCGTGTAGGCTTCGCTTCGCTTCCTAACGTCACGGGGTGTAAGAAAGTCCTTACTCGTGAAAACCATGGAGTTGGTAACGAAGCTAAAGAAACCAGACCTCTTGCTACTTTGTGAAGAGCTGGGAATCGAAGTGGGGAGAGGTGAGAGAAAGCCAGAGCTGATTAGGGCAATTCAGGAGTGCGGTGCGGAAGATGACGAAATTGAGGAGTGCTGGGAAGTTGTTGAAAAAGTGCAGAAAGAGGCCGAAAAAAAGGCGAAAAGACGCCGATGAGGACAGGAACAACAAGTCGAGGCGTTTGGCTTTGCAGGCGTCACAGGCAACAAATAATGCGATTAACGGGAGAGCTGCAGCCGAAAAGAATATGAAAGATCTCATGGAGCCTTATAAGATCAATGAAGACATGGGGCTGTTTCTAGTGAATTTGGAAGGCTCTGCGAGAGTCATGAATTCCTCTGTGAGAGTTGGCCGCAGAGGCTTCTGAGTGTTCTCCCTTGCGAAGTTGCCGCAATAATCGCCAGGCTAAAGAAAGAGGATGCCGGTGACTATGATAAATTCAAAACGGCCTTGTTAAAGAAATACCGGCTTTCCGCCGACGCCTTCCGCCACCGGTTGCGTGAGGCAGCTAAGAAATCAAATGAGTCGTTTCAGGAATTCAGCTACAAACTCAATGCTGACTTAGTTCAGTGGCTGAAGGGGGAGGACGCATTTGGAAACCACGACAGGGTAGTTGAGGTTATCTGCCTGGAGCTGTTCTACAGTTCGCTAAGCCCCGAAATGCGCCTGTGGGTTCAGGACAGAATAGGCAAGGGGGGACTTGGAACGCGCTGCAGAGTTAGCGGATGAGTTCGCTGCACGCCGTGAATCCGAAAGAGCGCGCAGTAAGCCTTCCTCTCAATTTCGCAGATATGACAGGAGGCACCCCTGTCAAAGCAGGGATACCAAAACCGTGAAGGGAGAACCATCGAAAGGTGCAGCTGCCGAGACCGACACCGCAGCGAGCGGCTTGCAAAACGATAAAAATAGAGAGAAAGCGTTTGAAGTCAAAAGGCCGATCGTTTGTTACCGTTGCAAAGAGCCTGGTCACCTCTCAATTGGCTGCCGAAAGCCCAGAGCTGTTTTTTTCTTTTTCGGACAACAGCGATGACAGTAAACTGAGAGTCATGTCAGGTACTGCGGGACTCTGCCGCAACCATGGACATTGTGCATCCCTCCTACGTGAAACCTGAAAATTTCACTGGTGAGTGCGCGTGGATACGGCAGGTAGTTGAGGAAAACAGTGCGTGCTTGCCGGTAGCCCGCGTCGAGATTGAGGGACCTTTCGGACTGCTCGTGACGGAGGCCGTCGTGTCACAGAACCTGCCCAAGCATTATCCCTATCTTTTTTCGAATCCCTCGGATATGCTTTTGAGGAAAAAGGGCCTTTGTTTTAGTGACCATACGGTTCTAGCTCGGACGCGTTTGAAAGCTCGAGAGATCGCACCTGAGATGAAGCGCAGCGAGATTCAGGGAGCAGAGCGCGCTAGTGATCGGCAGGTTGAAAACCGCGACCAGTGCCTGGGTGACGAGACAACATCGTCACAAGAAACGAGAGTTGAGAAGCGTGTGCGCTTGCCTGTAGCCCGCGTGGAGAGTGAGGGGCCGTTCGGACTGCCCGTGACTGAGGCTGCCGTGTCACAAAACCTGCCCAAGCATGATCCCTATCTTCCTTCGAATGACTTGGATATGCTTTTGAGAAAGAAGGGCCTTTGTTCTGCTGACCATTCGGTGAAAGCTCTGATGCGTCCGACGGCTGGTGCATCCGCTCCTGAGATTAAGCGCGCCGTTATTCAGGCAGTGTTAAATGCTGATCCGCGAGTTGAAAGGCACTAACAAATCGCGGGTGGCGAGACGAAAACGGTAGTTGGAGAGGACGGAATGCGCTTTCCGGTAGCCCGCGTGGAGATGGAGGGGCCGTTCGGACTGTCCGTGACTGATGCTGCCGGGTCACAAAACCTGCCTAAGCATTATTCCTACCTGATTTCGAATCACTGGGATATGCTTTTTAAGGGCCTTTGTTTTGGTGACCATTCGGCGAAAGCCTCTGATGCGTCCGACGGCCGGTGAATCCGCTCCTGAGATGAAGCGAGGCGCGATTCAGGCAGATTCACAAGTTGATAGCCGCGACGAATGCGCTCGTTACGAAGTATTCAAGTCACTGGGAACCCCTCTAATGAGGCTCAAGGAAAAACGGGAGTCCGGCCTAGTATTGCATGATTCAGAAGGGCTATGTGCTGTCAGCGTGACCGACTGGAAGGCCCTGTTTGCCGGCTACTTTGTTTTCCTTGCGTTCGGTGCCTCACGAGGACCCAGGGCCAGACCTTGTACTTACATTTGGCTTAAAGCACGCATCGTTCTGCTTCTTCCGAATTATGGACAGTGTTTTGGAGGGTAACGAAGGTAACGCACCTCCTTATCTAGTAGGCATTGTTGCCTTTTCCTTCAGTTGGAAGGAGTGTTTGAGCTATCTCAGGGATGATCCGGGGCAATCGCGTGCCGCCGGCTAATTTTTGAGGGGCAAAATTAGTCATGTCGCAAAAGCTGAGGTGTCTTTGGACCACGATGTTGGGCACGACAGCGGAAACGCTGTTGGTCCCAGCCGTGCCTTTTCCGTTTAACACCAGTGTAGCTTTAGACACCTTTTATTTGCATTCTGTGTACGTAACGGACTTTTAGCCTTTTGTTTTGTTAACATGTATTTAGCGTTTTGTATAAATCACTTCATTTCGTTCTTCTGACGCCCGTAGCACCTGCGTGCCTTAAAAGATGTACGTGGCTTTCTCTGGAAATGATACAAAACGTTAGGCTTTTGATTTTCTTCGTATTTACAAGAGTGTCTGTGTTCATTATGACTTTGTTAACTAATCCGTGAATTTCACGAGTGAAAGGGAAATTGTAATTTCCGAGGGAGTTTTTACCGGAAAATGTAGCCTGGCATTTCTCAAGGTCAGTTGAGCGCTCTCTGTTTGTTGTGCCTCTGGTTTTGCTTGGTTCGTTTCCGGCGCTTGCAAACCGTTGCTCAGGTCCAAAGATGGGGTCAACCTACGTGTCAACGAATTCAAGGCAGCAAGTCTACGGTCTCTGCGGAGTGCCTTGTTGCTGCATCCCCTTCGAGACCTTCTGGGGCGGCGGACGGGCTGTTATGATCGGACTTTATGGCTTGGCGCCACTTGGACGATCACGATTATTTCGCCAGTCTGCCCTGCTTTATTCCCGGGTCAGCGTTCTCCGAAGAGCACCTGTAACGGCGACAACGTGGCAATCATGCTCTAAACTCTCCAGCGCACCTCGTCAAACCCCTTTGGACACTCCCGGCCGACTTTGACGATTCTATTGCCTAGGAGGGGCTGCTTGCAGGCGAGGCTGCTTGCTTTGTTCATAGTGCTACTAGACGCACCAAACAATCAGCCGAGAACTTGGGAGATACGTTTCCCACACTCCGATGTACCTTCGGGGCCCGCCTGAGAGGCACCTGCGTCGCCGCCACTGTCGAGGAGCCATCGCTGCACCTGACTACACGGCTGGTTTCCAGGAATGTGCGACACCTCGGCCAGGTCATTGTGCTATGCTGCGCGGGGCCGTATTGTGTCCTGAGTGCTCATCTCCCTCGCCGACGGGCGAACTGGGCGTGCCTCTTCCCTCTTTCCAGGGTTGGGAAGGAGGCGGTGTTTGACCTTCCCATTTTGGGGCGGAGTTGAAGACATCGTCTGGATTGGACTATCCTGGACTTAATTGTTTTCCCGTGCAGGGAATCTTGGGAAGACCAAGGCCTTAAAACGCGAGCGCTGAGGCGCTCCAGAGATCTTACTGCATCATGTAAAAACACGCTACCATGTAAATACTGTAAATAAACGTTCCTGTTATCAGCTCCGGCTACTCTGCTCGACTTCTCCCTGCGACTTGGCTGGTTCCGGTCCTATGGGCAGACCCCCGGCCACATCAGTACGCGTGACAGTGTAATTACAGCATGCTAGTGAGGCAGAATTATCGATAAATGGACTATCGATATTATCGACACTTTTTTTAAACTATCGATAGTGTAAAGAAGCTATCGATGGTACTACTATCGATGGACTACCGATAGTATCGACAGTGAAATCAATAGTACCAACAGGAGTATTGCCGCCGAGAGTATAATCAATAGCGCTGTTAATGATTCTGCTTATGTTGGGCGGCGATATTACCAAATCATTCGCGATAGCTTACTATCAGCAGTACTCAGTTCGCTTAATTTATGAGCAATCTTCTGTTGAAAGAAATAAATTATAGCCGCAATAAAGAAGCCGGAATATGTCCATAAATCAGTTAATTTTCAAAAATAATCAGTTACTAGAATGATTTGAGCGCATACAAGGACACGGACAGAAGAAAGAGACATACACACACTGGCGCTACGAACAACAATGGTTTATTTCATTCACCTGCCGATCCATATACCAGTTTTGCGCACGACAGTCACGTGAACACGCTTCCATACAAAACAACAAATCCCATTTGATAACAACCAAGGAAATACATCTCTACGAGATAGATAAACAGGGTGCATAGGCAATGACAGCAATTTAACGATACATGCGCAGAAAGTGCAATTCTTTAGCACTCAGAGACATTGAGAGATTGCTAACACAGGCGTCACCAAGATGATCGATTTGTTCGGCTTCAATGATCAGCCTAGTAATTTCGGACTGGTTCCTGCTGACCACAACGGTCCCATGAAAGTTCGGTTTGCACGCACAACCATGGCAGTGTTGTGCCAAAAAGCCGTCAGGTGGCAAGTTGCCCACTTTGTTACAGTGCTCACTGAGCCGGACATTTCGGCAGCGGCTAGTCTGCCCAATGTAAGCACGGCCACAGGACAGAGGAATGCGGTAAACAAAGCCGTGTGTGTATGTCTCTTTCTTCTGTCCGTGTCCTCGTATGCGCTCAAATCATTCTAGTATGACCAACCAACAAGCCCGCATCGCCACCCTCGTCGACTTAATCAGTTACACCTTACAATTAAAAACTTATCGTTGATATTTTTATTTTGAACTCACAAAATGCAATACAAGTTCAAAGTCGCGCAGTTCCGCCCCATGTAGCGCCTTCCTTTCTGCTAAAGCTGAACAGTTCAGCTCAATATTCACAAGTCAGACAATCATTCTGCTGAAGGAACGCAAGCATGTCAACTTTTTTGCCCTTCTGCCTGCTCCCGCTGCTTCATGCACTACCACTACCACTACCATGCACTCAGAGAATCAAGTTTATGGTGCAATGACTTCGCGCGGTCCCTTTTATACCATCGATAGTACTATGAAACTAAGTGTGGATAGCGCTATCGATAGTTTCTTCTGTAGCGAATGTTTGCAACTAGTGGGTCATTCCTCTCCAAGGCCTTCTAGTGGGTTGCCCTCTTCGAAGAGAAAGAGCAGCTCGTGCTGAGAGTCGGTCCCCGCCTTGACTGTCGCTGCCGTGCATCGTCGCCGAGTGCCCGCCAATAAACGTCTTAACAATTTGGTGGAGGTGCTTTTAAGACCGCCGTCGTCGACGTGTTCGGCCGTCCTGCCGTGCGTAAGCTGCAAGCTGAACAGCGTTTGCGTGAACGAGCACAGCAGTCCGGCGAGTCCTTCACCAGCTACATCGAGGACATCCTCGAATTGTGCGAGAAAGTGGACGCGAGCATGTCGGAGTCGGACAGAATCACGCATGCTCTCAAAGGCATCGCCGACGATGCCTTCACCATGCTCCTGGCCAAGAACCCTCGCACTGTGGCAGAGGTCATTACGCTGTGCCAAAGTTACGAGGAGCTGCGCCGGCAGCGCTTGATGACTCGTCGACCGCCGTCACGCGACGCTGACCTCGCGGGCTTGTCGGCCGTTTCTGACCACACCACCATGCTCGCCAAATCAAGTCGTTCGTGCGTGAGCAAATCGCCCGCCAGGTCTCTTTACTGGCTTTTGCTTCCACCGCAACATGTCGAACAGCCGTCAACTACACTTCTGCCTCCCCTCCGCCGAGCGATTCAGCAGGAAATCGCGGAGGTCATGCCTGAATACCACAAGCCGCCTCCAGTACCTGCGCCACTAAGCTACGCACAAGTTGTAGCCAGGCCACCCCCCACCGATTCCTGTGGCTGACCCGCTTAGTTACACCGAAGCCGTCGCGAGACCCCAGGCCTTCGACGCAACTGTGCCGCATACATACGCCGTCGTCGTCCACGTGCCCCGACTGCCGCCCACCATGCAGTCATATCAGCAGCCGCCTCGTCCATCGCGTTCTGCGACATGGATGGGACCCGCGAACCGATGGCGCACTTCCGACAACCGCCCCATTTGCTTTGCCTGCGGTTGCGCAGGTCACGTCGCACGCTATTGCAATCGCGTGCAGCAGCCTCGGGTCGCATCCAACCTTCCCAGCGAATCGAGCCGCCCTTATTATGACCAACCGCCGCCTATGTCACCGACGTCCGGCCCCGCACCATCTACACGCCGTTCACAGTCTCCACGAGGTCGCTCACTGTCGCCGATGCGGCCATGTCCGCCCGCACGCGACCAGGAAAACTAGTCGTCGCAGTCCACGAGGCAAGGGCTGCGACGCTGTCGAACTGTGAAAGCCCTCAAAGAAGCCTATCGAACGTGATAGGACGTGTTTGTGGACGGTGTTCGCGCATCTGCCCTTGTAGATACTGGAGCCGCCGTATTCGTCATGGACGCAAAACTTAGCCGATTACTGCGCAAAGTGACGACGCCACTTTCCGGGCTCTCCCTCCGTACAGCCAGCGCCCAAAGCATTCACCCTACAGCGGTGTGCACAGCCCGCCTCATGATTCAGGACGCGATGTACGCCGTTGAATTGATCATAATTCCAGCATGCTCTCACGACGTCATGCTAGGATGGGATTTCCTTTCACGCCACGACGACGTCATTCATTGCGCACCAGCTGAAATAGAGCTCTCACCATTTGCCGATTTGACGCCGGCTGACAGTCCATCGGCTGCAAGCAAGGTATTCGTCAAAGACGACACAAAAGTGCCTGCAAACTCGTCAACGGCGGTGTCGGTCTTACGCGCCAGTCTTTCCGACACCGTTGCACTCCTCTCGCCATCTGACCGTGTTTTCATGAGGAAAGGATTGCTGGTTCCTTTCGCGACCGTTCCAGTCACTCACGGCAGCACCTCTATTTTTGTTACGAACTCATCCCCGTACAGTGTTACGTTGGTGCGAGGGGAATGTCTCGGCAGCGTGGAACCCATCGAAGACGCACAAGTTATGGATGAACCCTACGACACGCACTTCCCAAGTTCCAGTACGCTCAGTGCTGTTTCTACATCTGCTTCATCATCCGCTGATGTATTTGGTTCCTCCATTCCCGACAACCCTACGCCGGTCCAGCGTTCCCAGCTTCTGGGCCTGTTGGAAGAATTTCGCTCTTCTTTCGATGTTGCTCAACCTTCACTCGGCCGCACGTCCGCCGTTACGCATCGCATCGACAGAGGCGCCCAACCACCACTGCGGCAACGTCCATATCGCGTATCTCCCACATAACGCCGTGTAATCAACGAGCAAGTCGACGACATGCTTCGACGCGATGTTATTCGACCCTCTAACAGCCCCTGGGCGTCTCCTGTCGTTCTCGTTGCGAAGAAGGACGGTTCTGTGCGGTTCTGTGTGGACTACCGACGCCTCAACAAGATCACTCGTAAGGACGTGTATCCACTACCGCGAATAGACGACGCGATTGACAGCCTGCAAGGAGCAGAATTCTTTTCATCTCTCGATTTGCGCTCAGGGTACTGACAAGTACCTATGGCTGAAGACGCTCGACCGAAGACCGCCTTTGTCACGCCCGACGGCTTGTACGAATTCAACGTCATGCCGTTTGGGCTGTGCAATGCACCCGCCACCTTTGAGCACATGATGGATACCGTTCTGCGCAACCTGAAATGGCACACGTGCCTGTGCTACCTCGACGACGTCGTTGTTTTCGCTCCGGACTTCTCCACGCATCTTCAACGCCTGCGGCATGTTTTGACGCGCTTGAGTTACGCCGGTCTGCAACTGAACCTAATGAAGTGCCGATTTGCAGCACGGCAGCTGACAATACTTGGTTACGTCGTGTCCAAGGACGGAATTCTCCCCGATCCAGCCAAGCTTCGGGCCGTGACCGAGTTCCCCAAAGCCGACGTCCGTCAAGGAACTGCGCAGTTTCGTAGGCCTGTGTTCCTACTTTCGGCGCTTCATTCGAAACTTCGCGACTATCATATCGCCGCTGACGAAGCTCCTCGGAAGTAACGGGCCTCTCCATTCGTGGTTGTCAAAGTGCGACGACGCTTTCGCAACGCTCCGTCGTTTGTTGACGTCGCCTCCCATACTACGCCACTACGACCCTAAGGCCCCTACAGAGGTACATACGGACTCCAGTGGTGTTGGCCTCGGCGCTGTCCTTGCGCAGCGCAAACCAGTGTTCCCGGAATATGTCGTGGCGTATGCAATCCGTACGCTTACAAAAGCCTAGACCAATTACACCGTCACGGAGAAAGAATGCCTGGCAATCATCTGGGCCCTTACGAAGTTCCGACCTTATTTGTATGGTCGCCCATTTGATGTCGTCACCGACCATCACGCACTCTGCTGGTTTTCGTCATTGAAGGATCCCTCAGGCCATCTCGCCCGTTGGGCACTTCGCCTGCAAGACTACGACATCCGCGTGCTGTACCGCAACGGACGCCAGCATGCTGACGCCGACGCCCTGTCGCGCTCTCCCTTGCCTGACGACAATGCCCACAGCTCAGCGTCTCACCTTGTCGTGTCTTCCATCGACCTGCATACCATCGCTACCGAACAGCGCAAGGATCAATGGATTGCCTCACTGATAGACTTGCTGACTGATCCGTCGGCAACACCATCCACTCGCGCGTTGCGTCGTCAAGCCCACCATTTCGCCTTTCGCGACGACCTCCTCCGCCGACGCAATTACAACAGTGACGGCCGCCAGTGGCATCTAGTCTTACCTCGCAGTTTGCGCTCTGACATATGCGAGTCGTTCCACTCTGATCCGCAATGTGCGCACTCCGGGGTATCGAAGACTTACCACCGCATTCGCCAATGGTACTTTTGGCGAGGAATGTACCGCTACGTGCAGAAATTCGTTCGCTCCTGCATAGATTGTCAGCGCCGCAAAACTTCAACGCACATGTCGCCGGCAGGTCTGCAACCTCTACCTTGCCCTGACCGGCTGTTTGGGCGCGTTGGTATCGATTTGTATGGGCCACTTCCGCTAACGTCGGCTGGTAACCGCTGGGCCATCGACGCTGTAGACCACCTCACGCGATACGCCGAAACCGCCGCCCTCACCACGGCTACGGCGCGCGATGTGGCCTCCTTCCTGCTGCAACGATTCATGCTGCGTCACGGTCCACCCCAAGAACTGCTCAGTGATCGAGGCCGTGTTTTCCTGTCCGAAGTCGTCGAAGCCATTCTCAAAGAGTGCAACGTTGTTCACCGCAAAACTGCTGCTTACCACCCGCAGACGAATGGCCTCACCGAACGCTTCAACCGTACGCTCGGCGACATGCTCTCCATGTACTTCGCCGCCGATCATTCAAATCCCCTTTTCGTACCCGGGGTAATTGTAGCGAAGCTTTGGAACTATACAGTGGGTCGTCCTCTCCAGCGCCTTCTAGTGGGTCGCCCTCTTCGAAGAGAAAGAGCAGCTCGTGCTGAGAGTCGGTCCCCGCCTTGACTGTCGCTGTCGTGCATCGTCGCCGAGTGCCCGCCAATAAACGTCTTAACACTTCTACCATCGATAGTTCTATAGCAACTCAACTATCGATAGTATCAATAGTACCATCGATAGTTCTGCATCACTACAGCATGCTCGACGCGACATGTGAAAAATTCGCACAAGACCTTCTGAAGTTTGAGACACCACAGGCAGGTTCGCGTAAATTATTATTACCTATTAACGTTCATGTTTGCAACAGATATATGTTGTCGTGGAACAGTTCGCAATGTACGAACGTGAAGACGCAAAACAATAAAGACAATTAAGACGCGCCTAAGCTCATGCGTCTATTCGCCATATTGCGGGTAGTTGCGCAAACCACTGAAAAGGTATATTTCAACCATCGCCTTCCTTGTTACAATAAAAAAAAGGTATTTTACTTTACCAATACTCTTTTCAGCACAATGGTTCTTTTTCTCAGTTACGTGACGCTCACTGTAACCGCCTGCCTACTGATCTCCGTTGTCATGTTTTTTTTTGTTTTTTTTTAAAGCGAAACTCAGATTTCGGTGACGGTGTGGTCCCAAATCCACGACATGATTAATACGCGCCGTAGTAGAGGACTCCGAACATTTCGAGCACCTGGGGTTCCTTAACGTGCCTTTACATCTAAACACAAAGGCATCTAGCATCGCCTCGATCGAAATGCAGTCGCCGCGGCCGGGATTCGATCGTGTGACCTTGGGACAGCAGTCAGGCGCCATAATAACAACTAGACCACCGTGGCGGGTGTACAGAAATGCGACCCTCGATGGCGCACCGGTCGCATGGCTGTTTCTGTTCCGAAAACTTTACGCACTCCCGATCGTGGCCTTGTCGGCGATCAGCCGTTCCTCATATGGCGATCTGATCTTTCATCAATTCCCGTTCCCACCTTTCATTGTTGCCTCGACATGAACGCATTACTGTCGTTGTTCCCTGTAGGAAATGAAGCGTGGCGCTGCTAAGCACGTGGATGAAGGTCCAATTACCGGCATGGAGGAAGGAAACAATTAAGAGGCAGCATTGCACAATGCGAAAGAAAGAAAGAAAGAAAGAAAGAAAGAAAGAAAGAAAGAAAGAAAGAAAGAAAGAAAGAAAGAAAGAAAGAAAGAAAAAGAAAAAGAAAGAAGGAAAAGCAGTACGTCAGGCACGCCCTAGTATGAGTTGGCCGATACGGGAAGGGCTCCTTATTTTTTTGCTTCTTTTAAATGCGAAGCATTTCTTAGCGAACTACGGCGACTTTGAGCGTATCTATCTATCTATCTATCTATCTATCTATCTATCTATCTATCTATCTATCTATCTATCTATCTATCTATCTATCTATCTATCTATCTATCTATCTATCTGTCTGTCTGTCTGTCTGTCTGTCTGTCTGTCTGTCTGTCTGTCTGTCTGTCTGTCTGTCTGTCTATCTATCTATCTATCTATTATAATGAAAATACTAGGCCGGAAGCGGTGGTTTCGTCCGAACAGTCTCAAGAGCTGGTCAGGCGCAGGCAGCGTTGCAGCAACCACAGGCTAGGCAGCTCCCGCTCGTGCCTCGTGCAAAGCTGGCGATGCGGCTGCAGCGCAGGGCATTCCTCTTCACTACAATCATCCCCCCGTCGGAAAAGGAGCCATCCTGGCGACTCATGAAGAGCACAGTACAAGCGGATCGTAGTAGGCCTTCAGACGCTGTACGTGGACGGTTTCACGATCATGAAAGCGGTGATCAGTAGGCGGTGTAACCGGTTCGACGATATAGTTTACAGGTGACGTCTGCTGAACAACACGGTAGGGTCCTTGATATTTCGAAGCGAGCTTGGATGAGAGGCCAGTTGGGACAGCTGGAACCCAAAGCCACACAAGGGAATCCGGAGGAAAGTGAGGATCATTGGACGGGTGGTCATCGTCACAACGAGATTTTTGTTTCCATTGGTCTATGGTCGTGAACGAGCGGGCGAGCTGTCGGCACTCCTCAGCGCGGCGGGCAACTTCAGAGAAGGGCGTATGTTCAGATGAATCGGGTCGGTACGGCAGAATGGTGTCGAGTGTGGTCGAAGGTTCTCGGCCATATAAGAGAAAGAATGGCAAAAATCCTGTAGTCGCCTGTGGAGCCGTGTTGTAGGCGTACGTCAAGAAGGGCAAAATTAGGTCCCAATCAGAGTGATCGGAGGCAACGTACTTAGAGATCATGTCGCCAAGGGTTCCATTGAATCTCTCCGTCAAACCATTACTTTGGGGATGGTAGGCGGTAGTTGTGCGATGAACGATGCGAATTTCGGCAAGGCGTGCGTTGACGACTTCGGAGAGGAACACACGTCCTCTATCGCTCAGAAGTTCGCGTGGTGCGCCGTGGCGGAGAATGAAGTTCCGCAAGAGGAAAGATGCTACGTCACGGGCCGTGGCAGCAGGTAGAGCGGCTGTTTCTGCGTATCGCGTCAGGTGGTCGACGGCGACGACTACCCAGCGGTTTCCAGAAGCCGTGAATGGAAGGGGTCCATACAGGTCAATGCCTATGCGGTCGAAGGGCCTGGCCGGGCACGGGATTGGCTGAATCGGACCAGAGGCCTGCTGGGGAGGAGCTTTGCGTCGTTGGCATTGTGGGCATGACCGAATGTATTTGCGCACAAAGGTGTACATGCCTCGCCAATAAGACCTCGAGGAAAGTCAGGTGTATGTTTTGAAGACGCCCGCATGAGCACACTGTGGGTCAGCGTGAAAGGCTGAACATATCTTAGCGTGGAGATGTCGAGGTATGACCAGCAGCCACTTGCGGCCGTCAGACATGTAGTTCCTGCGATAGAGGAGGCCATCGCGGATCTCAAAATGAGCCGCTTGACGACGCAATGCTCGAGAAGCTGAAGGAAAAGCACACGGGTTGGAAAGGAAACGGAGGACATCGCTAATCCAGGCATCTTTGCGTTGCTCAGACGCCATGTCACAGCCAGCTGGGAACGAAAGGACTTCGTCCATGGCAGATAGGCAGGCCGTGCTTTCGGTTGACAAAGGTGAGCGTGATAGGGCGTCGGCATCGGTGTGGCGGCGGCCAGACCTGTAGACGACGCGCATGTCGATATCTTGCAACCGCAAAGCCCAGCGAGCTAACCGGCCGGAGAGGTCCTTCAACGTGGATAGCCAACAAAGCGCATGGTGGTCTGTGACTACGTCGAAGGGGCGGCCATATAGGTAAGGCCTAAATTTGCCGAGAGCCCAAATTATGGCCAAACATTCCTTCTCCGTAACAGAATAACTTTTCTCTGCTTTAGTGAGGGTGCGGCTCGCGTATGCGACGACGTGCTCGGGGTATCCAGATTTGCGCTGCGCGAGCACGGCACGTAGTCCAACACCGCTGGCATCGGTGTGCACCTCAGTCGGAGCAGTAGGGTCGAAGTGACGCAGGATTGGCGGTGAGGTAAGGAGGCGGCGCAACTCTTGAAAGGCATCGTCACAAGCGGGTGACCAAGCGTAAGTTTTCGAGTCGCCCCGTAGGAGCTGATTCAAGGGAGCGGTGATCGTCGCAAAATTCCGAATGAATCGGTGAAAGTAGGAGTAGAGGCCAAGGAAACTGCGAAGTTCTTTTAGAGACGCAGGTTTAGGAAAGTCAGCAATTGCCTGGAGCTTGGCGGTGTCGGGAAGAACACCGTCTTTGGAGACGACATGGCCAAGGATGGTGAGCTGGCTTGCGCCAAAGCGGCATTTCTTCAAGTTTAGCTGAAGGCCGGCGTCACTTAGACACTGCAGTACTTCATCTAGCCTACTGAGATGCGTGGGAAAATCTTGTGAAAATACAACCACGTCATCTAAGTAGCAGAGGCAAGTTTTCCACTTGAGACCTCTCAAAAGATTATCCATCATGCGCTCAATTGTTGCGGGCGCATTGCAGAGACCGAAAGGCAAGACACGGAATTCATAAAGGCCATCGGGTGTGATGAAGGCCGTTTTAGGTTGGTCGTCAGGCGCCACGGGGACTTGGCAATAGCCGCTTCGTAGGTCAATAGAAGAGAAGTACTCCGCGCCTTGAAGGCAGTCAAGGGCACCGTCAATTCTCGGCAAGGGGTACACGTCTTTTCGGGTGATCTTGTTAAGACGACGGTAATCAACGCAGAAGCGAATCAACCCATCCTTCTTTTTTGACGAGGACAATGCCCCCCCTCTGAAAAAGCATCATCCCGATGCTTTAAAACAGAACATGGAAAAAAATTCATGTAACAATAAATAACAGCAATAAAGCAAGTAAAAGCTTGAGTCCGCAGGTTCCTTAACGCGCATGGAATTGCCACGCGTGTTATTTTGTTGTGCTCTGTTTAAACCCACAAAGACTGTGAGCAATGCTCGGCGCAGATCGAGCCTCAGTGTTCGTGAAGCTTCACGTTTGTAGTAGATCGTTTCCTTAACATTACGCACAGCACGCGAACACTCAAGATTTTTCCAGAGCCTTGCGCGACGACCAGTGATAAGGCTAGAATGTTCGACGCGTGATGTATAAAAGCCGGCGCGCTCCAACGATGATCAGTTGCTCGACGGCTGACGCTCTGTTCACCGCTATCAGTGCCAGCGTGTATTGGTGTAATCTGACCTTCCGTTTACCGGCCACAAGTTCGGCCAAATAAACAGTTTCATCTGGGACATTGCCTGCTGCCTTCGTCAACGTCACGACCACGTGACAATATATCCAATAATTGGTATTATGAGACATTTCTGCATGACCAACATAAATGACAGGTGGTAATATGAAAATCATGACGTGCATGTTATGTAAAAATGGTCTGCATGCCATGCTCATGGCACGCTCGCGGCCGTGTCGCTAGATTGATATACACCTAATTTGTTATTCTTTCTTTCTTTCTCTTTCTTTCTCTTTATTTTGCAGAATATAACAAAATACTACATTGTGGATGGTCTCCTGGGCTAAAAGCTGTAATAAACAGCTTGACTGGGACCCAGGAGACCAATTTACATGGCAATAAGTGACAGCTGAACAAATTTACAAGAAATGTACAGCCAATAGAAGAAACAAATTTACATAAACGCTCTCTATGAACAAACAATACTAACAGAAATGCTCCAATTTATTTACAGAAAAGAAATGGTAATTATTACAAGCACAAGAAAAAAAAGGAGGCATGGAATAAAATTACACCGGCAAATTCTGGCAGTAAAGTACACGAAATAACAGCATCAAGACAATGAAATAGAAGAAAAAGTATGGTAGTTTATCATACACAGCAATATACAGAGAAAATACAGTGCAAATTTATGAAATAATTGAAAAGTATGAACATTAGTAATTCAGAAATATTTCACGTAAAGTTTTGAGCACAGGTTGATGAATATGTTTATGCTTATTTAGAGTACATGGGACGGTTATATTTCAATGACTGTAATTTATAGTGAGTGCGAAAACGCGGTATAAAACAGTCTCCTACATTACGAGTGTTGATAGCATGATCGTTGCGTTGCAGAGCAGGAGTTGACTGAATAAATTGTTTAAATGCAGAAGAACAAAAGTAAAATGATCGCAGGATGCGGAACTCATACATATATTGGATTTTATTTATACTATAATTGCGAAAATGTGTCGAGGTCAGCGACAGGTAACGAGTGTTGGCAATGTGACGGACAGCCTTCTTCTGCAAAAGCAATATTTTGCTTATGTTACGTTGAGTTGTAGTGAGCCAAAACAGACTGCAGTAATTTATATGTGATTGAAACAGTGCTTGATGTATTTGGACTTTTATTTGGGTTGGGAGGATTTCTCGACAACGCGGCAGAGCTCCCGTAGTAAAGCGAATTTTTTTCTTGCACAAATGATTTACGTGAGAGTCCCAACTTAGATGAGATGACAATGTGACACCGAGAATGTTATGTTCTTCGACAATTTCTATTTTTTGGTCTGCACACGTGACATCCTTTGTAATGTTGAGAATCTTATTTCTGGATGTTAATATTATTACCTTCAATTTCTTAGGGTAAATTTTAAGTTGGTTTGATAACGACCATGATGTAATGTTACACAAGAAACGATTACAACTATTTACCAACCTATCTGCATCTGCGCCGGAAAAGAAGACCGTGGCATCATCAGCATATATTATAAATTTTACTGACTTATTGATATTAACAATATCATTTATATAAACATTGAAAAGAAGGGGTCCTAATACACTTCCCTGCGGCACACCTCTACTAATAGGCAATGAAGATGAGTGACAGTTACCTAAACACACACATTGTGATCGCTCTGCTAAAATATGACTTTATTAGAGCCAGGGGAGAGCCCCGAACGCCGTATACTTCTAACTTATGGAGTAGTGTACTATGGTCAATGGAATCGAAAGCCTTGGTGAAATCAATGAATAAACCTAATGTGAAACGCCTGCTGTCTATGTCCTCTAAAATTATTTCTTTGAGGCGTAACAAAGCTGACCCCGTAGACCATCCTTTACGGAAACCAAACTGAGCGTCACTTATAATGTCACTTTTGGTAAAAAAAAATGGATAATCTGAAATTTAGTATTTTTTCAAAACCCCTTGCAAATACCGGTATGATGGAATATTGGGCGATAGTTTCCGAGGATGTTTTTATCACCACCTTTAAACAAAACAGACACACGAGAGCGCTTCATTTTCTTGGATGGTATTGCGCGACGTGACCGTTTGACGAGCATAAATAAAATGACAAGTGGTAATATGGAAATCATGACACGTCATGTGCAACATGACTTGCATGCCGCGCTTATGGCGCGCTCGTGGCCGTTTCGCTAGCTCGGTATACACCAAGATTGGCATTGCGCGACGTGAATGTAGTAAGAACATAAATGACACGTTCTAACATGTAAATCATGACATGCATGTTATGTGCAGCATGATTTGCTCCTTGCTTGCTGCTTCACATTACATGGATTCCCGTTGTGGGATCTGCCGGTTTTTTACGGTACGCCTATTGTAACAGCCAATGGTTGACAGGGACGTAAGAGTGAGAAAGGAGCGACTACGGGTTACCCATCCATACCTAAAGTTCCAAGTGTTGTGTATGCATTTGCACGCCGAGCATCACATATAGTTGGTGGCTTTTGAAAGCTCTCAGCTGACTTATGGCCTCACTGACGAAGTATAAAGTCAACTTTCCAAAGTTGGAAGCAGGCCTTCCAAATCATGAGGAGAAATCCAACTAACGTTTATGACAGGGGTAGCGCTCCCTACTGTGAACAGCTGGATATTCAAGTAGAAACTTCTTAATTAAAACTTTTTGTTGGGCTAGTTGGTTCATTTGAGCAGTGAATAAAAGGCGTCCACTAAACGAAGACAAGAAGAGACAAGGACGTACGCCTTGTCTCTTCTTGTCTTCGTTTAGTTGACGCCTTTTATTCACTGCTAGAAACTTCTTGTTGGCCCTTCAAACTAATCGTGAATGCCCTCTCCTTAATGTATTCATATTGTGTTTCAAAATCGTTGGTCTTTTTTGCAAAGCTTTTCTTCTCAATGCCGGAAGAGTTAAGCTGTAATGCAATGTTTGATGTCGGCGCTACGAGGTAGGCTGCTAAGATGTGAATCTGCGAATTAGGTCACTTGACTTTAAAGTAGCAGTATGCAAAATGCATTGTAATAGTGTTATTCCAGTAGCACACTTGTTAATACGTTTGTTAGGGTCACAGAGATATTGACGTGCGCTGCCGCTAGTGATAAGATACGAGTAATATGCTTTCATACAATCGCTGTTTACTGTGCTCATTAACCTAAAAATAAATATGAAGTATGCTGCAATGTTCGCGCACTTTTAACAAGTTCTGAACTCTGATAATTATTTGTGAAAAAAAATATTAATTGAAGTAGCGGCCGGGATTCACTCACCCACGTGAAGACTCCCACAGTAAACGCCAACCGTTGCGGGGACCGCACCATGCTCTCGAACGATGTCTTCTAGCTCTTTCTGCATGCTGTAAAAATTTATACTGACCGCGTTAAATTAATGCAACACACCATGTTAATTATTAAACCGTTATTTCTCCGACAATAATACTGTAATATCACAGAAAGAAACCGATGTCAAGAACGCGAGGCCAGCTGACATGCCAGTGGGCATGCCAGCTGGCCTCACGTCGACAACATGTCAAACCCGTTTATTTTCTTCACGCAGTTGCTCGTCTTGGGATCGGCAGCGACCGCCCGAGAAACGCATCGCACACGTATCTTCGATGAACCCTTGAAGAATTTCGGATACTGCGCTGGACAACCTGTGTACTGGGAAGTGTCACGTGCGGCAAAATTGACGTCACTAGCCGAGGATATAAATGCACAGCATCCATAGAGCCTTTTCAGTGGGCATGTCAGCTGGCCTCGCGTAGACATCATGTCAAACCCGGTTTATTTTCTTCACGCAGGTTATTGATGTTGTCGCATCTGTCAAATGTGACAACCCTTTTTTTTGTTCAGCTGACATGCCCATGTAGCCTAAGCAGAATTTGTTCTACTGGACGCGAATTGCTTCTCTCTTTGCTTTTGTTGTGTGGCGACGTCGAGCCAAATCCTGGCCCACAAGTTCAACAATTACTTGCGGAGCGTTTAGAAGGTCAGAAAAGCATTCGGGATAGGCTGGATGGCATTGAGTTAAAGTTAAAGAAAGTGGAATAATGTGCTGCGGCTATAAGTGAAGTGAAAACGATGGCGCATAAGTTGGAAAAAAGGGTCGTTAGTTTGGAAAGTAAACTAGTAGATCTTGAAGATAGAAGTAGGCGTAAAAACCTGACTGTTTTTGGTATACCGGAAACAACGAACAGAAATTCTGATGAACACAGTAAAAGTGTGTTGAAAGGTGTGTTTGCCGATATCTTGGACATACAAGTATGGTCTGCGGAAAAAATTCACAGAATTGGCCGCAAACAACTACGTAAGCCTCGTCCTGTAATTACGAAGCTTATTGATCACCGCGACAAGGTAGCTGTGCTGGAAAAGTGCTTTAAACTAAAGGGTACATGCCTCTCGATTTCTGAGGACTTTTCTGAAGTTACAAGATATAGAAGAAGAAAACTTTGGGTGGAAAATCAAAGGGCAGGTGAAAAAGTGAAATTAATTTACGACAAAATCCGAGTTGACGGTTTTCTGTTTGTCTGGGATGCAGACCGTGAAGAGCGTGTGCCCACTTCAGGGGAATTTTGTTGAAAAATCCCAGCAGTGAACCGAAGCCCTGTCGGGCAAACTACTTCGCTGCATCCAGTTTAATGCCCGCAGTATCCTTAATAAACTTGATGACTTGGAAAGTATCATTTTAACACATGCACCGCATGTGGTAGTGATAAGAGAAACCTGGTTGCATTCAGAGATTAACGATGACGAAATAACGCCTCCAGGATACAGTATCTACAGGAAAGACAGACCTTCGCGTGGCGGTGGCGTGGCTGTCCTGTTTAAAAACTACCTGAAAGTGACCAGGCTTCCCGATATTGTCGGCACTGAACGTGTCATTGTTAAAATGTACCTCGATGAAATTAACCTTGTTGTGGGTGCATTCTACCGCCCTCCGAATGCAGAGAAGGCCTTTTTTGACGAAGTTAACGATTTCCTTTGTTCATGCAATGCAAACAACTGCAATGTGGTGTTTGCTGGCGATTTTAATATTCCGCACGTTAACTGGAACACGGACTTCAAGGAACGACTGTCGAGTACTGCTGAGCCCTTGGTCGACATTGTTCTTTTTCATGACCTCACACAATTAGTAAAACAACCAACCCGTGTTCAAAGCAACGCAGAATCTATTCTGCACCTTTTTCTTGTGAGTGACCAAATCCTTCGCCAAAATCCTGTTTTGTGCGTCTTTGACGGAGTAGCTGACCACCGTATGCTATCTTTGGGCATTCCACTGCGCATGACGAAAGAAGTGAAGGCAGAGCGGATGGTGCCAGAATTCACACGGGCTAATGACGTTGCCATTCTTGACTTTTTAGATATATTATTTTCTGATTTTAGTAGCATGTATGAGTCAAACAGTTGCTCTGTCGACAATTTGTGGGGTTTCTTCAGGGATGTTGCAATGAAATGTGTGTCAAGTTATGTTCCCTCAGAAACTATCAGAACACATCCTTCTCGTCCGTGGATGACGAGAGAAGTTGTGCGCGCGGAACGCAAACTAAAGAAGATGCGCAAACAACTACGCCGGAACCCGTCATCGTCTTATGTGTCGGGGTTCTCCACTATGCGTTTACAGTTAAATGAATGTATAAAAAAAGGCAAAAGACTCCTTTTTTAACATATCTTTCAAAATTTTTTTTGCTTTCTTCTCCTCCGAAGTTTTCGCGACATTTGTCACCTAAGAAACAACAAGTATATAATATCCTCATTGACGGTGAGTTAGTCATTGACGAATCAATGCTTGCGTCATCGTTTACCAAATTCTTTTGTTCAGTCTTCACGGACGACGACGGAAAACAACCGGATATTGCAATTTCTCAGGAAGCACCTCAAGTTACTGACGTAGCGATAACAGAAGAGGGTCTTTTATCATTGCTGCTTAAGACGGACGCAAAAAAATCACCAGGAATTTACCTAATACCAAACGCATTTCTAGTCAGGTATGCAGAATGGTGTTCAAAGTACCTATCTCTTATATTCGAAAAATCTTTATCTACTGCAGAACTACCGATAGACTGGAAGCGCGCGAAAGTCATTCCAATCCCTGAGGCCGAAAGTCCTTCACTAATTACTTCATACAGACCAATATCATTACTTTGTACCTGCTCAAAGATTCTAGAACGCATTATTTTTACGCACGTGTCAAATTTTCTGCAACAAGATAATTTGATTGATCACCGACAACATGGTTTTCGGAAGGAAATGTCGCCAGTCACTCAACTCCTCGAAACGGTACACTAGCTTGCCTTAGCTTTAGATAAACAGAGCCAAATTGATATAATATTCATACATTTCCAGAAGGCATTTGATCGCGTCTCGCACCACAAGCTACTGCTAAAATTAAAACCCATATTAAAAATAGTTCACTGCTGTCATGGATCGAGTCATATTTAACTGGTAGGTGTCAATGCGCGTCGGTTTGTAACTAATGCTCCCGCTCGGCGCCCGTGAAATCAGGCATTCCCCAAGGGTAGGTTCTCGGGCCATTATTCTTTTTACTATTTATAAGCGACATTGCAAAAGACATACCCGTACAATTCAAGCTGTTCGCGGTACGATTGCATCATTTACCATGAGATAAACACTCCTGAAGACCAGGCATTATTAAGCAGTGCTCTGGACAAGCTACATATTCGGTGTGAACGATGGCAGATGAGCATCAATACCTCAAAATACTGTTTCAATGATGATTTCAAGGGAAAAGGCTTCACTCACTATACAGTATTCCATTAATGGTCGCTTTCTTACTGCGGTAGATCGTTATAAATACTTAGGAGTAATAATCACCTCAGACCTTCGGTGGAATAAACATATCACTTTTATAGAAAAGACAGCCATGAAAGAGCTTGGGTACCTTAGAAGATAGTTACGACAGTCAACCCAAGAAATAAAATTGTTAGCTTATAAAACATACAGTCGTCCACTTTTAGAATATGCCTCCATCGTTTGGGACCCGTACACTAAGAAACATATTGATAAACTTGAAAACGTTCAAAGAAAGTCCGCTCGATTTATATTCCCCTCGTACAACCACCTTGCGTCAGTTACCGCTCTGCTCCAGACAGCGAACTTGGAACACCTACATGTGCGCCGATATCGCGAAAGATTAAAACACATGTAAGATTAAACACATAACGATAAGCTTGGCATTGATTCGAGTGCGTACATAGAAAAAGTCACGCGACGGCCCTCGCGGGTGTTTCATTAAAAAAAACTGAAAGAATTTTCTTGTAGGACTAATACATTCTCGGGCTCTTTTTTCCCACGAACTGTACGCGAGTGGAACCACCTCCCTGGTGATGTTGTGGATGCAGTGACGGTGTCTTCTTTTTTAGCGGAGCTACAGAACGTGTAACGTGTCTCACCACCATATCTATACTCTATTTTGTGACGGTGGCGCGGTTGTATGTGTGTGGTTTTTTTTTCTCCTTCGTGTGACGTTATTAAGTATTCATATATTGTTATGCTTTGTGCACGTGCACTCCATGCAGTGTATTTTCCTTTTTTTCGCGTTCCAAATTGTGTGTCCGCCGTATTTCTGTTACGCAGATATGGTATTGTAATTCGCGGTATTGTGCAAATTTTCAGTGTGCTGTTTTTGTATACTACCCACTCCTGCTAATGGCTTCATTCTGAAGCCAGCAGAAACCCTGTAAATAACTAAATAATAAAATAAATAAATGTAGACAACGACAATGCCTGCTACTGCGAATACTAGTTTACTGTATAAAACAGAAAACAAAGGTGACAGTTGGTAAGCTGTGTGTGCAAATAACTATTCAAAGTATAATAATTGCAACGGAACTTTCGTTTATGAAGCGCGAATACTTCTTCCCACCCGAAACTACGTGTGGTAGATGGAATACTACATATACAGACAACAAATCACTGTACGCCCGAGCCACCTTGTGGCAAGCGCGTGCGTCACTATGCACTAGAAAGTGACAACAAACTACGTTAGCCATACTCAAGCTCAAGATAAATGCTTCATTTCTTCATCGATAACAAAAGCAAGAATTTCGCGACAGCAAGCGAAACATGGGGAGGATCAGTGGGGTGAGCATAATGCGCACGTAAACCGAAAGACAGCATGTTGCTTGTGAGTTGTGCGTGGGCTCTTTCGTTCATGTAAGTAGCGGCTTTAGCGATTAATAGCTAGGAGCCTCAGAATATGCTTAAAGTTTAGTCGAGCAACCCAAAGCGGCTCGGGAATTGCCGAGGCACGATACGCACCCTTTCATGTTACAGAGACAGTCGAAACCCGTTGACACTACTTTAGGCAGGCGTTTCGAAGTGAAGAAAAATCGTTCTGAATTAATGATGCTAGCATTAATTAATATTACCTTCAATTTCTTAGGGTTAATTTTAATTTTGTTTGATAACAACCTATTGGGTGGCAAAGCTATTGGGTGGCTTTTAAGCTGTGTTTTACCACAGCTTAAAAGCCACCCAATAGCTGTGCCACGCACAGAGAAAAAAAGAAGCTTATATCAGTACGTCCACAGACCTAAAAAAAATCTACCGAAAGATGAATTCCGTAACTACGACGCGTCTAATGATCGATGGCGATTTGTAGTCCCTACAAAACTACTTTCTGGAGTAGTAGTGATTCGCAGGCGAGACATCTTTATGCTAGCAAATCCACAGCTGGCGTTATACCATATAGACTTCAGATGTCCCATTTCAAAGAATACACAGGTTGTTGTCAAGCCGATCCATCTACAGCCGTCTTTGTCATTCCAGGTGACAACCAAATAGAGATACTTATGATGTCTTACACGATAGCCCCAAGCAGTATTATTTCGCAATATTGCGTATTTGACGGTACACAAATATAGTAAAAGGAGTAGGAAAATCGGTCGTTCTGCGCGATCTGCAGAGAGCTTTACCATCGCTTCATAGCGACACCAATTTTTAAAAATTCGCCTTTAACTTGCAAAATATTAATGCGACACAAAAAAACAAGTAAATAGAATAACGCAATGCTATTCCAGCGGATACCTGCAAATTCCCATATTCTTATTGATATTCAAGCGCACGACGCAACTGGACAAGCACGAAGACACACACACAAAAAAATTGGCAGATCCTACAAACTCTAGAATTTGAAGTTTTATAAAACGAACACATGCTTTCGCGTAAATAGAGAAGTCGTTTGCACTACGTTGGCTTATCGGGCAGTTTTATAGTATGGTGCTTAAAAGGTGATTCAAAGTAGGACGTAATGTCTGGTTGGCACTCGCGCACAAGGTATCATTGATGGTCACAAACTAACAATATGCCACATAGTGTTAGTTTCGTGCTATAAAATGTGGTACATAGTTAAGTTGAGTTTAACGGTGCAAAAGCGACTGAGGTTATGCTGCGCGACGCCACCATGTGGTAAAGTGTCCCAGATAAATGCAGTGCTTACAACTTATTTATAAACTTAAAACTTTTTTATTTCAGACTGGAAAGTGGGCAAGGTCGTTCCAGTCTCCAAATTACGTAACAGAGACTCGCCACTAAATTACCTTCCCATATCAATAACTAGTGTCCCCTGTAAAATCATGGAACATGTAGTATACTCCCATACCATGAACTTTTTTAATTCAATACACTTTTTTAAACCTTGCCAACATAGATTCTGGAAATGTTATTCTTGCAAAACACAGCTGGCCATTTTCCTTCACGACATACATTCTAACCTTTGACTAACGTTCAGACTGATGCCATTTTCATGATTAAAAACGGCGCAAAGAACACGAGACACAAACGAAGAATACACGAAGATTGTTGGCATGTGTTAGAAGATGCATTGATTTGTATAATGATGAATTTAATTCTGTTAGCTAGTCTTGCGTTTGTGTGGCATCTTTCTCGGAAATTTTAACGTGCTTTTTAAATTCTACCGTTATTGGTTTCGTGTGTACACACAAAAGTTGTACACACAAGAAGACGGTATTTTCATAGGATCTAGTATCGCCCCTATCCTTAGCAATGTTTTTCTAGGATGTGTAGATGAAGGGATTGAGCGGTGTATAAAACGTCAGAACATTAGTATCTTCCGTTACGTAGACGATTATCTAGTGCTCGTAGATGAAAGTCGTTGTTCAATAACAATGAATGAGATTTTAAAGCAGTTCAAGCAGGAAGGTATGGGCCTCAAGTTCACGCATGAGGTTCCGGCGCAGCCGAAATTAAGATTTCTTAATTTGGCGCTTTTCGTGTCGCCTGGTTATCTATGTTTAGAATTGTGGCCACGCTCCAAAAAAGGCCTTCTATGTTACTGGTCAGCCCAACTCCAAAGTAGTGAAGGACGGCATCACCACTTCATACTTGAGGTCGGCTGTCCAAAGACATGCTATCATAAAATTAAGGAAAGTGTCTTTACACAAGTAGGCCGGTTGGTGTGCGCGGGCTTTCCGGAACATGTAGTAACCAGAGCATGTGAAAATTTAATCAAATCACTAAAGTCTGAAGGGAACGGAGACAAGAAAAACAAAAACCTGGAAAGTAAGAAGAAAATAGCTGTAGTGCCCTAGGTGCATAAATTTTCGCATGGGTTCAAGAACATGGCAAGCCGATTCGGTGTTGAAGTAGATTTTTCAGTGCTTAATCAGCTGGAACGAATATGCCTACGCGTCAGAAAGAAGGCAAAAGAAAGGAATAAAAAGAAAATGGCAGGATGCGGTGTTCACCACCGATCCCCAGCCACTGACTGCGCCACGGGGGTGGTGTACAACCTTCCCTTGTCTTGTAACGCTGTATACATAGGACAAACCGGAAGGTGCGTAAACGTTAGATTAAGGGAACATGAGGCCAATTATCGCACCGATGGCCTTCACATATAGGCGCGCATTGCAAAGAGTGCGGGTGCGCTGCTCAATTTGAAAAAAAATACAACATCATCGCCATGAATAATAAACAGACAACTCGCGAGATAATAGAGGCATAACAACAACTCATGTATCAGCGTTCCATCCATCCCTGCAGCAAAAAGAAATGCCTTATTTGAGTAGGTACGCGTGATAACCCCTGCCTGCTTTTACTTCTGCATTTCTTGTGTGACCACGTGCATGTATATAAGTGTGAGTCGACGTGAATAAAGATTTGTTGAGAGTCCGGTGCCTGTCTTCGTGTATTCTTCGTTTGTGTCTCGTGTTCTTTTCGCCGCTTTTAATCATGAACCCGTACCATTTAGCAAAGCTTCAATTTGGGCTAGTTGGTACGGCATCGTAACGTAGTTGGGCTGAGCGAAATGCACTAACGAGTGACGCAACAAGAGGACAGGACGGTTGGTCCTGTCCTCTTGTTCCGTCACTCGTTAGTGCATTTCGTTCAGCGCAACTACATTACAACACATACCAACTTGTTCAACTGTCAGTGTTACTGATGCCATTTTCCTGGACTTTGCTAAAGCATTTGATAGTGTCCCCCCACGAACGCCTAATTGTAAAATTCTCTCTGTTAAATCTAGATCCTAACGTACTTGCACGGATAACATCTTTCCTGACTAATCGCTCCGAATTCGTTTTATTGCGATAGCAATTATATGGACACTCTCGGCTGATTTTCGCCGTCGCCGTCTGTCGACGCCGTCATGTCCCGGATATGTATATGTATGTGTATATATAAAAAAGGCATAGAGAAAATTAAACAGTAGAAAAAAATTCCAAACCACCCCACCGGGGATTCGAAGCAGCGACTAGAGCACTGCACGGGCCGGGATTTTCGGCCCGGGCCCGGCCCGGGCCCGGAACTTGTTTAAACTTACCCGCCCGAGCCCGGCCCGGTGACTCAAAGCGAGACCCGGGCCCGGCCCGTACCCGAGGAAAAAAGTTCGCCTACCCGGCCCGGCCCGGCCCGGCCGCAGATCGGCCCCGACATGGGCCCGATCCAGTAATCTAGGTGGTGTTGCCCGAACACGAAATTGACAGCCTGGTGTTTTAAGCGAGAAATATACATGCTTTGGTGGCGCATGCTCCGCTAACAATTGTACATTAACCTACGGTAATTTCTTGTAAAAAGGGGCTAACGGTGGAAGCAGCTGATCTGATATACTGCATACAATGAATACCCGTCTGGTCGGGAAGAATCACTGAATAAAAAGACGAGGACACCGACCCCAAGAGAATAAAAAATGCGTTGACGTTGCGGGACCCGGAATGGAAGCCTTGTTCACAACGATTGTGAACAATTAAGGCTCCCGTTCTGGGTGTCGAAACATCAACCATGATGATTATCAAGAGCGTTTCGCTGCAGATTTTGTAGCAAGGGAAGTGACTTGCAGCATGAGTTCACTTTCAATACAGAGCGCAATAAAAACAGAGGACACAAGGAACAGAACGCTGTCTTCCCTTTGTTTACATTGCGGTCTGTTAAAATTTAAAGCATGCTCTAACGACAAAGCCAATCGTGCATCCTTCTGGATATGTAGCGCCTGTCTTCAGCATAGTAGCACCTTGCCACAGCAATAGAAATAGAGAAAGAATTCAAAATTCATTACGTTCTTGCAACTACACTAACCTAGACAAACATTATAATGAAGTGCGCGCAGCACGTGTACTTTTAGAAATACATATAAGCTGCCGAAAGGAAAAAAAATATTTGTCATAGCATTCTTTTCATCTATCACGCCGCTGCTAGTATCTACAGTATAGCAGTTTTTTGTAGCATATTGTACGGCTTGTTTCTTCACATGCCATTGCACAAAAAATCAAATTATCAAAAGATACCGGCTTTACGCACGCCATGCGCTGTTGCATCATATATCCGGCCGAGATAAAGTTTCTTGCACTTGTTGCGCTAGCCGCAGGGGAGTACATCTGCCTTGCGAATTGTGAAGGCGTCGCCAGTCTTTGTTTTTAACGTCCACCACTGGAGCAAATTTAGGATATCTCTGCGGACTTCGGCGCAATGAACATAGCTGCCCAGCTCATCGCTTCATTTCGAACGTCATGCCGCTTTTCAATGTCATTATAAAACTCCCCTTGAGGGCTTCTTGCATTTTTCAGCAGTGTACGGTATGCATGTTTTGCACCGCGCTCTATCTTTTTTTTTTCGCATTTTAATGGTGCACGCCTTCCTAACGATGTTGTACTGGTAGAAGGTGGTCGTTGGACTATGCAGGCGTACGACTGACAGGAGGTGGACGAAGAGATCTAGATTTATTTTCGAGGTTTGTTCCAGTTTGGTAATGAAGGCGCGAGTCAGCTTTTCGACGCTTACTCATATGCTCGAGGTAAAGGGACGTCAATTACATGGCACAGAATTCATAATTGTCTTTTTTCAAGCCAGACATTTCGTAAGCGAATATACTTTGCCCGACGCTTTGTTTAATGGACCTATGCTATTCCTTCACATTCCAGCGCTGTTTCGGCAGTATCATGTATCTCTCTCACTATATCTCAAACACGCGCCCCGCGACCCGCACACGACTGCCTTTGTCCCATTTTTTTTTATTATTTTCTTCATAAGTACGCCCTTAAGCTACATAGGCATTACAGGTCTAAAGCATTTTCTTGCGAGACGCCCCATGCGTCCACCATGCTTTGATACATAACCGTGAAAGAAAAGTCTATATTTCAGAATCGGCGTCCCGATTTGTCATTTTGGAGATATGTATACAAATATGTTGTTGGAATCTCGCCACCAAATACCATTCAGAAGTGACCGATATATGAGATATGGGAAAGGCATTTCAAATGGAAAAAATTAGGTGAAGTTTGCTACAACCTATTCCGCACTCCACCCTCTCCTACCCACTGTCCTGGCCCTTGCGGGAGTAAAGTTTTGTGAATTGAGACCGTTAGCTGATGCGCGTTTGAGACCCCGGCTATAGCGGAACAAGACGAAAGCTCAGACGCCAACAATGTGGGCGCACAAAGCAGGCTGTGCATGTCCATCTCGCGTGACATGACCACTGGGAGCCGTGACGGAGCCACGGAAAACGAATGTCTTTATAGAGATTCTATGTAACGAGACTCCGTGCAGTCCTTTCGTTTTAATGGAGGGCTGGAATATTCAAGATTGTTTCCCAGCTTTAGAGCTCTTGCGATGATAAGTTATACATTTATTATATTACTTTAATTACTGTCATCGCAGAATAACATTCGGGATATGAAATGATAAAAAAATGCGAACGAAGCCCATAATAGCCAGATGTTAACTATGTAAGCGCCTCGTTTACATTGACTATTAGCTCGCCCATTTCAGATGATTTAAACCAAGTAGCCCCATATGCAAGATGCAAAAGAAGTTCAGTACATGTCCAACATGAAACTCCAAATAGCTTGCCCCACATAAAAGTAGTAGTTTTTCTATCTAAAATGTGAAACATGTATGCGCAACGTCTTTGGAACAAACTTAAAAGGACACTAAAGAGAAGAATAATTTTTCCATGATCAGTAAATTCCTCGTTTACAATTCCAAAATAACCCCGCTCGCCGGAACGATACTCTTAGTAAGCGCGAAAATGCGGGTGGCGACGCCACCTTGAAATTCGCGCAGCAGAAGTCGTCACATCATAGATTCTGACGGAGTGTACTGGGGCCTACGTAAATCCTAATCGGTAAAAATGAAGGAAATTGACCTCTGAGTGGCCCATAGACTTAACATGCCAAGTTTGAGGAAATTTTGATGAGCCAGTGCCCCCAAAATACGACGAATACAGTTTGAAATCCGTGACGCCATGCGCGGAGATTTCAGCGCAAAATTCTAAAATGGAACTTTGACCTTGATTGTTTCCTGTGGTAATAAACTTATGCTGTTGAAATGAATGACATTCGAGTTCTCAGAGCACACATTATAAGTCTAAACCGATTCAGTGTTTCACTTTAGTGTCCCTTTAAGAATTGAGAAAAGTCCAAGCCCGGCCCGACCCGAGCCCGCCACCTCAAACCCGGGCCCGGCCCTAAGCCCGGAGCTTCAGGCCCTGAGCCCGGCCCGGGCCCGCCGTGAAACCTACTTTACCCGGCCCGGCCCGGCCCACGGGCCGGGCCGGGCCCGGGTTTTCGGGTAGGCCCGAGCCCGTGCAGTGCTCTAGCAGCGACCCTTCGCTCCGCAGCCTGCTGCGCTAGCCAACACAGCCACACGCCATGCTCGTGCCAGCGATATAACGGCGAGCTATTCATATGCACCATTTGCCGCCCGCGGTACGCAGATCTCGGAACAGCTTGAGCGTGTTTTCTATCACGCAACGCTTTTACAGATTCTTTAAAATTGAAAACTGCCCTTGAGATGCGCACGAAAAAGTGGCTCCCTTCTGTACCACTCATGATGTAGAAGGAAAAAAAAAGAACACCGGGCGCACTTGGCGTCAGACGCCCCCCGCGTGGCAGGAGACAGAGGGGTCATTCCACGTGCCGCAGTTTAAAAGAAGTAGAAGTATCAAACAGCGTCGAAAAGTCATATAATCATATAATCAATCCTTGGCCAATACCCCTGAGTGGGTATGAGCCATGTCACAGGCAAGAACAATAACAACAGCGTAGGCTTCTTCATTGTGGACACTCGCAGCGCGTTGCTCAAGTACGAACACGTAATAACTGCCACAGTTGTTAGTTCACGCTTGTCCTGTGTATACCTATGCGTCCTTTTCGAGTGTCCTTCTTTGTCCTGCGGCGGCGCGTTGCAAGTATCGAGCTGATTGTCGTTCTTCGTGTGACAAACTAATTTCTTGCTATCGCATTCACTGTTTCGCCCTAGTAGCGAAACTGTGACTTTTTTCTTAATAACCACTCTTCTAACCGACCACCTGTAACGTCAGGTGTCCCGAAAGGGTCTGTCTTAGGACCTCTTCTTTTCTTAATTTATATTAACGATCTACTAATGCATGTATCGCGTAACTGTGGCACTTTTGCAGATAACTAATTTAACGTTCAGTAACCATCACTCCTAACCAAAAATTAATTGAGCATGACCTTAACAACATACAAACATGGTGTAATCGTTGGCTAACGAACCTAAATCCTAAAGAATGTAAGCTTGTTTCCTTTTCTCGCTGCTGTAACCCTTTTATGTTTACCTATCCAATCACTAATGTTTCAGTAGAACCTGTTCAGTCATTCAAATACATCGCTGTCACCTTGTCTCATGACCTGCCTTGGCGTCATCACACCACTAACATCATTTCGGCTGCTAATAAAGCACTAGGATTTCTTAGGCGACACTTACCTCATACTTCACCACATATCAAAATGCATGCATATAAATCATTTGTCTGATCGAAGCTCGAATATGCATTTTCAATCTGGAGTCCCCATCAAACATATGTCATAACTCTAATCGCTTCAAAATCGGACCAGGTTCATTCATTCTGCATATTCATATGATATCAGCATCTCATCATTGAAGGCGGAATCGGGTTTGGAAACACTTGCTTCTCGCAGACAGGTTACCGCCCTCTCTCTTTTTCATATGTTTTATTTCAGTTCACTGAATCATCCACCGTACTCACGCCCTCTCCACACATATCTCATCGCACTGGTCATCCGCTTCAAGTCGCACTACCACGTACCCGGACCACTACAATCCAAGCCTCCTTTTTTATACGAGCCGCAAAAGACCGGAACGGCCTTCCTCACGCCATTTCTGCCATCATTAACCCATCAATGTTTTCTGAAGCTATTAAAACATCCCCATATATTTTTGTTAAACAGCTCCCTTTTATACCCCTTAAGGGGCACCTTAAGGAAATAAAGTGAAGTAAAGTGAAACGAAGTCATTTCACCTAAAATGCTGAACACGCTGACCACAGGTACTAGTGCGTCGTCTCCTAACATTAATTGACATGGGACGCAATGGTATTATCCGCTGACAAAACAAACTGAAGTGTGTCGGTCTGTCTTTCGACATGTCAGCACGTATTTAAGATGTATGTCACTGTTAGTGGCTCTTGAGTGAGCAAAAAAAAGGTAATTTAAACCCTCGTTTCTTTCTTTGATTCAGCCTTATGAAAACCAACGATGAAGCAGAAAAAAAGGTATAGCGGAGCATCAGCACATAAGGCATTCCTCTAGACATTTTGTCTGAAGAAAGAAAGAGTACACAGAAGTCTTTCCACTTCAGCTCAGCCACCCTTGCTTGTGTGAAGAGAACGAGTAAAGGGGCTTACGGCAGGCTTTATGAATGCGGACTGATCAACTCAAAGTTTCGTGAGAGCGCCTCGTTTTAAGTAAGTTTTTCTAGCCTGTGGGAGGTCCGATGCCTCAGGAGCCCTTCATCATGAAAGCTTACAGCGCACATGGACGGAAACGAAGGAAGAACACACATAACAAGCGCTGAACTACAACTGATACTTTATTATTGCGATAGCAATTATATGAACACTCTCGGCTGATTTGCGCCGTCGCCATCACCGTGTGTAGACGCCGTCATGTCCCGGATATGTATATGTATGTGTATATATAAAAAGGCATAAAGAAAAATAAATCAGCAGAAAAAAATTCCAAACCACCTGACCGGGGATTCGAATCAGCGACCCCTTGCTCCGCAGCCTGCTGCGCTAGCCAACACAGCCACACGCCATGCTCATGCCAGCGATATAACGGCGAGCTATTCATATGCACCATTTGCCGCTCGCGGTAGGCAGATCTCGGAACAGCTTGAGCATGTTTTCTATCACGCAACGCTTTTAGAGTTTCTTTCAAATTGAAAACTGCCCTTGAGATGCGCACAAAAAAGAGGCTCCCTTCTGTACCACTCATGATGTAGAAGGAAAGAAAAGAACATCGGGCACACTTGGCATCAGACGCCACCGCGTGGCAGGAGACAGAGGGGTCATTCCACGTGTCGCAGTTTAAAAGAAAAAGAAGTATCAAACAGCGTCGAAAAGTCATATAATCATATAATCAATCCTTGGCCAATACCCCTGAGTGGGTATGAGCTATGTCACAGGCAACAGCAACAACAACAGCGTAGGCTTCTGCATTGTGGACACTCGCAGCGCGTTGCTCAATTACAAACACGTAACAACTGCGACAGTTGTCAGTTCACACTTGGTCCTGTGTATACCTATGCGTCCTTTTCGAGCATCCTTCTTTGTGCTGCGGCGGCGCGTTGCAAGTATTGAGCTGCTTGTCGTTCTTCGTGTGACAAACTAATTTCTTGCTATCGCATTCATTGCTTCGCCCTAGTGGCGAAACTGTGACTTTTTCTGATGGAGAAATCTTATATGAACCTAACAAGCCAATGACAGCATTCTTAGGCCAAGCACCTAAAAAAAAGTTAAAAAACAACACTCATCATTTTGCACACTGCCTAAGGCTTATCAACGTTAAAAAGTTCTATCTCCTTTTTTTAGAGCGCTATGAAAGGAGCGCTCACGCAACTTACTTTGGGACGGTCAATTTTATACGCTTATATCACTTCACGGGTCAACCTATCCTTTTCTTTTCTGATCACCGAGCACTGCACATAACACTGATCACCGAGCACTGCCATCAACACGGTGTTCTCTAGGCAATATTATGTCGTACTCTCTAAGGTCAAAAAAGAGCCTCTGCGCCTTTGTGACAGCATGAAGCTCGACACATTCACGCGCGCTATAGTAGGCAAAGGGAACTTAGACCTGGAAGTTTTCTTTTGAGACCAACCCATGAAATAGGGTTCGCGTGTCGCGCCATCCTTTCTGAAAATGGAGCGTGGCAAAAGCCACTTTCCATGTTCTTGCAGCAAAAGCTCAGAATTCTGACAGTTGATGAACCTTTTTTAATTAAGAATTCAGACCACTTTTTCAGAACGGACAACGAAGGGAATTCGGCTTTTTCAATAAATGGACCTTTTTCACTCGATCCCACAACGAGAGATAATTAATTGCGTTCAAAACGCTATTGACATCCACGTCGTACCGGAATTCCAGAATGCAGCCGGCAAGAATGATGGAGCATTTTTAAAGCTTTGAAATTTTTTTGTGACGCAGGGTAGCACTTTGATTCAGAAAACGGGATTTGCATCGGGTCATGCATCGCACCTCTTTTTATGTAATATTTATCTAGTCTTCTACGATCGTATTTTGAGTGAACGTTTAGAAGGGGTGAATGTGAAACATGTTTTCAGGCATGCCGATGACTATCTCGTTATTTTGAAAGCTGATTCAAAGAACTTTTAAACGTCTGTTTCACGTGTCGTGGCCCTTTTTAGCGGCTGTTTTAAGCCACTGCAGTTGACGAAAGAAGTACCAGTGGATAAATCTCTGAAATTTCTTGACCTCAAGTTTAATTTCACTGCAGGACATATTTGCTGGTTGTATGAACCAAGAGCCAGCAAACCGTTGCTCCTGTACCCCTCCAATCATAAAAACTAGTTAAGGGGAGATGCGAGTCGAAAAACGCGTTTTTTTTTCAAAAATTACATATTTTAGATTTTCATTTGCTTTCACAAGTTTAGTTTCTCTACTTTCACGACAAAAAACTGAAGATTGTAATTAAACTCGAAGTTGGTCAAAATCGCTTTTAAAGAGCACAAGGTGGCCTACTAAAAATCGAAGAAGTCCTGATTGTGTGGAGGCCCCTGGAAATCGTCACCTGGATGCTTGCCATTGCATTTCACATGAGGTGTTCACTAAAGTGACATGCTCAAAATAACCACGATTGCCAAGCTCTCATGATGGAATAAATCATATTAAATGACAAACCTTTTCCGCATAGATAAGCTTTCACTTATACCTTTAAAATGCGTCTTTCTCAAGATAAAATTCTGGGCAACTTCATGAGTTTTTACATCATGTTTTTGGTACTTCTGATAGCCAGATCGGGATGAAATTTTGCCCACATATTTCTTTACATGTGCAGAGTGCAAGTATCTACTTTAAAACTTGATATCACCAAATATAATTACTACGAACCTAAAATAAACAATTAGTATGGTCTCAGCATTCTAAGGCTTCTCACATTACAATTTTTCTTGTCAATTAGAATGTCTCATACGTGCTTTCTTTTTAGTTATTTGCATTCTACAGATAATGTGGAGCAATATGAGCCAATATTGGCTCAGAACGATAAATATTTACTGGCAACAGAAGATTCTACAAAAGAACTATAGTTTACACATTGTCGCGGCACAAAACGAAAACTGTAACGCTTGCTATAAAACTAATTGCATATTTAAAATAAGCATAAAATCCTCTATATACAGCAAAAATTTTACAGCCTTAGGTTACAGATTAAAGCAACTTTTTTTCCGAATCGCATCTCCCCTTAAAAAGGGCATTATCGCGTCTTGTTTGAGAAATTCTCTAGTGAAGTTTTGTTTAAATTTAACAGAGTAGTTTCCTTGCTCAGACTTCCCGCTTGGCTTCCGCTGAGTACCCACGCCATATGCTCATGTGGGTGGCTCGTGTCCTGCCAAAAGAGATGAATCATGCTGACCAGCAGGGCCAGCCGATAAAGACAAAGAAGGAAAAGTTCTTTGTAGTGCGTTACATGCACAAGGTCGGGCACAATCTGAAGAAGATAGGCATGCGCGCTGGTGCTGACGTAATCTTTTCCGCCCCTAACAAACTGTCTAAACTTTGTTCGCTTCTTAACTCTGATGCCAGAAAGAGAGCAGGATGCGCAAAAAAAAACAGAGAAAGCGGTTTGTTAACTGTGAAGAAGGTGTCGTCTACTCTCTGCCCTTGACCTGCGGGAACAGGTATATTGGACAGTCCCATAGGTGTCTGGACAGGCTCAGGGAGCACAAGAATCTAGTTGGAAAGGCGGTCGTTTCAGGCCACTTGTCGTTGCACTGCAGAAGTTGTGCCTGTGAACCGCTTTTCGGGCTGTGCTGCGTGATCAGAAATAGATAGGCTGACCCGTGAAGTAATAGAACCGTAGGAAATTCAAGGTCACAAAGTAAATTGCGGGAGCGCTCCTTCCATAACGCTCTCAAAAAAAGAGAGAGAATTTTTGAACATTGATAAGCCGTAGGCAGTGTGCAGAATGGTGAGTGTTGTTTTCTAACTTTGTTTTTTGTTGGTGCCTGGCTTAAGAGTGCTGTCATTGGCTTGTTAGGTCCATATACGTTTGCACCATCAGAAATATAGTATCGGTTTTAGTTCAGCGCTTGTCTTTTGTGTGCTTCCTTCGTCCATGTGCGCTGTAACCTTTCATGAAGGTCAGATGGGGATGTTTTCCAACTACCATAATTATAAATGAACCTGCATACTTTCCAGCTTTAGTTTGTTAGATTTTGTCCATGGATCCCAATATGTCGTGCCGTAAAGTGCATGACATGTATGTCATAACATTCTTCCGTTGTTCCACCAATTATGTTGATTTTACACTCATGTTACGACTTGGAAATGTCTCAATATACCAAGTTAACGAAACGACCACGAGTGCCCGAAGACGACAGCTGCTAGATTATGGCTTACACAGTATGCATATCTTGATAGTTTACGTCATGACGTAGCCCTATTTATTGTTGATCATACCAGTAAGTCATGCCACGCGAATTTTCGTAATATGTGAATTTAACGAAATGAACACGAGGGCACCAAAACCTAAGCGGACAGAGACAACCAGACAGGCACGCACACAAGAAAATAGGCCTCGTAAAACGTCATGTTGAAGGCGCTTGCAAGTTTTACAAACGAGAAGAGAAGAAGCTTTTATATGTGCTGTTCACTTTTACAGCACTAGCACCACTTAAAAGTTTCTACGTCATCATGTTCACTCACTGCTCAAGCATAACTTTAATACATATGCTTTGGCAAGACGCAATAGCGCCATTTCGTTAACTTGCAGCTGATTTTTTTACATAGCGCAAAACACTCCTACCCTCCTACCCCATCGAGGCGAAAATTTAAAAAAAAAACGTATACAACCCAAGTACCTCCATTCTTGCTTTTTTTGTATTTACGATTTTCACCCTAACCCTTAGTTGCCTCCCCCTTCACTTTTTACGCACTTGCTCTGTTTTCCCCCCTCCAGTTTAACGATTTGAGGGAAGTGAGCATGGCGCTTACATACAGAGTGCAAGCGAGGCAGTTGCTCTTGTGACAAGTTCACTTGTCGGAACAATGTTTCCAGCGACATCCTCTAGCTGTCCGAGGTTTTCTCATCGCTTCAAGCATCCATCTTCTCCTGTCAAGTGTAGGCAGGCGGACCGATAGGTTGTGATGTGTGGTGCGCGTTTGAATTGTGCGCCTTTGAAAAGTGCGCGTCATCAACAAGACGTGGTGTGCAAGAGCACGAGGACACGCGACGCGGCATCAACAAAATAAAAGGAAAGTGACCCAATGACCAGTCACCGCGGAGATTCGAAAGGCCAATAGCTTGTTAACGAGGCAATCCAGCAATCTCCAAGAGAACGAGACGAGCGGAACGTGGTCACCGGACAGGGCGCTGAAGATGGGCATCCGGGTTGCGGACCCGAGCCACGACGACTTCAAACGACTGGTGCCTATTGCCGTCGCGTTCACGCTCGAGAGGACCCTAGCCATCCGGTCGTGAACTCCAGCCCAGGACCTGCGGATTTTGGTGCCGAAAGGCAAGCAGCAGCAGTCGAGCTACGGGCCCGAGCTGTGCATCGAGTTGCCTCGCCAGGTTGTCCCTGCTTTACTCGAACGCGTCGCCCAGCCGCCAGCATTCCCTCGCCGTGACCAGCCAGCCCACGTCCAGCCCACTAGTCAAGCCTCCGCATCTTGGTGAGATCTTACTCACAATGTTCACCGCTCCGCCGCACAGCCGCGTCAGGACTATCCTTTGTAGATTTAGGTCTTGAGCTTTATTTCTGTGTGGTGGCAAAATTGTTTTGCCGCGTCCAGTGAACCTTTTGTTAAATGTGTAATTATGTGTAGATAGTTTTCCGCTTTATTTCTTGATTAAACGTTTGTTTGTTTTTCTTAAACCAAGGGCTTCGTCCTCTTTCATGCTCTCGGAAGCTCAGTCTAAATGCGATCTTCGACAAACCGCACCGGTGCGCACCGAGATGCCTAGGTGCTTCGATGATTGGACGAAAAGGCACACCAGAGCACTCCGGTGCGCACCGGTGTGATTTCATGAAGATGCCACCAACCCCGTATTCAGAAACGCTCCTTGACTTGGCTTGCCACCGCCTTCAATGCAGCCCAAACGCGTTTCGAACGCGCTGTCTTCAGGCGGTGCCAAGGCAGCACAAACGCGTTTCAAACGCGCTGCCTTGAGGCGGTGGCAAGTCAAGAAGCGTTTCTGAATACGGGGGTTAGAGAGCTGTCGTATTAAGGAAAGAACCTGCACCACAAACTGGCGTCCGCAGCGACAGGACAAAGCTGTTTGGTTTTCATAGAGCATTTTCGACGCGGTGAAAACCATGATGAACACATGGGAATTATTAGAGCTGGCGTAACGTATGGGTCTCAAGGGAGTGGAGTTTAAAGCGTGGTACGACGAGAGGATGGCGCGAGAGCTAGAGGAACGGGCTGCGGAACGGAGGCCAAAGAGCTCGAACTGGAACTAAAGATTAAGGCGGAGCAGTTCGAATTGAAATTAAAGACTAACCCCCGTATTCAAAACGCTCCTTGACTTGAACTTCACTTGCCACCGCCTTAAGGCAGCGCGTTTGGAATGCGTTTGTGCTGCCTTGGCACCGCCTAAAGACAGCACGTTCGATTTGTGCTGCATTGAGGGTGGTGGCAAGTCAAGTTCAAGTCAAGGAGCGTTTCTGAATACGGAGGTAATACGGAGCAGCTCGAAGCGGAGAGGCGAGAACTTGAGCGGCGACTCGAACTCGATATGGTTAAAACGACCCAGCTGGAGATAGAGAGGTGTGAGCAAGCGGCTGACGTTTGCTTCGATAGTACTTGTTTAAGGACTGAGTCGGATTTCTGCAAGGTTAGCCTTGAACCTCGCCATAGCCTTTCAATAACAGGGTTTTCTGTTGAAAACCCTGTTCAGATGCGACTATTTGCCGACGATTGTGTCGTGTACACAGCCGTAAACAACTTAGATGATCAAGTTAATCTCAACAATTCACTGCAGACAATTTATTCCTGGTGTAACACTTGGGGCATGAAATTAAACACATCAAAAACTCATTTCATTTCATTCACAAATAAGACAAACCCGCTTAACTTTACATATACGATAGGAAGCTCAATTATCGACAAAAGCAATCAAGTAAAATACCTAGGCATTAGACTCTCTCCGAACCTCAACTGGGAACCACATATTTTGGCCATGTGTCAAAAAGCGGAAACTATCTTTTCTGATGAGAAAGTTGCGCACTGCACCACCACAACTTAAACTAAATGCATACAAAACACTAATAGACCATGTTTAGAGTAGGCCGATATCATCTGGAGTCCACATCAAAAGCACCTCATTAGTAAAATCGAACGAATACAAAAATTGGCAGTTATGTTCGTATATTCAGATTTCGCGAGGCAGTCCAGTTCCACAGGCTTGCTCGCAAGGGCAAACTTAGAACCTCTTTCGCAACGCAGAATAATCTCGCGACTAAAATTTCTTTACCAATTATATCATGGTCACTTCCACATATCGCGTTCTCATTACCTGCGAGACCCGCCTAAACACTCATTGCGACTGAACCATTCTAAAGCCATCCACCAACCTTTAAGTCGTGTTAACGCTCATAAACATTCCCTTTTTCCGTCCGCTATTCATCGCTGGAACAGATTAGGTAATCACATTGTGTGTTGTAACACCATTGAATCATTTATGAACCTAATACAGTGTGTCCAATTTGAATTATCAGTTGTTGACAATGTATGTATTTTCTTGTTGTTATGTCCCCACTCCTGCATGGGCCGTGAAGGGCCTGCAGTATATTCAAATAAAAAAAATAAAAAAAATAGAGCCCGGAGCTCGGATTGAGGATGTCAAGGAGGTAGGCAGCCAAGAAAGGAGGAGTATTGCGAAGCTTGACGAAGCGGACGACAGCTTCGCAAGCATGGAACAGGGCAGTCCCATTCAGAGTGACTTGTGCCTTCGAACCTCTGAGACGGCGAGCACATGTAATGGAGAGGTAGGATTACCTCCGAACAGCTCCACTCAAGGAGCCCTAAAAGGTCACCTCGGTGATGACGGCGAGTGCCATGAAAAAAGGTTTTAGATGGTTGCCGCCGATTCTTGTGCGCAGCTGGATGCGCTAACAGGGGCCACAAGCATGGTCGGAGGTTATGCGAATAACTCGCTCGTAAAGCGAAAGAGTTCTACTTCACGGGTTAGTGTAGATGTGACGTCTCCGACTGAGGAGGGGCAGAGTACAGAAGCAGTCGTCCAAGAACACAGTGCAGAGTCGGAGGTGCTTTCTTTAGCATGTACTGATGTGGCCGGAGAGGATGTCCAATCTGAGCAGGTGAACAGTGTTGAACCCAGCGCTATGTCGACTGAAGATAAGTTAGGATATGAAATCAGATTACAAAGGCATTCAGTTTTGAGCAGCGAGGAATTTAGCGCGCTTCCTGTGGCGTCTTCGGGTGCGGAAGGTACTTCCTCTAAGTTATCCGGACGTACTGAGCACTTGTCGGCTAACGCCAGTTGTCGGCTTGCCCGGAGGGCTCATTCCAACGCTTCCGATGCGCTTCGCGTGGAGCCGACGCCGCTAGTGAGATACAAACATTCGCTCTGTTGATGCCATAGAGTTTCCTAAAATTAACTAGAGGGGACTCTGGCGCTGCCATCGTTCAGCCACCATGGGAATGATGGGTAGTGCACAAATTTGCCTAGTCTTCGTGCTTGCGGCTTCGCACTTGTGGCTTTGTTTATTGCTCTGTTTTGGTTTTGTTTCGAATAAAAGAACGGACCGTTGTGAACTTCGTGACCTGATTTGAATCGGTGAGCCTAATAAGGTCAAGGTGGTGAAGCGTAACAGCTAAACCTTTGCTGAACTTCGTCTCGCGACAAAGCGGCTACAGGCCACGCGAAGCCAAACGGAGCCAAAAGAACGAAGACTAGGCATGACTAGGTAAATTTGTGTACTACCCCTCATTCCCATGCTGTCTGAAGCACCGTGCGTTGCAGCTCCCGTAGGATAGATAGATGGATGCTATGAGCGTCCCCTTTATAACGGGGCGGAGACATGTCTGCCACCAGGCTCGAAAAAAAATAGAGAAAGAAAACTTTCTTTTTATGCTGGCCTAATGCCTTGAAGCAAAACAGTCATTTGGGCTAGTTGGTGCCGATTCATTTTAAAAGCAAAAAAGTGGGGCGCACTACGGAACAGGGACAAGAGCAGAAGACAACACAGGCGCATGTGTTGTCTTCTGCTCTTGTCCCTGTTCCGTAGTGCGCCCCACTTTTTTGCTTTTAAAACTAATGCCTTATCTACATTGATTAAATATATGTTATTATACCAAAGAAAAATATAAATTGACGGTCCATCTCTCTGCCTCTTAAAGCAGAATGACCTTATTTTTCCCCATTATTTATTTTTGTCCTTTATCTCTACTTTTCTGCCACCAATACTCTAACCGGCTCTTACTTATTTCTATCGCGGACGTGTTCAGCTTTCCATTGTTTTCCCTAAAACTCAAGGCTTCATGCAGACTCGTGCCCACACTTATACCTGGGTGGATATCGCCACATTCAATCAGTACATGTTCCATCGTTTCCTTAGTTCTCCCACAGCACGTACATAGTTCTTCTTCGTTACTGAATATCGCTTTATAACTACGCGTTCTAAGGCAACCCGACCTTGCTTCAAACAGTAAAGCGCTTCCCCTTGAATTATGATAAAATCTTTCCCTCCTTATTTCGTTTTGTCCTTTTCGGTAGTTACAGAGAGCCGGCTTCTTTTCCATCGCTGCCATCCAATAAGTTCTCTCCGCCTGTCTGACTTTTCGCTTAATGCTCCTTGTTGCCATATCGCCCACACTGCTAGCCGTATATTTACTAGTGAGCCTCCTAGTTCTTTTTTTCCACTGCGTGTCAACGCTTTTTCTATACAAGTACCTGAAAACTTTCTCTGCCCATCTAATCTCCTTCATTTTCCTCAGCCTCTCTTCAAATCTCATTTTGCTCTGAGCTTCCCTCACTTCAATGCCTGTCCATCTCATATCACCCTTTACAGCCTCATTTGTCGTCTTCTCGTGAGCGCCCAACGCGAGGCGTCCCACAGTCCTTTGATTTACATCCATTCCTGATTGCACCTGTGACTTCATGCACACCACTGAGTTCCCAAATATAAGGCTCAGAACCATCACACCCTTCCACAGCCCTCGAAGCACCTCGTACCTATTGTATCCCCATAACGCTCTGTGCTTCATAAGTGCAGCGTTCCTCTTTCCCTTTGCTATCGATGCTTTCTCGTGTACCTCCGTATATCTATCCCCCCTCATTTACCCATACTCCGAGGTACTTGTACTCGCTTACCCTCGGTATTTCTTGGCCCTGTATTAAGACCGCATGGTCTTCGTGATCATTGAATACCATCAATCCACATTTTGTTGCACTAAAACCTAGTCCTAGAGCCTCGCCTTCCCTTCCGCATATATCTGCCAGCCGCTGTATATCATCTTGACTGTCCGCAAATAAGACAATATTGTTACGGAGGAATGAAGTGGACGAAGACGAAGAGCCAGAGAGTCCGATAGGCGCGAGTGTGTGTTGCTCAGCCATCTTGACTCTTGCGGGTGTCTTTCCCTGTACGATATACGCTACATACCCCGTAACATTTGTCAGCATAAAATAGACCTGGAAGATTCTGCTCAACCATCGCGCCGGCCAGAGTTCCCTCTAGTGTACCTACAGGAAACTTTATGGTTGATGCTACTAAATCGGGTGGGCGTCCGAGTGACTCCATGCAGATTTCCCACCAGGCTTCTGGTCAGCGCTGTTTCCAAGCGTCTCGATTACTCTGCTGTGCGTGGAAGACGCAATCCCAGCCGTCTCGTGCGGGATGCTACTACTCGAGCGCCACGTTTATTAACCGGTTGCTGTTTCTGAATTTTGACTTGTGAAAATGAACATAGATATTTTTTTACATAGGCAAGTCAAGTGCTAGCTTGCATTTGAGGTTTAATGTGATATAATGGATAGATATTGATGTCGCATGTGAGGTGACGCGATGTATATAACTCCCGGGCACTTCATGAATGTATGAGAAAGCTATGTCTGAACTGAACTTCCAGTGAGTTGTATTGTAAGTTGTGTATACTTTTGGTCTGAATGGTGATTCGGTGTAATAACCTGTCCGCTGGACTAAACGGGCCTAAAGTGTTGTGAGTGTTATGCTTCATAAGCTGACTGACTATCTGAAACGTAGGAAAGTTTGTGTGGAGTTTAGATTCTATGGCTGAGCTGTTTCGAGCGCACTGAGCGTCAGTTTTTCTAGCGGAAAAACTTTACGAAAATGGGGCCTCTGTGATGTGTGGTGAGCTTTTGAATTCTGTGCCTTTGAAAAGTGCGCGTCATAAAGAAGACGTGGCGTCAACAAAATTAAAGAAAAGTACGAGGATGCGCAACGCGGCGTCAACAAAATTAATGGAAAGTGACCCAATGACCAGTCACCACGGAGGTTCGAAAGGCCGATAGCTTGTTAACGCGGCAACACAGCAATCTCCAATGAGGAGTGTGGGAGAAGAGCAGGGGAGTTCGAGGAGAACGAGACGAGCGAAAGGTGGTCACCGGACTGGGCGCTGAAGATGGGCCTTCGGGTTGCGGACCCGAGCCAAGAAGACTTCAAACGACCGGGGCCTCCTGCCGTCGCGTGTCCGCTCGAGATGACCGTAGCCATCCGGTCATGAACTCTAGCCCAGGGCCTGCGGACTTCGGTGCCGACATGCAAGAAGCAGCAGTCGGGCTACAGGCCCGAGCTGTGCATCGAGCTGCCTGGCCAGGTTATCCCTGCTTTACTCGAACGCGTCGCCCAGCCGCCAGCGTTCCCTCACCGTAACCAGCAGGCCCACGTCCACTCCACTAGTCAAGCCTCCGCATCTTGGTGAGATCGAACTCACAATGTGACATCGGTGAGATCTGGTGAGATCGGCGAATGGTGAGATCGAACTCGCACAGCCGCGTCAGGACTATTCTTTGTAGATTAAGGTCTTGAGCTTTTAGTTTTCTGTGGTTATAGAAGCGTTTTACCGCGTCCAGTGAACCTTACCGCGCCAGTCCCTCGTGTTTCTTGCTTGTGTGTCTCGTCTTTAATTGCGCTAAGTTTTTATGTCAGTGAACCTTATGTTAATGTGTAGTTAAGTGTAGATAGTTTCCCGCTTTCATTCTTGATTAAGCGTTTTTTGTGTGCTTTTGTTAAACGAACGGCTTTGTCCTCTTTCATGCTCTCGGAAGCCCTCTTAGAGAGCTGTCGTATTAAGGAAAAAAATTACACCATCTCCCGCTAAAGACAACCATGTGTAGATGCGAAGCAGCGGGCGCATAGGAGAGAAAAGAGAGGGGGGAGGGGACGCGCATGCGCAGTGGGGTGTGCACGCCGCGGGAGGGGTGCCTAGAGGAGAGAGAGGGGGGGGAGCGTAGGAGAGGAGGTGTGTTGAGAGGGTTTGCGCATGCGCACTAGGGGTGGTCACGCTGCACACCACCGAAATTAACTTCGCTATAAGATGCTTCGCATCTAAAAGAAACTGCATCCCATAGGTAGGCAGACAAAGACAGGCGTGCAGACAGGCATAGTGAAAGCACCTGTGGTGCGATAAGAAATGCTCGCATTTGAAACGGCACGTCGGGACAACAACAAGGCGGATTACGGCACATAAACATGCCAGCCCGTGGCGGCAGAAAGACATAGTTCGACGTCTTGGGACGTGTTTTACCTGAGTCTTCACTATAACACGAAATCGCTTTAAACATTTAATGCCGCCTCACCACCGGGAACGCACGTGCTCCACGAAAATGACCTGTTTTCTTTTTTTATTCATTCTAAAAAGACAGGGCGTGCAAACACGGACACATGCGTTTCTGGTGTCCTGAGTTCCTTGTTTTGTCCGTGTTTGCACGCCGTCTTTTTAGAATGAATACGTACCAACTAGCTCAGCTTTCTGTTATTATGTTCTTTTTTTTTTCTTACGTTACTCGTAAGAGATGCGAGTGCTGTTCTGTGGGCGTTCATTACGTGTCATTAAATGCATTGGCTTTGTCCTGTGGCACAAGTGGATTCCGTCAGTTTCATTCATGCTACCAGTTTTGTAAATAGTTGCGTTCTGTTATGCTAAAGCTTGTTTTGTGTGCAGAAAGTCGTAAACTGAGTGGTGCAGCTCCACCTACCTGATATTCTCGGGGTAAGGCATTCCGTGGGTTAGGATGCTTGTCTCCAGCGCGACAATGGGACGGACATCACTCAGTGCAGCAGCCACTTCGTCAGAGATGACGAATGGTCCTGGTGGAAAGAAAAATAATCTGATGGCCCCATTTTCCTCTTCGAAACTCGCACTACCTTATGCCGGACACTGCAAAATGCCGTATTGAAAACGTCGTTCCGTGAGTGCCATCTGAAACTTCCCCGTCAGCTTCCCAGTTACAGGATGATGTACACTTAATACAGTGCGATCGACTCCTAGCTTCAATACGCAGCTATCAGCTTCCTCTATGACTATTTCCATCAGGACAACACAAGATAGTCCATTGCACATTTGCACATCAAGCGAATTGGTGGTAATTCAGCAATAATGTCACCACTTGATAAATTACAAAAAAACATCAGTGCCATTTATGTAAAAAAAACATGGCTGATTCTCTGTCATATGGTGGGAATTGTTGCGCATTAAATCGGATGAACACAGGAAGGAACAGACAGCGTAAACGAAAAGAGCGCAAACTATCAACGCAAACTATCAATGTTTGATAGTTTGCGCTCTTTTCGTTTACGCTGTCTTTTCCTTCCTGTGTTCGTCCGATTGAATGCGCAACGATTCCCACCATAGACATGCACCAACTCGCCCAGCAAGAAGTTCTTCTTGATTACCTCTGTCATAGGAATCGGTATAACACGAAAGTAAAACGTATCTTCATAGAAGTAGTTCAGCGTTTATTGTGCGTTGTTTACAGTGGCGTACCAACTTGTTCGTGGGGGGAGGGGGGGGCAAGCCCCTTTTTCTCACTCGCTTTATATATATATATATATATATATATATATATATATATATATATATATATATATATATATATATATATGTGCAGGAGAACTGACATTTGGGCGAGTTGGGTTGCCTTTATCATGATGAGTGGTTTTCAGCGCAAATCGACGAAGACACAGGAAAAGGAGGGACACGAACACCAGAGGTGTCTCACAACTGGCTTTATTAGCCAATGGAAACACAGAATTTATAGCACAACCTATCCCACGTGGGCACGGCGCCTCTGCTGCCGCTGCTTCAGTGATGTCTTCAGAAGAACAGGATCATCTCTCAACTTGATCTCTTCTGCCCTGGTTGGCATGCGTGTGGTGATGCATCTGGCAAAAGGTCGGTGGAGTGCTCAGTACCTTTGCAAAGTCCGAAGTCATTGTCATCAGTGGTGAAGAGGTTAACATGCTGGTGCAATACCTGTTGAAAAGCAATGGCTTCTTGTTGTAGCCGCGGACCTGCGTGAGTATATATATATATATATATATATATATATATATATATACAGCAAGAACAGAGGGTTTCTTGGTGCGGTGCAATATACACAGAGAAGTCAAACACGCGTGTGCGAAGCAGTTTTATTTACATTTCGGTCGGGGTCCGAGCTTCATCAGAATGAAATGTGTAGCTACAGTACCGTTAATATACATGCCTATATCAAGCGGAGTGAAGATAAGTTAACAACAGCTGATGTACAAACGTACGTGGTAATCGATTCAAATGCGCACGAACAGCTCAATACATTCGCAATACACTGACGAGGCTGGAAAATGCACCAAAAAGTAAAAACAAAAAAAGAACAGGGAAAAGCACGAACTATTCACAGCTCAATCGCCAATGCAAGGGCACTCCCCTTTTATGCCCACGTTAGAAGGGTTAAAGAGACAAGCAACTGAATTTGCCAACGCATTCGGTTAAACCAGACGTGATGATATCGAATTTGTGAATCAGGAAAGATTCGCGGGCTTCCCTGTCATAATTTTAGAGAAATCAAGGCTCCAGTAATGTGACCTTAATGTTATTAAAGTATAAGAATAATATCTGGGGTTTTACGTCCCGAAACCACGATATGCTTATGAGAGACACCGTAGCGGAGAGCTCCGGAAATTTTGACCATCTGGTGTTCTTTAACGTGCACTGACATCGCACAGTACGTGAACCTCTCCCATTTCGCCTCCACCGAAATGCGACCACCAGGTTATTAAAAGAGTGACCGGGGATGTTTCGAAATGGTAAGGTTCGGCAACGTGTTAGCGTTGTGGCGGCCTTTTCTTCTTCTGGCGCACAACTTGGGACTTGAACTTGTAGTGAGGTTCTGCTTAAGGAGAGGAAGAAGTAGTTCTTAGAATGGCGTGCACGTATGAATAAACCACTCTGCGTTTTACTAAACCGTGCTTCACAGTGCTACAGTTCCCGGTGACCCGAACTACGAGCACGACCTTCCATGGATCAGCGCGTAAATCCAGACGACCTCAACCCTGGTACTCCTACCACGGCAACCGGCCAGGTACCCACTTCGAGTGTCGTAGGAGCTACTACCACCATAACGCTACCGCAGCTCTGGCTTGCCGACCCCTCGTTATGGTTCGTACAAGCCGAGAACAAGTTGCGCATTCATCGCGTCACGTCAGAAGTTCACAAGTACGAGCTACTCCTCGAATCGTTGCCGCCACAGGCAATGGCCGAGATACGCGACATCCTCGCGCCTCGTTCAGCCTGCGCATCGCCGCATTCAACAACTCCTGAACAACGAAGAGCTGGGGGGCAGACGTCCCACCCAATTCCTACGTCACCTGCAGCACCTGGTTGGGGACCAGCCGGGCTTCTTGGACACAGCTATACTACGTGAGCTGTTTCTGCAGCGTCTTCCACCTAACGTGCGAATGGCTCTTGTCCCAGCTCAGCATAAGTCCCTGCCGGAGCTCGCAGAACTGGCTGACGACATGATGGACGTTGCTCCAGTAGTCATCAACGCTGCCCGTCCTGCTCCGGTTTCTGACGTAGATTCCCTTCGAGAAGCAGTAAAAGATCTCTCAGCTCAAGTAGCCGACTTGCGTCTGGAACTACGAAACACTCGCAACTTCAATGGCCAGCCTTGTCCACATCGACAGCCTCTCACGTCGCCTTCTCCGCCACGACCACTCCACCAGCCTGAGCGCAGTTTTCCAACACAGAATCCATGCTGCTATCACCGACGTTTTTGTGCCGCGGCTCGTCGGTGTCTGTCACCCTGTTCGTGGCGCATGCGAAGCGCTCAGGCTGATCGTCAATAACAGCGGCGGGCGATCATGGCCTTGAGGTAACGTTGTATTATTTTGACCCATTTACAGACAGTTCTTCATAGGTGGCGTCTGAAAGGGTTAAAGATTTGAAACGGCGAGGTTAACAGCCAAATAGGCGGCACCGAGAACCATCTGTAAAATGGTCTACCGCCAAATTATTTCCAGCAAAAGGTGCTTACCATTAGAAACCAATCGGCGCTGCGTGGCGTGCGTATGCAAACTGGAAGGCCAGCGCCGAATGCAGGTGTTCAGGGACGCTCTCAGCGCCATGTCTTTCTGAAAATATTGAACATGCAAACGCAGATTCAGTGATCAAAGAGTGGTGTTCCAAATGGAGTGATGTTATTAACTCGACCTGACACTCTTAAAGCCTTATGCTAGTATGCGATGGTTATTGATCAGCTGCTGCTTCATGCAAAGAACATGTGCCACGTGACGCCGTCTGCCAAAAAAATTTTTTTTTCCACACTGGCCACTTTGGCTATACGATTGGCGCTGGCAAACATTCCTAGAGCTTACACGTGCAGAAATACCAAAAAAAGAGAGACAAAAATGAGCCTCAATCGGTAGAGCATCGAAAGTGTGATTCGGAAGTCTTGTGTTCCGATCCAAACCACGGAAAGCGGGATTTTCCGCTCACTTTAAAAGGGTCATGAAACGGCCACCCAACAAATTGCGGTTTAATTGTGCCTACAATAAAACCGCAATTTATTGCGGTCTTCGTATCATATATTGCACATATATTTTCGTTTGATATGCTGTGCCTGCACATATATGATAAATGGACTGTAAAAGATATTTCAGTGCAAAATAAGCCCTATAGATGTTGCCGCTCAGAAACCCCGCTCACTGCCAGCAACCATCATTTTGCCTTGGCGTGCGTGAAGTCATGTGCTGTATGTAGCGGAGCCGTCGTCTTCTACCAAAGTTTCAGCCACTGCAAACCGTTCCGTTTCAAAGCCAAGCTGGACAAAGCTGGACTAGCTAGACTGCACGCGCAGTGAGCTGACCACGGAACAAAATCGTTCGCAGGAATGCGAACACGCGCACAGCAAGCAGCTTGTTACGTCACAGCTCGCGAGTGCGCCAGTGTTGTCCGACTCCCAAGGCCACTCGCATGTTTATAAAGATGTTCACTCCTAAAATACCTGCTTGACCAAGTGGGCTAAAAGTTCGTCAGGTTGTTTAAGAACGCACAAGGATTAGCCCACATAACGCCGATCATGTATGAGAATTGGGTTTCATGGCCCATTTATCTCTATGTCATATTTACTTTCAGTGTCACCAATGCTTTTCTTGGCGTATAGAACATATGCGAAAAAGCTCGGACGTCTGGCAACAGTGAGCCGGATGTATTGGTGTTATACAGACGTAGCGGCGTATGTATACATGACGCGTACAGTTCCGATGGTTGTGTGTAGCATCTCGTGTTTACTTGCTCTAAACTAGTGGTCCTCATTCCCAGGATTTGGGGAACATCTGTATGTGGCGCCATCTCTCGGCGGCAGCAACGGCATCCTGCCATAACTGAATGAGAAGTAGGCGAAAAAAAATCATATCTAACGAAAAAAGCTAGTTATCAAAAACGACTCTCGCTTATATGCAGCAGGGACCCACTAGAGCAGACGTCGGCAACTTTTTGAGGCGGAGGGCCAAGTTCCATGAAGCGGACACAGCCGGGGGGCCGTGCGTCAAATTGGGAGGGGCGGGGAGAGCGAAGGAGGGAGGGCTCTTGCAGGCAAAGGGTAAAAATTTGGTGAATTACCACTAATTTGTAAAATTGTTAACAACCATGTTTATTTTCAGCACATATGTCACAAAGTTGCAATGCAACATAGGTTACAAGCGAAAATCCCATGTTAGGTAAAAACTGCCACGTCGGCCTTCAGATAAGAAATGGCAAGGGAAAGGTCTGAGAGGGTTTGAAGACTTCGCCGTGGGCCGAATAATACTGCCACGCGGACCGCAGGTTGCCGACCCTTGCACTAGAGCGTTCTGGTAAAATTGCAGTATCGCACTACAAAATGTGTGGCTTGCCAAGACAATTGAACCCCACCCATTGGAAATACATGGGGCCCCATTGTAAAATATTGTTACGTGAACGACGAGACGCCTGTTTTAAGAGGTTGCAAACAATATATATATTTAAAGGAGCAGTTGCAGCACCGACCGGTAAAGCTTCGAGCGCGAGCGGCGACGGGCCTTCGTCCTCCTCGTCGGGCACACACATGCATGGTCCCAGAGATTAGCCATATGCACGTAGCATAATCCCCGGTGGCAGAAGCGCCGTCTCGGCGCACCTAGATGTCAACGTCACCGAGTGAGTGGTAGGGCTTCAAGCGTACTACGTGTACGATATCGCTGACCTGAGGGGCAGATGAAAGCGACGAGGTGACAGGAGCGATTTCATATGCCACAGGAGTAACCGCACGAAGGACTCGGTGTGGACCTATGTTTTAACGCGACAGCGTTAAAGAGCTCGTTTCGCAGCAATTCCGGCGTCGGCGTCGTTGGTTGTGAGCGAAAAATTATCATCTTGTGCGTGACCGAAAAATCGAGAAAGATGCAAATAAAATAAATAATAAAAATTTCTGGGCAGTCCGAGCCACGCGTCTGCTTCGAAATGCAGCAAAAATAACTTCCACTGCTTGGAAATGCAAAGATGCAAATAAAATAAATAATAAAAATCTCCGCGTCCGAGTGAGGATCGAACCCAGGCCGTCTGCGTGGCAAGCAGGTGTCCTACCACACAGCCATGCGCCAGCTTGGAAATACAGCAAAATAACTTCCTCTGCTTGGAAATGAGGTGAAAATAACTTTCATGCTTTACAAACACAGCCAACCTGTATATAGGCGTCACAATAAAACGTGTAATATCGCAGTAATATTGCGTGGGACAAGCGTGCATAGCCATCGGGCGTCAGAATATGTGAATATCACAACGACATCGTGGTTTAAAGCCAGCCACCCATTACAAAAGGCACACACGTTACTGCGCGTATTCCCTTAAGGCCCCGCAGTGGGCACATGGCAAGTTCGAAAACATTTCACGTCCTTCATTTCTCGTGGTTTAAAGCACGCTGCCCATTACATAGTGCGCACTAAGTGATTGAAGTACGCACTAGGGACAGGATATCGCTTTCGCGTTTAACTCTTAAAGGCGAAGCTTAAGGGTCCTCCAATTTTTTTTATTGCGATAGCAATTATATCAACACTCTCGGCTGGTTTTTGCCGTCGCCGTCATGTCCCGTATATGTATATGTATCTATAGATTTAAAAAATCCACAAAGAAAACTAATTCAGAAACATGTTTCCGACGCGCAACATCGAACGAGGGACCTCTCGCTCCGCAGCGCGCGGCGCTAAACGCTGAGCCACGAAAGCGCACGTCCAACGTTCGAACGGCGAGCTATTTATATACAACGTGTTTTCAGCGTGTTTTCAGCATTACGAGCGAGATGACGCAAAGGGCATTCTCGGCGGGGCTTCAGCTCGGCGCCCCGCTCGTCGCGACGAGCGCACTCACGCGTTCCTTTCCCACGCGTACTTTGCCCCGAGGGGGGTAGACGCCCGTGCGCGCGCGCGCTTTTCTCGCGGTGGGAGATAATTGTACGTCTTGGGCTTTCGCCAGAACGATTGCGTTGTAGTTACGGAGCGCACGAAGGTCATTTCGCTCGCTGCAGTCCCCCCCGTTTGCGAAAAGAACACGCTTTTCAAACACAGCGAAGTAACACCTGTGACACTTGTTAGTTCGCGCTCGTCTGTACCTGTGAATACGTTTCGTGCGTCGTTTTTGTTTGAGCAGCGCGTTGAGTGTCGAGCTGGGGACGTTGTTAGTTCGCTCTCGTCCTGTGCGTGTTGTTTTCGTGCGTCGTGTGTGCGTGAGCAGCGCGCTGCACGTTTTGATCTGCTTGCCATTCGTCGCTTGACATTCCGATTTGTGCTATCGCATTCATTGCTTCGCCTTGTAACGAAACTGTGACTTTCTTTCCGAAAAGCCGACTTGACGGGTCGGAGACAACAGCAGGACCAAAGAACCGTGCGAAAAGTGCACGTCTCGGTGTCATCGATCATACAAACGCCGTTCGTTCTCTTGAGACGTCAGAAGGCGAGTACGGGAGGTTTCGCGTGCATGGGCAGCCCGGGTGATAGCGTCAAGGGCATATTGGCTGGTCGGTACTGCAGGAAACGAGATGCCTGTATCTAAGGGCAACGTTGGTTCTCGGCCGAACAACAGAAAAAATGGAGAGTAACCGGCAGTGTCATGGCGCGAAGAATTGTACGCAAATGTCACATACGGTAAAGCAAGGTCCCAGTCAGAGTGGTCCGGGGAAACATACTTTGCAAGCATATCTGAAAGTGTTTAGTTCAGATGCTCCGTGAGTCCATTCGTCTGCGGATGGTATGACATAGTCAGCTTGTGCCTCGTTTGACTGACTGCAGGATGTCGACTACGACCTTCGATAGAAATGTGAGGCCACGGTAAGTAAGCAGCTGGCGTGGAGCTCCATGTTGCAAAATCACGTCGTGTTGGAGGAAGTCGCTGACATCCGTGGCGCAGCTTCTTGTAAGAGCTCATTTGATGGCGTAGCGCTTCGCGTAATCTGTGGCGACAGCTATCGACCAGTTGCCAGAGGAAGACAAGCGAAAAGGACCAAGTAGGTCTAAGCCAACGCGAAAGAACAGTTCTGACCAAATATCTGTAGTGAAGAGGAATGCCCAGCGCTACAGCCGCATCGACAGCCTTGTGCGAGGCACGAGCTGGAGCTGCCTGGCCTGTTTTAAAGACGATAGTCTTTCTTGGGATACTTGAACGCAGAACTTTTGCTCTGTCTTTCTGTCTGTCACACCATTCAGCCTCCCAGCCAAAGGTTTAAGCACTTGCTGAACCCCCTGCCATCTTGAACTGGTAGCTGCGTTCATACTTGTGAACATTGTCGATCAAAATGCAAATATTACGAATATCTGAGGCGCAACATCAATACGTAAGTATTAGGTGGTGTGTTGCTTTACTAGAAAATATACAGATACGCAATTCTAAAGACCCTAGTGTTTCTTCGGCTGCGCTGAAAATGCGACGCTATGCACGAAAATGCCCTCTGCCGACGATATGGTGCTGCGACCTGGCAGTGGACCTGCGTTCTGCACAAGCTGTTCCCCGACGCCACTCCCAGATGGAGTTCATATCTCACGCCGCGCCTCCTCTATTTTATCAATGCCAGCTATCGTCTTTCGACGACATTTGCGGCGAAGCAAGCAGATACGCGGCCAATTTTTTCTGCTGCAACGATGCCCGCACCCGTCCAGCACTTGCTGCTACCGTTCCGACGCCACTGCCGCTTTTAGCCCAGTGTTCGCATTATATTTTGGGTGGAGGTTGCTGCGGTTTTTCACGGCCCTGGAATTGCGTAGCCGAACGCTGCCGTCCGTCATGCCTGGCTACGCAGTCAAGACATCCTCACCGGCTTCACCGCCAATGTGTCCCGGCGCCCAGCGTCTGCGGGAGCCCGAGATCTTCAGCGGCACCGACGAGAAAGCCGTCGAGGATTGGCTAGAATCCTTTGAACGAGCGAGTCCTACCAACAAATGGGACGATCCCATGAAGCTCGGTACAGTCATGTTTTACTTTACGGTTGTCGCCAAGCTGTGGTACAAAAACCACGCGGCCGATAGCCGCACTTGGGCGACCGTCAAAACCAGCATCGCAGATGTTTTCGGACGCCCCGCTGTGCGAGAAATTCGGGCAGAACAACGACTACGAAGCCGGTCCCAACGAAGTGGTGAAATATTCACAAGCTGTATCGAGGACATCCTCGATCTCTGCCGGCATGTCAACCCGACGATGGCGGAAGCCGATAAGGTACGCCACATCATGAAGGTCATTTCCGATGATGCCTTTCAGATGCTGCTCTCCAAGAACCCTGCCACTGTATCTGAGCTCATCGAGCTGTGCCAGACTTTCGACCAGCTCCGACGACAGCGTGTTTTCTCACGCGGTGCCAGCACGTTTCAGACGAAACCATCTGGAGCGTGGCTACCACTCCTGACCTTGAGTCGCTGCTCTCCCAAATCAAGGACTTTGTCCGTGCTGAGGTCGCTCGCCAGCTTTTGCTGCTATCAAAAGCCGGGCAACCACCGTCGCCTTTGCCAGCGAACCTTCGCCAGGTCATCCAAGAGCAGGTTTACGCTGCCCTGCCTGCCGCCCGCGACACTCCGCCGTTGCCGAACCCCGTTGGCTGTACCGAGGTAAATGCATCGTTAAGCTATGCTGAAGTTGCCGCACGGCCACCGCCTCAGACCTTTCCGTCATTCCCATCAGCCGTGGCGCTCCGACCAACTCCCCACTACGATTCGGCAAGGTATCCCCAGAGTAGTTAGTGGACAATGGCGCACTCTCGATAATCGAGCAATATGTTTCGCGTGTGGCCTGCCTGGCCACCTCGCGTGATATTGCCGCCGCCGTGTAGTTCCCTACCAGCAGAACTACGAATCTGACCCGTATGTTTCACAGCGTCCATCGTTCTCAGCATCTCGGAACCCCGGCCAGACGTATTCGTACACCGACCACCACGACCACCACCCTCCTGTGCACCACCGCTCGCCATCGCGTCGTCGTTCTTCCACGCCGGAGCGGGAACACTAATTGCCGTAGTTCCAGAGGCACCAACTGCGTTGCCCGCGAAAAGACCAAGGCCTCCCTCTACATCGACGAACATTGTTGACATATATGTGGACGGCATCGCTGCACTTGCCCTAGTCGAGACTGGTGCCGCAGTTTCCGTGACAAGTGCCGAACTCTCCCGCTTGCTAAAAAAAGTTACGACGCCGCTATCAAACATCTCGCTTCGCACCGCCAGCGCAGACCGCATCATGCCGGACGCTGCATGTACTGCTCGTGTTGTGATTAATGACCTCCTCTACAACGTCGAATATTTAGTGCTGCATTATTGCTCCCACAACCTCATTTCGGGCTGGGACTTTCTCTCCGCTAATAAGGCCGTCATCGACTGTGCTCGTGCCGAGGTGGTATTTGCAGCGCTTTGCGACGACCTGTTAGTTGACGCTCGTGAAGCCGACGACAAGCTGTATCTTGCGGAAGATGTTTCAGTGACGCCGCACTCCTCTGCACTCGCCACAGTGGCCTGCAACAGTCATCGACTCCAGCGCACTGTTTACGCCCTCTGACATCTTCGGTCCGTCGCAAATGTTCCCCGCTGCCTTTTTCCATTTTGGACATTCGTGATGGCATCAGCAGGCGGCTTGCCCCGAACATGTTCTTATGTCCTCTGAGACTGCTTCGCGGAGAGTGCGTCGGGCGTGTCCACAGTTTGGACCCTTCTACCATCATTGGCATGCTCCCTGGTTCCACCGCTGAACAAGAAGTCTCAGGAGTTACCTGTGACTCCGTGCAGCAGACGACTACGCCTGATGTACTGAGCAGCTCCATCGCCAACACAATAACCGTTTCTCAACACGCCCAGCTTCTACACCTACTCGACAAGTTCCGTTCCTCGTTCGATTGCCAGCAAGCTTCCCTCGGCCGCACCTCAGCTGTAAGCCACCGCATCGACACGGGTACCAGTGCGCTGGTGCGACAAAGACCGTACCATGTGTCCGCCACAGCACGTCAGGTTATCGACGACCAAGTTGCTGACATGCTCAAGCACGGCGTCATTCAGCCTGCGAATAGCCCCTGGGCATCTCCAGTTGTTCTTGTTGAGAAGGATGGGTCGATTCGCTTCTATGTTGATTACCGTCGTCTTAACAAGATCACCCGAAAAAACGAAAAGATGCCCTTGGCTGTCTCCAAGGCGCGGAGTTCTTCTCTTCCATCGACTTACGGAGCGGCTATTGGCAAGTTCGTATGGCACCTGACGACCAATCTAAAACGGCCTTCATCACACCTAATGGCCTTTACGAATTCCGTGTCATGCCTTTCGGTCTTTGCAACGCGCCCGCAACATTCCAGAGGATGATAGACAGCCTATTGCGGGGTCTTGACCGGAAAACGTGCCTGTGCTACTTAGATGACGTGTTATATTTTCACCAGATTTTCCCACGCATCTATGCAGGCTAGAGGAAGTACTCCAGTGACTGACTGACGCACGCCTTCAGCTAAACCTGAAGAAATGCCACTTCGGCGCAAGTCAGCTCACCATCCTCAGCCATGTTCTACACAAATACGGTATACTTCCCGACACCGCCAAGCTTCGGGCAGTCGCTGACTTTCCTCGACCTACTTCTCTAGAAGAGCTTCGCAGCTTCCTTGGCCTCTGTTCCCATTTTCGCCGCTTCATTCTGAATTTCACGACCATCAGCGCTCCCATGAATAAGATCCTACGGATGATGATGATATATGGCGTTTATTGGCGCAAGGGCCATGTGATGGCCAAAGAGCGCCAGTACATGAGACCAAAGATGTGAGCAATGGGTATGGTGACTGGCTGTATAGGGGCCTAAAATTCCTCGCGCTAAAGGCGGGTAAAACATACAGGTATTAAAATGATGAGAGTGACGTGAAGTGTGTATAGTGAAAATGAGTGGCAAACAGTTCTGTGGAGAGCTATGGAGAGTGATAGAGCACGAATGTCTCTTCAGCGCCCTTGTGTCCAAGGGCCGCGAGACAGGTGCTTCGTAGTGTATCTACCGCAGCAGTGACATTTCTTCAGAGGTCGTGCTGCAGATTACCAGGGTAGATAACGTGAAAGCTACGAACATCTTTTAAAAATGCGAACAATGGCTGATGTTTGAAGAGTGGGTCCCTACCGATGAACATTGATGGATGATGTGGTATTTGCTTTCGGTAGGGTAATGGGAACAGCTTTTTCCTAAGAGTGTGTAATGCGTCGCACTGGATTAAGATGTGAAGAACGGTGAGTGTTTCACCACATTTTTCGTACACGGGTGGATCACCACCGGACAGAAGATATGAATGTGTACTGTATGTGTTTCCTGTTCTCAGCCTTGTTAGTGTTACTTCTGTGTGGCGTGATTTTGGTACTGGCGTCAATGACCAAGTTGCGGCTTGATAGTGTGCAGTTTATTAAATGCGAAGCATTTCTTAGCGAACTTCAGCGTCTTTGAGCGTATCTATCTATCTATCTATCTATCTATCTATCTATCTATCTATCTATCTATCTATCTATCTATCTATCTATCTATCTATCTATCTATCTAGCCGCCTACGACTTTGTGCTCTCCTGGCCGTATCGCTAATGGGATTTATACCAAATTTGGTATGGCATAACATGACTGTATGACGAACATAAATGGCTGGTCATATCATGAAAATCATGAATAACTTGTCATGAAAACTATGAATTACACGCCATTGCCATAGTGCTCCTGAGGCCGTTTTCTTAACTTGATATATCCAAAAATTCGTACGATGAGACATTTCTGCATGGACCAACATAAATGACGGGTGGTCATATGAAAATCATGACCTGCATGTCATGTACAACATGATTTACATGCCACGCTCATGGCGCGCTGACGGCCGTTTTGCTAGCTTGATATACACCAAATTTGTTATTGCGAGACGTAACTGTATGATGAACGTAAATGCCAAGTGGTAATATGGAAATCATGACATGTCATGTGCAACATGACTTGCGTGCCACGCTCATGACACTCTCGTGGCCGTTCCGCTAGCTTGATATACACCAAGTTTAGGTATTGAGGGGGACGTGACTCTATGAAGAGCATAAATGACAGGTGGTAATATGAAAATCATGACCTGCATGTCATCTACAACATGATTTACATGCCCCGCTCATGGCGCGCTGACGGCCGTTTTGCTAGCTTGATATACACCAAATTTGGTTATTGCGAGACGTAACTGTATGATGAACGTAAATGCCAAGTGGTAATATGGAAATCATGACATTCATGTGCAGCATGACTTGCATGCCACGCTCATGACACTCTTGTGGCCGTTTCGCCAGCTTAATATATGAAAAATTTTAAGGTGAAAGCCCTTAATGTCTCATGCTCACGTCCACCCGTCCGCCCGGTTGTCAGTCCGTCCGTCCGTCCGTCCGTCCCTCCAGCCGTGCCCTGGCACAGTGCCAGGTGGGCGCCGGGGCGCGCAAACGGACGCCGGTCGCGTTGGACTCTACAGCGCTCGCGCTTTGCTTGCGTAGCATCGCTGTGCCCAGCGTCTCTAATCATGCAAGGAGGGAGACGCGCGCACCACGTTCCATTCTGACCGACCCCGTCTCAGTGGGCACAGGCATTCGAGGAACACACTTTGGAATTGACGAAGTGTCCGTCAGTTTAAACGCTCGAACGCGGATGGCGTCTGCACGATGCGCAGAGCGCAAGAACGCGAACGCATGCGAAACGGAGGCAGATTGGTCTCGCGTCTCGCTGCGATTCGAGGTAAAAAAATTTAGCGAACATAAGTGACAGGTGGTAACATGAAAATCTTGGCATGCATGTCATCTACAATGTCATTTACATACCACGCTCATGGTGCGCTTGCGTCCAGTTCGCTAGCTTGATATGCACCAAAATTTGTATTGCGTGACGTGACTGCATGACGAACACAAATGACACGTCCTAGCATGTAAATAATGACATGCATATTATGTGCAGCATGATTTGCTCCTTGCTGGCTGCTTCGCATCTCATCAATTCCCGCAGTGCGTGGGATCTGCCGGTTTTTGTTCCGGGAAATGTTTGCGATTTTAACGTTAAACTATCCCTCGTTGCTTCCTTCCGCAATGGTCGTTAGCTGTTTATGATTGGTCGAAACATTCTGGATCATGCACACAGTACCTGCTCATTACGCGAGGCTACAAATGACTCGAAAATGATCCATTGCGTAATGACCACTTATGCACGACCACGTAAAAAATAAGAGAACGAACTATTTTAAATGCGAAGCATTTCCTAGCGAACTTCGGCGACTTTGAGCGTATCTATCTATCTATCTATCTATCTATCTATCTATCTATCTATCTATCTATCTATCTATCTATCTATCCATCTATCTATCTAGCCGCCTACGACCTTGTGCTCTCCTGGCCGTATCCTTAATGGGATTCATACCAAATTTGGTATGGCAGAAGATGACTGTATGACGAACATAAATGGCTGGTCATATCATGAAAATCAAGACTAACATGTCATGAAAAGTATGATATACATGCCACGCTCATGGCGCGCTCGCGGCCGTTTCGTTAGCTTGATATACACCAAATTTGAGATTGAGTGACATGACTGTATGACGAACATAAATGACAAGTGGTAATATAGAAATCATGACTTCATGAGTGACATGACTTGCATTTCCACGCTCATGGCGCGCTCGCGGCCGTTTCGTTAGCTTGATATACACCAAATTTGGTATTGTGTGACATGACTGTATGACGAACATAAATGACAAGTGGTAATATGGAAATCATGACTTGTCATGAGTGACGTGACTTGCATGCCACGCTCATGGCGTGCTCGCGGCCGTTTCGTTAGCTTGATATACACCAAATTTGGTATTGAGTGACATGACTGTATAACGAACATAAGTGGCAGGTGGTAACATGTAAAGCATGACACGCAAATTATGTAAAGCATGATTTGCTCCTTCCTGGCTGTTTCGCATTACATCGATTCCCACAGTGCGTGGGACCTGCCGGCTTTTTTTGTGTGTGCGTGTCCCATGTGCTCTGCCAATAAGCCCTAATCTTATGTTTAAGGAAAGGTTTAAATCAAGCGCAGGGATAGCTATTGATGTATTTGGAGTGGTTTCGTTGGCGGATGCAGCTAGCTGGTCCGTCAACACGTTTCCTTGTATTTCGCGGTGCCCTGGCACCCAGCACACAACGACATGCTTTTTGAGTGTGTAGACCGTGCACAGGAATGAGTAGAGCGAGATGAGGATGGGGTTTTTGTGTCTTTTAAGAGTTTTGAGGGCTTTGACCACGCTCAGTGAATCAGTGTATATTACTGCACTTTGTAATTATAGATGTTGAATGTGTTTAACGGCCGCAAGTATAGCGTAAGCTTCTGCTGTGAAAATGCTGGCGTTAGGATGTAGAGTACCGGCATCTGAAAAAGATGGACCGGACCGCTGCATAGGACAGAGAAATGTGGGTCCTTTGAGGCATCTGTAAAGAATTCTGGACATGAGTATTTATGGTGGAGCTCGAGGAAGTGTGTACGGATGTGTGCAATTGGTGCGTGCTTGGTAACTTCTACAAAGGATATATCGCAATCTATGAGCTGCCACTGCCATGGCGGGAACGTATGCCGCGGGAGCAGACAAACGGTGTTCAAGAAGTGGCACACTCATTTCTTTGGCGAAAGTCATCACACGAAGTGCATAGGGCTATGACAGGGTGGTTGTCAAACAGGATAGAAGTGGACAAGTCATTTATGGTTGAGTGTACGGGGTGTTTGTTGTTTGCCTTCACCTTGAGGAAGTATACAAAAGATAGGTAGAATCTCTGGAAATGTAGTGACCACTCGTTCGAGTCAGGGTACAGGCTTTCCATGGGGCTAGTGCGAAAAGCGCCCGTGGAAAGACGAATGCCTAGGTGGTGGACAGGGTCAAGCATCTTCAAGGCTGTTGGTGTCGCAGACTGATAAATTATCGCCCCGTAATCCAGGCGCCTGCGTATGAGGCTTCTATACACCATCATGAGGCATTTTTTGTCACTACCCCATGTAGTGCGTGACAACACTTTCAGGATATTCATGGTTTTTAAGCACTTCTTTTTATGTACTAGATGTGTGGCATGAATGTTAGTTTGGTATCTAATATTAAGTCCAGGAACTTATGCTCGGTCTTCACAGACAGACGTTGACCATGTAGGTCTATGTCAGGGTCGGGGTGAATGCCTCTCTTCCTGGAAAACAAGACGCACGTGCTTTTTTGCGGATTTAGTTGGAACCCGTTTTCCTCAGCCCATTTGCATACCTTGTTCAAGCCAAGTTGAACCAGCCGCTCGCACATTGCGAGATTGCATGATTTAAAACCAATCTGCTCGTCGTCGACATATGTGCAGTAAAACATGTTGCATAAAATGCACAGTCGCAAGGAATTCGTTTTGATGATAAAAAGTGTGCAACTCAGGACGCCACCCTGCGGCACTCCAGTTTCCTGGACAAATGTTCGAGACAAAGCATTTCCCACTCGGACACGGAATGTGCGTTCGGACAAATAAATTTCGATTGTGGTCAGCATATTACCTCGGACACCCAAGTGTGAGAGGTCTCGCAGTATGCCGAAGCGCCATGTGGGTCGTAAGCCTTTGCCATATCGAGGAACAACGAAAGAAAGAATTGATTATGGACAAAAGCGTCACGGATTTGTGCCTCGATACGTAAAAGGTGGTCAATGGTGGATCTACCCTCGCGGAATCCGCACTGGTATGGATCCAGCAGATTGTTTATTTCCAGGAAAAGTAGAAGTCAGCGGTTAACCATCTTTTTGAAAAGTTTACACAGGCAACTTGTTAATGCGATCGGCCTGTAACTGGTAACGGCGGATGGATCCATGCCTAGCTTTAGAATCGGAATTATAATGGCTTCTTTCCAGGCAGAGGGGATCTGGCCGGAAAACCAAATAGCATTATACAGGGAAAGGAGGGATTTTTGAGTATCAGAGGGTAGGTGTTTTAGCATTTCATATACTACACGGTTCAGCGCCTGGGGCGGACTTATTGCAGCAGTTCAGCGATGCCTGTAGCTCGGCCAGGACGAAAGGTTCATTGTATGCCTCGTGTTTCGTGTATTTGCGCTCTAGTTTCTGTTTTTCAATCAATTTTTTGTGCCGTTGCAACGATGTGGTGTAGTGCGACGAGCTGGAGACCTGTTCGAAGTGTGCGCCGAGGGAGGTCGCCTGGTCTTCCAAGATATCGCCTTGTGTGTTTACTAGAGGAAGTGAATGCGCTTGTCGTCCTGCTATCTTACCAACCATGTTCTAGACTCTCGCCTCTTCTGTATATGAATTTATTCCGGATAAAAACGTCTGCCAGCTTTGCCTTCTAGCCTGTCTGCGCGTTCTCCTGCCTTGAGACTTTATGTTCTTTAAACTGTCAAGATTCTCGGCTGTCGGTGAGTCCCGAAGCAACCTCCAGGCTTGATTTTGCTTTTTGCGTGCATTTCGGCAATCACTGTTCCACCAAGGGACACGTCGTTTGGCGGACACCCCAGTTTCTGGGATACTATTTGTGGCAGGATTAATAGGAAAAACTGTAAAGTAGTCTACAGATGCATCAATGCTTAGGCCACACATATCAGACCAACTTAAATGAGTAACTTTTCGAAATTGTTCCCAGTCGGTCTTGTCTTTCTGCCATCGGGGAATCTGTGGGAGACCTTCATTATGTATTGGCGTGCTCAGAATTATGGGAAAGTGGTCGCTTCCGTAAGGATTCTTAATGACTGTCCATTGGTAGTAGGGGTAGAAGCGATGGCGATAGAATGCTGAGGTCTATAGATGAATAGGTATTGTTGGCAAGGTTGTAATATGTTGGCTCTTTTCGATTCAGGAGGCACGCGCCTGAAGAAAAGAGGAATTGTTCTATTAAAGGACCTCGCGCGTCGCAGCGAGAATCTCCCCATAGACTGCTATGTGCGGTAAAGTCTCCAAGGATAAGATGAGGTTCTGGAAGTTCATCTAGGAATGACTGGAATTCATGTTTGTGTAGTTGCTAGTGTGGCGGTATGTAGAGAGAGCAAATGGTGACGAGTTTGTTGAACACAACGTCTCTAACAGCTACTGCCTCAAGGGAGGTTTGCAGTGCTAAATGTGTGCATGCAATGCCTTGGTTAACTCTAACCGCTACGCCACCGGATGACGCCAGAGCATCATCCCGGTCCTTTCGGAATATAACATAATGGCGCAGGAAGTTTGTGTGTTTGGATTTTAAGTGTGTCTCTTGTACACACAGCACTTTTGGATTGTGTTCGTGGAGGAGTTCTTGTATGTCGTCGAGGTTTCGAAGAAGGCCTCGGATGTTCCACGGTAATATTTGTGTCTGCATGTTAAGCAAGAAAAGCTGCTGTGTGTACAATAAGAGAGTGAGGTGTGTTCAAGTGAACTACTTTGTTTCAGGTGGCAGGACGGTCGTCCGGCCCCGTTATTGGCTTTTTCGTTTTTTCTGGCGCGGTCCAGAGAATTGCGCTGGTGTTTCGGCACCATGGATACCAATATCTCCATTGCCTCCTGGGAGGCACTGGATGCCCGCACGTGCGGGCTGGAGGCTCGAGTTTCGGGCCTCGCCTGGTGAGACGAGGCCTTGAGACCCGACGACCCTGGAGTCGCCGGTCCCTGTTCAAGAGTTGGCGGAGTAGTCTGAACTACTGCCGCCTTGGGGGCAGGAGCCACAGCTGACGGCTCGCTCTGTGCAGGCTGAAGGAGTGGCGGGAGCCGATGCGACGTTGCCCCCCGGCGCGCCGCATCAGCATAAGAGCTCCTACGGAGTGATTCGAAAATTTACGCTTGGTCGACCACCTGTGACAATGCCTTCAAAGAGCTGCGCCGTCTGCTAAGCTCACCATCAATACTGCATCACTTCGTCCCTATACTGCTCCGACTGAGGTTCACACCGACGGCAGCGGTGTTGGACTCGGCGCCGTGCTCGCGCAGCGCAAATCTGGGCTCCACGAGTACGTCGTCGCATACGCAAGCCGTACACTAAGGCCGAGAAGAAGTATTTTGTTACCGAGAAGGAATGTCTGGCCATAATTTGGGCTCTTGGTAAATTCAGACCTTACCTATATGACCGTCCCTTCGACGTAGTTACAGATCACCATGCCCTTTGTTGGCTTTCCACGCTGAAGGACCCCTCCGGCCGATTAGCTCACTGTGCTTTGCAGTTGCGAGATTTCGACATGCCGTGTTATCTGCAGGTCTGGCCGCCGACACAACGATGCCGACGCCCTATCACGCTCGCCTGTGTCAACCGAAGACGCTGCCTGCCTATCAGCCGGTGGATGAAATACTTTCGTTCCCAGCAGGCAGTGACATGGCGTCTGAGCAACGCAAGGATACCTCGATCAGCGCCCTTCTGCGATTGTTTTCCGACCCGTCAACTTTATCTTCAACTCCTCGAGCATTCCGCCGTCAAGCTTGTCACTTTGAGATTCGGGATGGCCTCCTGTATCGTCTGAACTACATGTCTGACAGCCGCAAGTGGTTACTGGTCATACCCCGCCATCTTCGTGCTCAAATATGCTCAGCCTTCCACGCTGACCCGCAGTGCGCACACGCAGGCATCTTCAAAACATATACCCGACTTTCCTCCAAGTTTTATTCGCGAGGCATGTACACCTTTGTACGCAAGTACATTCGGTCATGCCCGCAGTGCCAACGACGCAAAGCTCCTCCTCAGCCCGCCTCTTGTCCGCTCCAGCCATTCCCGTGCCCGGCCAGACCCTTCGACCGCATTCGCATTGACCTGTATGGGCCCCTTCCGTGCACGGCTTCCGGAAACCGCTGGGTAATCGTCACGGTGGACCACCTAACGCGATATGCGGAAACAGCCGCTCTTCCTGCTGCCACAGGCCGCAATATATCTTTCCTCCTGCGGAACTTCATTCTCCGTCACGGCGCACCACGTGAACTTCTGAGCGAATAGGGGACGCGTCTTCCTTTCCGAAGTCATAAACGCACTCCTTTCCGAATGTCGTGTCGTTCATCGTACTACTACCGCCTACCATCCCCAAACTAATGGGTTACCGGAAAGATTCAACCGCACCCTTGGCGACATTATCTATAAGTATGTTGCCTCAGATCACTATGATTGGGACCTAATTTTGCCCTTCGTGACGTACGCCTACGACACGGCTCCACAAGCGACTACTGGCTTTTCGCTATTTTCCCCCTTATATGGCCGAGAACCTTCGACCACACTTGATACCATTCAGCCGTACCGACCCGATTCATCCGAGTCTACGCCCATCTCTGAAGCTGCCCGCCGCGCCCAGGAATGACGTCAGCTCGCCCGCTCGTTCACGACCGTCGACCAATGGAGACAGAATCTCGACGTGACGATGACCACGCGTACCCTGACTTTCTTCCGAACTCCCATGTGTGGCTCTGGGTTCTAGCTGTCTCTACTAGCCTCTCCTCCAACCTTGTTTAAAAATATCAGGGATCCTACCGTGTTGTTGCGCAGACGTCACCTGTCAACTACATCGTCGAACCAGTTACGCCAACAGACCAACGCTTTCGTGGCCATGAAACCGTCCACGTAAAGCGCCTGAAGCCCTATTACGATCCGCTCGTACTATGTTCTCCGTGAGTCGCCAGCATGGCTCCTTTTCCGACGGGGGATGAATTGTAGTGAAGAGGAATGCCCAGTGCTGCAGCCGCATCGACAGCTTTGCGCGAGGCACGAGCTGGAGCTGCCTGACCTGTTCTTCTGCTACAACGCTGCCCGCACCCGTCTAGTTCTTGCTGCTACCGTTCCGACGCCACTGCCGCTTTTAGCCCAGTGTTCGCATTATATATCAAGTGGTTGAAGGCACCGGGCGGGAAGCGTCGATGGCATTTTGCGGCGCTGGGATTTCTCACACGCCGCAACGTACGGTTGCGCTCAATATGACTTGCAACACGGGAGCGCGTGGCCTCACGATTGCGCATGGCTTCCACTAGCCTCTATTTCCTTTAGTAAACGCGTTTCTCTCACTTGGGTATGATCCCAAATAAGAAAATAATATTTAGTAGTTGAAATAAAAGTGAATGATGTTGGAGGAGCTTGTTCGGAGATAATCGGGTAAACCGTGAATCTCCCGTACAATTCGTCTACTGTCATATATAGACGTGACACGTTGTTATAGTTATATACACATTATATCCACAATCTTTATTATTTTACATGTGATGCACTATATACACAATCTATATTATTTTACATTCGATGCACTATATACACAATGTTTATTACTTTACATTCGATGCACTATATACACAATTTACAATTTGATGCGCTATATATACATTTCATGGAGTACATTTACATTATATACACAAGCATAGGCGTGCGCACGAGGGGGGGCAGAGGGGGCGGCCGCCCCCCCCTAGTCACCTAAGAGAGGGGGGGCGCCAATTCTGCCCCATACATTGACTTAATAGGGAGGGGGGGGCACTGCGATGAACCTTCGCCCCCCCCCTGCCCCCCCCCCCCCCCTGAAGGGGAACCCTGCGCACGCCTATGTACACAAGTATATAATGCCGCTGCCGTGAGTAACGCCTGATACTCATGAATGGTAGACGAGGAGCGATCAGGCGTTCTTCAAGTGGGTTGAGCGCGGTCAGGTGATCGGGCTTGGGAGGGTAGCGATACCCGTGCGTAACGCTCATAGCAGGAACCTTTCCGGCAACCAGAGTCTTTGCAAGTGGAGGAAACTCTGTACTCACTGTAGCCGGTTGACGACATGGCAGAAAACTCTCGTTGCAGCACGGCAATGGCGTTGGCGCGGGATTGCTAGTTGCCGATGGTAGTGATTGTGGTCAGGTTGTTGTCGAACCACAAGCGGTCGCATACCTTGCAGCTGTGGCCGAACGTGTGGTCGAGGAAATGGCGCTTGAAGCGCGCGTCGGCGCCACCAACTTCAGTTAGCGACCGCTTTGGGCGCCTGGCCGCTCCATCCCGCGCTCGTACCTTCGAGGTTCTATTGCCGCCGCTTCCGCGCTACTTCGGCTTCGTGGGCTTGAATCTCGGGGTCCGCACAACGCTGACGCCTCTCTTCGGCCTCGCGAGCTCTCACCGCATGGTCCTGGCGGCGAGCCCGCGCTGCTGCTACCTTGCGAGCCTCACTGCCGCTGCCTTGGCTTCATGGGTGTTCATGAATAGTAGCGGTAGCGAAGTGCACTGAGTGAGCTCCCGGCGAAGAGAAAGGAAGCGCGCCACGCGCAGCCGTTCCAGCGTGATGGCGACAAAGAATGTGGGGTCTGGAACGGGCTTATTTTTTAGCGTCATCAGCGTCATCGTCATGACGTATAGTCGGAGTCTTGAATGTGCTGTGCCCTGATGGCAGCGTCATCGCCTTCTGGCTACGGCGACGGGCAAGCCCCGGGCATAAGGAGCAAGCACCTAAAACAAGTTTAAGCCATGCGCCACCTTTGAACCCGTGAGGCCACGCGCTCCCGTGTTGCAAGTCATATTGAGCACGCCTGTACCTTCTGACGGAGCCAGCAAGCCCTGGCCAGAAGAAGCGTCGGCGGATCCGGTCGTAAGTACATGACACACCAAGGTGACCGGCAGTTGAAAGGTCATGAATGTCGTGAAGGAGAACAGCCGAGCGGAGCTGTTTGGGAATGACAAGTAGGAGGGCTGGTCCGTCTGGATAAAAATTGTGGGGGGTATAGTACACCATCGTGGAGGACGAACGAGCGATGGGACCGGTTGGAAGATGATTCGAGGCCTTCCATTATAGCACGCAAGGACGCATCACGGCGATGGTCCTCGCCGATGTGGGTCAATTGGGAAACGGAAAAGAGAAGCATCGGTGTCAGTGTCAGGGATGGTGCTCGATTCATCGACCGGGCAGCGGGATAGACAGTCCGCGTCCTGATGTAGGCGTCCCGTCTTGTAGGTCACTGTATAGGTATATTTTTGCAGTCGCAGAGCCCAGCGACCGAGCCGGCTGGTAGGGTCCTTCAGTGACGAAAGCCAACATAGCGCATGGTGGTCTGTTATTACACAGAAATGCGTGCCATATAAATATGGACGGAACTTCGAGACTGCCTAGACAAGAGCAAGGCATTCGCGCTCTGTAATGGAATAGTTGTGCTCGGCAGCTCTAAGGCGGCAAGCGTAGGCGATAACGCGGTCGTGTCCCCCCTTGGCGTTTGGCTAGGACGGCTGCGTTCCCGTGACCACTAGCATCGGTTCGGACCTCTGTCGGAGCGGATGGGTCAAAGTGCGGAAATAAAGGTGGCGTCGTCAAAAGTGTGATGGGGTGAGAAAACGCGGCAGCTTGAGCGAAACCCCACGCAATTATAACGCAGCTCTTTCTTCAGAAAGTCAGTGAGTGGTGAAGTGAATGTTGCAAAATCTTTCACGAACCGTCTGAAGTAGGAACGAAGTCCCACAATACTCCGGACGTCTTTGACTGACTGCGGTACAGGAAAACTTGTGACCGCAAGAATTTTCTCCGGGTCCGGCTGCACACCTGAAGTGTCGACGAGGTGGCCCAACACTGTAATCTGCCGGCGACCGAAGAGACACTTCGACGTGTTTAATTGGAGGCCAGTAGTGTGGAAGTCGCCAGCAGTGTGGAAGTCGTCCAGAATAGCTGACAAACGCTGAAGGTGGGTCTCAAATTTAGGCTAATATACCACATCGTCCAGGTAACAAAGGCATGTTGACCATTTGAACCCTTGTAGCAAAGAGTGCATCATACGCTCGAACGTGGCTGGGGCGTGGCATAGACCGAACGGCATAACCGTGAACTGGTATAGGCCATAGGGAGTTACAAACGCAGTCTTTGCTTTGTCGTTCTCATCCACAGCAATCTGCCAATAGCCAGAGCGAGGTCTATTGAAGAAAAGTATTGCGCACCACGGAGATAATCAAGAGCGTCATCAGTGCGGAGCAAAGGGTAAACGTCCTTCTTCGTCATTCAATTCAGATAGCGGTAATCAACGCAGAAGCCACGTGTCATCTGTCTTTTTCACAAGCACGACGGGTGATGCTCATGGGCTCGATGAGGGTTGAATAATGCCTTTCGCTAGCATCTTGTCATAACCTCCCGCTCTGGGGCAGATACCCGATATGGTCGGCGGTGAATGGGAAGAGAACAGGGTTGCCGTTGGGTGGTAGACTTGAAAAGGAGCCATATTCCAAGTTAAAAGTAGCCAAAGTAGCCATGTCATTTAACTTTATCGCCAAAGTTGTAGCCAAATACAAGAAAACGGCATTATGACCAGAATTTTTACAAAATAAATTTGAATTTGGGTATGCAAAAACATAGAAATAAGACAATATTTCTTTCCATCTTGCTCTTCAAGCCACAGGGGAGTTGCGGAAAAGGATTTATTTATTTATTTATTCATTTAACGCAAGGCCAAGAAGAGCATTGCTGAGGAGGGTGCATAAAACACTAACAAAAAAGTGAACAGAATTTAATGGGTAAAAAAGAACAATGAACAGACTTCCAACAGGCTAGTAAGCTTCGGTTTTACAAAATAGAATGACCTCAGAGCGATAATCAAAGGGTTCACCCATAGGGTGGTGATAAAATAAGTCGGTCGTGGAGGACGCTTCGCTGGTATATTCTATGAAATCAGTTCAAGCGGCGAAAATTTCGATGCGCTGCTAGAGAGGGAGCGGAAAGGCGGCATTTCGTAGTTCTTATGTTAGCAGTTCGGCTGGTAGTCGGAAAGTACTTCGCATTATTCCTGTTAATAATACATTGTATACAGGGTGTTTCAAGAAATGTGTCCACTATTTTTTAAAAATCAGGAAAATGCGGTATTTGCTCGCTGTCTTCACAGTTGCTTTTTCTATAGCGGCAGGCATCTTAAGATGGTTGAAGACATGATTTGGGACAGTAATTAAGAAATTTATATTAACAAACTTTTTAATTAGCGGAGTTAGGTGGTTAAGTCCAATGGGAAAATTGAAGTCCTTCATGCGAAGAACCCATTTCAGCTTTGAGATTTCGAAAAAGCGGCCTCTACTAATTATTGTGACGTAATGAAGTTCAGGCAAATTCAGCGGCCAAACCGAAACCGAAACGCGGAAGAGCGCCTCTGCCACATTCGTCTGAGACGTCCACAATGAGTGAACGTCATTATATCAACCATCAATTGACTTCTTGGTGTGCGTGTGTGGGCTGCGCTTGCAGTAGTAGCGCGCATGACGCACATACGTTAACGAACGGGGAAGCACTGCACCGCTGTAACCGTTGTCTTGAACAGTGACGTCATTCTAGTCGTCTCCTTGTTGCGCTCATCGCTGCTTGGGTTTCTGGTTTAGCCGCTGAATTTGCCTGAAATTCATTACGCCACAATAATTAATCGATGCCGCTTTTTTCAAATCTCAAAGCTGAAATGGGTTCTTCGCATGAAGGACTTCAAATCTCGCATTGGACTTAACCACCTAACTCCGCTAATTAGAAAGTTAATTAATTTAACTTTCTTAATTACTGTCCCAAATCATGTCTTCAACCATCTTAAGATGCCTGCCGCTACAGAAAAAGCAATTGTGAAGACAGCGAGCAAATATCGCATTTTGCTGATTTTTAAAAAATAGTGGACATTTCTTGAAACACCCTGTATATGAGCACATATATTCATAGCAAGTCACAGGTTATAAAATGCAACGCTTTTCAAGACGTAAATAGGCAGAATGTTAGTGTTTCGGAAGACGAATAACCTTGCTTTTTTTTTCTTTTAGTTCCATAAATCATATTTTGTACCCGGTGGCGCAGCAACTATGTCGTATTAGTTAAATTGAGTGCGTCTGTAGCTATTTATGCAGGATAGTTTTTCCCAGAGACAGGGTAATTTTGGAGCATTCCCGCCAACAAGTCAGTGGGAACCTTAAATGTTTCAGCAGTTTTTTCTTGAAGCCGCAGACCTAGATTGATTACTAGATTTACCATAATAACAGACGAGTTTCATCTTGGTGCTGATATTTGTTTTGCGGGGTGCTGCTTTGGTGCGCATGAGCCTTTTGCTGGAGTCAATGCATGCGCGCTCATTAGGTTACGCGACTAAAAAGGTGGAAAACACTGGCTGATGTTTAGGTTTTCCTGTTCTTTTCCCTGCAAATAATAAGAATATTGGCTACTAAATGCGCCTAAACAGAAGCTCAATGTAGCCAAAAAGTAGCCATGGCGCCAAACTCAAACTTTCGTAGCCATACAGAGTCCTAAAGTAGCCAATTTGGCGCAAAGTAGCCACCAACGGCAACCCTGGAAGAGAATCACCAGTGTTTATGCGGTGCTTTGGAAGGGACGTCTGGCAGAGTGGACGACTGTCGACGTCGAATTTGTCACGGTTGGAAGCAAGAAGGCGGCATAAGGCGGCTGATTGCTCAGGTTCGAGGTCCGGAGCTATCATGGGATGTAAGCCTTGTAGAGGCGTGTGGGATCTTGCGGGCGACACGGAAGATCGCGGCATACGTCTGCCGCAAAAGTGGTGACCTGGTTCCCAGCAGGCTGTGACATGGTGTCTGAGCAACGCAAGGATGCCTGGATCAGCGCCCTTCTGCGATTGTTTTCCGACCCGTCAACTTTACCTTCAGCTCCTCGAGCATTGCACCGTCAACCTTGCCACTTTGAGATCCGCGATGGCCTCCTCTATAGCCTGAACTACATGTCTGACGACCGCAAGTGGTTACTGGTCATACCCCACCATCTTCGTGCTCAAATATGCTCAGCCTTCCACGCTGACCCGCCGTGCGCACACGCGGGCACATGACTCGGTTGGCGACTGTACACGGGTAGCGAGTTCTTTTCGAACCGCCATTTGGCGACTGGTTGGGTCCCCAAAGATGTCGCGTAGTCTCTCCTTGAAAGTATCCCAGCTGGTGATCTCAGTCTCGTGGGTATCGAACCAGACACGAGGAGTGCCTCCCAAGTAGAAGATCACATTGGCGAGTATCATGGTAGGGTCCCATTCATGAGCCAGCAGTTGACGTCAAGGCCAGGTTGGGCGGATAATATACCGGGATCGCGGAAGTTGGGCACCGCGACGTACGTTGTCGTGGGCGCCGCAGGTGTCGAGGGAGACGGGTTGTTGTCATTGGAAGCCATTGCCGGTGAATGGACGGTGCGGCCGCTGCGAAGCTTCGTGGCGAAGACAGGGAACGCTCCACATCCACCAAATATCTTGCGTGAACGACAAGACACCTGTTCAACAAGGTTGCAGACAATATAAATTTAAAGCAGCGGTTGCAGCGCTGACCACTTGAGTTCAGAGCGCGAGCGGCGACAGCCCTTCGTCGTCCTCGTCGGGCACACACGCGCATGGTCCGAGAGATTGGCACGACCAACGCATCGACGCCATAATTAAGAAGGCTACAAAGCGAGCTTTGGACCTCCCGGTAACTACCTCCAATGCCAAGTTGTCGGCACTGAGGGTGCTCAACTCCTACCAGGAATTGAAGGAGGCCCACCTTGTTAACCAATATACGGGGTGATTCCACGAGAGATCGAACATGCATGTCCGGTCGATATTTTTGTTTGGTCTGTGTTTTTTATATGTTATGCAAGCACATTCAAAGTGCACGGAACTGAAAATTTTATTTCCGAAATAAGCTCCGAGCGCGAGAAAAAAATATTTGAAGGTGGCGGCGCGGGCGTCTTGTTTTTGCTCACCGCAAAATGTTTGGATTTCGTGGCCGAATTTGATGCGAACTGTAAACGTGGCGTCGAAAATATTTTGTGTTGGTTTTAATAGACAATACTGTGAACTACATCCGTGCTTTCTCGATGCTGTCCTCTAAACGGAAAAAATGTAAAAAAATGTCAAACACGGCCCAAATCGAAAATGTTTGCTAAGTTCGATGCGTCTTCGCCCATCTGCTATTTTACAAAGAAACTTAAAAACTGTGTCACACATAGAAAAAGGCCTTTGAAATATATCTGTGAAATATCGTTTTCCCACAAGGAGCGTAAAAAAAAGAAAAAAATAGTTAAAAAAGCAAGTTTTTTTCAAAAAAGCCCATTTTCAAAAAAACAAAATAAAAAAAACGGTCTGAATTTTGACAAAAAATTTTTTATCGAAGAGCGCTTATGTCAGTCAATGCATGGTTTTAATATTATATGTCCTCATTTGCTTTGTTAACGAGATATAACGGGCCAAAGTGACCCTTGCTGTGTGTTCTCAATTCAGTGCTTTTGATGGTTGTTATCGGCTTGCATTGTGCGTAAATCTACAGTACTAATTATTGTGCTGCAGCGAAACTTCACTCTGGTGGCCTGTCTTCAGGAAAAATGTATTCTCAGATTTTATTTGTGTCTAGCGTCTGCGGGGCGGGCTGCTTCCGCTCTTTAAAGGACTACGCGTACACAGTTTGCGGCCTGCAACCTCGCCTACAAGCATCAGAAGAAAGGTGGACGCACCTGTTCAACATATTAATCGCTTCATGTTCCTCAAGAAATGCTTGGTCTACCTCAGGCCTCCTGGACTGCCGAGAGCTGGACTGAGAACTCGAAGCTTTTAAGGGCCCTCTCCCAGTCCTGTTCCGTGCTGAACTCAGCTGCGGGCCCTGACGGAATAACGAACAGGCTGCTACGTAATCTCGATGATAAGTCCATCGCTAAGAGGAGACATGCAGACTTCCAGAGCTGTGGCGCCACAAGCTCTGGGTTTCTCCACTTCCTCGCAACATGCACTCGCAGACACACGAAGGCAGACGAGGGGCGCGCTCTCTGGCCCTCGAACACCAATACGGATCTAAGCGAGGTGTATACTACGTTGATGTGGCAGGGCCGTCGACCACCGGATTCTATACGGCCGCCGTAGTTCACCAGGACCAACGCGTTAACGGGCTCTCCTATCGGGCTTTGAACTCCGCGCGGGCTGAGGAGGTAGCAATAGAGCTTTGCCGCCTCGCACACGAACTCTAGGATAATCCTTACAGATTCGCGCAGAGCCTGTGATAACTACCTGGCGGGCGAGGTCTCACCTTTAGCCTACGATATTCTAAAGCGAGCCGTCAGGGATACAGACCCCAAACGCATCGTTTGGACTCCGAGCCACCAGGGCCTTAGAGGTAACGAGGCTGCGGATGCGGCCGCCCGCGCGCTTAACCACCGGGCACCTCACCCAGGCTTTTCCGGCTCAGAGAGTAGGCAGCCGCTTCTGCGATTCCGAGAAATTCTAGTGCACTATTGCGAACTACATCGGCTTTTCCCGGTCCCTGCTAAGGGCCTGAGTAAGGCCGATGAACGAATCCTAAGGCGCCTGCAGACCAACACCTTGTTGTGTCCTGCCATAATACAGCATTTTGACCCAAAAGTTGATGGGCGGTGCCCTCACTGTGGGGAAGTCTCCGATAACTTCCACATGGTGTGGGCATCTCAGATGAATCCTTCCCTTCCCCCTAACCCTTCCCCTACTAGAGAGGCATGGGAGGCAGCCCTACTCAATTGCTCAGGACTGGAGGCACAACGAGCTCTAGTCGAACGGGCGCGGGTAGCGGCCTTGTCCACCGGGGTCCCGGACTGAGGACTCCCCCTGTGTAAAGGGTCCTTTGGGCCTGCAAACTCTCGTTGATTAAAAGTTTTTCACACACACAGAGAGATTGCCAATATGCACGTAGCAATATTAAACTCAGGGTAGCCACGCAGTTCGTAGCGAGACACTAATTTTACCAGAACGTTCAGATGGGTCTCTGCTGCATATTGCCACATACGCTCCTCTCTATGTGTGATGTTCCCGGCGTATCGCACGTGTAGACACTGCCTTGCGCAATCCGCGCCAGAATGTCTGACAGCATTCTTGATAGTTTTCGGATCATCTGTCTGGCTTCAATTCACAAGCGCGAACAGCTGAGTTTATTCTGGAACAAACTCGGCCACCAGCGACAATGCTCGAATGTTCGACGCCCCACGAATAAATGCCGACGCGCGTTAAAGGCTAACTCCGGCGATTTTTTGACCGTGTCAGGGTAATGGCGCTTTTATGTTCCTGACACACTCTTGTCACGCGCCCGATAGCTGAAATGCTCAGCAAATTCGAAAATAATTTTTAATAAGCAAAAAGGCGCAATACCGATACCGAAACCCAACCGAGTGTACTGTCTACGTATGACGTAGTAGTTTGTTTCGAACCGGAAGTCGTGCTAGGCATGCTGGCCCCACCGGCGCGGAATATCGCACGCTCCTCCACAGAGAACAGAAAATCGCGCGCCAAACCAGCGGAGCGCCGGCCAAACACCGTCGCCTTGTGGCCAGCACAATATACGCTGTAGCAGCCAATGTTAGTAAACCCATCGACTGCGTCACTTCCGCCGACCGGCAAACCAACACGTCACACACGCAATGTTGCCAATAATTGTGGGAAGCCGGGTGGGCGTTTGCAGACAATCTTTAAAATTCATTTGCAAACAATCAGCGCATCTCTCAAGCCTGAAATTTGGCATAAATGACGGAAATGTGCAAAGGAACGTACCCAGCGAATTTCATTGAGATCCAGTGACCTCGAAAAATCGCCGGAGTTGGCCTTTAAGGCGGGATCAGTTTTTCGACGGCGGACGCTCTGTTCGTGGATATCACAGCGTGCATTGCTTGCTCTATTTTGACTTTCAGTTTCCCGGCCACAAGTTCGGCCAAATAAAGAGTTTAATCTTCGACACGCCGAGTGCTGCCTTCGTCAACGTCACGACCACGTGACATCTGCTGGAGGTGCTGCTCGTTTATGTTCCGGCCGCCCCGTCAAGCCGTGAACCCAGCGCAAGTCACGGAGAAGACACCGACGCACACCACGACCATCGAGTTAGCCGTACGCAACAAGGTCTACCACCGGATTACGGGCCCTCTACCCGACAGGACTCGGAAGACCAAGGCCATGACCTCGACTGCGGCACGATGACAGCCGCTGTGCCATAGTCCGCGATCGTGATGCAGCAGCCAATAATAATAATAACAATAATAACAATAATAATAATAATAAGAAGAAGAAGAAGAAGAATAACAATATCTGGGGTTTTGCGTCCTAAAACCACGATATATTTATGAGAGACGCCGCAGGGGAGGGCTCCGGAAATTTCGACCATCTGGTGTTTGTTAACGTGTTGCAGCAGCCAAGGGAGCCGGCGATCTTTCGGGGATCATCATGTGAGAACCCAGACACGTGACTCGAGTCGTACGAGGAGACTGCGGCCTTCAATAGCTGGGACATCAAAGACAAGTTGCGCTTTTTGTACTTCACGTTGGAAGACCGCGCCAGGACCTGGTTCGAAAACAGGAAGTCTACGCTGACCACCTGGGACATCTTGCTGACCAACTTCCTCGCAGCGTTGGCAAGCGTCGTGCGAAAGTAAAGGGCTGCCGGTTTACTGAAAACACGGCTCGAGCTCCCGAACGAAAACGTGACAATCTGTATGGAGGAGATGACCCGACTGTTCGCCACACCGACCCTGACATGTCCGAGAAGAAGTGCGCTTCCCGATGCGAGGAGTAAAGAAGGAGGTCTTTGCGGGGCTGATGAGAAACCCACCGAAGACCGTTCAGGAATTCCTCTCAGAAGCAACGACCATTGAAGAGACCCTGAAAATGCGCACACCACCATTCAACCGCCACTCTACGCCAGGCTTCGCAGAAATCCAACCACTGTGTTCCGACGGTCTGCGTGGGACCATAAGGACCGTAGTGCGTGAAGAACTTCGTCGAATGTTCCCGTCGTGCCAGCCACAAGATTCCTTGATCGGAGACATCGTCCGAGAGGAAATCCAGCTATCGCTGGGCATCCCTGAGTCAGCGCAACCGCAACCCCAAGCCATAAGCTACACCGCTGCTGTCCGCCACCCCTTTCCCCTTCCTCGCCCTCGTCAAGACGCCACTCCACCGCAGTTCCACCGCCAGACACCACCACCACCACCACCGACGTCATACCACCCACCAGCCGGCCAGTGATACACGCCGAGGAAGACCGACATTTGGCGTGCACCCGACCACCACCCACTATGCTATCACTGCGTGGAAGCCGGACACACGTATCGCCACTGCCATACCATGAGATGGGACTGCGTGGCTTCGCCGTGAACGCGCCGCGTCCGTAGCCAGGTGAACGGCCGCGTGACATCGCCGACTACCTGGCAGGAGACCAATGGACACCCTAAATTCCTTCTCGATCGCCGTCGCCAGGGCGGTACGTCTCTCCCCAACGCCGACCATACGCTGGCCTCAGCCGGGACTGGTCGCCCAGCCCGTATCCGGAAAACTAAGGGCAGCAACCGATGGAGGTGTGGTTGCTATATGACGAAATACAGAAGATCCACCGCTGCCGAAGACGACGCCTCGACGAAGTCTTAAAAGCACGCCGCAAGCCCAGCGAAGCCCTAACGCCGCAACCTCGCGACCGGAACAAGACGTGACGACACCACGTAGAAGCAGACGAACAAGCTGCCGCAGCCGTGATCAGACACCGCGACTCAACCGCAACGCGAGACGACGAACTAGCGACCTCGACGTTCTCATCGACGGCCACAACATCACCGATCTCGTCGACACTGGGGCCTACAATTCCGTCATCAGTAGCCTGTTCGCCTCCAAGCTGTAGAAAGTAAAGACCGCTTTATAATTCTACAACATTCCTCCAGGGATGTGATACTTGGAATGGACTTTCTAGCCACCATAGGCGCCATCATCGACCTGAGGTCTGAGTCAATAACAATAACCTCAGAAAAAACTTGGACCATCTCCCCGAAGGGAACCCTGATGGGATGCGAAGCAGCAGCGGTACGCACGGCGTTGACCCGGTTGAAACGGGCGTCATCGCAGATAAACGAGCCGAAAGAGTGTTTTCAGTCGACATGCGGTCGAGCGTTGCGGGCGGTGGAGAGGGTGAAGCGAGAGAGAAGTGACACGTTCAGAGGTGTTGTGAGCGGGCGGAGCGAGGGAATCGTGCGATGGGAGCGTGACGTCACGCGCAGCTGTGGCGTGACCTACTTGGCAACGCTCCAACACCTACGGCGAGGGGAACGCGTTGCGGCGCATTCCTACGGACGCACGTAACGTACGGCGTTACACACGTGAGTCAAATAGCTGCTTCGCACCTAAAAGCGCTGACACACCACACGACGCCAGGGACCAATTCCCCTAAACGTCATAGAAGAGCAGGCCACCGTTCCCCAGCGTCATCATTGCCGTCGGCACCAAAAATGCCGCAAACCTTGAAGGTGTCATCGAGGTCGATCAGCACCTACTTCTGAACTCTCAAATTCGCGTCGCAAGAGGCGTAGCGGAGCTGCTTGATGGCAAAGCAAAGGTAGTGCTGAGAAACTTCAGCCACGAATATAGTCACCTTAACGTTTGTACGATGGTCGCCTACATGAACTAATCCGCAGACGCCAGCAATGCTTTCACCCTCATCGGCGCCACGGAACCTGCTTCGACGAATCGAGGTCCCCAACCAGATTTCGACGTCAACGCGAGCCTTTTGAAGTGCGAGCAAGACCAGCTCAAAGCCCTGCTCCTGCATTTCAAGGACTGCTTCTCGTGGTCGTCCAGAATTCGACAGACCCCAGTCGCGAAACATCGCATCATAACAGAAGAAAGTACCCGACCAATTCCACAGAGCCCGTACCGACTTTCGATGCGCGAACGCGAGGCCCTGAAGAAACGAGTTGAAGAAATGCTACGCGACATCATACAGCCGTCCAAGAGTCCACGGGCGTCACCCGTGGTGTCAGTGAAGAAGAAGGACGGAACCCTACGTTTCTGCGTCGATTATCGCCGCTTCAACAAAATCACTAAGACGGACGAGTATCCTCTCCCACCAATAGACGACGCCCTGGACCGACTCCACAACGCGAAGTATTTTTCGTCGATGGACCTCAAGACCGGCTATTGGCAAATCGAAGTCGACGAGAGAGACCGAGAGAAGACTGCCTATATAACACCAGACGGTCTCTTCGAGTTCCATGTCACGCCCTTTGGCCTTGCTCGGCACCTGCAACTTTCCAACGTGTCATGAATACAGTACTAGCTGTCTTAAAGTGGCAGACATGCCTCGTGCACTTGGACGACGTCGTCGTGCTTGCCTCAATCTTTGACGGGCACCTTCGGTGCCTTGAAGCTGTACTTCAAGTAGTCAAGACCTCCGGACTTACCCTGGAGCCAAAAAAAAATGCCGCTTTACATACGAGGAGCTTTTGTTTTAGGGGCGAAGCTCCTTAAGCCGTGGGTCGTGCGTCCTCGATGTATGTTGTAGGTAGCCACCTCTCGTTTAGTTCTTGGAATGTCCGCTAGATGGCGGTACTTATATATGATGAATATATGATGAAAAGCTGCGGCGCTCGCTCCATTCAGATGTATGGGCGCTGCTGCTTCTCACAATGTTCACTAGATGGCGCTGCGCTGTGGCAGTACGTGAATTGATCACTAGATGGCGCTGCGGCGCTCGCTCCATTCCGATGCGTAGGAGCTCCATTCCGCTGCGTGCTCTAGTATGATAGGAGACCGCTGGGTGGCGCGGCGCTCTTGGCGCGCTTAAAGCCCCTTGATCTCTTGGGAAAGTACCGCCGTCCTTTGTACTCGCCGCCGCGCGCCGGACCTCCTCTCTCCCTCCTCGCCCCTTTGGCGTCCTCTCGTTCTCCGCCGCTTTTTCTGCACGATCATTGGTCTCCTTCGCGGTTGCCCGTGGAGACGCGTGGATCTTGCACTTGCTTGTGTTTTTCTTTTTCGCTCGCGCCATTTTGCGCCGAGGCTCCGCGTAAATACGCGTGACTAAACGCGTAGATAACGTAGCGCGCGCTTGGTTTGTTTTAGGTTTTCTGCGCTTTCTGCGGGCGCTATGCCGTGCTGTTGCGCCTATGGCTGCAACAAAAACAGTGCAAAGGATTATGCCCTTTTTATGATACCACAAGGCAAGCGCGATGGCTTGCGCAAGCAGCAGTGGCTCCACAACATCGGCCGAAAAAAACTTTGTTCCCGACAAGGAACAGTGTTCTTTGCGAGGTAAGTCGCCCATCCTATTGCTCGTATCAAAGCGTCGCCGATGTAACACGAGCCGATGTAACACTATTGATGTAACACGAGCCGAAATCATCGCATCGATGTGTTCCGAACACGACAGCAGTTAGTTATGATGCATGGTTATGCCGTAGTACTGCAGTGAACTTCTGTACCAATAAATTTTAGCACTTTAACTTATGAAGTACTTGTAATTGTTTAAATGATATCTATCGTGCATTAATGGTTAACTGTTTTCTGAACGTTCTAGCTACATTTCACTGAGGACCAATTTGAGCGCCGTATTTTACAACAATATGGAAAAAAAAGCTCAAGCCCAACGCAGTTCCAACAATATTTTCACACCAACCTGTCGTGAAGCACAGGAAGCCCCCTTGACAGAGAGGTGAGACTGAAGCTGGCAGTAGTATGTGGTTGCTGCCGCTTGCTCCTTGTCCCGTATATCAATGTTTTAGCAATAATGTTATAGGCGGTTATTTACGACGTAGCCAAGGACAGAATGATATTTATGTAGATCCTATGATCATGACCTGCTTGCCTGAAAACAACAGCGCGACCGGGACATGACCCGCCACCTCTCCAAGTGAACCTTCCTGTAAGCTATTGTCTCGTTTCACGCACGTATTTAGCATGCGGCCGTGCACTCGTGCTATAATTTATTTCTCCATTAGCACCGAATCACGACGGCTGTCATCTGCCTGGTGTGTGCGATGAACCTGTCTTGAACAATGGTAGGAGGTACCTTTGGTTCATAATATTGTTGTACCCTATGGTAGTGCGCTTTCACACAGCGCCTGGTGCCACGGCCTGCTTGCTTGAAAACAAAACCGCGACCGGGACAGGACCCGCCTCCTCTCCAAGTGAACCTTCCTGTAAGCTATTGTCTCGTTTCACGCACGTATTTAGCATGCGGCCGTGCACTCGTGCTATAATTTATTTCTCCATTAGCACCGAATCACGACGGCTGTCATCTGCCTGGTGTGTGCGATGAACCTGTCTTGAACAATGGTAGGAGGTACCTTTTGTTCATAATATTGTTGTACCCTATGGTAGTGCGCTTTCACACAGCGCCTGGTGCCACGGCCTGCTTGCTTGAAAACAACACCGCGACCGGGACAGGACCCGCCTCCTCTCCAAGTGAACCTTCCTGTAAGCTATTGTCTCGTTTCACGCACGTATTTAGCATGCGGCCGTGCACTCGTGCTATAATTTATTTCTCCATTAGCACCGAATCACGACGGCTGTCATCTGCCTGGTGTGTGCGATGAACCTGTCTTGAACTATGGTAGGAGGTACCTTTTGGTTCATAATATTGTTGTACCCTATGGTAGTGCGCTTTCACACAGCGCCTGGTGTCCACGGCCTGCTTGCTTGAAAACAACATCGCGACCGGGAAAGGACCCACCTCCTCTCCAAGTGAACCTTCCTGTGAGCTATTTTCTCGTTTCACGCACGTATTTAAAATGCGGCCGTGCACTCATATAGTTATCAATTGTGGTACTTGGCCTTGGTCTGTCGGTAATCGTCACCAGTAGCAAACTGCAATTTTCCTTTGCGTATTACATGAAGTTCACAGGGGTAAAAGACGCACTTCTGGTAGCGCGTCTCCTAGTTGACATCTGTGTTGCGTTGTTCGAAAGCTACAGGTTAATTCCGTGACTCGCCGCCAGCGCTTCCGTTTCGAATGAATATTTGTTTGCTATAAATTTTGCCACAAATAGCTAATAATCATACAAATTTTCTGTTCCTATTCGATTCGGTAATCTGAGTACACGATACGGCTTTTAGCTACACTACTGTTTTCTGGAACGGTTTCGAAAAGCATTGTGCGCACACCCTTTCTCTATTGCGCACTACTTCGCAGAAAAAGGCCTTTCAGCGCCTCCGTGGTAGCCCTGCACACAATTATTTTATGAGTTTAAAGTACACCAGTGGGTCAAATACTAAAAACTTTCTTTTTCAGTATCCCATCAGGCCCTCTTGGAACGCATAGCAGCATTGGAGCGCGATCAAGAGGATGGGAAGAGGAAACTACAAGCCGCAAAGAGAAGATACTTGAAGAGCGAGGCGGAAAAGGCAAACCTTAGGAAAAAGATCAAACACCTTTTCAGTGATGATCAGATGTCGTCCCTGGAGCGGTTATCTACTCAGGGAATGCGATGGGAAGCTGCGACTCTCGTCAAGTCATTGAGGCTGCGGCTCTCATGCGGAACGCAGGGCTACAATCTTCTCAGAGAATATGGTTACCCATTGCCCTCAGAACGTACTCTGCAAAGGCATATTGAGCATTCAAAGCTTTCTACCCGGGCTGCTAACTGACATTATGGAATCCCTAAAGATGAAGGTATGCAGTTAATATTACCCAAGCCTATCTGCAGATATTAATAATCATTGATCAGGTTTAACGTCCCAAGACCACAATAAGATTATGAGAGACGCGTAGCGTGGGGCTCCGGAAATTTCGACCACCTGGGGTTCTTTAACCTGCACCTAAATCTAAGTACACGAGCCTCGTACAGCTTCGCCTCCATCGAAAATGTGGCCGCCGCGGCCTGGGTGCGATCCCGCGACCTGCGGGTCAGCAGTCGACCACCATAACCACTAGACCACCATGGCGGGTATTTGCAGATATTAACCTGTACCCGTGTTTTCCTGTGACAGGCCCGTGCACTTTAGATTTACGTGCACGTCAAAGAACCCCAGATGATCGAAATTTCCGGAGCCCTCCACTACGGCGTCCCTGATAATCATATCGTGGTTTTTGGGACGTTAAACCCCAACAACCATTATTATTATTATTATTATTATTATTATTATTATTATTATTATTATTATTATTATTACGTTTTCCAGTGCCAGCGTTTCATTGAATGGTCGAGCCTGCGCGTTGTTAATCTATTCTGTACCTCTTTCGTTGACACTGTTGTTAGTTGACGTTGGGTCATTAATATATACTTGCGTTCTGCAGGTCAGCCTCATGAAGCCAGAGGAACGTCATGCGGTTCTGATGCTAGACGAGATGCAAATCACATCGGGTCTCGTATATGACCGTTCGTGTTGTAATGTATTGGGCTCACCCACACTGCCTTTATCTGATGGTTCGTTACCTGATGACTGCTTAGCAACACACGGTTTAGTGTTTATGCTGGGAGGTCTTTCTACCAGATGGAAGCAAAGCCATCGGCTATCATCTCACAGGCAATTCTATTCACGCTGCAAGCTTTAAAACTGAAGTAGTTGATCTGATTACGGCGTGTGAGTCCATCGGTCTCAGTATCCACGTTGTTGTTTCTGACATGGGCAGTGCAAATCAGGCACTTTGGAAGCTCTTTGGAATTACCGTCGGAAAGCACAGCAGGCCAGTTGTCCCTCACCCCTGTGACTAACAAAGAAAGCTTTGGTTTATGGCCGATGTACCTCACTTGCTAAAAAATTTAAGAAATCATTTGGTTAAAGGTCAACTCATCTACCTTCCCGAAGAAATCATAAAGAAGCATGATTTGCCAACAAACTGCGTGAACATCGAGTTCATAAGGGCCCTTGTGAGGCATGACGAAAAGGATGACATAAAGCTTGCACCACACTTGAACGCATCTATTATTGATCCGAATCATTATGAGAAAATGAAAGTAGGCCCGGCCTTTTCTCTTTTTCATAACGACACAGCTTCTGGTTTGCGTCTACTTGAGAAGAAGAAAAAAATTTCCGTAAACGCACGGACAACGGCATGGTTCGTTGAAACCGTATTTAGGTGGTTTCGTCTCATGACGTCTCGAGCTACTAACCTCGGTTTAAGCCATGCGGTTGAGGAAGTCCATCAGGACAGTGTCGCATTTTTTGAATGCAACAGCCGAATTGTTTTCTAAAGTTCCATATTGGCAACGAAAACAAAGGTGTTTGGAAGCCTGTGCAGACAGGTATCATTCTAGCGACAAAAACAGCTCTAGAAGTGCAAGATGTACTTCTCAGCAAGCACAATTTTCAGTACGTTTTCCTAAGCAGGTTAAGCCAGGACGGCCTCGAAAATTTCTTCTCCGCCCTCCGTGCAAAGAACCCCGTACCACGACTCTATGAATTTAAATGCAGCTTGAGGAGTGCAACGCTAGCGCAATTCCTTAAACCCAGCAAGCATAGCAGCTATGCGGAGGAGGAAGGCTATATGTTGGTAAATTTCCCAGACACAAGTCAGACAGAAGTCAATATAAACAATATTCAGAGCCCAGAAGACCTCCTAGATTTAAGCCCCGAAGTAGAGGAATCCATGGTGTACCTGGCGGGCTACGTAGTTTCACGGGTGATTAGGCGAACTCAGTGTGAAAATTGTCGCAATGCACTAGTTGAAAGTGGCCCACCACCGAAGCTGATACAATTGAAAAATTTTTCGGACCACCGCCAGTCCCTGACTACTCCGTCGCAAGCAGTTATAGAGGTAATCAAAACTGCTGAGAATTACTTTCGAAACAATAAAGAGACACTAGTGCGAAACAGGGTTAATGTGAAAGAGGTGCAAGGAAGCACTCTTCTCAGTATTTCCGCACAAACGTGCTTTCCCCCCTGTCACAACGTGGTTCCTATTATTGTCCAAATATTTTGCAAAGTTCGCATGGACATTCTCATCAAAACTGAAGCGTCCAAAAGAATTTCCACGGCTGAAACCTCAAAGTGTTCCAGCAAAAGTATTGGCATGCGTGCCGCCGTATCCACCGTGAAATGAGATGGTGATGAGTGCCTATGCTTAAAGTAAAGTGACTGAAGTTAAGCCTATTAAGCTGTTTACTTCGAATAGACCTTCGAAAACAGCCTTTTTTTGCGCCACATGACACCACGTTGACCATTGCTCACTGCATGTATATTGTTACTTTCTAAATGCTTTTTTGGGCTGAATCCGACTGTAGAGCTCATAAAATTAGCGGTTTCACTGTGAATGCGCGCCGATTCTCAATTAAAGGAATATCCCGCATTATATTTTTACAGCGAAAGCTGTTATGAGATCATAGCAAGGGCCATTTTTGCGTCGTAGTCGTCCGCCGCCGCCGCCGCCGCCGGGGTCCGCAACCACTATCACACGAAATAAGAAAAAAAAACAAATAAATGAAAAATGCCTATGACAGAATGGGAATCGAACCCGAGCCATCTGCGCGGCCGCCCAGCACTACCACTGAGCTACGCCGCTGCTTGAAACTGCGGTGCAAACTGACGCTATGCAGGCTTCATGTCGGATAAGGAATCGCGTTAACATGTGTAGTAAAGCGTTTTAGAACAGTAAAGCAACGACCAGGAGTCACACAATGTGAATTGCATAACGAGTGGGTCGTTCACTTGCTTGCTTGCTTGCTTGCTTGCTTGCTTGCGCCTGTCGACTTGGCTCTTACCCACTTCGGGGGATTGGCCATGAAGCCGGCGGTTAATATAAGGGGAAATATTAAATTTTGAAAAGGGATGTGTAGGAAATCGATCGGCACTGGAATAACAAAAATTTTAAGAATGACCGGACTATATAGAATAATAAAAAAATTAGGCAGATTCCACGTACCTTGGGAATCGATGTTATGCGAAGCATGCGGAGGGAAGGTGACTGTGTTGTAACGTTTTATTGAGCGAAACGTCACGAAAATACGCTAAAGATATGTACAAATGTTGTATGCACAGACATATGTTCCACAGTCGCATATGTTTTGCATAACAAGTTGTTAACTGTTGCGTAACGATGCCAACAGCAACATGGGCAGTAGCAACACCAGAAGCGGTAAACTGATATGTAGCGCTTGTGCTCGCCAGGATGGTAGCCCTGGACACTGCAACATATATCAACTTCAGTGGATGGCGCTTTACTATAATTGATGTTAACCCGGCGTGACGGCTGTATCATCGGAGTACATATGTAATGTTTATAAAATTGGATAGCCATCACTGCAACGACAATTGATGTTTCACGAGCATTAGGGTCTATTCGAAAAGCAGTTCCGAGACCTGGCGTGGCTCTGTGGTAGAATGCTTGATTGCCACGCAGAATGCTTGGGTTCGATTCCTGTTGGGACCCTGACATTTATTATTTGCATTCGCCCGGTCAACGCTGCTGATGACGTCAGCTTTTTAACGCTCTGGCGTTAAAAGTACCAATGTTTGTCTCGCCGTTCCTGGGTAGTCTAAACTGTCAATCACCTGTGGCACATACCCGCATACCTGTGGCACATACCCGCCCCGTGGTATGTGCCACAGGGTTTGCCCGAAAGAGTTTGACGACGTACGCGACGGGATTGTCATTATTCATGTCACGACCAGCGAGTCATATTCGTCAAACCATCTTATTCTCACATACTAATTTTGGTCTACCCCAAGTTAAAGGGGTAATCACGAGATCACCCAGACGTAGGCGGATAGATAGATAGATAGATAGATAGATAGATAGATAGATAGATAGATAGATAGATAGATAGATAGATAGATAGATACGCAGATAGAAACGCTAAAAGTGCCTGCAGTACGCAAAGAAATGCTTCGCATTTAATAATATGGAAATCAATGAACAAATGAAAGGAATTTTGAAGTACGAAAAAATTGATAGGGAATAATGTTAACACTGTTCCAACCCATTGCCTCGGGCATAGTTCTTCATCGTCGTCAGCCACAGCATCAACAGAGTGCCCTTAATGCATTACAAGTATGTAGCGGGTACCGCGCTTTTCCGAAAAATGGCGAATAATGGCATAGTGGACGCTTCCCTACTAAACAAAAGTTATGATGATTTGTAGTGTAGTGGGTACCATACAAGAGAATTTGTAGTAGTTGCCCCAAGAGGGTTTAAAAGAGGCTCCAGAAAGGCCATTCTTCCAGCATTCGCTGTGACTGTGCTGCGCGTTCCGCGCAGGCCTGGCGATTTTTTTTTCTTTTTTTTGTTGCAAGAAGCCACTCGACTCCTAACGAAACGTGCTATCTCTTGCGCCTGCAGTGTCACTTGCAAGAAAAGAGAGCCGCTGTTGGTAAAGAACAGGCTCTTAGTGCGAGATATCATTTTCCGCCCACCTTTTATCGCGGTGAAACTAGTGTGCCATCTGTAAAACTGTATGTGCTATGATATACTGTACGCCTTTCTTTTTTCTTGACAATGCCTTTTTCTCAACTTCCGATTTCACAGCATACTCATGCATTAGCATTAATTTTGATGCTGAATAGTATACGCTGTTGTTTTTGGTCATGTGTGAACCAACGAGTTGAGCGAGCATGAAAATAAAACGTCCTGACGATATTTCTCTCGGATTTTGTATATTTTTCTTTTGTTGAATCAAAACCACAATTGCAACTCTCCTACTATTCGTGCGTACTGTAGTGCCATTTTCGTGTGAACTATGATAAAAAATTGAAGGACACTTTGTACATTCGACTGACTATACCATGTCTTTTAAATGCGAAGCATTTCTTAGCGAACTTCGGCGACTTTGAGCGTATCTATCTATCTATCTATCTATCTATCTATCTATCTATCTATCTATCTATCTATCTATCTATCTATCTATCTATCTATCTATCTATCTATCTATCTAGCCGCCTACGGCTTTGCGCTCTCCTGGCCGTATCATTAATCGGATTTATACCAAAATTGGTATGGCATTACATGACTGTATGACAAACATGAACGACTGGTCATACCATGAAAATCATGACTAATATGTCATGAAAAGTATGATTTATATGCCATGGACATAGTGCTCCTGAGGCCGTTTTCTTAACTTGGTATCTCCAAAAATTGGTAGGATGAGACATTTCTGCATGACCAACATAAATGACAGGTGGTAATATTATAATCATGACCTGCATGTCATGTCGAAAAGGATTTATATGCCACGCTCATGGCGCGCTGACAGCCGTTTCGCTAGCTTGATATACACCAAATTCGGTATTGCGTGACGTGATTGTATGACGAACATAAATGCCAAGTGGTCATATGGAAATCATAACATGTCATGTGCAACATTACTTGCATACCACGCTCATGTCACGGTCGCGGCCGTTTCGCTTGTTTGGTATACACCAAATTTGGTATTGAGTGACGTGACTGTATGACGAGCATAAGTGACAAGTGGTAATATGAAAATCATGACATGTCATGTGCAACATGATTTGCATGCCGCGCTCATGACGATCTCGAGGCCGTTTCGCTAGCTTGATATTGTCACGTGGGTGTGACGTCGACGAAGGCAGCAGGCGACGTGTCCGAGATGAAACTGTTTATTAGGCCGAACTTGTGGCCGGTAAGAGGAGAGTAAGATTACAGCAATACACGCTGGCACTGATAGCGGCGAACAGAGCGTCGGCCGTCGATTAACTGATCATCGTTGGAGCGCGCCGGCTTTTATACATCACGCGTCGAACATTCTAGGCTTATCACTGGTCGTCGCACAAGCTCTGGAATAATCTTGAGTGTTCGCGTGCTGTGCGCAATGTTAAGAAAACGATCTACTACAAACGTGAAGCTTCTCGAACACTGAGGCGCGATCTGCGCCAAGCGTTGCTCACAGTCTTTGCGGGGTTAAACAAAGCACTTCAAATCTAACACGCGTGGCAATATACACCAAATGTTTAAGGCGAAAGCCTTTAATGTCTCATGCTCACGTACGTCCGTCCCTCCAGCCGTGCCCTGGCACGATGCCAGGTGGACGCCAGGGCACGCAAACGGACGCCGGTCGCGTTGGACTCTACAGCGCTCGCACTTGGCTTGCGTAGCGTCGCTGTGCCCAGCGTCTTTAATCATGCAAGGAGGGAGACGCGTGCATCACGTTCCATTCTGACCGACCCAGCCTCAGTGGGCACAGGCGTTCGAGGAACACAGTTTGGAATTGACAAAGTGTCCGTCAATTTAAACGCTGAAACGCGAATGGCACCTGCACGATGCGCAAAGCGCGAGAATACGAACGCATGCGAAAACGGAGGCACATTGGTCTCGCGTCTCGATGCGATTTGAGGTAAAAAATTAGGCGAACATAAGTGGCAGGTGGTAACATGAAAATCTTGGCATGCATGTCATCCACAATGCCATTTATATGCGACGCTCATGGTGCGCTTGCGCCCAGTTCGCTGGCTTTATATACACAAAAATTTGTATTGCGCGACGTGACTGTATGACGAACACAAATGACAGGTCCTATCATGTAAATAATGACATGCATATTATGTACAGCACGATTTGCTCCTTGCTGGCTGCTTCGCATTACATCGATTCCCACAGTGCGTGGGATCTGCCGGTTTTTTTTCTTTTACACTCTCAGTGGGATGGCACACAAACGGAATGTGTGCGTGTTTTCTTTTCTAATCTTTTTACCGCGAATCGCAGCGAGACGCGTGACTAATCTGCCTCCGTTTCGCATGCGTTCGCATTATCGCGCTTTGCGCATCGTGCCGACGCCATCCGCGTTCCAGCGTTTAAATTGACTTGTAAATGCCAAAGTGTGTTCCGCGATAGCCTGTGCCCATTGGTACGGTGTCGGTCAGCATGGAAATATATGGAACGCGATGCGCGCGTCTCCCTCCTTGCATGATTGCAAACACTCGGTACAGCGACGCTACGCAAGCAAAGCGCGAGCGCTGCAGAGTCCGACGCGACCGGCGTTCGTTTGCGCGCCCCGGCGGCCACCTGGCACCGTGCCAGGGCACGGACGCACGGACGGACCGACGGATGCGCGGACAGACTAAAATCCCTTGGACGGACGCACGGACGGACGGACGGATGCGCGGGCAGACTAAAATTCCTTGGACAGACGGACGCACGGACTGACGGATTGTTCAGTTTGGAGACCACTGCGCAAAGCTATAAGTACCTGCGTTGTATGCGACGCTGTAAGTACCTCTGTTGCGCGTGCGTGCAAAAAAAATCCAAACACATGAAAAAAAGAAATCCAAACACAGACGGACATGCCTCAAGCAAAACTACATCAGATGCAAACGTTAAGCATGTTATCATGTGGCAGAAAAAACGCCTGCATCGTAGAACTCTCCACAAAGCTTTTTTTTTAATTAGCATGGCCCACTTACACGCCTTTTGGAAGAAACTAATCTTTTAATAAACGGTTATTTCAGTGTTCTCGACCTTGTTATCACCATTTTTCAAAATTTCCTAAACTACTGTGGCGCGCAAGTTGTCCGAAATCACGCGCCTCCATTGAATTCTGCGGCGCGCCCGCGGGAGCTCCGGCGAGAAATGGCGCCGCGCGCCCCGCGTGCCGCCGGCGGGCGAGGAGAATCGAGGAGGAAACGCGCGCGCGGAGGAGAGTGTCGTTACTTTCCCAAGATGAAGGGGTTTTAGGCGCGCTTCCTCTTTCGCTCGGCAGTCAGCGCGCAATGAGCGACGAAGAAAGGTGAGCGACGAAGAAGGCACGGAGGCGCCGGAAACGGAGCCCGACGTTCGAGCCCACGAAGCAGAAGGTGCACGGCGACGCAGAGAAGCGGATCCAGAAACTGTGAGAGCCCGAGAAGCGGCGAGGAAACGCGCGTACAGGCGGGCAGATCCCGAGGCTGCGCGAGTGCGGGAAGCTGCTGCCAAGCGCACACGCTGGTTCTCACGTCTTTCATGATGATGTAATGGGCGAATTTTCACGGAAGAGTCATGAACCTCCGGAGCTTCGCCCACTCATCATCATTCACCCCGTGGATATGCTGTGATTTTTTTGGTGACGTGATTAGCAAGTCTGGAGTTCGTCCCGACCCACGGAAAACAGCTGCCATCCCTTCCTTCCCGCCACCCACCGACAAAAAAGCCGTACACCGGTTTCTCGGCTTGTGCGCCTACTACAGACACTTCGTCAAGCAACTTACAGGGATCGCCAAACCGCTAACTCATCTAACGAAAACCGACGTGGACTTTAAGTGGGAAACGGCTCAAGTCGAAGTATTTCAAGAACTCAAACGACGCCTGTAGGCGCCTCCGATACTTGCGCGCTTCGATGAATACGCCGTCACGGAAATTCGCGCCGACTCATGCAGCGTGGGCCTCGGAGCCGTCCTAGTGCGGAGGACTAACGAACTTGAAAGGGTTATCAGTAGAGGCCGGATTTTTAGGCACTAAAAATCGTGTTTTAGGCGCCAAAAATAGGCAGGAAAAACAAAGTTTTAGGCCCCCAAAATCGTAAATATAGGCACAATAAATTTTTACAAAAACTCAGATTTTCGAATAAGGACGTGCGCGACCTGGTCTACGACAGGAAAGCAAACAAATGTTATATTTTATTATTGTACAAAGGCGTTAATGATTTAACATAGCCATGCAATGGTCCCTTTTCGGGCACGGTTTCCAGAACACTGTCTCTCCTTTTATTGTCCAGAATGGTAAGTTAAGTGTCCACCATCGAATAAACACGCTCCTGGGTCTGCTTCTTTTCGGCATGGCTGGGAAGGGCAGCACAGGATTCAATAGCCAGACCGCTAAAAGGCCAGAAGGGTCTGTTAGCCTCGTATTGGCCGGGTCTAATAGCGCAGGGTCAATTTCTCCTCTTTTTGTGAACACCATAAAGGGCCCCTTACCAGGTTTGAGCGTTTCGAGCTGGCAAGTGTAATGCATGCACTGCGCTAACGATCACGTCTGCCAAGATTTGCAACGCTACGCGCCCGGGAAGGAGGTGAAATGTCAGACTGAACACCGCTTGCCCTTGACCTCATGGGCGCGCGCACCAATGTGGGGGGAGGTGAAGTTCAACAAGGAATGGTCCTGTGAATGTCACAGTAGTACATGAAACTGCGAGAATTATTCGAGGCTACATGTGTAATTTGTGCAATCTGTTGCTTGAATAGAAGAATGAAAGTTAATAGAAATATCAAAACATACAAACGGAATGTGTGGGCGTTTTTCTTTAGTTTTTTTTCTTCGAATCGAGAGCGATAAGACTTAGCTGCCGATATTTCTTTTGTGTTCGTGGTTCTCGCCGTTCCCGCGTCGTGCCGGCGCCAGCCCTGACAACGCTTAGCATGTTTTAGGGGCGAAGCACCTTAAGACCGAGCCTTGTCGGCGTGCGGCGTTGTCCGTGCTCACAGCACAGCTCTTTGTAAAACAGCTTGGTGCCGGCCGTACTATTATGTTTTGCCTTGCCTGAGACAGCCTAAAAAACACTAGGGTCTTTAGAATTGCGTACCTATGTATTTTCTAATAAAGAACACACGTCCTGACACTTACGTATTAATGTTGTGCCTCAGGAATGCGTAGTATTTGCTTTTTGATCGAATATGTTCACAAATGTGAACGCGAACACCAGTTCAAGATGGCTGGGCGTTCAGAAAGAAGTTAAACTTTGGCCGAGAAGCTGAATCGGGTTACCGACAGACAGACAGACGGACATACAACCCAAAATTTTTTGCGTTTAGGTATCCCAAGAAAGACTATCGTCTTTAAAAAAACTTCAGGTTAGATCCGATCGAAGAACCACTGGCTCTACATTTCACGGACCACAAAGCGGTGATAATGAAAGGAGAGCGGAATCCAGAACTCAATACGACATACCAATTATGACCAAAATAAAATTGTATATAATGTATACACGCGTTGTCACTCATTTCCATGAGCGAGTGGGCAATGTCACGGGAGATTCACGGTTACCGAACAATCGCCATGCTTCGCCCACTCATCATCATTCACTTCGTGGATATGCGTGGATTTTTTTTTTTTGGTGCATCGTCCCTTACAGCAGTTCCAGCTGTGCGACGTGCTGTGTCGTGGTAAGGATACAGGATCCATGCCAGCCTCTCCAAACGCATAGACGGATCCATCCCACAGAAACAGGCAGTACACTATAGAGCGAACGCCGAAACAATACAACACCGCGTGTGCGCACGACCTGGCTTGGGCATGTCGTGTGCACATAGTGTAATCTTGCGTGCGCATGGCGTGTTGATGCGTCAACGTCGTGTGATCTTCCGGCTCCGAGTTTCTCTGATACCGAAGAGGGCAGGGAAGGAATTTGGCTTGCGAGTGGCAACTGTTTCAAGCTCACCTACCGGCATCATGCTTTCGCGGCTCGTAATGAACCAATTAAAAAGTTCTTGTGGTACAAAGCTCCTCATTGGGCACGCGAACACTTCCAGTATCTGACTGAAATTTCTCATGTGACCTGGTGAAGCGCCCTTAAAGAGTAAATTACAAACGAAACAAAAGCCATATGCACATCTGATTTTTTTTTTTACCTACTTTCGACTTTCCCCTGACGGCACTCCATGGTTTCGCATTCGCTCTGCATATTCCTGTTGCTGCGCGCAGGCACCTCATGTTTTCTGCCCCCACCACGCCCAAGTCTTCAAGGAGGTGCTTCAATTCCATGGGAACACTGGACTGGAAAACCGGCGATAAAAGCCGCCCGCCTCGTCCTCGGCCATAGACGCCACTCTCCTCTTCTTCCCCTCTCCTCTTCCCGCCTTTATTTTCCTCTCCCCATTCCACTTTACACGCTGGGACGTGCTCCCATTTAGGGTTGCAGAAATAGAGTTTTTTCCTCTCCCCTGCTCCAACCGCTCGCGCCATGTCAGTGCGGTGGGGTAAGGTGGCCAACGCGTCCCATTTCACTGCTGCTACCGGTATCTTCCCGGATGTTTGTTGAACTAGGGAACATGGTTTTCGCACCCCATAAAGTTCCGAAACGTCAATTTTGCCCGGTAACATTAATTACGGTCTCAAACTGTACTCGAAAGCAAAATTTGAGGCCAAATAGCGTTCATATAGGCACCAGTTTTGAAAATAGGCATTTATGGGCCCTTAGACATTTAGGCACAAACCCCAAAAATAGGCATTTATAGGCACTATAAAAACACTATAAAAACCCTCCTTTACCCCTAGTTCATGCTCATATATCAAAGTGGCGCGGTAGGAACACAAGGAAAAAAATAGGCATTTGCCTATAATCCGGTCTCTAGTTATCAGTCATGCTAGCCGGTCGCTATCCAAGGCGGAAGCCAACTATTCTACAACAGAAAGGAGTGTCTTGCCATCATCTGGGCTACATACAAGTTTCGCCCCTACCTCTACGGCAGGCCTTTCAAATTTGTTAGCGACCAACACTCCCTGTGTTTGCTAGCAAACTTGTAGGACCCTTCAGGTCGCCTCGCATGGTGTAGCCCAAGACTTCAAGAATTCGACATTACCGTCGTGTACCAGTCCGGAACGAAGCACTTCGACACCAACTGCCTGTCTCGCGCCTCCGTCGACCCACCGCCGCAGGACGACCTTCGTGGATGTGTGCTTCTTGGTAACCATAACTGCCGACGACTTCGCCGAGTGATAGCGAGCCGACCCGGAACTAAGGGGCCTCGTGGAATACCTGGAGGGCAGGACCAACGTCGTCCCAAAAGTATTCAGGCGAGGATTGGAGTCATTTTTCTTGAAAAACAACGTCCCCGTAAAGAAGGACTTCTCTCCGGCCTGAGCCAGCTATCTTATCGTTGTACCTTCGGTACTGCGACCAGAAATTCTGCAGGCCATGTACGACGGCCCAACGGCTGGCCACCTCGGTTATTCCCGCATTACTGGCCACGCCTTACCACCGACGTCGCTCGTTACGTGAGGACATGCAGGGACTGCCAGCAACGCAAGACACCGCCGACAAGGCCAGCGGGACTTCTGCAGCCCATCGAACCACATCGCCGGCCATTTCATGAAATCGGTATGGACATAACTGGGGCCGTTCCCGACGTCGCTGTCGGAAACAAGTGGATCGTAGTGGCTACCGACTACCTAACCCGCTACGCCGAAACAAGGGCCCTGCCCAAAGGCAGCGCCGCCAAGGTAGCAAGGTTCATAGTTGACGACATCGTCCTGCGTCATGGCGCTCCAGAGGTCCTCATTACCGACAGAGGCACGGCATTTACAGCGGGGTTAACTCAGGCGATCTTGAGGTACAGCCAGGCAAGCCACCGCCGAAACACCGCCTACCACCCACAGACCAATGGCCTCACCGAGCGTCTAAACAAGAGCATCGCCGTGATGCTGGCCATGTACGTCGACGTCGAGCACAACACGTGGGATGCAATCCTTCCGTACGTGACTTTCGCATTCAACACGTCTGTCCAAGAAACGACGCAGATGACGCCATACAAGTTGGTCTACGGAAGGACCCCTGCAACGATGCTCGACGCTACGATACCCAACGTCACCGACGAAGAAAACCTCGACGTGACTGTCTACCTTGAGCGCGCCGAAAAAGCTCGACAACTAGACCGCCTCCGCATCAAGAATCAGACGACCGACAGCCGCCGTTACAATCTCCGACGACGCTTCGTGGAATACCAGCCCGGCGACCGTGTTTGGGTGGGGACGCCGATACGCCGACGTGGACTCAGTGAAAAAAATTTGCAATGGTTTAGCTCGGCTATGCCTGGATATACGTAGCGTGATCTATGGACGGACGGACGCACAGACAGATGGACGGAAGGATAGACGGACGGACGGGCTACCGAGCGAGCTCACGCGAGTCAAGCGCCCGCCCACTAGTGACATGTCACTCCTAAAGTTAGTTACTCCAGGAGCTTCCAGGCCTTCTCTGGCGCGCCAGCTGTGAGCCGTCTGACGTCACTGCTCCTCGTGCATGCGCAGCACGGTTCTCGATAAGCCACGCGAAACTGCTGAACCTCGGTCAGTGTAGCTTACGCAACAATACTTCTGCGACGCTACTTCGGACCGCACAGGGTGCTTCGACGTCCCAGCACACTAGACTACGAGGTTGTCCCCGACGGCATTACGAACTCGCAACAGCGCCGTGCGCGACCTGAAGTCGTGCATGTCGTGCGCTTCAAGCCGTTTTATGCGCGTTAACGAACCAGAGGACTGTACTTTTTGGTTGTTGCTTTATTATTGTGCTTTATTGCTTGTACTTCCACCTTCTGTTAAAGCATCGGTAGGATGTCTTTCCAGAGGGGGCAATGCCTCGCGCTCCTGTCTATGTTGTATGTTCCCGGCGTATCGCACGTGTGGATACTGCCTTGCGCAATACGCGCCAGAATGTCTGAGAGCCTTAGTTTTTGGATCATCTGCGCGGCTTGAGTGCGCAAACGTGAACGGCTGAGTTTATTCTGGAACAAACTCGGCCAACAGCGATAACGGTCGAATGTTCGACGCCGCGTGTATAAATGCTGACGCGCGTTACCGCGGGTCAATATTTCGACGGCTGACGCTCTGTTCGCAGATATCAGTGTACAGCGTGCATTACTTGCTGCAATTTGACTTTCAATTTCCCGGCCCAAGTTCGGCCAAATAAAGAGTTTAATCTTCGACACGCTGACTGCTGCCTTCGTCAACGTCACGACCACGTGACAATAAAACCGGGAGTCATTTTTGGTAACGAGCTTTTTTTCGCCAGGTGATTTTTTTACGCCCATTTAACATTCAGTTACGGCAGGCCACAGCTGTCACCGACGACAGATAGCGCTACTTGCACATGTCCCCAAATCCTGGTGATGCGTGCAAACACCTCCGTTCTTTGGTGGAATTATTTAACTCTGACCGTTGCGCGTGAGTGTTCCCTCATCGTACAAAAGCGGACTGACAAAGCGTAGAGTGCTGACTGGCACTTTTTTTTTGCATTCGCTGCGCCCAGTGTCGTGCGTAGCGAGCATGATGTGCAGTCTTCCCAAACGAAATTATTGCAGCAGCAACTAACTAGCAGCGTCGTTGTAATGATTTTGTTGCTACACTTGTGCTAAACATATCCAGTGCGCAGAATGTGCGTGCTTACACTATCCCCGTGTTTGTGCGGTACCAGCCAATATCTTTTATAAGCAATGTGTAAACCTGGTTTCCAATCATGCTCCCAAACATCTGCATGGTTATCAATTCTGTGTTATTGCACTGTTATAATTATTTATACCCTATTTTGATTAATCACAACTAAAACTTTATTGAGTGTAGGATGACATATATACAGTGAACATGAAAGGACAGAATGAGCTCATTGGCAAAAAAAAATGGTCATGTGAGCGCTTCAAACCCTGTGTCATAATCTAGAATCTAGATACTGCACTTCACAGCCAGCAAGTACCACCGACGGGTCGCTGACACAGCCACTTGTTTTCTTAATCGCATAGGCCTCGTAGAGCTCTCGTGTGTTGCGGTCCTTATGGCGATACAAAATCTTGGCTCTTTCCAGAAGTGGGTGGCACGCCATCTTTTTCCCCTTCTCACAATCCCTGCAGTGCTTTGCCACGTGGGAACACCCATCAGATGAATGGTTCTTGAAATGCTCTTTTAGCAGAATATTGTAGAAACTGCCCGTTTGACCGATATACTCATGACTGCACGTGGAAAGGGAATTTGTACACTACTGCACACGCGCAAGGGACATTCCTAGTCCTGTGGTTATACATGGCAAACGAAACACTATTGCTAGGTGAACTGCCAATTTTGCTCATTACACGCGCACATAAGCGGGCCATTTTGGGGGGGGGGGGCGGAAAACGCAACACGTACACCATAGCGTTCCGCAACATTCTTGAGATTGTATGATACCTTATGCTGGCAAGGAATCACAGCATAGCTTTTTTGCTTGCGGTGGTTAACTTGCGCCGAGGCAGCATCGTCACTCTTAATGCTCCTGATTATTTTTTCACAAGCCGCTGCTATCACATACCTTGGATACTGAGCAGTAGACAATCTGGCGACAAAAGCCAGGTAATCATCTACATTATCTACAAAAGCCAGGTAATCATCGACATAGCGGAAGGCGCGAACATCAATCCTTCCCAGTTTGACATTGATTGCCCGATCCACATTAGACATGAAGATGTCGCTAAGCGCGGTCGCGACCTTGGAGCCAATACAAACTCCCGACTTCTGAATAAATTTCTGTCACTGCCAGGAAACGTGCGTAGACGACAAATACATAGATTACACTTCTAAAAACGCTTCTACAGAGATGCCACACTGCAAAATAAACTTCTGCTCATCCACAAGGGTTGAAGATTGGGCGAGTTGGTTCGTCGTATTGTCCTCTTGTGTCGATCTGCTCGGCCGTTTTTTCTTTACCATAATCCGCTATACCAGTTCAAATTCCGCTCATCATTATTTTGCAGTGTGCCATCTCTGTGGTAGCGTTTTTAGAAGTGTTATCTATGCATTTGTCGTCTACATACGTTTCCCCGTGGGGAGAGCAATTTATTCCGAAGTCGGGAGTTTGTATTGGCTCCAAGGTCGCGCCCGTGCTTAGCGACATTTTCCCGTCTAAGGTGGATCGGGCAATCAATGTCAACTTTGTTAATGCTTGTCGGTGGGCTGGTTTGTTTGGTAACATTGTAACAAAAAAACAGCGCAAGAAGGCAGGGACGAAAGGGGCACAAACACACGAGCGCTGACTCACAACTGATTTTTTATTTGCCTGTGGACGCGTAAATAAAGAAACAAACGGGCCAGTGGCCACTTTCTCCACGCAGCACCGCAGACGTTTTGTACAATGCACGCGCAATGTAGTCTATTTTATACCGTTGTCATGCGGTCAAGCATATATCGGGCAGACAGGCAGGTGTTTAACGAAAGATGTAAGGTAACAGATGTTTCCAGTCATTTAGGGTCGCATTGCCGAGATTGTGGGTGCGTTCCACGCGTTGAAGATACGACAGTGCTTAGCTGCTCATCAGACAAGATTAATCATCGAAGCTGCACACATAGAAAAACAGGAAGGCGCATGTGTAAGCATGGCGTCACTAGCACTGACCGAGAAAGAAAAGCGATTTCTAGATTTGTATAGTTAGATGAGCAAGCGATTGTTATGAGTGGAAGATAAGTGCGAGAGATCGTGGGAATGGCTTTTTATTGTTGTGTGTATGCTATATATTTCATGCACTGCGGCAAATAAAAATTAGCAGATCCCAAGTACCATGTCATGCGAAGCATGCGGAGGCAAGGTGACTGGATTGTAATTTTTTTGTTGAGCGTTACGTTACGAAACGACGTTAAAGATATGTAAAAATGTTGTACGCACAGACATATGTTCCACAGTCGTATATGTTTCATATATTCAGCTCTTTACAGTTGCGTAACGATGCCAACAGAAACATGGGTATTATGCGTATTACCAACACCAGAAGCGGTAAGCTGATATGTAGCACTTGTGCTTGCGAAGATGGTAGCCCTGGATAGTGCTTCGTAGACCTACAATAGTCGATGGCGCTTAAGTATACGACTGACGTTAACCCGACACGACGCCTGCGTCATAGGAGTACGTATGTAATGTTTATAAAATTAGATAACCTGCACTGCAACCACAATTGCCGTTTCACCAACATTACGCCTGCATAGGGTTTTTTTCCAAAGCAGTTTCGAGACCTGGCGCGGCTCTGTGGTGGAATACTTGATTGCCACGAAGACTGCTTGAATTCGATTCCCGCTCGGACCCTGATATTTATTATTTGCATTCTTCGGGTCAACGCTGCTGACGTCAGTTTTTTTAACGTCCTCGCATTTAAATTACTAATGTCTGTCCTCGCCGGTCCTGGGTAGACATAAATTGTCAAACACCTGTGGCGCATACCCGCATACCGTGGCCCGCGGTATACGGATATGTGCCACACGTGTCTGCAGGAAAGGGTTTGACGACATATGCAGGATTTTCACGTTATTGATGTCATGATCAGCCAGACATATTCTTCAATACCTCTTACCCTCCCATACAAGTTTTGGTCTACACTAAGTTAAGGAGGCGATCACGAGAGCACCCAGACGTAGGCGGATAGATAGATAGATAGATAGATAGATAGATAGATAGATAGATAGATAGATAGATAGATAGATAGATAGATAGATAGATAGATAGATAGATAGATAGATAGATAGATAGATAGATAGATAGATAGATAGATAGATAGATAGATAGATAGATAGATAGATAGATAGATAGATAGATAGATAGATAGAAACGCAAAAGTGCTTACAGTACGCAAAGAAATGCTTCGCATTTAAAAAATCAGTTGTGAGTCAGCGCTCGTGTGTGCCCCTTTCGTCCCTGTCTTCTTGAGCTGTTTTTTCGTTACAATCAATGTCAAACTGGGAAGGATTGCTGTTCGCGCCTTTCGCTATGTCGATGATTACCTGGATTTTGTTGATAATGCACTGAATGACCACATTTACAATGTTAAAAAAAATTTCACAGATTCGGGGATCGGCCTTCATTTCACCATTGAACTGCCTCGCGGAAATGAACTGCAGTTTCTGGACATCTGCGTGCGTTTTAAGGATAGCCATACCTGCTGGCTTTTTCGAGCCCGGTCATTAAAACTGCCCTTAAGTTTTTCTTCAGCACACTCAAAGACTAAAAAATGGAATAGTTCTGTCCAGCATTGGTGCTGCTCTCCGGAAATCTTGCGGCCACGTGGTAAAACATAGTGTAGAACACCAGGTCGCCAGATTGTCTACTGCTGGGTTTCCAAGTTATGTGATAGCAGCTGCTTGTGAAAAAATAATCAGGAGCAATAAGAGTGGCGATACCGCCTCGGCGCAAGTTAACCACCGCAAGCAAAAAAAAAATGGCCTCGTATATGCGCGATTAGCTGCAAATGTCGTCGAAAAACGATAGTCTTCTGCCGGCCGTACTACATGAGTCCTGGTCTCATCCGCGGCCACCGGTGATGCTCTTCTCGTACCATTTGCGTCCTGGCATGACCAAGCGTCTTCTCGCCGCAAGCGTGGTGTTTTCGATACCGTGAAAGAGCAATTTACTAGTACGAGAGAAATCGTTTTGCTCTTTAGTTTCCCTGTAAGTTGATTAATGAGAGTAGGCTCGAAAATGCACTGATATTGGCGAATGCGTAGCAAGTGGCCATACGTGTTTGAGTCAAAGGCGTCAAGAGCCGAGAAGTCGCGTAAAGCGACCGCGAAAAGAGCTTCCCTTGTTCGCAGCGACGGGGGGCAGACTGCGCCAGCTATCACGCGGCACTTCGCGTGACCTCTGAGACAAACGACGGCTCTTCGCTTTTGCGAGGCAGCCCGCATTCTTAGCGCAGCCTAAGAAACACTACGGTCTTTAGAATTGCGTATCTATGTATTTTCTCATAAAGGAACACACCGCCTAATATTTACGTATTGAAGTTGCGCCTCAGATATGCGTAATATTTCCTTTTTGATCGACAATGTTCATAAGTATGAACGGAACTCCCAGTGCAAGATGGCTGGGCGTTTAGCAAGTGCTTAAACTTTGGCCGGGTGGTTGAATCAGCAGTCGGTTACTCCGTATACCTCCCATAGAACGCCTTAATTCATGACGTCAGCGCTGGCAGCGCCAAATTTCACTTCAGTTACGCCCCTGGCGAGGGGGGATTCAGAGTTACAAGTTGCATCAATGGCGGCGCACACGGTGTGTGTCGTCATGGCAACACTAACACCAGGCCCCGGAGGACTCTCAAATTCAACAAACCGCCGCAGAGGGCGAAAAAATCAACCGCGACGCGTTCCGGCTTGAAACACCGGGAGTGGATCTACTACCATCCGCGTTATGGTCGCATGCGCGCCGCTAGAGTGTACTAGAACAGGGGAGTGCTCGGAACGGCCGCATCACCAATGTACAGAAAGTGAAGCCCTAAGAGGGTCAATCCGCTTGCGGCGCTGCGATCGGTAGTCTGCAATGTGTCGTCGTTTTACGAGTTGCGCGCGGCTCCACCAAAGTGGTGCAGAGGTAGAATACCCGCTTCCCACTCGAAAGGCCCGGGTTCGAATCGCAGCTGTAGATGTTGAGATTTTTTTTCTTTAGTGTAACTTCTTATAGCTGTATTGTTTTCCCTTGTTTCTTAAATTTCGCTTCAATCGGTACGCATTGACACTTGAAATGTGAAGTAAAATACAATAAATTTGACAGTGAACGTAATTATTTGCAGCGCCGCCGCACGGCATTCAACAAAGACGTAAAGTATAGCTCTGAGATCTTTGCGAATACGAGAAGTCCCGGAGGTCATACTTTACGTATTTGTTGAATGCCGTGCGGCGGCGCTGCAAATAAATACGCTCACCGTCAAATATCTTGTATTTTACTTGACATTTCAGTTACTTTCTGTGGCAATACGTAACAATTGCAGCTAGTTTTAAGAAACAAGACAAAACAATACAGCTATAAGAAGTTACATAAAAAAATGAAAACTCAACATCTACAGCTGCGATTCGAACCCGGGTCTTTTGAGTGGGAAGCGGACATTCTACCTCGGCACCACTTTGGTGGAGCCGCGCGCGTCTTAAATCGACGACACATTGCAGACTACCGATCGCAGCGCCGCAGCGGATTGACCCTGTTACGGCTTCACTTTTTGAAGCTCGTTCCGGGCACTCCCCTGTTCTAGTACACTCTAGCGCCGCCATTCGCGCTATTGCACTTTCCTGTAGGGGCGCCCTGGTCGGGGCCAAATTTTATCAATTCAAGATATTCTTCAAATAACCGAAGACTACTTATTTGTGTAATGCTGCATCCAATTAAAACAAATTGCTGTTTATGCTAAATAGTTTTGCCGTGCCATGTGCCGAGTCAATAATCTTTTGTAATATTTTTTTTGCTCCAGCTGACTCGTAGTTGTCAGCAGCCTATCGACATCATTATCCTGATTTCAAAATATACGGCGGCCAACGGCAGGTAACGGTTCGAGGTGCATTCGGATGGGTCTCGCGCTGTTGCGTTTCGCTGTAAATGTTTCGAGCCACTGCCAGCCGACACATTCGCTTTCGTTCTGTTTATTTTGACTCGTTCGAATGCTTTCGCGAGGCGCATTGAGCAGACTTCAGGGGAACGAAGGAACCTGTTGAAGCTTTCTCCGGATCAACACCCATTTCAAGCCCGAGAATATACGGACCGGTGAGTAAAAACCCATTGCTTCAGTATTTTACCAATGACGTCGTTGGACGTCGCACGGAAAAGCGACGCATTGCAATATTAAATTTTTCAGCGTCTCATATTCTGTCGCCGAGAAAACGTGTGTTCCTTGCGGCGTGGCTTCAAGTGGGAGCGAGTTGCTGAGTCAATAGAAGTGCATTCCGGAAGTTTATCGTTCGGTAACACAAACCAGGCCGCTGCAATAAAAGAAGGCAAGTATATCACTTACGCCACGCCTCGCATGTATCTTCGTAGCTAGCCCACACATCAGAGCAAAAAACATACTAGTTATAGTTCGCCGCAGTCGCATTTGAGAAGCAAGGTGTGAGTCTCATTTCTCCACGTTGGCAGTTGAAGTTTTTTTACCACACATTTAGCGCAACAAATGTTTCACATAATTATAAGTGTACTTGCACTTCAGTGTGATGAAAAAACCGTCGCTATAATTAGAAATATTGTTTTTATTTTCTGCCATAGCCTCGCGGCCTGACAAGGAAACAGCTGTAGGCACCTACTACATGACATGCCTGGCAAAAAAGCTACCCAGAGTGATGCAACATGCATTATAAGGTACGTTACATGTATGTGTGACAAACTGCTGTTTACTTGTTCATTATGTTTATACGTTTACCTTTGCAAAACTCAATATCCATTGATCATCATTATGCTTATCAATATCTGGTGGTGTCATTTCTTGTTTTTCCAGGACTGCCATGCAATGACAGGATGACTACTTCTGAATGTCCACTCTGCTAGTGCAGTGAAACATGTGAACATCTGCAACAACAGGTCATCTTGAACCTCACACTTGCAATGCTGTATATGTGAATGGTTTACCAGACATCTCATGGAGGGGTGCTTACAATTGTCCACAAGCATTAGCTGACTATTGTTTCATGCAATGTACATCGCAATAGTGTTGAAATTGAACACTAGCTTCGTGCATTAGTTACATTACATGGCTGCTGAGCTCAACGACACAGGTTTTTTTCCCAGCCACGGTGGTTTCATTTTAATGGGGGTGAAAGGCAAAGACGCTTGTGCGCTTAGATTTGCGTCTAAAGTTCAGGGAAAGACGAAAGCTTGAAGAATACGAAAAACTTGTGAACATGAGGTGTCGCTGGAGCATGTGTTTCAACTAGCAGTCTTGTCTTCAAGGCTACTACTGTGTATGTTTAAACCTCAGGCAGTCAGAATAAATCTGAAGTTGCCCACTACTGTGTGGTTCATTATCATATCATGGTTTACATGTGAATCATCGGAAATTATATATTATGGACATAAATTATATATAGATGGACATCACAGTAATGAGGGGAATTAAGTCTTTCCGACATTTAGTTGTGCCTTGTGAAAGTTTAGAAAGTACGCTTAAAAGTGTTTTGCATTAAATAACCGTGTTTATATAATAGAAGTTTACAAAACTATGCGCCAAAACTTTACAAGGCTGTGTTCAATGAAATCATTCAAATTCTTTACAGCTAATAAAGAAATTGTAAACGTGACGAGCACCTCTTGCAGCACAGCTTCACCAAGCACGTTTACGTTTTCGTGATAGTGTTCATTGGATGTGGTAGCGTTTTTGTTCTGCATATAGCAGAGAAACGTCCCGAATTTGTTTGAGCAAGCCTATTCTGCTGTTTGATCAAATTAACGTGTCACAGTCATGGTGCCTACCACTATGAAGTGAAAGTCTGTGCACTTCTGTTATGAAAAAAAAACCTAGGAAATCGAAGAGGTATTTAAAACACACATGTACTTGACTTATCTACAGCCACACTGCAAGATTTTACATATCTCAAGTCGCAGCCTATAAAAGTAGCAGGGTGAAAACATAGCAAGACGTGTGTTTCGGCAAGTTGCTTCATACTTGATGTGAAACGAACAAGCGCTAAAAAATGGGTCGCAAACAAGAAGCATACAGGACCGGCGCTGAACTTTCAACTGAGGTTTATTGAAAAAACGAAAATTTATAACGGCAAACAGCAAGGGTGATAACATTGGTAATGCATTCACCCAATAACAAAAGTGTCAAGACCTCATCATAAACGCCACATCATGGCCACGCACCAATGCAGACTCGGCTGCCTAGCCCCCCAAAGGCATGTTATGTAAGGTATGTTATCGCCCTTGCTGGTTGCAATTATAAACTTTCATGTTTTTTCAATGAACCCCAGTCGAAAGCTGAGCGCCGGTCCTGTGTGCCTCTTGTTTATGTCCCTGTTTCTTATCGCTCATTCGTTTCACATCGAGACAACATACTTCTGCTTTCAAGCACAAATGTATCGAAAAAGTAAAGGACACAATAACAACTATTAAATGTATATATGACCTTTATTTATTCAACATTGGCACAAGTTCACATCATCAAAGCACAAAATTGGGCGAGTTGGTATGTATTCATTGTTACTGGAGAGTGCGCACTGACTACGGAGACATAGAGAAGGCATGAGGTGAAGGTGTTTTTTTCTGCGGAACACAAGGTGCATGGCATATGCCTGGCGGTATGCAGACGCATTCAGTCAAACCCTAGGACAAGTCCAGTATGCACCATTAACCACACCTGCATACACGTTCCTACACGTTGGCATACACGTTCCTACACGTTCATACACGTTGGCCAGACGTCTGAATCTGCGCCTTAATGAACACAGGAACGCAGTTAATGTTCCTGCGTTTCCCGCCCACCTTGGCATGCATTGCAGGGACTGCGGGTGCTCTGCGGATTTCACAGGTACCTCGGTGTTGTTCCGCAGTCGGACAAGATTACGAGAGAGATTTGTGAGGCGTTCCATATCAGAAAAGAAGGTCATAGATGTGTGAGCCAGACGTCACTGGCACTAACAGATAAAGAAGTATCTTTTCTGGGCCACACCGCCTTGAGCCTTGCAGGTATCAGCAGATATGTTTTATCACCTCGCCATGTTGTCAGGCTTTGAAGTAATGTGTGACTTATGTGTTCAGTTATGTTTTCTACGCAGTGACGTATCTGTGGTACTCTCTATGTGATTTTCTTTCGTTTTCCTTCATTAAACTTTAGTTGAAAGTGAGCGCTTGTGTCGTGTTCGTCTTTGTTTGTTTCCGTAGTCAGTGCATGCTCTCCATTAACGATGTTCACATCATGCCCCACCAGTTAATTTTGTGAGTGTTTGCTTGGCAAGAGAGTGCTCAAGTTTTATTGACATGTCTATGCAATACAGAGCAGTTGCTTAGTGTACTGCGCGAGCACCAACAAAGATGTACAATGCATGCCTATCGCTTATTTTCTTAGAATTATGCTTCTTGAATCTAAGCACTCACCTTATATCTCTCTTACTTTATCATTCGCTCCATACTCAGCAGTCAGATTGCTACCTTGCGCCAAGAAATTCTAGCTGCATAAACTGTGTAACTGAACTATAACGAGGAACAGAAAAAGCCTGAAATATTTTTTTACACTTGACACCTAAATACATAATACCTACGGTATGGGCTCATGGCCGAGAATTGAAAATTCGTGCCTACCCGGTGGACACAGCGTGATATTGCTTAATTGTAACGCATTCAAGGTGACATCGCAGAGCGGTAAAGATGCAGGATTGTACTCATCCGCGACTGTTTACGTAACAAATTTAGCAAAACAACGTTGCTCTCACTGCGCCAACTATATGTCGGAGTTGTGCAAGTTTCGTTCCCGATGCCACACCATGCACTCGCATCGAGACCAACAGAACCTGGCAAGCGCCCACATTACTAACGGCAGAATAAGACCCTTGTCATAAAGCTACGCTATTAAACTAGGACGCCTCAACACAATGAGAGGGACGTTTGTTCAGCGATCTCTGTGTTCAGTTATATGAACATGTTTGTCAGCTTTCAAGAGTCTTCACACGTGGGTTGAAAACTTTCGATATGTATGAGCGACTTGTTTTGTTTGGACCTGACTGTATACATCGCTTGTACTAGCTTGGGCACTCGCAATAAACGATGCAAACCTTACTTGATTGTCGTTCTTTTTGCCAGTCGAGGCCTGTTTGGTCACCTGGCGATAACTAGACACCTGCGAACCACGATTTAGCTACGAGAAAAAAGCCGGCAGATCTCACGCACTGTGGGAATCGATGTAATGCGAAGCAGCCAGGAAGGAGGAAATCATGCTTTACATAAATTGCATGTCATGTTTTACATGTTAAGACCTGTCATTTATGTTCGTCATACAGTCAAGTCACGCAATACAAAATTTGGTGTATATCAAGCTAACGAAACGGCCGTGAGCGCGCCATGAGCGTGGCATGCAAGTCATGTCGCACATGACAAGTAATGATTTCCATATTACCACTGGTCATTTATGTTCGTCATACAGTGAAGTCACTCAATCCCAAATTTGGTGCATATGAAGCTAACGAAACGGCCGCGAGCGCGCCATGAGCGTGGCATATAACTCATACTTTTCATGACAAGTTAGTCATGATTTTCATGATATGACCAGCCAGTTATGTTCGTCATACAGTCATGTTATGCCATACGAAATTTGATATAAATTCCATTAACGATACGGGCAGGAAAGCACAAAGTCGTAGGTGGATAGATAGATAGATAGATAGATAGATAGATAGATAGATAGATAGATAGATAGATAGATAGATAGATAGGTAGATAGATAGATAGATAGATAGATAGATAGATAGATAGATAGATAGATAGATAGATAGATAGATAGATAGATAGATAGATAGATAGATAGATAGATAGATAGATAGATAGATAGATAGATAGATAGATAGATAGCTAGATAGATAGATAGATAGATACGCTCAAAGTCGTCGAAGTTCGCTAAGAAATGCTAAGCATTTAAAACAAAATACCATAGGAACCAGCAGCAAAAAATGCGTTTGTCTAATGATGATGAAAGTACTTACAGCGCTATCTCTCCTCGCGGTATTGCAGTTCCGTACGCCACGGCTACCCTTATTTCCGTACTACATCCGAAGGTACAGTTTCCGTTCTCTAAAGTGGTAGGTGTTCTCTGCTAACACCAGCCGCGCCTCCTCCCCTAGCTCTCTCGCGCGCGCCGTTTTTTCTTGTCGTTTTTTTTTATCTTGTCGCTTTGCGCGGGGCGCTTTTTTTGTTGTTTTTTTTCATAAATCCGCTGGCGCGTTCTGCGCCGTGCGGGGTGCCCTGCGCTTGTTTTAATGAATCCGCTCGCTCTTGCTGCGCTTGCGTTCTTTGCACGTTTGAATCCACGCGTTTTGCAATCATGCATTCTGTAAACACTGCAGCCATGCAGCATGTGCCAGAAAACAAATGAATCCACTCAAAACACAATATGTATTAACGCGATAGCGTTAAAGAGCTCGTTTCGCAGAAATTCCGGCGTCGGCGTCGTTGGTTGTGAGCGAAAAATCATCATCTTGTCCGTGACCGAAAAATCGAGAAAGATGCAAATAAAATAAATAATAAAAATTTTCGGGTCCGAGTGAGGATCGAACCCGGGTCGTCTACGTGGCAAGCAGGTGTTCTACCACACAGCCATACCTCTGCTTGGGAATACTGTGAAAATAACTGCTGCTTGGAAATGCAGTGAAAATAACTTTCATGCTTCGCAAACGCAAGCGTCTTTTATATAGGCGTCGCAATATAACATGTTATATCCCAGGAATATTGCGTGGTACAAGCGTACATGGCCATCGGGCGTCAGAATATGTGACTATCATTACGATTTCATAGTTTAAAGCCAGCCACCCATTACAAACGGCACACACCTTACGGCGCGTATTCCCTTAACACCACGTAGTGGGTGCATAACAAGTTCGAAAACATTTCCCTCATTTGCCGCGCATAATTGCTCCTGGTTTAAAGCATACTACCCATTACATAGTATGCACTAAGTGATTGAAGTACGCACTAGGACGGGATATCGCTATCGCGTTTATTGTCCTCGTTTTATTGTCCTCGTTTCCCAAAATCAACATTTTCATCGAAATGTGGAGCCATACAAGCTCGGGAGAGTAAAAGAAGCGATTAATAGATTAACAGAAGATTAGCATTCACAGGTTCATGATCACTGAACAACACGAAAGTTCCCAGCAAAGTTAAGAACTTGCAGAACAGGGGTATAAAAACCGGAACAGAACGCAACACTTCGGCACCTATTAAAAAAAAATTTTATACTGACAAAAGTTCAGAAGACCTTCTGATAGGCGCACGATGTTGCAGAAAATTGGGCTTGTATGACATTATTCTATAACAAACAAACGTGAACATTGACCGCATAGCAAAAACAGTGAAATCAGTTGAAGTACCTAAAAATGATAATAATGTAAAGATTTAAATGTCAAAATGAACTCCACATATAACTAACATTGGTCGCACTTTATTGACTAGTTGGAAGGAAAAAATATTGATGCGCATACACAAAAAACAGACACGGACTCAGGAAACACGGACTAGCGCAAACTTTCAACTAACTTTATTTTTCGTCGTGCCAATATATATACGCCACACATCACGTGATTACAACGCTAATCGCATTGTCACAGTCTTATCACATCAACCCGCGCAAGAATCTCCTTTCACCAAGCAATAGCGAAACAGAAGACTGGCTAACACACGCGTCACCTCTACTTGATATATGATATGCTTCCAACAGTTCCCGTGCACTACTATCGTGGCTTCGGCCCAAAATTCGGATCGCTCGGAAATTCGGTACGCACATGCAATGACGGACATGCGCAGGCAAATGCGCATTCTCTTTATTAATTATGGTTAATTCGTGTTCCCTTGCACGAACGTTGACACACCTTCCGGTTTGCCCGACATAAGACTTGCAACATGAAAGCGGAAGCTCATGGACGACGCCCACCGCGCAGGCTACATAAGGCCTTTCGTGCTTCATGCCACACCCTCCAGGAGTCTTCTTAGCCGAAGAAATTTTCGGGCAGAGCTTTGCCAGCTTGCGCGGGGCTGAAAAAACCATTGGCACATCGTGCCTGCACGCAACCTTCTTCAGATTGTGAGAAGTGCGGTGCATGTAGGGCATTACTACCGGGCGGCTCCTGGACTGCAGCCCGGGTGTCTTACCGGAACGAGGTGCTTTTGTCTCCCACAGGAGAACCTCGGCGACTGCCGTAACGAGCGTGCAAGGGTACCCTGCTTCCAACACTCGCCGTACTTGATTGCTAAAACTGTCCTGCATGGCATGTGGGCATGACTTCGCAAGCGCAGACCCCAGGCAAAGCATCACAATGCGATTAGCGTTGTAATCACGTGATGTGTGGCGTATATATTGACACGACGAAAAATAAAGTTAGTTGAAAGTTTGCGCTAGTCCGTGTTTCCCGAGTCCGTGTCTGTTTTTTGTGTATGCGCATCAATATTTTTTCCTTCCAAGTATGAACCAACTCGCCCAGCAGCAAGTTTTATTGAACTTTATTGACTATACATTTCCAAAAACGTTGATTTTCATAAAAACGATAGTATTATAAAAAAAACACGAGGAAATGAAAATACGATATGGAAGGATTGATGCCATCTGTACTTGAAATGCGCCGATTCTGCAATTCTTGAGCATTCCTCTGGGCGCACCGAACAGCTGTGGCCTTCCTGAATAGTTCAAGAACGCTTCCACCCTGAAGAAAAGTGACAAGTTTCAATGAGATGAAAAGCACTGTCGACTCGTGCAAAAGCGAACTTGTTTCTTCGTATCAGAGCAGTACAACTTTTCATACATCTACCTAGAGCCTCAGAAACGCGGTCGTAAGCGATGACGAGTGATTAGCCGGGCACAAATGGACAGCACACATTTAAGCACGCGGCTTTATGACAGTTGTAAATCTGTAACTATAGTTACGTCGCATATGAGCTTTATGTCCACTGTTTGTTCGTACAACGACGTAAACGCAGCATCGTGTGCTTTTTCAAGTCAGTCATTTTTGAAAACATTAAGTGTGTCCCCGCTGAAAAAAAAATGCTAATCGGTATGGACGTGAATTCAAATTGAGACAATGAAAACTACGTATCAAAGGGTACGCTCACCTCTCGTTCTTTTGGGGGGGCCGGCACCATCTTCAGGGACTTGTTCTGGAAGTATTTGAGCAACAGAGCACGATACACGAAGAGCGCGAGTCGTAAAACATCGCGGCGCAAAAGCACAAAGCGAGCGAGCACCATGAAACGGACGAACGGAGATGGCCAGCGCACGCTTCGCGAACGCCCGACACGAAACTTTCCAACGGATTTCGAAGTCGGCGGCGCCAGCAAGGCGGCGGAAAGCGGGCATCCCGCCAGCGAGGAGGTTGGTCCCAGCACGGAGAGAGTCGGGAGATGTTCGGGAGGGTGAAAAAAAAACGTACATTTTAGTTGTGATCCCAGTCGACTGATGGCGCCAAACTTATTTTTTATCTCTACAAGTCACGTGGGTTTCTTTCACCCTCATGGTTGAATCGTTTGACAGACAGACAGATTGAAAGACAGACACACCAAAATTTCTGCGTTGAAGTATCCCAAGAAAGACTATCGTCTGTTAAAGCGATGCTGTGATTCCTTACCAGCATAAGGTATCATACAATCTCAAGAATGTTGCGGAACATCATGGTGTACGTGTTGCGTTTTCCGCCCACCAAAAAATGGCCCGCTTAGTGCGCGTGTAATGAGTAGAGGCCGGATTTTTAGGCACTAAAAAATCGCGTTTTAGGCGCCAAAAACAGGCAGGCAAAACACAGTTTTAGGCCCTCAAAATCGTAAATATAGGCAGAATAAATATTTGCAGAAACTCAAATTTTCGAAGAAAGACGTGTGCGACCTGTGTCTACGACAGGAAAGCAAACAAATGTTATAGTGTATGATGGCACAAAGGCGTTCGACATAGCCATTCTATTCTCCGTTTTCTCCCACGGTTTCCAGAACACGGTCTCTTCTTTTATTGTCCAGCATTGGTGAGTTAAGTGTCCGCCGTCAAATAAACGCGCTTCTGGGTCTCTTTCTTTTCGGCATGGCTGAGAAGGGCAGCCCAGGAGCCAATAGCCAGACGGCTAAAAGGTAAGAAGGGTCTTTTAGCCTCGTTTTGGCCGGGTCTAATCGCGCAGGGTCAATTGATCCTCTGTCTCTGAACTACTTAAAGGGCCCCTTAGCAGGTTCGAGCCTTTCGAGCTGGCAAGTGTATTGCATGCACTGGACGCTAACGATCACGTCTGCCAAGATATGCAACGCTACGCGTACAGGAAAGAGGTGAAATGTCAGACTAAATGCCGCTTGCCCTTGATCTCACGGGCGCACGCGCCAATATGGGGGAGGTGACGTACAACAAGGAATGGTCCTGCGTACGTCAGAGTAGTACGTGACACTGCGAGAATTATACGAGGCGACATGTGTAATTTGTGCAATCTGTTGCTTGAATAGAAGAATGAAAGCTGTAGAAATAATTAAACATACAAACGGAATCTGTGTGTTTTTATTTATTTTTTTTTACTTAGAATTGAGCGTGATGTGAGACTAAGCTGCCTCCGTTTCGTTCGCGTCCGTGTTCTCGCCGTTGCCGCGTCGTGCCGGCGCCAGCAATGACAACGCTTGGCGTGTTTTTGGTGCATCGTCCCTTACAGCAGTTCCAGCGGTGCGACGCGCTGTGTCGTGGTAAGGGTACATCATCCATGCCAGCCTCTCCAAGCGCACAGAGGGATCTATCCCACAGAAACAGGCAGTACACTAGAGAGAACGCCGAAACGATACGACACCGCTTGTGTGCACGACCTGGCTTGGGCATGTCATGAGCACACAGTGTAACCTTGCGTGCGCGTGACATGTTGATGCATCTGCATCGTGTGACCTCCTGGCTCCGAGTTGCTCCGATACCGAAGAGGGCAGCGAAGAAATTTGGCTTGCGAGTGGCAAAGGTTTCAAGTTCACCTACCGGCATCATGCTTTCGCGGCTCGTATTGAACCAATTAAAAAGTTCTTCCGGTACAAAGCTCTTCATTGGGCACGCAACAACTTCCAGTGTCTAACTAAAATTTCTTATGCGACCTGGTGAAGCGCCTTTTAACAAGTAAACTACAAACCAAACAAAAGTCAAGTGCACATGAATGAATGAATGAATGAATGAATGAATAAACTTTATTGGCTCCTTCGGGCGAGGCGGGGGAAGAGGGGATTTCGCCCTGTTCCGTCCCACTCTCCGTCAATGATGACCGTGCCTCAGATGACGGCGGGAAGTCCTTGGACCCGGGCGGCATCTTCGGCTTGCCGGACGGCCCAAAGCTGGTCGGAAAGCTTGTCGCTGGTGAGTGCCGCCTCCCAGCGGCAGCGACGCCGACGCAGCTGATCCGCAGTAGTGACCGCAGCCGCGGCGGCGGCCGGCCCCTGCCCTCGCGCGGTGGTAGCAGCAAAGATTGCTCTCGCAGTTTGTCCTTGCCTAGCATGCGTCGCGTAGTGAGCGGCGGCAGCGACATTTACTCTCCCGGCACATTCCCAAAGCATGTGCCGCAGTGTGGCTCTTTCCCCGCACGCTTTGCACATGTGATTTTTTTTACCTACACTCTACATTCGCCGGACAGCATTCATTGCATGGTGTCGCATTCATTCTCCATCTTCCTGCTGCTGCACAGAGGCACCTCCTGTTTTCCGCCCCCCCACCACACCCAGGTCTTCAAGGAGGTGCTTCAATTCCTTGGAAACACTTGACTGGAAAACCGGCTCTAAAAGCCGCCCGCCACGTCTTCGGCCACGGACGCCACTCTCCTCTTTTCTCCTCTCATCTTGCCACCTTTATTTTGCTATCCTCATTGCACTGTGTAGTCCGATTTCACGAGGAGGCTGCCATTTTTTCCACCGCAGCGCCGTCTAGCGTCTGCGATGTTTCGCCGCCGAGCCGGTGTGTGGGGATCTGCGGCGGTGTATGCAGAGTATGCGCTGAGTTCACAGGGTATTGCCGTTCTTCGTGGTACACGGTCAAAACATAGGAACGCTTCGCGAGGGTAAAGGCGCTAGTAAGTAATCGCTAAGCTGTCAGCATGGAAATGGCTGAAACAGAAAGCAGCGGCGACCCAGGAGACGTTCCCGCAGCGGTGTCGACTATAGACATAGGAGGTGAGTAGAATTTCAATGGATTCCTGAAGCAACACGTGTAAATGGGAAATTTGTTAGTATGTTTTGTTATAGCTGGCCTTGTGGGGTTCTGGGAGTATGCACTAACGTTAAATATTCGGACAACTCTCGACGTAATAGGTGAAACGTAAATGGAGACGAGCGAATACGTACGCCATTGTCCAACTGCCCTTTAATGCGCGCATTAGTGTTTAAAATGACTCTCGGGTTTCCTTGCCATGATTCTTTAAGTTCAACGTAACTCTATAATCGCTAGCAGATGATCCGCTCAGAACATCGCAATACAAAGTTTATGGAACGAAGGAAACACAAACACCGATACCTGTGTTGATCGTGTCGTCGTCGTAGTCAAACGCTTGTGTCTGATCATTGTGCAGGATAAGAAGCGGATGTACGGCGGATGAGCTCAAACTTCCACGTAGAAGCAACTCAAAGAGAAAATGAAAATAAACGTCTTGCCAATCTGGAAGCACGACATGGCGCAAGTTCATTTCTGTGCGAGCAGCCGCCACTGGCGATACGACGAAAGTGCGCGCGTTTATCGTAATATTGTTGTCGTTTCTTTTCTTTTCTTTTTTTTGTTTTTTAAAGAAGCATCACGACGAGCGCACGTGTTCATGTAACGACCTGGATTTAACGATTGTGGGTCGATTATTCACGACACTCAGGCTGCCGCGAAAAAAAAAGTACGGTTGTCATAAAACTGCCCGTTATCGTCGCATAAGTGACAAGTCGAGAAATTACGTGCCGTTGAAGAAACGCTAGAGGCACGTTCCTGCGCCAAAGAACACATATGTCATGCGGGCCTTTTTCTCATGCATTTTGGAAAGTGCTCATTATATAATCTCAAAATTGCAAGCGCTTACATTTCGGTAGCCGCAGGCATTGGAACTCATGTGCTGTTGCATAGAAATGGGGGGATGTTGATGTTACAGCAAAAGAATTCTGGGCAAAACATTTTCTGTATTAACCGTCAGCTTTGATATTGCTTCTTTTTGCTGCACATGATGAAGTGTACCAGCACCCAAGCAGAATCACAAGCTGGTGTAATGAAGAAACGGCCACAACGACAGACACCTCATATAATAAAATATTTGTTGGAGAAGGAGGCCTCTGACCTAAGTAAAGTCATTTCGAAGCAAGGTGCATTTTGCATGTCTCGGCTGCCAGCCTTTTGAGCTTTCGATAGTTGTTGTCGCAGCCAAACATAGCGCCGTGGTAGCCTGTCGACCTGTTCTCGTCCGATATTCCGATTTTCGGCAGCACAACTGCTTTAGCGCATCAAAAAAAAAAAAACAAAAAAAAACACATTGATATCTCAAGCGCCGCGCATGCAAACGCGGCAATCCCCGCACACCAGCGGCGGTGGCCGAACGGCCGGTGAAGAGAGAGAGTTACGAAAATGCACCGGCTCGAGGATGCGCTCCTCCTCTCCGTGAAAATGGTCTATACGCTGGGACGTGCACCGATTTAGGGTTGCAGAAATAGCGCCTTTTTCTCTCCTCCTCCTCCCCCCTCCTCCTACCGCTCGCGCCATGTCAGTGTGGTGGGGTAAAGTGGCCGGCGCGTCCCATTTCACTGTTGCTAGCGGTTGCTTACCGGAACTTTGTTGAAATAGGGAACTAGGTTGTGGCACCCCATAGAGTTCCGATTCCGAAAGGTCAATTTTGGCCGGTAACATGAATTACGGTCTCAAACTGCACTCGGAGGCAAAATTTGAGTTTAAATAGTGCTCATATGGGCGCCGTTTTTGAACATTAGGCAGTTTTAGGAACTTATAGACATTTAGGCCGAAACCCCAAAAATAGGCATTTATAGGCACTATAAAAACACTATAAAAATCTTCCTTAACCACTAATTCGTGCTCATATATCAAAGTGGCAAGATGGGAACGCAAGGAACAAAATAGGCATTTGCCTAAAATCCAGTCTCTACCCTCTAAGGCAATACCACCCGAAAGAGGAGTAACGGAGCCCAATAGGTGCGCGCGATGAACGGATAGACCTTGAAGGAGTAACCACAGAGGGATGCGTGCCGTGTGCAAACCAGTCTCCAAAGGGATGAACTGCGCGGGAGACGCAGGCCCTGTGCAGAGATACGTCACGTGTGAAACCGTTGTCAAGGGAACCAACCGTCCTGCTCGCTCATGGGTCAGTGTACTCGCTTGTTTTCGTGGTGGCGCGTTGGGCCGCGCGCGGAGAGTTCGACGATCTAGGTGATCTAGGAACTACGCCAGCTACGCCGCGGTGCTTTAGAAGATATGCACGTATGTGTGAATGAGCGTGTGCATGGTGCTGCTTTTACGTTTCGCCGCACCTATGAAGTCAGGAGCTGGTCTCGACACGTCGTGACGCCGTCGACGCCGTGATGTATATCTCTGGCGTATACAGTGAAACCTCGGTGATACGAATCTCACGGGACCAACAAAAATATTCGTATCATCCGAAATTCGTATCACCAGAAAGCATGGAAGGTTAGCCTGCGACAAAAGAAAGCTGGCGTACATTTTCATCGTTTTTCAGGGCCGCAGCAACGTCAGGAAGAACTCTGTACGACTGTCAGTTGAGTTTTAAATGCGAAGCATTTCTTAGCGAACTTCGGCGACTTTGAGCGTATCTATCTATCTATCTATCTATCTATCTATCTATCTATCTATCTATCTATCTATCTATCTATCTATCTATCTATCTATCTATCTATCTATCTATCAAGCTATCTATCTATCTAGCCGCCTACGACTTTGTGCTCTCCTGGCCGTATCGTTAATGGGATTTCTACCAAATTTGGTATGGCATAACATGACCGAATGACGAACATAAATAGCTGGTCATATCATGAAAATCATGACTAACTTGTCATGAAAAAGTATGATTTACATGCCACGCTCATGGCGCGGTCGTGGCCGTTTCGTTATATTGATATACACCAAGTTTGGTATTGAGTGACATGACTGTATGACGAACATAAATTACACGTGGTAATATGAAAATCATGACATGTCATGAGCGACATGACTTGCATGCCACGCTCATGGCGCGTTCGCGGCCGTTTCGTTAGCTTGAGAGACACCAAATTTGGTATTGAGTGACATGACTGTATGACGAACATAAATGACAAGTGGTAATATGGAAATCATGATATGTCATGAGTGACATGACTTGCATTCCACGCTCATGGCGCGCTCGCGGCTGTTTCGTTAGCTTGATATACACCAAATTTGGTATTGAGTGACATGACTGTATGACGAACATAAATGACAAGTGGTAATATGGAAATCATGACATGTCATGAGCGACATGAGTTGCATTCCACGCTCATGGCGCGCTCGCGGCCGTTTCGTTAGCTTGATATACACCAAATTTGGTATTGTGTGACATGACTGTATGACGAACATAACTTACACGTGGTAATATGGAAATCATGACATGTCATGAGCGACATGACTTGCATTCCACGCTCACGGCGCGCTCGCGGCCGTCTCGTTAGCTTGATATACACCAAACTTGGTATTGAGTGACGTGACTGTATGAAGAACATAAATACCAAGTGGTAATATGGACATGTCATGAGCGACATATGACTTGCATGCCACGCTCATGGCACGCTCGCGGCCGTTTCGTTAGCTTGAGATACATCAAATTCGGTATTGAGTGAAATGACTGTATGACGAACATAAATGACACGTGGTAATATGGAAATCATGACATGTCATGAGCGACATGACTTGCATTCCACGCTCATGGCGCGCTCGCGGCCGTTTCGTTAGCTTGATATACACCAAATTTGTACTGAGTGACATGACTGTATAACGAACATAAGTGGCAGGTGCTAACATGAAAATCTTGGCGTGCATATCATCTACAACGCCATTTATATGCCACGCTCATGGTGCGCTTGCGTCCAGTTGGCTAGCTTGATATACACCAAAATTGGTATTGCGCGACGTGACTGTATGACGAACATAAATGACAGGTCCTAACATGGAAAACATGACATGCAAATTATGTAAAGCATGATTCGCTCCTTCCTGGCTGCTTCGCATTACATCGATTCCCACAGTGCGTGGGATCTGCCGGCTTTTTGTTTTCAGATGTATTGTGGCTAAAGTAACGGAAGAAGCGCTTTGACGCGATAGACCAAGGCCACATCTCAGAACCGCGGTCCCCTGTTACGATTTTGTTATCGCGGTGGTGTTGGGGATGTTTTTTGGGAGATTTATGGTCGTGCCTGCACAAGTTCGACCTCAACAGTCGCGCATGTTGACGTTGTGGGGCCTGACTCCTTCGCCAAGACCGTCCTCGCCTTCTTTTGGTCCTCGTCCACCTTTCATGGTATGTCTGATGCACGAGGCAGGCAGGTGTACACCCAGTAAAACGAAAGCAGCCCGCGTCGATGCGCTAGAAAAAAAACGAAGTATGGCGACAATGCCTTCTGTAATCTAAACGCGAAGGCACACGAAGGTACATTAGAGCCTCAAAAATTCGAGCGCACAATCTTGGATGCCGTGACGCGTCTGTGAAGATTTATTCTCACCGTAAGAAAAGTATTAACGTGTTTCTACCGATTTGGCTGTGCGGCGCCGCGCCTGCGCGCGCTTGCGTTCCCGCGCTCGAGCGGGCTTGACGCGTCTTCCGCGACAGCACCTCTTCGTACCTGGGTGGTAGCGTGCGTTCGTATGAAATGTCGCGGGGGAAAATCGGTTCGCAACAACCGTACTCCATTACACTGCAGGCCAATGGGCCTTGGCCGGGACCAAAGAAGAATTCGTATCACCCCGAAATTCGTATGACCTGTGTTCGTATCACCGAGGTTTCACTGTTGTCAAGACACTGCGGCACTGCATCGCCACCGGCTGGAAATGGCGGCCGAGAATGCAGTAGGCCTATCGGATCCATGATTTCAATCTGGCTCTGTGAAGAAATAAAGAAATCGGCACTGGATTCTTTCCCAAGTAAGTGATCATACTTTATTCTGCCTTACTTGTCTGCGCGAAACGCATCGCGCTTTTTTGCAACGTCTCGATCGTGTTGTGTATCGCGCGCACGAAATGTACCACGAAGGTCGGCGTGGGTGTGAGCTCGCCTTTGCTTTGTGACTGTCTGGAAATTGGCCGCCATTGCCGTTGGCCGCCCAGACGCTCGCTCATGGATTGTTCGCCGCGGTGATGAGGTGCGGGCTCGCGATATTGGGCAGAGACCGCGCCCCGCGGTGCGGCTCGTGCAAAACGCATTTGCCGTTGCCGGCAACGAGCTTGGTTGTATGTCGCGCGCTTGAAGTGCACCGGCAGCTGGCGGGGACTTTAGCTAGCCGACTTAAGCTGTGCTTCGGAACTCTGTGGAAATTGGTCGCCATTACCGTTGGCTTTCCCGCCACTCGGTCGCAAGCAGTTCGGCGGCTCGGCCTCGGCGCCGTTGTGGCGGCTGCCCCGGCGGCGGCCCCGCCTTCGCTCGCTGTACTCTGCCGCTCGCTCTAGCAACTTGGCGGAAATTTATCGCCCTTGCGGTCTTCTTCCTCGGCGCTCGCTCGGAAGCAGCATTGCGCCGTTCGTGGGGGGCGGCCCCGCGTTCGCTCGCTGTACTGTGCCGTACTCGGCGCTAGCTCGGACGCAGTTCGGCGGCGGCCTCGCGTTCGCTCGCTCCTCTGTTCGAAGTTCGCTGGCGGCAGAAGCTCCGCGTTCAGCCCCGCGTTCGCTTGCTCGAGCAATACGACGTCGCTCGCAGAAAGCTCGCCGACTCGTTGGCGGCAAGGCGGTTCGCGGCGCCTCGGCGTGATGGCTGCGGCTGTGGCGCCATGTGGCTCGAAATGAGTCTTTGATGTATGACATCGCGGTGAAATTATTTGCATGCCATATTTTAGACGTGTGTTTTTATTTCACCTTCTACGTATTTGCCATGTGCGTGCATCTTCGTCCTCTGTCTCACGTGTGACTGTTTGCCATCTTTTTGTGCAGCGGTTTTCCACAACGTGCTGTGTGCGCTGGTGATGCAGTGCCAGTCATCTATCGCCTTCGTCGGAACAGCTTCACAAAGAGGCTGTACGAGATATGACAACGCGGCTGGACCTGTATTTGACATTTCAAAGTGAATTCACCGATACAATGCAGAAACTTTATATGTATATAGAAAAATAAAACAGTTCATTGTCCCACTTTTTTCTTTCGTTGTTACATTGACTGCGAAAGCAGTGAAACACGCATGACTAAATATTTTTTCGCGTGTTCTTTTCCGCGCCTTTGTTGCTCACTGCGGAGAGAAACACGCGAAAAAAGTATGTAGCCTTGCGTAAAGTAACTGTAGGAAATCATCCTGGGGATTAACGTATTATTTGAACTGGGGATAAAAAGTTTATCCAAGTGGCGTATTTGAGTAGACCGACCGTTCATCTGGCGAGGTGCAACTTGTGGGGACTAATGGTTGCCCGGTAAGGTTTAAATGTGAGGACTAAGTGTCAGTCCACTGAGGTGCAACTGTGGGGACTAACGGTTGCCCGGTAAGGTGTAAATGTGAGGACTAAATGTTAGTATCTTGAGGGGACTAACTGTTACTTTGTGGGGACTAACGGTTGCCCGGTAAGGTGTAAATGTGAGGACTCAATGTTAGTCCCTTGAGGGGACTAACTGTTACCTTGTGGGGACTAACTGTTAGACCCGGTGCCGTTAGTCCTTAAAGGGACTAATGATTGTGGCAGCCCCATTAGTCTCCGAAGGGACGAACACACCCTTTTAACACCCTTTTGCCTTTAGTAATGAGCAAAATTGGCAGTTCACCTAGCAATAGTGTTTTGTTTGCCATGTATAACACAGGACTAGGAATGTCCCTTGCGCGTGTGCAGTAGTGTACAAATTCCCTTTCACCTGCAGTCATGAGTATGTCGGTCAAACGGGCCGTTTCAACAATATTCTGCTAAAAGAGCATTTCAAGAACCATTCATCTGATGGTTGTTCCCACGTGGCAAAACACTGCAGGGATTGTGAGAAGGAGAAAAAGATGGCGTGCCACCCACTACTGGAAAGAGCCAAGATTTTGTATCGCCATAAGGACCGCAACACACGAGAGCTCTACGAGGCCTATGCGATTAAGAAAACAAGTGGCTGTGTCAGCGACCCGTCGGTGGTACTTGCTGGCTGTGAAGTGCAGTATCTAGATTCTAGATTATGACACAGGGTTTGAAGTGCTCACATGACCATTTTTTTTGCCAATGAGCTCATTCTGCCCTTTCATGTTCACTGTATATATGTCATCCTACACTCAATAAAGTTTTAGTTGTGAGTCTGCGCACTTGCTGTCCTTTACTTTCTCTGTGTCCTTGTATGTTTTAGCGCAGTTAAGCTTTTCAAGAATAAGTAAACGCTAACTGTCGTTCGCAGGCGGAATGCCTTTATACTGCTGTAAGTTCACAAACTGCGCAAGCAATTACTTTTCTCAGCTCTTCGAGACAATCACCAACAAGCTAATGTACTACGCCGCGCAAATTATTCGCCAACAGCAAATAAAAACAGTGCGCTCGCCACCCCCTTGGTGACCTGGCTTATATATATCGCTACTATGCTCGATACCGAGTGCTCGACCCCTGCGGCACTTCGAATGATATGCACGCTAAAAAACGCACGGGGTAAATAAAATTAGAGCAGCTTGCACTATTAAGCGCAACGCTAAAGAGACCGCCGATATCATGCGCACTTATGCAGTCTTGGCTTTTGCTGTTTTGTTGATACTCGTATTTGCGAATTCTTTCTTCCTCCTATTTCTTTCTTCTCTCTCCTCTCTGTTTTTCTGTCTTTCTTTCTGTGTCTCTCGCTCTTTCTTTTTGTTTTTTCTATCTTTCTTCCTTTCTATCTCTCGCTCTCTTTCATTGATCTCTATACCTCCCTTTCTGCGTTTCTTTCTCACTAGTTCTCTCCTGATTCTTTCTGTCCTATGCTTTACTCTATCCCCTTTGGAGGTGGGTTCGCTACGCATTCCTAAAGATTGTCATCTTGGGTAGCCATCATGCAGCTGAAATGTAGGCAGTTTGCCAAAGACAATACTGCCAGCTTCCTCCCTCGAGGCGTGTGAGTCACTCCTGTTATCAAGGGACTACCGTACACAGGCAGATGCGCTTAACTGGGCCGAAACGGTGGTGGCAAGCTACTGGCCACCACCCTTCGAACCGCTGGCAAGCTAAATTCAACGACCTCGTTGTGCCGTGAATAAAGTTGTTTTTCTCTGCCTACTCTTTCCTATCCTTTTTTTTTTTTGTCCTCACCATCGCATCTCTCCTCTTCACGCTCAGTTCCCTTTTCCATCCCATTTGCTATGCTATGCTCAGCTAGCGTGCATGGATAGCCGAGTGGCAGGCGAATATTCTACCATTGAATGAATTGAAAAACATCCTTCTATAAACTCCATTCTGAAACATTACCCGTTAAAACTCGGTTACAAAGAAGAGGTATTTATGTTTCGCCGGTTAACTGCCGTCTCTGATGTACCTGAAACAATAGAGAATTGCTTCGTGAGCTGCAAAGACGCCATTCTATTCTGGGATGTCCTTCAACGAACTCTGCAAAAGAATTTTGCCATTAATTTGTACACTGTTCGTTATCTTATGCCAACATTTTTTGATGAAGTGCCGTACGATATGTTTTTCCTTATTGGTATACACAGTGTGTGGAAGACGCGTATGCAGGATCGCAACGCAGAGCCGATCACCTCTTCACACGCACATTTCATCCGAATGCCTATTCACTTAAAGGAAGTTTACGGTGAACTGGACTTTACGCCGGACTGGTACCCCATCTTGGTAAAGTGCTTAGCTTCGCCACTTTTCTAGTGCAGCACATTATGAACTCTTCCTAAAAGATAGGACTTTAAGTTAGCCTTCGAGTTTCTTTCGCAGCAGTGCTTTTACACTTATTGTCGCTATCGAACTGCAACAGTAACTGTGTGATACTGTTTGTAGTATTTTAATACGCATTCTAATAAACACCACGATCAATAAAAGAAAACAGCCGAGTGGTTAGCGCTCGCTTACAGATCGAGGGTACGCGAATTCGAGCTCCGCATTGTGAATTATTATTTTTTTTTTTGGCAAGAATTCCTCTTTATATCTTTTTTTCGGTCTCTGTTTCTTTCTCTGTGTGCTCATTCCCTCACCCATCAGGGTTATTACACCCATCACCCCCATCTCACCCATCAGGGTTATTACAGGCCACGCCGGAGAAATAGGCGCACGAGTTCGGGTCGGGGAGCGAAGCAGAAGAGAACGAAGAGAACTCTTGCCGGTTCTTGATGATGATAGTTTTGTGTCATTGACATTTTACTTTGAGCGAGGACAGCTTCGCTGTTAAAATCAATCTTCTAGTGCTGCTTTGGTAGCTTAGACGCCGTCAGTGGTACTAAATTGTGTTCACGAGATTAAAGCAATAAAAAACGCTAAGCGGTCACACCTACCGCAATCTTGCTGGATAAGAACGCGCACGTTTAAGAGGAGGAAATCTAAAGTAAGCGCAAACACGTTTTCACCGCAAGCTGCATGCGCTAGACGCCATACTTATAGAACTTAACGCAGAGTATTTGTACCCATCACCGAGCGCGCTAAGCGTTGCCATCTCGTACACTCTAAGAAAAAGTCGAATATTTCGGGAGTATAGCTGCTACACAACAATAATCGTCATCTGGCTTCCTCACGTTTCCTGTCTTGAAAACCCGGCTCTCGGCACATTCCTATCAAGAATGCTATGTCACGCCGATAACGCGCGCGGCATTCGTGACCGGGAAGTGCCGGGACAGCGGTGATAACGCCAGAAAAGTACGCCGGGTAGATGATGATTATTCACGATGCGCAGCGCCTATAGGGGCGCCACTGAATGCCGCGTAGCGGCGGCCGTCCGAACCGCAAGCGGGTCACGTAGCAGACGCCTCCTTTCACTGCAGGCATGACGGAAGTGCGCGCGTGCGATTTGGCGCTTGTGCGCGTCCCAAATAATTACTTTTGCGGCGATAGCGTGCGCAAAGGAGCCGCACTTTATAATAGTGGACATGTGTCCGATGTCACAGCTGTGTGGGACGACATTGTCACCATACGCGCCAAGTGTTTGCCACAGACAAGCGTCAACAAGCTTCCCTACGAAGTGGAGCTCATCGTAAGTACACCGATTTCTTTATAACGTCCCGATCACTAATGCCTGCATGCGTTGACGCGTGAACCAACGTTTTTTCTCGACACAGTAGCTTCGTTTACGTGACATGTGTTTATATAGTAGATCTTGAAGGAGCGCTGTCGCACCGGCGCAAGGATTTCACGGGTGCGGCCACGCGAAGGGTCAGCGTTCGTAAAACTTTGAAACCAGCACGATCAACTTGTGAAAAAATATCTCGGCGGCTTGCGCTAGTGGCGCGAGACTGAGTCACTGCGGAGCTGGTGGTCACCTAGCTTGTTATAGCAGCAAAGTAAGTGTCGTGTCCATTTCGTTCGTCCGTCCTCTAGCTTTGCTAAGTCCCAGTTAACTGTAGCGCAATTCCCCCCCCCCCCCCAAACATTGTTATAGCAGCTTGGCTACGTTTGGCAGCATGGCTACGTAATAAAGAAAGGAAAACACGTAAGTTTCATACTCGGCTCCACTCAGGCGTGCGCAGGGTTCCCCGTCAAGGGGAGGGGGGGGGGGGTCAAAGGATCATCGCAGCGCCCCCCAGGCCCCACGAGGTCAATGCATGGGGCAGATTTTGCGCCCCCCCCCCCCTTAGGCGAATTGGAAAGCCCCCCCCCCCTCCCGTGCGCACGGCTACGGCTCCACTGACAACACAGCTTGTGTAAAGCGACTGAGCATTAGTGGGATACATCAAGGGGTGTTTCCTATTAGCATGAAGTCATGTTACGAGGCATTCAAAAGGAGGTTGAATCGGTTGAATGTCCTGTCAAAAACCTTGATTGCGCACAGGTGCCATGTTTTATAGCCAATATGCATAGTGTTGAGGCGAGCGCACAGCGAACATTCTGCACCGGTGATCGCATTCCATTGCCATCAATAGGTAGAATGCAGCCGATTTCGTGCAGCACACGTGCGATTCCACGGCGCTTTTGTAAAGGAGCCGTCACCTGCCCCACATTCTCTGGCATTGCGCTTAGCGCCATTCGTTTTTCAAGAGAGCCTAGGCATCGCGTCTTATCAGTAATAACAACCTCATGTGCATTGTAGCGTCTACAATGCAGGCGAGGCGACCAAGTGTAAACGTAGTAGCGTTAGCTGAAGACGTAGCGACATAAATGGAGAAATAAAAACACGCGGTAATCGTTCTAACACTGCCGTAAACAAAGCGCGATTGCTTACCTTCTGCGTCGGACAGCCGCAATCCGCCGCCGCCGTCGCTCTCGCTCATGAAATAGCACCGGAATCCTGTAGAAGTGCGTTCCTGGCGATTTTTTGTATGTGTTTGAGCAGCCGACAACGCAGCAGTTATTTTTCGACATCGCTGAAGCCCGACAGCGTCGTTAAATCACGATGAAAAAACATCCATCCGTGCACTCGCGTACACGCTCGCGGGAAAAGTGCTCGCCCGGACCCGCAAACGCTCCGAGCCGTGGCGGCAGATGGCGTCGTCGGCGCTTTGCGCATCGCCTATAGTTGTGTAGCAAAAAGACACCCATTTTACTCTATTTCTTAGAGTGTACACTCTAAGAAAAAAGGAGTCAAAAGAGGGTTACGAAACCATGACTCTCTTGGGGTATTCACTTGACCCCTTTTGGAAGGTAGACGCAGAGAAAGAGTTGGCAATTCGAGAGGAGTCACAGAACTCTCGTCAAGCGCGTTTCCACTGGTTTCCGTCATGAAGGCGCCGCCGTATACACCATACTGCCACATCCAATATGCAGCACGAGAACAACGAAGAGCACGAGCAGCCAGAGAGAAAGACGAGGCTCTCGCACGATCAGCTTGTCAGTGTTTTTGTTCAATTAAAGTGAGCTGTCCTGCATTCGACTTCTGCTGTGTCTGCGTCGTGACACTGGTGGAGGCGCTGGGTACATGTTCGGGACGCCTGCCAACAGCCCCGCATCTAGCCCTCAAAGACTTCCGCGCGTCGATACACCTGTTCACCGCACCAGCCGCCGCCTCTTAGGCCTGAGCCAAGAGTTCGGTCCTTTGCCAGAAAGCATGACCGCGCCTGGAAGCAGTGGCCCCAACATGACCAGCCCCAGCACGACACAGGTGACTACGCCTGGAAGCAGTGTCCCCGACATGACCAGCCCCAGCGCGACACAGGTGACTGTTTTGAACCCTCGTATCCCTGTGGACTTCCATGGCAACCCATATGAGGATGCGGATGACTGGCTCGAGGAGTTCGAGCGCACAGCCAACGTTAACGGATGGAACGCCGCACAGAAATTAGGCTACGTATATTTCCCCCTTCAAGACGGAGCCCGCACATGGTTCACGAATCGCGTATGGTCATCTTGGGACGAGTTCCGGCTGAAGTTCCTCGACACGTTCGCAAACACCGAAAGACGAGAGCTTGCACAGCGACTCCTCGAGTCACGGATTCAGAAACCAAATGAATCCGTTGCGTTGTTTGTTGAGGACATGGCGCGGCTATTTCATCGAGCAGATCCCGGTATGTCCGAAGCCAAAAAGATCAGCCACCTCATGCGCGGCGTTAAGGAGCAGCTCTTTGCTGGTCTCGTGCGAAACCCGCCTACAAGCGTCGACGAATTTTCGAAGGAGGCGATAGCCATCGAACGCGCACTGCAGCTACGCTACCGCCAGTATGACCGCCTAACCAACAACGCACCAATCAGCGCGACAGCCGTGACCGCAGTGACAACACCTGACGAGTCTTCTTTGCGCCTACTGATACGAGAAATCGTGCAAGAAGAGAACAAGAAGCTCGTTGCCAAGCCGAATGACTGCGCAATTGCGTCAGTTGCAGAATTTGTTCGCCAAGAGATTCAGCAAGCGCTTTCGCTTCCCGAGCCGACCACCAACGCTCCAAGAGCAAGCTACGCAGACATTGTCCGCCGACAGCCATCTAACGTGCCGACAACGCAGCAGTACCACCAGCAACAGCCGCCGACAGCGCCTTGGTACCGCAGGGAAACTTCGACGCCGATGCGACCACCGCTTCGCAAAACCGACATTTGGCGTACCCCTGATTATAGGCCCCTGTGCTTTCATTGTGGGGAAGCAGGCCACATCGTTCGGTATTGCCCTTATCGCGTCGCCGGGTACCAAGGATTTCCGTCCACTACTCCTCGGCGCCATTTCAACGAAACACCTGACGTCGATACGAGTATGACGCCCTCCCGGGACGTTTCTCCTGGGTTCCGGTCGCGCTCGCCCTCTCCTGGACGCTATTCTGCATCCACTAGACGCAGCACCACTGACATGCCGAGAGGCAGATCTTCCAGTCCACGCCTGGGAAACTAAAAGCAGCGACCTCAGGGGGGAAGGTTGCGACTCGTCGAAGTGCTGAAAATCCCCCCATTACTGCCGAACGAAGAGCCGAAAATTTCCAATGATTCGACGAAAGACGAGGTTGTTACCGCCGACATTGCATTGACGATTGACGGTCGCGACGTGACGGCACTGGTCGACGCTGGCGCGGACTTCTCGATAATGAGTGGGAATCTGGCAGATAAGCTCCGGAAAGTGAAAATGGAATGGACGGGACCGCAGATTAGAGGAGCTGGAGGGCAGCTACTGACACCTACTGGAAAGTGCACCGCAGGAATCAAGATAGGAGATTCCTCATTTGTCGCAACTTTCGTCATTCTTTCTGAGTGTTGCAAACAGCCAATCATGGGGATGGATTTCTTGCGGTAAATACGGCGCCGTCATCAACATACCGGACGGTGTACTGACCTTCTCAGCGGATCAAAGCGCAGCGCTACACCGAAAGTCCCTGCGCGTCATCGACGACGTAACCGTACCACCGTTATCGCGCCGCCTTGTTTCTGTCGCGTGCAACACGCAGCATACTGGAGAAGGTGTCGCTGAACAAGTATCGACGCTTTTACTTTCTCGAGGTGTTGCCATTGCCAGAAGTCTCGTCAGTGTTGTGTACGGACAAGCAGAGGTCCTGTTGACGAATTTCAGCAACGAGCGACGACACATTACAGAAGGCACCACAGTTGCCTACTTCGACGAAATTGCCGAAATCCGCGAGTGCTTTGCAGTGCAGCAGGAAGAGCCGCAAGCCGCGTTAGCCCTACCACCTGTTGACGTGAGCACGGATTTATCACCCCCGCAGAGACAGCATCTAGTGGACCTTCTTCACCAGTTCAAAGATTTCTTCTCATCGGCTTCAAGGGTCAATCAAACACCACTGACGAAGCACCGGATAATAACAGAGGAGGCGGCAAGGCCAATTCGACAAAACCCTTACCGCGTAGCACCGAAAGAGCGCGAAGCAATCCAAGAACAGGTGAAGAAAATGCTCGATGATGACGTCATCCAGCCGTCAAAAAGCCCTTGGGCATCGCCGGTAGTGCTGGTTAAAAAGAAAGACGGCAGCTTGCGCTTTTGTGTCGACTACCGCAAGCTGAACCGCGTGACAAAAAAAGACGTATACCCATTACCGCGCATCGACGATTCACTTGACCGGCTGAGGAATGCACGCTACTTCTCGTCGATGGACCTCAAAAGTGGATATTGGCAAATTGAGGTCGATGAGCGCGATAGAGAAAAGACTGCTTTTGTAACGCCTGACGGGCTTTATGAATTTAAAGTCTTGCACTTCGGGTTGTGCTCAGCTCCAGCAACATTTCAGAGACTGATGGATACCGTTCTGTCAGGCCTTAAGTGGCAGACGTGTCTGGTATATCTCGACGACGTCATTGTTTTCTCGGAAACATTTGAGAAACGCCTAAGAAGGCTTCTTTTGGTATTCAGAGCAATACGGTCTGCCGGCCTGAAACTCAAACCCGAGAAATGTCATTTCGGTTTCAAGGAACTCCAGTTCTTAGGCCATGTTGTGAGCCACGAAGGTGTTCGACCTGACCCCGACTACATTGCGGCCGTCAGAAAATTTCCCGCCCCAACAGATAAGAAAGCAGTGAGACGTTTTCTTGGCCTCTGCGCATACTACCGGAGATTTATTGCCAATTTCTCGCACATAGCCTCGCCGTTAACACGCCTAACAAGAGAAGACGTTCCCTTCGTATGGGGCGACGATAAACAAGCGGCATTTGAAGATCTCCGACAACGCCTGCAGACACCACCTGTGCTTGCTCACTTTGACGAGGACGCTCCTACCATGATCCACACAGATGCCAGCAACGTAGGTTTGGGCGCTGTACTCGTCCAGTGGCAAGACTCCGCCGAGCGGGTGATCGCATATGCAAGTAGGACGCTTTCCCGTGCCGAGTCCAACTACTCCACAACGGAAAAAGAATGTCTTGCTGTTGTATGGGCAGTTATGAAGTTTCGCCCATATCTCTACGGCCGTTCCTTCCACGTAGTCAGCGACCATCATTCCCTCTGCTGGCTGACCAACTTGAAAGACCCGTCTGGTCGGCTAGCACGGTGGAGCTTGCGCCTTCAAGAATTTGATATGACGGTCGTTTATAAGTCGGGACGGCAGCACTCCGACGCTGACTGCTTATCAAGGTCACCGATAAAGCGCGACGATGTCACAGAAGATGATGACATGGCGTTTGTAGGAGTCGTTGACACCGCCACGATTTCGTGCAAGCAGAGGGAAGACAACGAGTTGCTTCCCCTTAAGATTGAATTTTTGAATGGCCGGACTACAAGCGTTCCTAGAACGTTTGCAAGAAGGCTGCCGTCATTCTGCTTGCGCAGTGGTGTACTCTATAAGAAGAACTTTTCTTCCAGAGGCAGCACTCACCTGCTTGTCGTCCCGACGTCCATTCGCGAGCAGGTACTAAGTGCTTGCCACGATGAGCCAACGTCCGGTCACCTCGGATACACGCGCACATTGGCCAGAATCCAACAGAAATACTACTGGCCAAGGCTTCCAGCTATTGTGAAGAATTACGTGAGCACGTGCCTCGATTTTCAACGACGGAAATCGCCACCTCTAAAACCAGCTGGACTGCTACAACCAGTTCAAGTACCCACGGTGCCTTTTGCCCAAATCGGAATGGACCTTCTCGGACCATTTCCGACTTCACATACAGGGAAGAAGTGGGTAATAGTCGCCACTGATTATCTCACGCGCTACGCGGAAACAAAGGCTTTGTCAAGCGGCACCGCAGTAGAAACCGCACGATTCTTTATAGAAAATATCGTTCTGAGGCACGGTGCTCCGACAGTCATAATAACGGACCGAGGTACCGCTTTCACGGCCACGCTCCTGAAGACGGTGCTTGAGCTCAGCAGAACAGCCCATCGAAAAACCACTTCTTACCACCCGCAAACCAACGGCTTAACAGAACGCCTCAACAAGACTATTGCCGACATGCTCAGTATGTACATCGACGTGGATCATAAAAATTGGGATGACATTCTACCGTACGTCACGTTCGCCTATAATACAGCTCAGCAAGAAAGTACGCGAAGGACGCCATTTAGTCTTCTTCATGACCGTGAAGTGACGACCATGCATGATTCCATGTTACTGCATGACTGCAATGATACAGACTCGGACGCTGAACCTTTTACTCAACGAGCTGAAGAAGCGAGGCAGCTTGCGCGCGTCCGAATCACCCGGCAGCAGAATTACGACGCACAACGTTATAATCTGCGACACCGATACGTCATCTATCAGCCAGGCGAGAAAGTGTGGGTCTGGACTCCTATTCACTGGCGGGGACTTTCTGAAAAATTACTGAAGAGGTATTTCGGTCCCTACACAGTTGTACGACGCCTAAGTGACGTTAACTACGAGGTCATTCCCGACAGTCCCTCGCGAACTCGCCAGCACAAACCAGAAATCGTGCATGTTGTGCGAATGAAGCCCTATTGTTCGCATTGACTTGTGCCATACGTCTACTGCACCGTCTTTTGTAGTAGAGCATCGGGACGATGCTCTCTGGAGGGAGGCAAATGCCACATCCAATATGCAGCACGAGAACAACAAAGAGCACGAGCAGCCAGAGAGAAAGACGAGGCTCTCGCATGATCAGCTTGTCAGTGTTTTTGTTCAATTAAAGTGAGCTGTCCTGCATTCGACTTCTGCTGTGTCTGCGTCGTGACAATACATATTGCGCGTTTGCCGTTCGGCGCCGTTTTGTAGCGCTCGCCCCTAGCTCCGACGCCGGAGAGTCGCCGCCGGCGCGTACGCTGCCTACGCCTGCCTCAGCCTGCTGCCCTCCTCACCCTCCTCTATCCGTCGTTGGTTGCGGTGGTCGCGTGTCTTGTAGTTCTGAGTTCGAGCGAACATGCGCATCTTCGGTGGCGGCCACACCAGGCACGGTGCTCGATATGACGCTTGGAGTGAGGATAATTCGCGGAGCTGCGGACACGGACAACGTGCGCATTTTAACTGTGAGTGCACTGCTTTCGTAGGGACTAATTACACAGCTTCAGCTGGGCGTCTGCAGCAGCTCTGCGGAAGTAGGCTGCCAGCCATTTCCAACAGTAGCCTGCGTCCGCGGGGCTGTTGCAGATGCCCAATTAAAACTGTCACTTAACGTGTCGTGACCGCTATGAGCGCTGTTGTGTAAGTGATTGATTGCATTACTCATAAAATGAGTGATGCTATCACTTATCAAGGGCGATTACTTTCTGATCGCACATTGTGTCTGCACTGCTGAAGGTACTTGATATAGTTTCGAGATGCGCTTTAGCCTACGTCAAATTAACATTTCCACCGATACTTGAGTGTGCAGCGTGCTTCCGAAAGTGGAAACGTGAAAAAAAAAGTCTGTATACAGAGACGCACTGCATATAATAGTTTTTGTTGGCTTAAAGACGGTAATTTGAGGTGCAGATATAGTACGATGCTTCCAGCACGTACGCGGTAGTCAAATGTTTACGACACGCCTTGCCCGTAACGGGAAAAGCTCCAGACTTTCGACGGCTCGCGTTGTTGCGGCCGCCGCCATGCGCTCTTTTCCCTCGTTTCTGTTTGCTGTTTTCGTGCTTTGCCTACACCAGCGATGACGTTCGGCGTTATAACAGAATCGAGTGAGTATACGTGACTGTGGGAGCTATGTGCGGTAATTCTAGCATATGCCATGTCTGATTTCAAGGTAGACAGCGTCCGCGCGCGTTGGTGTCGTTCGGGCGCTCGTACTCGCATGTGGTGAACTCAGTATTGAAGCATGGGTTACGTTTGTAAATCATGCGGTCAGTAACCGCTCACGGTGCGACCCTGACTGCCGGAGGATGCGCTTGGTTGTCAGAATATGCCGGCGCAAAGCCGGGCTTATTCTGAAAGCACTTTTTGAAGCGATTTATCAGAAAAGTAGTGCTTTCATTCGTGCATAACCAGTACCTATTGCGAAACGAGGTCCCGCTTTATTTTCGTGAAAATTTGTTTTCGTTGCGAAATTATTTAAAACGAAACACTCGTGCAGATGTGTGTACAGTAACTGTTTGTTGAAAAAAAGGCGGTTTAAATAAAACTAATCAGTCTGTGTGTTGTTTATTCCCAGAATCTCGGATCGCTTTTCCAGCCTCTTCACTCCATTGACAGCCACACTCGGGGAAACGAAGGTGTTACTACGGTCTCGCGCCTCACCAATGTGATAGGAAAATCAACAGCGGTGTTCGCCCTGTCAACGAGGCTGTCGGTCCTACATTTTCCTTGTTGGACAAGACGACGTACGAATGAGGTGTGGCACCCACGCAATGGAGCTTTTGTTGTTTAAAAGGCTCACATCATCTTGTGCTGAAAGTTTGTCACCAAGTGACATCTTACAAAAGCTACTATTTGGAAGTTGTGTTTTACACGATAACGGCAAAAAAGCATGGTTCCTTAGAATGCCTGTTTGCATTTGTTGTTTTGTTGTGAGCCTTCATTATGTCTCTGTAAACCACTTATTGTGTGGGTTTTGCAAACTCTTACTACGATTCTGTTTTCTCGTCACGACATCACGTTCTTCTTTTCAGGTACCACTTTTCATGGCTGCTCACGCTGAACAGGAACGACAACATAGCAAGTCAGAAGTCTGATTCCTCCAACCGTCACGACTTTTTTTATTTATTCATAATTATAAGGAATAAATATCGAAACATGCTGCCGATATCTGCAGTTTATTTTGCACGACATGACACTATGCACATCACAGTCACACATTTTAGTTTGCTATACTCATACCAGCATGTAAATTATGAATACCTCAACTACTACATTGCAAATCACAGATCATCTCTCCGCATTTTCTTTGTTACTCTGCTGGAATTGGCGTGTTTTTACGAGTTTCATTCCCATAAAGCTAAAATTGAACTATTTTTTTGCAGTCGCTGGGCACAACGGCAAGTATTATTGGCATAGCTCGGCACACTCACTCATGAGTGCACTCAACTCACACTCACTCACACTCATTTGAACGTGGTGAGTTGAGTATGAGTGAGTACTCATGCGTGTGAGTGGACGTGAGTGTGAACGTGAGTGAGTACTCATGAGTGTGAGTGGAGATGAGTGTTAACGTGATAGAGTACTCATGAGTGTGAGTGGACGTGAGTGTGAACGTGAGTGAGTGCGAGGGCTGAAAAAATTGTGGTGAGTGAGTTTGAGTGAGTACTCCCTTAAAGTGCCGACCTATGATTATTGGAGTTGCTTAAAATGAATACTTCACTATTTACAACAGTATCGCGCAAAAGTAGAGCAAGGGTCAATTGAGTAGCTTAAAATAGCCGTAGAGTCGCTTGACGCCTCTGTGGGTGTCGTTTGACCCACGTAGGAGCTTCACCGGCAAGAGCCGTCTGATTCCTTGGCATAAGAGTGTGATCCTTCGCATAAGAGTCCTGTCACTCTTCCTAAGAGGGATCGGGGACTCTCCTGAGCGCGCCGACTCTGACCCACCAAGAGAGTCACCGTTCCTCTTTAAAGAGACTCGTATACGTGGCAAGTCAGAACTCTCCGAAAAGAGTCACGCATACTTCTTTTTCTTAGAGTGTACGAAAAAATTTTCTGAGCTAATTGCTTCACCATTCAAACGTCAACATAGATTCGCCGTTCTTTACTACAAGTTTATTGAAAGGGAAAGCTACAATGTTCGAGCACCAGTCAGACTAACAATAAAAAAAAAGTGGGTGACCCTTAAGCTTCGCCTTTAACAGTTGAACGCGATAGCACGTTACTGAGCGTATTCCCGTAACACCACGTAGTGGGTGCATACTTGCTATGCACCCACTACGTGGTGTTACGGGAATACGCGCAGTAACGTGTGTGCCTTTTGTAATGGGTGGCCGGCTTTAAACCACGAAGTCGCTATGATGATCATGATGAAAATCTTTTTTTATTCGCTAAAATGTTCTGGACAAATTGGTGGGGTCCTCAGTCCAGGGCTCTACTGGCCTTTGCGGCTCGCTGGGCTTGGTCGAGAAGAGCCAACTGGCTCTCCCGATCCTTGCTAGCAAGCCAGGTCTCCCACTGCCTCGTTCGAGATGTCCCCAAAAGGGGATAATTTATGTTTTGGGGCCACGATTCGCATTCCCAGGTAATGTGGACGAGTGTTGGCCGTTCTCTACACCCCGGACAGCTGCGTGGGTTTATTGTGGGATTTATGTGGTGGTTTCTTTGTAAATGAGGGTGTGTGCTGTGACATTCGCGTTTGTATCGCCCGACGGCAATGTACGCTTGTACCACGCAATATTACTGTGATATTAGATGTATTGTGACGCATGTATACAGGACGCGTGTGTTTGTGAAGCTTGAGTTATTTTCACTGCATTTCTAAGCAGAGGAAGTTATTTTTAATGTATTTTTCGAGCATACGCGTGGCTGTGTGGTAGAACACCTGCTTGCCACAGAGACGGCCAGGGTTCGAACCTCACTCTGACCCGGAAATTTTTATTGTGTTTTATTTGCATCTTTCTCGATTGCTCTGTCACAGACAAGATTTTTCGCTCAGAACCAACGACGCCGACGCCGGTATTTCTGCGAAACGAGCTCTTTAACGCTATCGCGTTAAAACAAGTGTTTTCCCTCAAGCATTCGTGAGGCACATTAGCATACGTGCTCATGTCAGTCGTGCAGCGTCGTCTGCTTTGCCAGGAAAAACCAAGATGGCGCCAGCGGTTGCAATAGTACCTACAAGATGGTCCTGCTAATTCCTCATCTTTTGCATTCGTTTGCTTGTGGGTCACAAGGAAACGAGACCCTCGACGACCCCTCCTTTCCTTAACTATTGACGATGGCATTTCGCATTTTTGCCCCGAAGCAATATAAAGATTTATCAGTACGCTCAGACTGCACCCACGTTTCTGTGAATATATGCGATGGGCACGCACTGGTATGGTGCATCCACGCCAGTACGCCTTTTGACACTTTCCTGCGATTTGTCCCTTTGGTAGGGTTTCGGTAGAGGCCGGGAGAACCGCTATTGCCAGAACGAAAGCCTCCGAGAATAAGGGACGTTTCGTAACATTTTCTCGAGGGGAAGGGCGCATGCGCCATGGCATCATTAAAAGGCGGATTTAGAATCTTCCAATAGCTTCTCGATGTCACCGCATGAGCGCCACCAGTAGCGTTGCAGGCGTCGTACCCCGTTCTTGCGCAAGGTGATACAGATGGAAACTGTGGTTGCAAGACAGCAAGTGGCGAGCCACTGATTAGCTTACGTTTAATGGCCCAAAAGTGACTTGGGCTATGCTGAACCAGCTGCAGGCAGAATACTCGTGAAGGACTAAACATGCACTTTATTCCTTCGCCACATCTTCAATCAGTCATTATCAACTTGTACACTTTCACAAGTTTGGAAAATTGGCAAAGTGATAACCGCCTTCAAATCTGTAAATAAAGGTAACGTAAAGAACCACCGCCCCATATCTCTGACTAGCATTTCTTGTAAAATGCTTCAACACATAATTGCAACTAACATTGCGAAACATCTAAAAAATAACCACCACTTTTTCCCCAGCAGCACAGATTTAGAAATGGATTTTGTTGTGAAACTCAGCAACAAGATGAAGGTAGGAAACCCGAGGCACTGCGCAGACGAAAGTGAAAGTTTAAAACACGCACGCAAAAGGACGTTTCGGCTCCCACACGGGAGCCTTGTTCACAAGTAAAATGAAAACATGTGTCCGAGCAGTTTGCCTTATGTACGCTTGAATATATCACGCAGGCAGCGCGAATATACTGACGTTGGATAGCCATCGTTCCTGTTGACAGTGCGTGAAGTGGTCTGTATCACGAGCGATCCAAGATAAAGCCGTCGTGGCGTCGTGACAGTCCTTTTTCTCTAGCAAGAACACGAACACGTGCGTTCCCCCAGTTGATTGCGTGTCGCCCTGAAGCATGCTCAGCCAAAGCACTATATTTCACATTTTCTTTCTTTCCGCCAGAATTGTGCTGCTTGAGACGCCTTTCAAACTCACCAGTTTCAGCAATATATACATAGTCACAATACACGCATGGGACAATGTAGTACACCACACCGGGGAACTTCTCGTTGGGTAATCTGTTCTTCACATTGACAAGCAATCGTCGCAGTTTCTGGTCTGGAACATGTGCCACTTGAACGTTGTAGGAACGCAGAACATGGCTTAGAGTTTCGCTTGTTCAATGAATATGCGGTATCCCCGCGCGCTTTATTGAGGGCGTGCCATTTGTCTTTCGACAGCGTTCAAGAAGGAATTGGGATAGCCACAAGGAACGACAGACTGACAATTGTCGCCGCACCAAGCGTACGTCGGCTACGTAGTATCCTTGTCTTGTGCAGATTATCTGCGCGCGTCGCAGAAGCGTGGAAACCCGTTTGTTAAAAGCAGGTTGCATGGAATCAAAATGTAAGTAACGCCCTGTGTAGGTCGGCTTACTGAACACGCCAAACGACAAAGTGGGCCCTTTCCTTTCAGTGAGCATATCAAGGAATGGAAGCTCGCCTTCGACTTCTTCCACCGTGAAATGAAGTGCTGCTTCAATGCTGTTCAGGTGTGAAATGAACGCCTGAACCGCTTCTCTGTGAATGATGCAAAAGATACCGTCTACATAGCGGAAGAACATCTTCGGAGCAGGGCTGAATGAGGAGAGGGCTCAAATCGCTTCCATCGTCAAATTAGCAGTGGTCACCGATACAGAAGCACCCATTGCCGTTCCGTGGTCCTGTTTGTACAACTTCTTTTCGAAAGTAAAACCCGTATTCGACAAAGAGAACCGTAAAAGCCGAACTCGACAGGCGATCTTTCCGGTACATTTGCATCCGATTCTGGAGCGGTCTTGCACACATGCACAGCCAGTTCTGTTGGCACACCAACACCACACACCACAATACAGACGTTCCAATTTGGATACAGATATGATACTGGGTAAACGTAAAGTTCGAAAAATTAAATGCACGTGTTCACTACATAGTTACCACCCATGTTGGCTCATGCGTGGTTTTCTCACAGTGCCCTTTCCTTTGCATGTTCCCTATCCCTTTTTTAGTCTTTTCATTTCATTAAATCAGTTCTTAGATGCGTGTCGTCTGTGCCGTCCCTGTTTTCAACTTTGCAGCTCTGCCTTTAGGATCCAGTATGTTCCAACTAGCCCCCACACAAGCTCTTCTGGACGATTACTTCCTTTAAAATATAATTGATCACAGTGGTAAATTACCGCCACAGAAATGTTACTGAGCAATCAGGTTTACGTAATCGATTACTCTTGCGTTACTTTTGCGTGGCTGCGCACTCGAACATGAGCGATCTGAACAATGTGTTAACGTCATTTCTCGAGTGCGGTTACATTCCAATGGGTTCCTGGACACTACGGCTTGGTTGGCGACGAGCTGGCTGATAGTGAAGCAAGAGCGGCAATATACAATGCCCCCATGAACGCAAAAATATTGCGCCTGAATGCATCCAGGCGAGGATCACCACGATGTTGAATGCTTTGTTTCTACACTGTTGACGTGTTAGAAAATAATTGTGCTGTCGAAAGCTACGCCTAGGAAATTTTGCGTATATTTTACCAGTATTTTTACTTCTAATTAGCTTTTCCACAATAATACCTTTGGACACTTTATAATACCTATTCTATTCAGTCACAATAGCTTGAAGTCGTCAAGTTTCCGTGGTACAGGCATTCCCTGCATTTTATTTTAGATTCGAAATCATCTTATGCTCGCGGCAGTGTCCGTTCTGCGGCGTCCGCACCCATACTGCGCATGCGCCAGCTCTACCCCTCTCCTCGCGTGAGCGCGAGGAGGTGGGGGTGGAGGAGGTGGCCTGAGCGCTGCCTCCGTTTCGTTTCTCCTCTCCCGTTTCTCTCCCTCCACCACAGCTGTGAGCTCGTATATAATGCGGCGCGCGCTCCCTCCCTTGCACTCTCCTTCGCAACGGCGCTATGGACGCTCGCGAAGCTGAACGTAAACGACAAAGCCGACAAACGAATCTCGAAGCTGCGAGGTTGCGAAAGCGCCCGTTCGCTGTGCTTCCGTCATTCTCTCTCTGTGCAACGGTGTGCGAAACTACATGAACAACGCCGGCGCTAGTTGCAGCGGCAGCGCCACCGCCACGGAGCAGAGGAAGGCTCGGGAAGCCGAACGTAAACGTCAGCGTTGGCAAGCGGTAATTCAAACGCCTCGACAACCACCGTCTCAAAAGTCACATAAGAGAAACGGAAACTCGATGCGCACCCCCCGCGATGCTTTCGCATTCCACCATGGTGTCCCGTAGGGGGAGATGATGTGTAATTTTTAAATGCGAAGCATTTCTTAGCGAAATTCGACGACTTTGAGCGTATCTAGCTATCTATCTATCTATCTATCTAGCCGCCTACGACTTCGTGCTCTCCTGGCCGTATCGTTAATGGGATTTATACCAAATTTGGTATGGCATAACAAGACTGTATGACGAACATAAATGGCTGGTCATATCATGAAAATCATGACTAACTTGTCATGAAAAGTATGATTTACATGCCACGCTCATGGCGCGCTCGCGGCTGTTTCGTTAGCTTGATATACACCAAATTTGGGATTGAGTGACATGACTGTATGACGAACATAAATGACACGTGGTAATATGAAAATCATGACTTCATGAGCGACATGACTGGCATTCCACGTTCATAGCGCCCTCGCGGCCGTTTCGTTAGCTTGATATACACCAAATGTGGTACTGAGTGACATGACTGCATGACGAACATAAATGACAAGTGGTAACATGGAAATCATGACTTGTCATGTGCGACATGACTTGAATTCCACGCTCATGGCGCGCTCGCGGCCGTTTCGTTAGCTTGATATACACCAAACTTGGTATTGAGTGACATGACTATATGAGGAACATAAATGACAAGTGGTAATATGGAAATCATGACTTGTCATATGCGACATGACTTGCATGCCACGCTCATGGCGCGCTCGTGGCCGTTTCGTTAGCTTGATATACACCAAATTTGGTATTGAGTGACATGACTGTATGACGACCATAAATGACAAGTGGTACTATGGAAATCATGACTTGTCATGTGCGACATGACTTGCATGCCACGCTCATGGCGCGCTCGCGGCCGTTTCGTTAGCTTGAGATACACCAAATTTGGTATTGAGTGACATGACTGTATGACGAACATAAATGACAAGTGGTAATATGAAAATCATGACATGTCATGAGCGACATGACTTGCATTCCACGCTCATGGCGCGCTCGCCGTTTCGTTACCTTGATATACACCAAATTTGGCATTGAGGGACATGACTGTATAACGAACATAAGTGGCAGGTGGTAACATGAAAATCTTGGCATGCATGTCATCTACAATGCCATTTACATGCCACGCTCATGGTGCGCTTGCGTCCAGTTCGCTAGCTTGACATACACCAAAATTGGTATATCGCGACGTGACTGTATGACGAACACAAATGACAGGTCGTAACGTGCAAAACATGACATGCAAATTATGTAAAGTATAATTTGCTCCTTCCTGGCTGCTTCGAATTACATCGATTCCCACAGTGCGTGGGATCTGCCGGCTTTTTATTTCTTTCTTTCAATACCGCAGGGTAGGGCAAAAGGGGTGATCTATAGGGTAGCGTGGCTGTTAGTTTAACGACAGCAGGCGTATGATCGTTACAGTAGGGATTTTCCATTACATTCCACTTAGTCAGTAAATATTGACGAAAAACATAGCGCCAGACCTGGGAAACGTGCAGCTTCTGTGCTACGCGTGCGATTGGCGGCAGCAGCATTTTAAACGCATGCGTGAACGGTGAGGACCAAATTTTTGATTAAGAGTATTGTGGAGTCTGTTATTTGCTTCCCCGCATTGTTTCACGTCCATTAAAATCGCGTGCTATAATAGATCAGCATTCTGGGCAAGGTGGTAATTAATTACGACTGCGCAACAAAAGAACACGCACCCAGCGCAAATTTTCAACAAAATTTACTCTGCTACTCGACCTGTTTATGTATTCAAACAGTATGAAGTGTGCATTCGCGTACATGGAATAAAAATAACAGTTACGAGTTAAAAGATGCCGCCGTCAAGAAGATCAGCTCTTTGTTTGCGAGGGCCAGTGAAGGGGAAATAACGCACTTGTCATGCAATTTTGCAATCGCCTGAGCCTCAGTGATTCTGCGATTGTGTCCCATTACAGGACGCAGCTGAATCGCGTCCTGTCAACCCGCCGAAAGTGTACTTATAATTGCTATCGCGATCAAATGAAACTACCGTAGCAGATCGCATGGGAGGGTGTCGCAACTTCCCCGTTGGTCCGTGGTGACGCAGCAAACGCCTGGAAAGCAAACGACCCCGCAGGCGAGTGAGCCATAAAACTAAAGTCACTTCGACGTTTCCTGCTCATAACAGAGCATACAAACTGCAGCTCAGCACTGTTCTTCGGTACAGAACAATCATGCCAGCAGCGGAAAGCAGACCGCTGCCTTCGCTCCGCCAAGGGCCGAGTTGAGGATTTGCAGCGGCCAATACAAGGAGTGACGGGGTGATATCACAAGAATTTATGCGTGCTCAAACCTAATAGGCGCCAGGCTCATTCGCCAAACGGGACAGGCGAAAACACGGGTAAACACGTATAATGCAACTTTTATGCTCTGGTTTCTTAAAAGAGAATTGTGCGCGGCACTCGTCCTTTCAAAAGAAAGCACGGAAATAATAAGCAACAGTACACGCAATCTACTCTGAAGCAAGCTATAAGGATGAAATTGCGATCTGTTGCTTCAAACAAAAGAAAGCCGGAAAGTGAGGGAAGAGCGAGCAGCCTCCGCTCAGCACACTACTGCTACATACATGGCGGCACGTACATACATGCCCAAAAAACTACAAAGCGGTTAGGTGGGCTAATATTGACGTAGGATGCATCTTCAGCGCTTAATACATATATGCAAAGGCGGATAGACTGAGAAGAACAAAGAAAAGTAAGTTGGTTTGTGTTGAAGATCTTTGATCACATGGAAGGGACAGGCTTTGTACTGACTGATAATGCGCCAACCAACGCCTGAACAAGGACTGCGGGGCTCATAATATATGCCGAACACTCATCAGAAATGCACAGAAGATCCATTTTTAAGCCCATAGTTTGCTTCTTTTCTCGACAGTGCGATAGAGGCTGTGTTTAAACATTTTTCTAAAGCCATAGGCATAGGTGCGTACGTTGAGTGGCAGCAGCGCACACTTGTACAATGTGTCACACCACATGAATTGCAAAAGGAGTGAATAATGTGAAAACTTTCACCCATATCAGAAAGTTCCGCCGTCATTCTTCATCACTGTCGCCGTCTTCGTCAGCCACAGCAACAAAGTGTGCAGCTACATAGGTGCCAACATTGCATTACAGACTTGTCGTGGGTACTTTGCTAACTCGCATGAAGCGTTCAAAGGGTGTATTTAATGTCGGACACATGTATTTGCTCCATGTGGCTCATTTACCTTGCAAGAGTGCAGTCAGGCGTTCGCCTTGTGTCACAGGAGTAGCACCGGCCGAATTTTCACTTTCTTACGTCAAAAAGCGGCGTCTACGAGACGGCATTGTTCGTGCTTCTACTTGGCGAAAACGCGTGTTCACCAAGAAATTGGCGTGGATTCGCGTCGCGTACAGTAGTTCACTAAGCGGCGGGCTCCCAACATTACCGTGACCTGCGGGTGGTGCTCTTTCAATCTGTCAGTAATAATAATTGATGAGGTTTAACTTCCCAAAACCACCATACGATTATGAGAGACGCCGTAGTGGAGGGCTCCGGAAATTTCGACCACCTGGGGTTCTTAACGTGCACCTAAATCTAAGTACACGGGCCTCGAGCATTTTCGCCTCCATCGAAAATGCGGCCGCCGCGGCCGGGATTCGATCCCGCGACCTTCGGGTCAGCAGTCGAGCACCATAACCACTACACCACCGTGGCGGGTCAATCTGTCAGTAATGATTCTGTGTTCGACTTTTGACGTAGACGAAACACATCTTCGACTTGGTGTATCATTTCTCGCCGGGCGATAGGGTTGAGCAGATGTGAACATACTATAGGGAGTCCAGGCAGACAGTCAAGTCGTGAAGTTTCAAAGCAAAACAATCCCCTGCTTCGTCTATGTCGTCGCAGTACGCAATTGCCGTGCCCTTCCGGATGTGACGGCCCTCGCTGCTGAAGTTAGTCACGAGCACTTCTTGCCCATCAGCGCTAGCATTCCCCTCGCGAAAGAGACGCCTTGCATAAGCAACAGCGTAACTATTAAATGCCAAGCATTTCTTGGCGAACTTCGCCGACTGTGAGCGTATCTACCTATCTATCTATATTTCTATCTATCTATCTATCTATCTATCTATCTATCTATCTAGCCGCCTACGACTTCGTGCTCTCCAGACCAAATCGTTAATGACATTTATACCAAAATTGGTACGGCATAACATGACTGTATGACGAACATAAACGACTGGTCATATCACGAAAATCGTGAATGACTTGTCATGAACGGTATGATTTACACAAAATGGCCCTGGTGGCGCTGGGGCGGGGGGGGGGGGGGACGCGGGAGCCGCTCCGTAGAGTAGATGATTCCTACAGGAGAAAGTGGGAGAGGACGCGAATGCGCTGTGGGGATGTGGGACGCCGGAGCCGCTCCGTAGAGTAGAGGATTCCTAGATGAGAGAGGGGGAGAGGACGCGCGTGCGCTGTGGGGATGTGGGAAGCGGGCGCCGCTCCGTAGAGTAGATGATTCCTACAGTAGAGGAAGGGGGGTGAGCGTAGGAGAGCATAGCGGAGGGGACGCGCATGCGCTGTGGGACGCGGGAAGGAGGGACGGACTAAGCACCCTCCAAACACATGCAAGCAAGATCAAGGAATGGGGTCAACCTGGGCGACAGACACCACCTGGCTTAGCCATTGCTAAGCAGCCTCTCTGTGCTCTCGGCCATGACTCTGATGACTGTGATAGTAGGGTTGACGGCCTTCATATTACTACAGTGTTCTGGTTCGCATAATGGGTGCTTCCCTACTTCATGAAAGTGGCCGGACGCGGGACGTGGGACGCGGAGGGACGGACATATCCCCCAGCATAAGATGCTTCGCATCTAAAACTTCCCATCTCCCGCTAAAGGGAACCATGTATGGATGCGAAGCCAGCGGGTATATGGCTGGCTTGAGCGGGAAAAACGTCGCCGCTCTCGTTTCGCGGCAGCGGCCCGGGCGCTTATCGCGGCGCTGCACAGGAGAGAGATTGAGGCGCGCGCGCTCCGTCATTTTCATACCGCGGGACTACCGTGGCGCCCCCCAGCGGAGTATGCAGCTGTTGCACCACCTGTAGTTCTCGCCGCTCCGTAGAGGATTCCTAGAGGAGAGAAGGGTGGGGACCGCAGGAGAGGAGAGAGAGGGGGGAGGGGACGCGCATGCGCTGTGGGTGTGTGGGACGCGGCAGCCGCTTCGTAGAGTAGAGGATTCCTACAGGAGAGAAAGGGGGCGAGCGTAGGAGAGGGGAGAGAGGGGGGAGAGGACGCGCATGCGCTGTGGGACGCGGGGGCCGCACCGTAGAGTATAGGATTTCTAGAGGAGAGAAATGGAGAGGGGACGCCCATGCGCTGTGGGTGTGTGGGACGCGGGCGCCGCTCCGTAGAGTAGAGGATTCCTAGAGGAGAGAAAGGGGGTGAGCGTAGGAGAGGGGTTGTGGGACACGGGAAGGACAAAGCCTCCGCAAGCACATGTAAGCAAGATCGAGGAATAGAGTCAACGGGACGCGGGCGCCGCTCTGTAGAGTAGAAGATTCCTACAGGAGAGAAAAGGCGGGAGCGTAGGAGAGGAGAGAGAGGGTCTGTGGGACTCGGGACGCGGGAAGGAGGGACGGACAGAGCCCCCCGCAGCCACATGCAAGCAAGGTCAAGGAAGGGAGTCAACGTGGGCGACAGACACCACCGGTAGAGCGCGTTATTCTTTGCTTGCACCCACCACCTGCCTAGCCATTGCTAAGCAGCCACTCTGTGCTCTCTGCCATGACTCTTATGACTGTGATGGTGGTTGATGGCCTTATTGTACTACAGCGTTCTGGTTCGCATAGCTGGCTGCTTCCCTACTTTATGAAATTGAACGGACGCGGGTCGCGGGAGGGACGGACACAGCCCCGAGCATAAGATGCTTCGCAACTAATACATGGGCGTTCTAGCATCCTTCCTTTCGCGATACGTGTACGGGTCGAAACTAGGCTAGTTTTGTCGCCGAATCATATAGACCTTATTCAAAATTGCTGTCATCTGTCGGAAGTTCGGTGAAGCTACCGATTCGGCGTCATGTTGGAGGCTTGTGCCGAATCGTATTGCTGTCGCTGCTATAGCTTCTTGCTTGTATCTGCTTAGATAATAGGCAATCGTGGCCTAAAGAAGTCAGGCAAGTGTGTAAGGGCCTGTAGACGTTACCGACATTTCCTAGTTATGGTGACAGTTATTGCGTGTAAAGTTATTAGATGCGAAGCATCTCTTTAACTAGGCTGTGTAACGCTGTCCCTCCGTCCCGTGCGTGCGTACGAGCGCGCCGCAACGCGCTCCCCTCGCCGCAGGTGTTGGAGCGGTGCCAAGTAGGTCACGCCGCAGCAGCGCGCACTGCGAGGGGAGCGGGACGTCACTCTCTCCCTCGCCTGCCGCGCGCTCGCCTCGAGCGCTGTCTCGAGGAGACGCTGACTGATTGCGGCGAGGCGTGTCGACGCGCGCCTCTTATAGTCGCGGGAGACTTCAACGTTGACGTCAGCGGAGGAGGAGGAGAATGGCTCGTCGATTACATGCGTGACGTGCACTCGCTGAAGTGCGTGTCGGCGGAACGGAAACTACCCACCACGATAAGGGGAACGTGCATCGATCTGGTCTTTGCCAACTTCGACGTCGAATGTCTGCAGGAACCTCTCAGCGTGCACTTCACCGATCGCAAGGCCGTGGTAGTCAAGGCGAAACGCGCGCCAGCTCCGGTCCAGCGCCCGTGTCCACTCTGAAGAAACGACAAGACCTACGCCAGCCATCGCTTCAAACGAATCTTCCAGCGCTCACCGCAGCACCCGCGTTAGCGCCGTTCAACCCGTGACGCCACCCGTGCGCAACGGTGCTGCTTTGCATCCCATCAGGGTTCCCTTTGGGAAGATGGTGTAAATTTTTTTGCGTTTGTACCTTCTTCACAACGAGAAGGTACAAATTCGTCAGCGAGTCGCATGTAAGCCAGTCGTCTTGAGAATGAAGCTTTGCGTAGGCTATAAATATTGTCGGTCTATTTTCAGTGTAGCGAATAAAGCGATCTGAGCTATCTGAATATCGTGCGTGTAGTGAAGGATGGATGGGAAGAAGTTTTGACGCGACACGGCTAGGCACAGCAATGACTGGAAGAAAGGTCTGTTGACCCATTTCGAAGCTTATTTCGTAAGTAACAGCCTACGTCGGCTTGTTGTATTGTGCATCTCAATTTAAATAAAACGTGGTACTCTTTCTTTATTTAAAAAAGCCGGCAGATCCCACGCACTGTGGGAGTCGATGTAATGCGAAGCAGCCAGAAGGAGCAAATCATGCCTTACATTATTTGCATGTCATGTTTTACATGGTATGACCTGTCATTTGTGTTCGTCATACAGTCATGTCGCGATATACCAATTTCGGTGTATGTCAAGCTAGCGAACTAGACGCAAGCGCACCATGAGCGTGGCATGTAAATGGCATTGTAGATGACATGCATGCCAATATTTTCATGTTACCACCTGCCATTTATGTTCGTTATACAGTCAGGTCACTAAATACCAAATTTGGTGTATATCAAGCTAACGAAACGGCCGCGAGCGCGCCATGAGCCTGGAATGCAAGTCATGTCGCTCATGAGATGTCATGATTTCCATATTACGACTTGTCATTTATGTTCGTCATGCAGTCATGTCACTCAATACCAACTTTGGTTTATCTCAAGCTAACGAAACGGCCGCGAGCACGCCATGAGCGTGGCATGCAAGTCATGTCGCACATGACAAGTCATGATTTCCATATTACCACTTGTCATTTATGTTCGTCATACAGTCATGTCACTCAATACCAAATTTGGTGTATATCAAGCTAACGAAACGGCCACGAGCGCGCTATGAGCCTGGAATGCAAGTCATGTCGCTCATGAAGTCATGATTTTCATATTACCACTTGTCATTTATGTTCGTCATACAATCATGTCCTTCAATCCCAAATTTGGTGTATGTCAAGCTAACGAAACGGCCGCGAGCGTGGCATGTAAATCATACTTTTCATGGCAAGATAGTCATGATTTTCATGATATGACTAGCCATTTATGTTCGTCTTACAGTCATGTTATGCCATACCAAATTTGGTATAAATCCCCTTAACGATACGGCCAGGAGAGCACAAAATCGTAGGCGGCTAGATAGATAGATAGATAGATAGATAGATAGATAGATAGATAGATAGATAGATAGATAGATAGATAGATAGATAGATAGATAGATAGATAGATAGATAGATAGATAGATAGATAGATAGATAGATAGATAGATAGATAGATAGATAGATAGATAGATAGATAGATAGATAGATAGATAGATAGATAGATAGATAGATAGATAGATACGCTCAAAGTCGCCGAAGTTCGCTAAGAAATGCTTCGCATTTAAAAAAAAATATTTCACTGCTGTAGTCATCGACGTATGTTGTGTATAGCAATAACGCGCGATTATTAAATTTTAAACAATTGCTGCTGATACAGGATTTTTCCGAAGGTGGATCAGCATTCGGGAGAACCTGATATGTGCTCTTTATGGGGTATTAATTTTAAATAAATTAAGGGTGAGGGGGGGGGGGGTCGGGAGATCCGGGCTGCCCCTCTGAAATTGGTAGTGATAGCACATGAAATGCTTGAAAAATACGCATAGTGAATCATTACGCGTGCAAAGCATCCCACCAAACGCTACCTTGTTAAACTCTACAGTCAAAACAAACTACAAACAACACGTTCCATCGATGACATGCACGAGCCACATGGCTAGCATGTAAATGTTATCGCAACGTAATAATCAAAGTAATGCTGTGAACAGCAGCGCAGGAAAGCGCGAGTAGTCGCGATGCAGCCTTGAAGTTCGAACACGAAGCCGGTTTGTCTGTGCCTGCAACCACACGGCGTGAAAACTGTCTCGTTCTGGCATGACACGAAAGATTGTTCTCTGATGAGTGCCTATACATACAACATATCGGTTAAGAACGGCGAACTTAAACACGGCGTTAGTTGTAAGTAATAAACGGAGCAACGGAATGATCTGCCACTTCTCGTCGGCAGCGAGGAAATCTACCAACATGGAGATTAGTTTCCTGCAAACCTTTCTACGGCATCCCAATTTCCTCAATCTGAGCAACACGGCACAAGAAAACATGTCGGCATTGCCGTTCCTATCAGCCGCCACACGTTGATGCGTGCGCTGCGTGTGTGCACATGCGGAGCGCGCTTAGCCTTTAACATGGCGGAAATACGCTCGGCGGCCGCTAGATCGCAGCAAATTTTGCATAAGGTCCATTGTCCTCCTATCGTGACACAACCTTTTACTATTTGATCACCTACAGATATTTATGAGCTGGTCAACACGAGCATGGTTACGCTCTATAGAGAAACGCTCAAGATAACTGAGTGCCCTGGTCGTCTCATTGAAGTAGGGTAATTTTGTCGGAATATTGTTGCAGGCTTTGAACAGCCGACCTGCATTTACTCCACACGGCGGGGTGGGGTTCAACCCCACCCCGCCCCTAACTTCAGTGCAGGGCGGTTGAACCCGATCCCGCCCCCCCAACAATGTCAGGCGTAGGATCCTGGTGAAAGTATTAATAAACTTAAGAAACTCATAACTAGTCAAAGTAAATTAATTTTAATTAACCACGTTAGGTTCCCGGAAATGAACGATCGTTTATTCAGTGCAATAGTGATAAATGCATCACTCGGAAACAAGCCTGTTCCAACATAAGTTGCGCTGCACTGTGTCGGAAAGAAACCAAGGAATGCGCCCGCAAGTCGAACGCTCCAAAAGCTGGAACAATCGTTTTTTGCACTTCCTCTTAAATTTCTCGCGAGCTGACAAACCTAACCTGTCAGCGCGCCACGTTTAATGAGCATGATAATGGCTGGAGCGCAGGCTAAAGACAAGGATACAAGAGAGACACATTCGACACACACACAGCGCTACAAAAGCGCGTGCACGTAATGAATGATTTTGTGTGGGCATGTCAATGATGTACGCGTGTAGTTTATTTTATGGTTGTGAGAGTGTTGCACACGTGACGTCAGGCCCGTAGCCAGGAATTTTTTTCGGGGGGGGGGGCACTTGTTGAAAGCCTTGAAAAACACCCATTTTTATTATTTTTTTCTCGGTAAAACACCCCCTTTCATCCAAATTTCTGGCTACGGGCCTGCGTGACGTATGACGTCGTGGGAGTATATATACCAGCAGGATCAGCGAAAATAAAACAGTTGTTGAAAGTAGCACTGTGTGTGTGTCGAATGTGTCTCTCTTGTGTCCTTGTCTTTAGCCTGCGCTCCAGCCATTATCATGCAACAATACCAACAAGCCCAAATTGCCACCCTCAACGTTTAATGAGAACACAGCACCGTCTCTAGACACCGCAGAGCGAACGCAGGCATAAACACCGTACGTCTGTCTAATAAATATATTTCAGGTTTCATTACTACAGTTCACGCGGAAGAAACGTACGTCAGTGATAAGGTACGCATTTGGGCTGGTTGGTTCATGATTTCCAGTATAAAACAGCGCTAAAAGACGGGACGAAGAAAGGACACAAACCGACTTCCTTTGGGGCAACTTGGTCGTTCGACTGCCAAGGAGCAAACATCAGTATCCGGAGCAAGGTAAAGACGTCAAGATACTCGGAGATGCCTCAGTTCCGAAGAACGTCGCTGACCTTCTAAAGCTCGGGCCTAAATTTTGTGAGCACCCCGATTTGGACAAGACGGAACTACTCAGCCTCGTCAGAACAGCTGCTGGTAAAGCAAGGACAGATGAAGTTGACCGGTGCATCAGAGGAGTTGACTGCCTGCCTCAGCGGGTTAAAAAAGGCAACACGGTCAAGCTCCGCTCAGCGGTTGCTGTCCTTCGGGATGCCGGCTTGAAGCTGCTCCTGTCTGATAAAGAAGGAGGATTCGTCGTGGTGCCTTGTGGTCTGTACAAGGAAAAGGCAGACGCGGCCATTAACGGCAACTTCAACGAAGTGAAAGGAGTGGTCCTTACGAAAGTGAAAACAAGGGCTGTTCAGCTCTGCGAAAAAGCAGGACTGCGAAATTGGCATCATCCGTGAAGGCCTGCAAAGGAACCAGCCTTTCAGCGTTTTTCAGCGCCAAGACTCATAAGGAACTTTGCCCGTTCCGGGCCATCGTTTCTGAACGCGGAACCTGGCAGCGAGAAGTTGGTGCGTTCCTGCAAAGGTTTTTGTGCCTCCTTGACATCAACGACCCCTACCTCATAAGGACCCCAGGTACTGTTTCTGCCTATCTTCGAGATGACTGTCCAGTGGGTGTGAGTGCTTTTTCAGTCGATATCAAGGACTTATATTACTCGTTGCCTCAGAATGATGTGTGCGCCGAAGTTAGTAATTGCATTGACCGATACGGTGTTGTTAAGTTTCAGAACGCATGTGGAACCACTGTCGACAAGTTTTTAGAGTTTTTAAAGTTTTATATGCAATCCACCTTCATCAGTTTGGGCGATAAGCTTTTTATTCAGCGGAAAGGAGTCTGCATAGGCTCATGCATCGCCCCTGTTCTCAGCGATTTTTTACTAGCCAGCTATGACCGTAACCTCGACAGCAAGCTCAGACAGACTAGCACGATAAAAGTGATGAGATACGTGGACGACTTTTTAATTTTTTATAGCACTAACTCTCGTGACGTACAGCCTGCTGCTGGAATTTTCGACGTATTCCTCACGGAATTAAGTCCACTTGAATTGACCACTGAGCATCCCTCAGACAATAGGCTTCGCTTCTTGGACTTGGAACTCTCGTTCTCAAAAAACCATGTCTGTTGGGGGGTATGCGCCTAGGTCACAAAAGAGCCTTCTCCCTTTTTTTCTTCTGCGCACTCGAAGATAGTGAAGCGCGGCATTGCAAGGGCGTGCATGAAGGCGGCGCTTGAGAGGTCCTGTGACCACCAGGTTGAAGCGAGTTTTTCTTGTCAAGTAGCACGTCTGGAGCTTGCAGGTTTCCCAGAAACGCTTCTGACCAGCATCGCAGAAGGCCTCGTATCTGACTTTAAGAACAAGGGCTCAACAGCTGTTCAATCGGCGACACACCCGCAGCAATCAGTAGCGGTCATACCTTATGTGCACAAGGTGGCACATAATCTTAAGAAAGTGGTCAGCAGGGCAGGCGTCAGGTTGCTGTTTTCTGCTAGAAATAAACTTGGTAGCTTGTTTCAGCAAGTAAATCGAGAGACCAAGACGGAAAGGTGTAGTAAGAAGCACCGGCAAAAGTTTGTTGAATGTTGCGATGCTGTGGTGTATAAGATTCCACTTTCTTGCGGGCGTTACTATGTTGGTCAAACGGGCCGGTGTGCTAATGACCGCATGCGCGAGCACGCGAATAAGGTCCGAAAACAAGCTAGAGATAGTCAACTGTCTCTTCATTGTAATGATTGCGGTTGTGAGCCATCTTTTAAAGATTCAATTTTTCTGTCAAAGTACTATGATGAACGCGCGCGCCTCATCTCTGAAGCTTATCACATTTATAACGGCGGCGAGGCATGTGTTAGCCTACCGTCGATTTCCCTCCTTCCGAAGGAGATAACATTTCTGTCCAATTGAGTATTTTTGTTGCCTCTGCGCAGGCTGATCATCGATTTCTTTCTGTTGTTCTTGCGATTGTGGTGGAGCATATATATGCGGACTGGTTGAATAAAACACATTTGGTTGTTAGTCACCGCCGTGGTTTGTGTCCTTTCTTCGTCCCGTCTTTTAGCGCTGTTTTATACTGGTACGTCAGTGACGGGGGGCATAGCGAGAATTTTTTTTCGGTGAGGTACACCCATCCTTCATATATATTCGCGCGTGCGTTTGTGCGAAATCAAAAATTTTTCGAGGGGAAGGATACAGCACCTTAATTTGAGAATGGGTAGCACTACGACTTGCACAGAAAACAAGCATACGCAAAAATATGGTTGATTCCTCCGTCATAGGAACCGGTATAACACGAAAGTGAAACGTGTCCTTATAGAAGCAGTTAAATGTTTTCTGTACATTGTTTTCTGAGCGTCGCATTAGCGGCCTGCATCGTGAGAGCCTACATAGCGTGATCTTGAGACACGGAGGACAATCTTCAAACCAGAAGCGTAGGACAAATTCCATTATACAATTACGTGATTGCTGGGTTAATGGCAGACTTTAACTCAGTTATTGGTTTCCCAGTGCACAGCCGACAGTGACCACCGTTGAAAGTGGGGGGGGGGGGGCTCCGCCGCCCCCCTTTGCCCCCCGGTAGATACTCCTATGAGCGGAGCGCTGTCGCACGAGGAACAATGGGCTGGTAAGGTGCTGCTCGTCGAAGTCCTGAGATTGTACGCATGCTCTCTCAGGCGGTCGTTCAAACAGCGACCGGTCTGTCCAGGTTTTCAGACGAAGAACCAAGGCACGCCCAGTACAGGAAGGAAGCGAACAGAAAGGGAGATGCAGGGAGGTTAACCAGAAAGATTTCCGGTACAGGAAAGACAGAACACTTCCGTCATTCCTTACGTCCGCGGCGTGAGCCATGCGCTCAAAAAGATTGTGAGCAAAGCAGGCGTAACGCTCGTTTTTTTCGGCTCCCTGCGTAAGCTCGGCCGCCTATGCAAACAAGTAAACGCTGACGACCCCAAGGAGCACACGTGTATTAAGAAGCACAGGACGCAGCACGTGGAGTGCGTTTACAATGTCGTTTACGACATTCCGTTTTCATGTGGCCGCACTTATACTGGACAGACCGGTCGCTGTTTGAACGACCACCTGAGAGAGCATGCGTACAATCTCAGGACTTCGACGACCAGCACCTTAGCAGCCCATTGTTCCTCGTGCGGCTGCGCTCCGCTCTTCCGTAACTGTGAGGTGCTCTCACGTTATCGTCACAGGATCGAGCGCGAAATTAACGAAGCCTTCCATATCAAGAAGAAAGGGAACATGTGCGTCAGTGAGCCTTCACTCGCCCTCCTCGAAAAAGAGATTATGTTTTTGAGCTGTTAACTTGGGACTTTTCGACTCGTGGCAGATTCATCTTGCATTTCATCATTATGCGCACGTGATGGTTTCAGTTTCTTTTAGTTATGTTTTTCAGCTGTATATTTTCGGGTGTAATAAACTTACACACAGTTGTTCGTCAGCGCTTGTGTTGTGTGGTCATTCTTACTTCGTCCCGTTTTTGCGCTGTTTTCCCCTCAGTACACTCGTGTATTCAACTTTAGGCAACAGAAAAGGTTTTGTAGGCGAGAAGTTTTGCATCGGGTGGCGCGTTTTTTTTAGTTTGTGTCCAAGTAAGACTAATCTAATCGTTGCTTCATCCTACATAAAATAAAATGGAACATGCCCATACATTACTTATTCTCTAGATCTATGTTCCGACGCATGCGCGGGTACCAGCAGCAATACGAAGAAAATAGAAACCGCATCGCAGATGAAACAATAATTTGCACCTAGCTTTACGGCGGCTTTCCGAAAGCAGAAATTTCTAGTTAACATTAATTATTGCAAATTAAAATAGCCTTAATTTGTGCAAAAGAGTACACGATGCAAAATGACTGCTTAGTGCGCATCCTACTGTTCATCTCTCTGCTTATAGCTTTCAATAGCCACCGACACACCCCTAGTTTTGTAAGCTCATTGGTTCAGATTTAAACATTTTTCGAAGGTTTATGTGATCAAAGGCCATATAAACACAAGACACCCCGGAAGAGACAAGCCTAAACGGGTGCTACTTCGCCTGGTCAGATTTTTCTCTGTTTTCTACTGAGCTGGTCATCGACCTTCAAGAAACTAATATGTGAACAGTAGACCGCGGAGTAATCATTGGCTAAGCAGCTAAGTGACCATAAATCAAGCTCTTAAGGAGCACAACCAATGTCTCTGACGCTTAGAACGACATACAGTTGAGCTTGTTGTTACGGCGTTTGCGTTGTCCGGTTTTCATTTGTACCTGCATGAGCACACCTTGCATTCTTTTAAAATGCCTCTGACGCGCCCATATGTTCTCATTGTTCACTACTGCTGCAGTGTGGACCAATTTTCCACTGCACCTACTGATTTCTTCCTTTCATTCGGTAAACATGCACTGAAATGAATAAGCGCTTCATAAGCGCGCCTTTGGCATTAGGCAGAAGACAGACTCGGGCATTGACCAGCCACTCAGGAAGTTGAAAATAGAAGAAGTAGCGTAGTCACGCTAAATTCAGAATTGCTTGCACAGTGCGCACTGCGTACCTACAATATTCTTGCCGTACGACTGTGACACAAATTTCTAGGCACATGAGTCGCAATTTTACCCCAGTATGCAAATCCCGCAATGCAAGCACTTCCATTTCCACGCGTCGAAAGAACAGCTTCCCTGCGGAATCTCCTGCTTTGATACAAGCAGCCCTCTCCAGCTTAATCTAATACACGCCCGCGTTCTCACACTAAACAAACACGGTGACTGCACAAACCAAGTCTTTCGAGAAAGTAAAATAACACCGAATATTGCGTTGTTCAGGCTCGGTGTGCATGCTGATTCTCCGTGCATGCACAACGCTTTCCAAAATGCATTTTCGCCTTACCCCAAATATGCTAGATACAAAGAATTCCCAAATAAATATTGAAAAGAACCTTGCACTTACAGCTAACGGTATCCGGCACGCAGTAACTGCTGAGCTTAGGCGGGACCTGTGAGGCAGCAGCGTTGCCGAGTGCTGGCGGTGAACGCGACTGCCGCCAGACGAGCTTGCTCTGCTATCTCCCCTCGCAAAGGAAAAACAGATAGGCAACGTGTGTGTAGAGGGGTCTGATAATACAGCCTCAAGCAATGCGCTGGGAAGCGAGCACTCCGGCGCCGCAACGTGTCCGTGCGCACGCAAAGAATGTTCATGCTTGGCGGTCCCTTCGCTTGGTATTTACCGTCCAACTGATTCTCGTATTTACTGTTGACATCAATAAGTGCGCACTGCGACAAGATCTGCCACTAACGTAATCATAATCAAGCGTACGTGTGGCGCACCGTATCATCGTCTTTGTTTACGCGCCCGGAGTTGCCGCTATAGACCACTCCGGAAACCTGCGCGAATATGCTGTATTCCTGTTAACAGCGTTAACGCGTTAATGCCATTACATGAGGGTTCTACGCTAATGCTGGATTATTTTCATGAGAAATGTTTGTCGACCTAAGCTGCATTTCGCCTGAACGGATAGCCGGGCTGCACGTCACAGTGTGTAGTTCATAAAAGTATAAGCAGTCGCGGAGCACCTGACTACGTGAAGGCCTGATTTGGACTAACGGAAATGCAACATAGTGCGATGCACAGGGTCACCCACTCCTAGCAGGAACACGTAGTAGCGTGGGCGTGCTCCGTTGGGTGACAACGTTGCATGGTGCGGCCGCACATCGAAGCTAATCGACGCAGTCGCACTGGCATTGCGTGATCTCTTCTGAAGCGCTGGAACGCCGTGCTTGCTATCCTGTGAAGCACGCGTAACTACAAGCAAGCAGTAGCGATTGAGTGCGCCGCAACGGCGGGGCAAAAAAAGCGCGCTTCGCTCAAGTGCATGTTTGCGCAGCTTTCCCTGTACGATGTGAGTGTTTCCTCCTTCCACTGTTAATTGCACGCGTCTTGCAACTTGCTCCGGATTACTTTTTTTTGGTAATTTAGCACCGCAAAGCGACTGTTATATGAGAGACGTTGTAGAAGATGGCTGTGGACAATTTTGACAACCCATGGTTCTCTAGCGTTAACTGGCATTACGCAGCCCACGGGCGTACTTGAATTCCGCGCGCCCATGATAATTCAGCCAAGAGGCCGGGTTTCGGTCGCGCAACCAGAGTTGCCGTTGGTGGCTACTTTGCGCCAAATTCGGCTACTTTTACGATCCCCGTCTGGCGACAAAAATTTGCAGTTGGCGCCATGGCTATCTTCTGGCTACTTTTAAAGTGCTGATGTGGCGCATTAAGTAGCCATTTTTTTCTCATTTTTGCAGACGAAATATGCAGTTTTTAAGCTTTTCTCTCGCTTCAGCGGATGCGTACAGTCGTCCTTCACCCACCAGTAGGCTGGTGCGCATCGAGGCACCCTTACGCGACGCTAAGCGCGTCTCCAAATACGTAGTGCGGAAGTTGCGTGCATTGTGACAAACTCGTGGGACAGCTCGGTGCTCAAGCTTACCGCCGTCTATGGTGATGCTACGCGCACGTTTTACGAGTAATTTTGATGCGCAGTGCGTGTTCAACGTGTAAACGTGGGAAAACAGACATCTGCAACAAAATTTAGCTGGCCTGTTCATCTACAACCAGAATTTGGTCTGCAGCTTCAACGAAAGTCTGTTTCAACTTACATGTCCCTAGTGACTTGCTGGCTGAAATATTCTAATATAACATTGTGTCTGGCAAGAACTCATATTTCCTACATGAGTATATGTATGCGTAATGAATTTCTCATAATTCGTTCACTTAATTTATTTCCAACTTATCGGTGGCTTTCTAAGGTCTAACTCATTCAAAATGGTATTATTTATTGATCAATACTAAAGAATGTGCTCAAAATACCACTTCTGTTCCATTTCGCTACAAACTTGGCGATAATATTAAATGGCATGGCTACTTTGGCTACTTTTGGCTTGAGTTCTGGCTCCTTTTCAAGTCCACCCAACGGCAACCCTGCGCGCAACATTGGTCTCAATGTCCGTTGACAGTCTTTGTGTATACTAGAATACTAAATATCGTCCACCCTCTCCAGGCAGTTACCTAAGAAAACGCGCTTCATGCACGCAAAACAATGGTCCTGCTCTGTTCTGCTACATGATAATGCATAAATCCCCGTTTTCGTTGCCTTGCTTGCTCGTTATCTTGACACAGTGGTCCTACCGCTTGTTGCCACCCGCTACGTATCTTTTTTTCTGCTCCAACCCATGCTTCCCCGTAATGAAGTTACACTTTGCTATGGTCACCAGTTTAGCCCGCCATCGTGGAACAGCTTCTTGGTTCTTGATGTTCACAACTTCTGAATTCTTCTCTTTACCATCACTAGACTAATAGTAAAACGTCACGAACAGAAAAGTCATCGCGATGTTGATGCTTATGTGGAATTGAATCCAGACGACTCCTACAGCATCCTGCCGTTCACCACATCCGCCTTTTAACACCGCACGACGCGAGGCTAATCCATTGTTCTCTAAGTTGAACTCACGAGATCCACCTTGCACGCTATCCTACATATTTAGTAACCCCTCCCGAAGGTAGCCTATCACCTCACCGGTCTTTGCGTTATGGCTTCTCAAGACGACTGCAAAGCTATTGGGGTTCATGATCTCATGAGCTGGACACTCTAGTTTCTACTGGCGACGTACTTAGGAAGCTGCCGCTGCTTTTCAAGCTATGTGCTTCGTTTAGCGAGGAGAACAATGGTCGGATAGTTGTTATATCCTTGAGCCACAAGACGTTCTTTTCCTCGTGGTGTTTCGTTCGGCTGCGGTATCCTCACAATGTGGGGGGTTTAATTTACGTGTGGTTTCGTAATTTTAAATAACTTGGAGTGGTTGCCATTATCCGGAGCCATCTTCTATCATCATAATCATCATCATCATCATCAGCCTGTCTACGCCCACTGCAGGGCAAAGGCCTCTCCCATGTTTCGCCAATCAACCCGGTCCTGTGCTTTCTGCTGCCACGTTATACCTGCAAACTTCTTAATCTCATCTACCCACGTAATTTTCTGTCTCCCCCTCACGCGTTTGCCATCTCTTGGAATCCAGTCAGTTACCCTTAATGACCAGCGGTTATCCTGCCGACGTGCTAAGTGCCCGGCCCATATCCATTTCTTCTTCTTGATTTCAACTATGATATCCTTAACCCCCATTTGTTCCCTGACCCACTCCCCTATCGAAAAAAAACAGCGTGTCCAGTGTCTCCCAGTGCGTTTCAGCGCGCTGGGTGACACTGGAAACGCTGTACAGTGTGTCCCAGTGTACTCCAGCACGCTGGGAGACACTGGGACGCACTGTACAGCGTAGCCAGTGTCACCCAGTGGGCTGAAACGCACTGGGACACACTGTGCAGCGTCGCCCAGTGTCTTACAGCGCGCTTGGAGGCACTGGTCACACTGTACAGTGTCTGCCCGCACGCTGGGAACACCGGCGGCACATTGGAAAAAACTGGGCGCGCTTGATGGACTTTCTATAAGACTTTATATTGGATCGCGAGATGTCGAGAGTAAAATTTACCGAATATTTTCAAAATGTTCTGTCCTCTGTGCTACACATATATCTATAGCTCTAGTTTCGGTTAGGTGACGGATGTGCTTGTAGGCTAAAGCAATCATCTGTCGAGCGCGCGTGCGCTTTCCTTGAAGTGTGCTCGAGTGTCGTCAATGTAGTTTATAAACCACATCGAAAGAACTCATCATTCGCAACACAATATGGCAGTAGTATTAGTCTGATAATCAAGATCAACCTGCTCTAGCAGTCAGTCGTTCCCGCTTGTACACTCTTAAAAGTGTCCGTGAAATCGACAAACAAAGTCTACGTAATCTTGAAGGATGACCGTCCGTTTATTGAAATATACAAGTAACCACCCTAAATACGAAATAACATGCCCCGTTTTTTGAGGTACGGAAAGTCTCTCCTTTTAATGGGCCACTTGCAAAAGGTGTAAAAGTTGGCTTCCCTCTCTAATTAATGATTTAATTAAGTTCTAGTTAATGTGGTGGCTTCCCTTTAAGTTATTTTCCAACCAAAGGGCTCTGGTTACCAGGCTACCTTTCCAGACAAAGTTCTTTATAGGTATATGTATATATAGCACATTCTCCGCGTGCATAGGTTCCCTTCTTTAATGGTTTTTTTTATAAGAGCGGAGAACACTTGAGGCCTGGGCTGTCGTTATGGCATCCTGTCGTTGTCTCATGTCGCTTGGCGTCACGCAGGCAAAACTATGTATACCATAGCCATGTATAGTATAGCCATGTGTAGCAAGGAGGTGAGAGAGGGAAGTGAGGTTGAGGAGGGAGTGTACTGTCATCGTATGCTGTGATCTCATTTCGCTTGGCATCATGAATACAAAATTATGTATATCATAGCCATGTGTAACAAGCGGGTGGGAAAAGAATGTGATGGTAAGAGTGAGTTATGAGAAGATGATTATGAAGGCAAGGAAGAGCGGTGAGAGTAAAGTACAACACACCCATGTATGGCGTCCCACAGGAAAAACTACGCATAGCCTAGCCATGTATAGTGTGGTATAAAAAGTGTGCGGGAAAGTGAACTGAGTGTGAGGAGGAGAGAAAAAAAGGAGAAGGGGAAGGGAGAGGGTGAGGTAAAGCATAGCCACGTATGGAGTCACGCAGGAAAAACCGTTTATAGCATAGTTATGTGTAGTATGCTGTAGTAAGGGCACGGGAAAGGGGAGCGAAGCTAGGGTGAGGCGGATGGGAATGAGAAGAGGAGAGGGTGAAGCATAACAGAGCCAGCGTTGTATAGCATTGTCGTATGTTGTATAGTGTAGCAAAGGGTGGGAGGAGAAGCAAGGGTGAGGAGAGGGAAAGTACGAGGGGTAGAGCATAGCATAGCCGTGTGTAGTACAGTATAGCAAGGGAAGGAGAATGGAAGTGAGGGCGGGGAGGAGGGAAAGAAGGAAGGGAGGGGATAAAGCACAGCATAGCCATGTGTGTCATGAAGGCACAATACATGTCAAGCAAAGTAGAGAAAGGGTTCGGGAAAGGGAAGTGAATGTGAGTAGAAGGGAAAAGAGAGGGAAGGTAAAGCATAGCATCGTTATGAGTAGTAAGTGAGGTCGTTATGAGTAGTAGAGTATAGCGAGGGGGGGAAAGAGAACAGAAAGCGATGGGGAGTGATGTAAGGGTGAGGAGGAGGGAAAAAATGAGGGGAGGGTAAACAGCATAGCCATGCGTAGTACCGTATCGCGAGGGGGGAAACATAAGTGAGGGGGGAAAACTAGGGAAAGGAGGGGGTGGTAAACCATAGCATAGCCGTGTATAGAACAGTATAGCAACGGGGTGAGAAAGTGAATTGAGGGTGAGGAGGATAGAAAAGAGGAGGGAAGGGTAAAGAATAGCGTATATGCGGGTGTAGTTTATTGAAGAACAGTGCGATTGAGTGAGGCCGACACAGGGGTCAAAGCGAAATATAGCTCTTAGACTCATTGAACCTTTGTTATTCTGTAAAGTGCATTCATAAAGAGACTGCCTGTCAAAGACCACCTAGTGGTGGAAATACAGAGAAAACCTCCTATATATACAACTCGGGTAAATCGAATCATCACTTGCATAGCACTGTTTTCGAATACGACAATGCTTTAACGTCAATTAATATGAAGATTTACAGCCACATCGAACAAAATTAGCCGGAGCATTTGATACATCAAATACACCGCAGCGCATGAAACGCCCCAAGAAGTCGGCTTTCCCTCTCAAGAGCCTGTCTTTTCCTCACGGGAGGGGACTTTCCCGCGTGTCCCCGGGTGACCAACTCCCGTATTTTTGTGAATTCGATATATGTGGTTTGACTATCCGTGAATGCGATACAATGAATTCTCGAAGAGAAATCTACTGTGTCTGCTTTTAAGAGTGTGTGATAAAGTGACACCAAGATTTTCTCGCGCGTCATCGACGAGACTTCGAACATCTAGCTAAAGGTATACGCTACATAAATATAAAATAAGTCGTCCTGAGAGGTACCAACAAGTGAAACAGGCGATGTTCGTAAGAATAGGCGTGCGCGGGGTTCACCTTCAGGGGAGGGGGGGGGGGGCGAAGGTTCGTCGCAGTGCCCCCCCCTCCCTAATATGTTCGTAAGCAGAGGCGTGCGCAGGGTTCACCTTCAGGGGAGGGGGGGGGGGGCGATGGTTCGTCGCAGTGCCCCCCCCCCCCCCCTCCCTATTATGCCAACATATGAGGCTGGCTTTGCACCCCCCCCCCCCCCCCCCCCTGGCTCCCCGGGAGGCAAGCCTGTTTGTAAGTGCACCCGTTCGTTTCTCCAACCACAAATGCACCGGACCTACCGCACTTCCTCCTAACCTCACCAACCAACCTTCGCAACTCCATGTTTCGTTTGTAAAAGTTCGTCGTTCTCTTTTTTCGAGCCATCCGTTCTCATGAAACTTGTATCTCCAGCTACGACTGATTATTACAAATGAAAAAAAAATATGGGCGTTGGAGGGGGGTAGCGATTGACACTTCGCGATAAATATGTACCGGTGCGCTTCTCGTTCTCTCCCATCGCTATTTACGTCCCTTCAGATAAATATGTTTTGTGTGCATGCGCGCCTGTGTTCTTTCCGTGTTTCAAAGCCGCTAGGCTAAGCTCGCGTTTGACGGAAGGGGAGCAAGGTAGCAAGGACAGAACGGGGACGATGGTCACAGCCGGTGAGATTCAGCGTGTCTCGAAGCATCACACAGGTCAGCCCGACAAGGTCAACAGGGTGGCAAAAGAGCACGATAAAGAAGGGGAGAAGTGTGAAAACAGATAGCACGAGGAGGCTGCGCTCCGCAACTCAGTTCAAATCACCCGCTGCACTTTAGCCAATCACTTTAAATCAAATACTGCGTGCGGGACCATGTTTAGCACAAAAAGAAACAAGTAAAAAAATAAGTTTGCTCTATGCTTGTATAATGTCTGTTGATATTATGTGTGTTTATTATTGCTGTCAGTCATCGACTGGGGATATACTGTATTGTAACGTGCATGATCCAATCACTTCAAACCAAAACCACACGTGCGGAACTACGTTAGAGTGTCCAAAGCGCAGCGCAGCGAGAATACATGGAAGGAGTGAGGGCCTTTCGCGGTGAACACCCGCGCCGCGGCGCTGCCGTGCAAGACCCGTGGGCTTTCTCCGAGGCGGAAGCCGCGTCAAAGCAGCGAGCGTCTGCTACGTGCCCGATATTTGGGCCGCTATTAGCCAACATTGCGGTAATTTGGGCAATATTTAATATACGTCATTGCAATATAACACTGCAGCGACTCACTGCATAGAGAACGCGTTTGTGTGTTTTGAAACGGGGATTTTGTATATTTCCTTTCAGCTCATTTGTCACCGCTATCGTCCGCACTTACGGGCCCGTTTCAGCGAAGCTGCTTAATTCAGTCTCGTGTGGAATGACGAACGTAAATGTGCTGCAGAAGAGAATAAGCTGGAGATCACAAAGATAACCTCGAGAATCAGCGCAGCACATATACGCTCGTAGTAAATGGCTATCTCATGCTAACGCGATTGCACCCTTTATATCGTTTCTTTAATTTCGCGCGTTCAATTTGTTTTACAAGGCTGCCTCCCGTACTCTGCTGTTTCATGCGACGCCTTTTCATGCGAAACGGAAGGTGTCCGTCGTCGTGGCTGCAGTACCAAAAGCAAAAATAACTCGCGTAGCTCTCGCGACTCGTTCACTTGGCAAGTTGGTATACACGAAAATTGGCATGAAGGGGCATGAATGTATCACTAATTTGACATGCTGATCATTTGCGTAACGACCGACTAATGATAATAATATGGCGTGTGGCGCGCAAACCCGCTTTCTCCAGCGAGAAATAATTCTTGAGAATGCGTGGTCTGATGATTTGTCTCCGTCAGGTGATGAAAACATGATCATCAGCAATATCGATCTCAAGACTCACCGACACATTTTGAAGATCTGACCACTTAAGTAAAATACATGAAAAAAAAAGAACTCGCACGGACCCTTATGCGTTCGCCTAAGACGACTCGACAGCGAAAGCCATGTGCTTCTTTTTCTTCATTCGATGCCTTGATCCTCCCCCGCCCCCCCTCCTAAAGCTTGCTGCACCTTATGTGGTTTTGCACTGCCCCCCAGGATTGAAGGCATTGGAACCTCACCTAGTTTTACATAGCCTCCGTGATTGGCCCACGGATCATGGAGGCAATGCAAAGTTACCATGTCATGTGATCACGTCATCACATGACATCCCGATGAATGACGTCATGATGGCTTCATAGTGACGTCATGATACCGTCACAAATTTTGCCGATCTGCGGCGTCATGGTGACGTCATCACGTGATAATTTTTTGCAGCGCTAGTGTTGACGACGCGGGACGCCGACGGTTAATTAATGTACGTGCTATACGAGGCATCTAAGGCTTTCGCTTTAAACAAAACAGGACAAACCAAAGTAAATGAATCGATAACAGTGCAACATCGTGTGGGCCTCACTTCATTTTACCAGCGATCGCCCGAAAACAAATGCGATTCTCAGCTCTGATTACACACGTCTGTAGTACAAAAGAGGCTTGCTTTTACCCGTCTGGCCATTTCTTCATATATATATATATATATATATATATATATATATATATATATATATATATATATATATATATATATATATATATTAAAGAAATGACCATACACGCTGTTTCAGTACTAGGGAGCTTCAGCACGAAAGCGTGGTGGACGCTATATTGAGCTCATCAGGAACAAAGCGGGAAATTGCGGCCGGGTGCCCTGTTGACGCGCACTTCATTGCCGCGGGAACAATTGCATTTCATGTAACTACTCGTCTACATTTTTTCGTAAAAGTCTGAACTACGCGAACGCTAACCGCCGAGAACCTTGAAAATATATGAAGTGGAGAATGAGGTGTTTGAAACTGTTTCCATTTCGTATGGTGAAAGCTCGAAGAAATGCACGTATCTTGAACGTTGCATACTGACGTTCAGCAATCCCTGTAGATGAAAAAAAAGCCGACGTGTGGGGGACCACAGCTGGCTCCCTAACCACTAGTCTCGATAAAGCTGTCTATTATATATATATATATATATATATATATATATATATATATATATATATATATATATATATATATATATATACTTTAATATTTCATATTGTGGTTTTGGGACGTTAAACCCCAACAATTATTATTATTGTTAATATCCGGATATTGGTACAGCATTTTTTATAATACGTCTTTTGATGCACAAACTTGGGAAATAAAGTGAGTTTACTTGGCATTGATTTTCTTTCAAATGCCGGGATTCAACACAAGCGTTGCACTCGGTGAACCTTGCACGCTACCTCAGAAGTGAGATTAAGCCAAAAGTATTGCGGTCGTTTGGCCGTCTCTACTCTTTCTTTTATTTCCTTTACGTCTTCCCGATGTGCTATGTTCATAAGTTCATAATAATATAGTGGAGGTTAACAAATTGTCGAATAAAGCGGTGTGCATATGGCTAGAAACCCACTGGCGACAATAAGTAAAATACTCCCTACTGAAAAAATCCGCATGCCGTCATACGGAAAACATACGGATTCCGCATATTTTCTATATAAAATATATGGATTTTGTACGGACGTATACGGATGTTTACGGTAATTGTAAGGAACGTACGGAAGTATCATATGGTGCATAAGGAATTCCGTATGGGCGTACGGATGTAGCCTTAAGGAACATGCGGATGCCGTATCTGTTATACGGATAGACTCATACGGCGATGCGGAATATACGGAAAGTATGATACGGAACATGCGGAAACCGCATGGGATACGGAAAGAACAAACGGAATCCGTATGCGCTATGCGGAAAGATCCACGTGGCAATAAGTAGTATACGCAAAGCATGCTGTTCTACCTGAACCCATGACCACAGGCGAGTGCACGAGGGGGGGGGGGGGGGGGGTCACCCACCATGGAATTACGTTACATTCCACCGCGGCGCGCCGCCACCTACGTTGGGCTTGTCTTTCGTGGCTTGAGGCGCTCCTGCCAGTGTATCGCACGCTGCCGCGTCTAAGCAATTGCGCTTGCGACGTTTACTTGCTGCTGCGATTCTTTACTCATATACCCGTGCAGTGCCGCGTGATTTGCAGTGCCGCGTGAGATCTGCTGCTGTTTCTACATTCTCGTCATATCTGGCATGGTCAATGGCAGCAGGTGTGAACAAGTGCATGTGTTGTGGCGTGTGTCAGGGTGTCGTGTCATCTGACCGTGTGCATTGATTATGCTTATTCTGATTGGTGTGTGCCCGGGTGTCGTGTCGCCTGACAGTGCGCATTGTTTGTGCTTACTCTGCGTGTGAGAACTGCCACTGTTTCTACATTCTCGACACATGGAGCATAACCAGTGGTGGCAGACGTGAACAAGTGTGTGTGTGGTGGTGTGTGCCAGGGTGTCGTCTTGTCCGACAGTGCGTATTCTTTTTTGCGTGGTGCATGCGAGGGTGTTGTCATCTGACAGTGCACATCGTTTAGGCTTATTCTGCGCGTACATGTGCAGAATAAATATTACTCAGTTTACTTTGATCTCTCGATTAAGCTGTCCTCCAACAAGTTCTGACTTAATGGAAGACCTTGTCTGCATTGTATGGACTCGCTAAACCAAAATCACTATGGTATTATGGCATCCATAATACCATATTTCCGTATAAATGGAAGCCGTATATACGAAGGATACGGATCCGTATAATCCATATATATGGATTATGCGGATATGGATTATGCGGATCCGTATCATGCGGATCCGTATCATGCGGATCCGTACCATGCGGATCCGTATCATGCGGATCCTTAATACCATAATTCCGTATGTACGGATCCGTATCTTCCGTACATACAAATTTTTTCACTAAGGTAATGAAGCGGTCACTGCGCGTATTTCAGCTGACTGCGCGTGTAATTTATCTTTTTTATTACTCTTAATTCTTAGATGCTTGATGCTATTGGCCGATTCGCCGTGCGAAAAAGGTTTCTTTTCTTTCCTTTTTTTGTGCCTGTTCACTTTGCTCGTTTTTAAGAACGCACCAACGTTCTCGAATTCCATCACTGGAACTAGGTCACGCTGATGCCGCTTGACACACGAGTTTTTGCAAGCTATTGTTGCCCTCGCGCTAACACAGCGCTTAAATATGGGTAAGCTCTATTCCCCACCGCATTATAAAGCTAAGTAGACTTCTAGTGCCCTGTGCGAAAACTCAGCGCAAAAAACAGCGCGTATCATACGCCCCTCGCATTCCGCGCGCTCCCCGAGCGCTGAAAGCCTACAGGTGCGGTGCAGCAGCGGCGCGGCGCGGCAGTTCACCGCAAAAGGCCCACGCGGGAGCCGGCGCATTGGACACTCACTACGTTTAGCATGAACAAGAACATGTCCGGACGGCGCTGCCGCGTAAAGTTCCGCGCTTGTGTATTTGCGGTGTTTCTGCATATTATCAGTAGTCGTCTTCGTTGTTCGTCGTCGGCTGGAGATCTATCGCGTGCCGGATGGAACGGGCGGCCAAAGTTGTGCCTAGATTTTGTGATGGTGTTCTCTGGTGCCTCGTCGTAGCGGTCGCAGCCTCAACGGACTCGTAGCTTTGTCTGCGCGCTCAGTGCTACGTGATCGGCGTGCTTACCACGTTTCTTGACTGCGCACGTTTAATGCGTGATTCAATGGAATGCACCTACTGATACAGTCCACGACCCAGTGCCTTGTCTGACGACGACGGCGATTGTAAAGCACAAGTGTGCGTGTCAGCGGATACGTGTAGGTGAGTTCAAGAAAGTCGCCAAAATACGTAACTATGTGGCCTTATTGCGTGGCGACACTTTATGCAGGTAAGGCAGCCCGGGTGGCGTGTTCACACACCAGCGATGATTTGCAAGAACAGGTGTCTGATAGGCAAGTATGGATTGTGCTACAGGTAGTATATTTGCTTTTCTATGATGTTTGTTTTACACTTCTAGGGAGTGGTTGCTGTGTTTCCGTCATTCAAGTTTTGTGTTGCGCCGTTCTTCCTCGGCTGTGTTTTCGGTGAGATCGCGTCCGCCGCGGTGGTGTAGCTGTTACGGTGCTCGGTTGTTGACCTGAAGGTCGCGGGTTCGATCCCGGCCGTGGCGGTCGCTTTTCGATGGAGGGGAAAAGTTAAAGGCCCATGTATTGTACGATGTCAGCGCACGTTAAAGAACACCAGGTGGTCTAAATTTACGGAGCCCTCCACTGCGGCGTGCTTCATATCGTGGTAATGGCACGTAATACCCTAAATATTATTATCGCGAGATCATCGCGTGAAGCAATTGATCGGGCAATAGCCTCTCGCCTTAAAAAATGGGCCTGGTTTTGAACTTTCAGTGTACTGGTCGCCCCGTACATTTTCTGTGAGGAAAATGCAACGGTAATCATAAATAACATGAAAATCAAGTACAAAGCAGTAGACGGAGGCGCAGACAGAAAAAAAATGCTTGTCAAGTTGCTCAGAAGCGTAGGTATTTCTGGTTGCGTCGCCATCTGCCATGCTGCATATGTTTTAGCCATGACAAAGAGCATAATTGCTCTATCGTGAGGCTGGGCAAGGTCAGTACGCGTAGCACTTGGTTCAGGGGTTTCAAACTCACTTCGACTGCTGGGCTGCAGTCGCCAAATTTAGTCTCATCATTTAGTCTCCCTGAAATTCAAGGACAATGGAAAAGGTGGCAGCAAAAAGGAGGGGCGGGGGGGGGGGGGGGAGTGAAAAAAAAATGTCTGATAACATTGCCATTTCACGATGGAACGCATTTATTTACAGAATGGCCCACCAACCCAACTGCCGAGCAGCACGCCTACCGGCCGAACATCCGGAGTGACTAGCCCATGTCTGTGTGCAGCTTGACACCGCCTAGCATGCGTCAGCCTTGGTCACCATCGCCACGGTCCTGGCAACGGTTTCATCTACGCCCCCCGGGAAACTAGCCAACAGGTGTGGTTTCTGGACGTACTGATTTTCACGAAAGTACCCCGCACCTCCACCACACTTGCGCCGATAGAACGCGTTTATTTACAGAATGGAGAATGAATGCAGAGGTGTAGCACTGTTTGTTTAGCTGTTAAAGATACAAAACAGTGAAGTAAACACCCCAATACGGGGCACCAAAACCCATCACCAATATAACCTATAGGAGACCAGAATTGAGGTGCCGATAGTGAAGTATCATGTCTTTATTTTGAGGTAATGTTTAAGCATATGGTGTCCACGTGCGGTACCTTAAGAAAATTTCTTGGACCGGTCTTGCTGTGTACTCCATGGACATATTTACTAAATAAGTGAAAGAAAATATGGGATGAGGACAGTCTTACGTAAGCTGGGCTGCCGACTAGAGATACACAAGCCGTATGCTTAAGACCTTTGATTTAGTTGGGCAGGAAAATTAAGGGATGACAATACATTTGTGCTAATCATTTTATGTGCTCGTAGTAATAATAAGGGGGTGCATATTTAATTTGCAAGCTTAATTGGAAGTAGTACGGCATATATATATAAATTATCATTGACAGAAATGTGTGCCACTATAGTTAAGTTTATTAAGCTAGCGCTTGTTTTGCTTGTTGCTGTATTTGCCTGGGAAAAAACGGTGTCAAATTATTAGTCCTGCCATTACATGTCTGTTTGATGAACGAAACGTGTTCTTATACCAGTTCTTTTAATAGTGAAGTAGCACTATTGCAGAAGCTTCTTATCATAAATGGTTTAGGCTGTAATGGTGTATCAATGACATTACTTTGATTGTGTGGTACTGTAGTTCTCCCTTTCCTTTGTGCTTTGCAAAGAAGCATGAAGCCAAAAGGTGGGTCTTATTTGCAGTATTCACAACCAAGATGTTCATTTAGGGAAAGTGGTTACAGTGCTGAATTAGTTTATGCATTTGTTAATTGGTGAATGTCATTTCTGATATGTGAACACGTTTTCTGATCACAAAATTCTGGACAGTGTGTTTACTGATTTTGTGACATACCAAGCACTGTAAAATTAGACTGACGAAACAAGGGGGGATGGATTAAGGCCTCGTTTTCCTTGTTAGACACAACCTACCAAATCGAACAGTTAATGAAGCCAAGGAAGGCATAGGGGAGATTATTTTAGTTTTTAACTGTAATGTGGTAAATATGACAAATTGAAAGGAATTAAAGTAAACGAAAGACACACCTTGCTGCTGCCAAGGAATGGATCTGAAACCTCTGGGTAGTGCATCTGATGCTCAATGTGGCTACAACAGTGGTAGATGTCTCATCCATCCGAGAACCTCTATGTGTTTAATCTGAACAGTACATGCTAGTGCCACTTGTGGCCATTGGCAGCTGGCCAATGAACCCTCGCATGCTACCTGAAGCCATCAAGTCTGCCTTGACGCGACCCTCTAGCGATGAAAGAACGAAAGAAGCGTAGTGAATTCAGGGCTCATTAAATTAGACACACTTGTAGTGAACCGGACGAGGCATGTGTATTGACTTTAGTCGAACAAGGTTGATTTTTTGAAGAGTTTAAATCTAGGCATGCTGGCAAAACATACCCAAGATTTAAAACCTTGCAAGAGCAGCAGAGGTGACAGAAAAAATAAGTGTTTAATGTTTCCTGTACCCTCTGGTTTCTTACACTTCTACAAAATCTTGAGCTATCTTGAAATCGTCACATTCATGATGAAATGCCATAAGGTTGGCTCATTACTATCCATTGTGCACATAGAGCACACATTAATTTATTTAATAATGTGATGAGAGTGCTGATGGAGCTTTTATGCAAATTACTTTTTGCAAGCTGCGGTTCATCCGTTTTTTAGTACTCAAGTGCAGGCAAGCTTGACATAAAATCCATAGCTACATTTGTCTGCAAAATTCATTACTCCACTAATACTTGCTTTAATGCATCCTGAGCTCATCATGCAAGGTCAAATTTTTGTATATCAACATATATACCTGTGTTTAGCTATCATGTTTGTATGTACTACTTGCGTACTGTAAGGCCTATATTCTGCAGAAGCTGATGGAATGTTTTTTGTGCATGTACCCAGCGTAGACAACTGAGCATTCAAGGGACTAAAGCAGTGGACAGCTTGCTGTGAAATAGCGGAGCATTCTTCGTTAGGTCTGGACAAACCCATATTAAATGGTAGGTATTTGTTTCCATGTCTACAAATGGGCAGTTCGGCCATTTTTGACCAGTCTAGAAGTGAAGTCGAGAAGGCAGTTCTTGGCTTGTTGCTACATAATGTGAGGAAAACAGGGCACACTTAGACATTGACGGAGTCAGCAGCATGACACAAGCTCTATATATAAATATTTATTTGAAATAGCAGAGAAAGTTACTTGAAAGACGTGACGAAAAGTTCGAAACAAGAAGTGACAGAAAGAACGCCAACCAATAAACCTAGCACTGCAAGAAGCAAAAGTGATCAAGCGCGCGTTGTCCTGAGCCTAAGTAGAAGGTGAAACAGACTGGAAAGGGCCCACTGTAGAAGAAATGAAGCTTAATAGTACATTTTGTTGGGCCAGTTGATGCATCGTTACTTGAAAGACATGCGCTTGATTGCTTTTGCTTCTTGCCGTGCTACATTTATTGGTTGGCATCCTTTCTGTCTCTGCTTGTGTCTTCTCGTTTCTAACCTTTCGTCACGTCTTTCAAGTAACGATTCACTAACTGGCCCCAACAAAACATACTATTAAGCTTCATTTCTTCTACATTGGGCCCTTTTCAGTCTGTTTCACCTTCTACTCAGGCTCAGGACTACGCGCGCTTGATCGCTTTTGCTGCTTGTCGTGATAGGTTTATTGGTTGACGTTCTTTCCGTCTGTTCTTGTTCCTTCTCGTTTCTAACTTTGCGTCATGTCTTTCAAGTAACGATGAACCAACTGGCTCAACAAAACGTACTAATAGAAAGTGATGAATAGAAATATGTGAGTCAGAGTGCGCATATCACACAGGTGTGACTGCAAGCGACCTGAAATCGACACGAAAGAGTGTGAGTTCCTTTTCAGACAGACTAACAGAAGGCGTGCTAGCACAGGTCCCCAGCCATTCCGTCCCAGGCACACTACTGTTGCAAAGGCTGAAATGTTTCTAATGGGTGCTCAACACAAGAGGTACATCGAGAGCAGTCTTCAGATTATGCTCAATATCATGCATGTAAGCCACTACAACTCTGCTCGATAGTGCGGGCAGATAATATGTGAAGTAAATTTTCGACCACTGCTACCTGTAGATTGCTCTGATAACCAGCTTCCACAAAGCGACATGTTCTTTAGCGCGAAGACATAGATATCCAATGCCCTCTACATGTTGTCATTTCTGAGAAAGCAGAATGTCAAAAATCGGTTTTTAGCTTCTTGCAAAAAAAACTAAATCCGCGGAAGGGTAATGATCCTTTTCAGGTGAAAGATTCTATCCAGGTTTTGGATTATGTTTGCGCTGAACAAATTAGCTGAAATTCAATTGCATTTTCCATTGACTGTAAAGATCGGCATTATTCTTCAACCCACTAGAGTCTAATATAGTTCTTTGAATATTCTATTGAAAAGTGCGGTTCAGTAACGTCAGGTATTATTGACGAACGCTATATCATCGAAGCACCTTCCGCTAATACCTGCAAAGTCTATACAGATGCTGCTATCCTACAAGACGGGGGGAGGATATCATTCCTAAGTACCACGCATAACTTCATCAGTGGTCACCAGCATTATCTATCTACGGAAGCCACTCCTCTTGTAATGGAATTTCAAGCCATCCATGACGCAGTGCGGGATGTCACCTCTAAGCTGCCTGCAATTAAGCAACTTGACGTATTCACTGGTTCTTTAGCGGCTATTCAGGAACTCAAGAAAGTTCACAAGGCCATGGAAATCTGCGAGGCGATACAAACGATCAGCCGCAATACAGCCGCTTGCGTCAGGGTACACTGGATTCAAGGCCATGCTGCGAACCCTCACAATATTGCTGCCGATCAACAGGCACACTGCCCTCCTAATATAGACCTTCCATCTATACCCCTTCCACCTCAACCCCTAAACTCACTGCGTGCCCGTAAAAATGTTCTCCGGCAGGATACCCGCGCTCTTATCCCACCGTGTGTCTGCTCTCTCCCCCTTCATCTTACTAGGGCGGAGGAAGTCGTGCTTAGGAGGCTTCGGGCAGGGGTGGCCCTTACACCGGCTCTTATCTCAGCGTGGAACTGGTCGCATTTACCAGTAGGTGACACATGCCCGTACTGTTCTGTTCCGGTGAAGGAAGCAGATGCATACCATCTGATATGGACGTGCCAAGGGTTACAGTCGGAACGCTCCCGTCATCTCCTGCAAGCCGGCCTTCGCTACAGTGACACAAACAGTTATGACCGATGGATACACGACAACACATTCCACAAGACACTGTTTCACTTCATACACAACACCGGCCTAACGGCGCACATTTAATACAGCAGATATACACAACAAATATTATGCCTTAAGGGCAAGTCTATGTCGCAAATAAAAAAAAAGTAACCTTCCAAATGTCTGCTGGCATTCCAGTTGGCAGTTTTCAACTACTAGGTCAGCAGTTCTCAAATGGGTGTTCACGGACCCCAGGAATTCCGTGTAGATATTTTTGGGAGTCGCGAAACCCACCCTTGAAAACAAAAAAAACTGATTTTTTACAGGCACATTATGCCCCGTTACAGTGGCCCCTTTCAAGTTTTAGTATGTTTTACCGCATAACATTATTTGTGGCACAGCCAATCTGTTTCCCCTTGTTCATGAGATGGTTGTAAAGCTTTGGTTGCACTTTTCTACGACATAGACACGCGAGCATGCTTTTTTTATACTTGCATATTTGAAGGGCTAACGTAGCTAGAACAGGTTGAATGGAGCTACAGACCACGCAAGTTATTGACAAGCTGTTGAGATCGAATTGGCGTGGCATTTTAGTTTTACCATACTTTGCCAAGGAGAAACAAAAAGCACCTATTCCACGCTGCATGTTATGTTAATTTATGACACCTCTCCTTTCACTCTGAGGGCTCCCTCAGCTTTCACCAGCCCACAAGGTGTGACCAAAAATCCATGGCTGAGAACCACCGTAGTAGGCTTTTATCTAAGGTCTATGTTCATTAAATGGAACGCTGTTTCATGCTCGCAAAAGTATGGCTTATATGTTGGTTCTTCCATCGCTCCTGTTTATAGTGCTTTATCCTTAGGCAAACTTGACATTGTTCTTTAATGGCAGTCATACTCTACTACCATTTTAAAGGCCTTCTGATCTGTGGCATCCTTTCTGTTTTTTTTTGTAACAATGACTCGAACTTCCTTGACACGAGTGCTCGTAGCATTCTTATACTATGCGAGTATGCGACGTTTTTAGGATTAACATTCCAGCTTATTGAGGGAAAATTGATATTTCTGGAGATGTTTCATTGTAGCAGTCACCACACCTGCTGGTGTTATGAACCTTGAGCGAACGAGCTGTTCCTGTCGTCGCATTCAAAACTGGCAGAAAGGAGCGTGTTAACTGACCTTCCGTAATGCTGTGTTGACAACGTGTCTACATTTGACTGTTCAGGCACTTTGGAATAAGGCAACTTGTTTGCTGGAAGCAGGTTATACAAGTAATTTACAGGTAGCAGTGGCAAGAAATTTAGTTCACAAATCCTATCAGCGCGCCCGCACCATCAAGGTCACTGACAGGAAATGTAGTGGCTACATGCATGAGATTGCCCATAATGTCATGAAAATTGCTGGTTGTTTTGACGTATCTGTTGTGTTTAGTGCCCCTCAAGGACTTCTCAGCTTTCGCAAAATTGGTGTGCTTGGGAAGAAGCCACCAGTGATGTACTGAAAGAAACAGATCTAAGTTCATTAGATGTCCTGATCACCCAGTGTATCTGATCTCGTTGAGTTGTGGAAAGTTTTACAGCGGCCAGTCTACTATATACCTTAAGGATGATTTGAGAGAGCACTGTGGCAATGAGGAAAACACAAAGGCGGGGCTCTAGTCATGCAATTTGACTCATGTGGGTGTCAAAATGAATTTGTTGAAGTTGACATGATTGTCAAAAATGAAAAAAAGTTAGTCCTGAGATATTTCAAGCCGAAATGATTGAACATTGTGCGCACAGTTTTCACACCCTCTGTTAGTTTCCACGAAAAGGAACTTTCATTCCTTTGTGCCGATTTCAGATGGTTTACAGTCATGCCTGTGTGACATGCACAGTCACTTCACCTATTTCTGTCCATATATATTTTTCTGCGGTTTCAAATAATCATTTGTTATAGTTAGCAGTGGTGTCATGTTGCTTTCTCCGTTTCAGTCTAAATGTGCACTATTTACTATTTTACTCACCCACTCGAGGGACTTATCGCACCTATATTATGAGGAACCCGAACATAGGAAACAGTATGTAATAGCAAGTGCTTGCCATATTCAAACAGTCGTGCAGTTGGGTACACTTCACGCTGTTGTTCTGGGTCACCTAAATGTGGCCGGTTGGATCAGCGTGATGTGACATGTACCCAAAAGAAATGTCTTAAGAAGGGGCTCACCATTTACACACTTGAGCTCAAATAAAGAACCAAGGCTTTTGCACTCCACAATAGCCTCTACACATAGGCGTATCATCCGGGGGGGGGGGGGGGGGCAAGGGGGGGCGCGAGCCCGCCCACTGAGAAAGTTAGGGGGGCTGAGCCCCCCCCACTTTCGACAGTGGTCACTGTCGGCTGTACGCTGGGAAATCAACAACTGAGGTGAAGTTTTCCTTTATCACAGTAATCACTCAATTATATAATGAAAATTTTGCTACCCTTCTGCTGCGAAGATTTTCCTTGTAGGCTCTTTTCGGTGCGGGCCGCCTATGCGACGCTTTCGTGCCTTGGGCTGTATCAGTGCAGAGCAGGCTAGCGCTGAGCAGGGGCCCAAGAACATTAGCTGACTCGTTCATGCTTTTATTCTGCTGTGCCTGGACTGACAATTAAATTATCGACGATGCAAAATCGGGTGGGAACGAGCAAACGTTTTACGGACCGATCAAACCGCTTCGTGCTTCAGGAAAATCATTTTCTTTCATTGAAAAGAAATATCATCCCCGCTGCTCTGTCGAAGCTGATGTGAGCCTGATGAGTGTGACTAAGTTTTTTTTAAATCTTTTAGTTTTACCGCACTGGAAGCGCCAAAAAAGGTTTCCGCTTTAGTCTCCGATCAACGTGATCAGCGTTGCCTATGGTGGCTTGCAGCAATGGTGGCAGCTTCCAACTAAGCCGACGAATAAAGCAGTGGACTCGAGCACAGTGGGAAGCTCAGCTTTATGCTTGCCCCACAACTTGATCCACTGGACCTGGAAGATGGCGGAGGTCCGTGTTTTTTTTGGACTGAGTATACTTAATTAACAGTCGGGCTAGTTGGTTTTCATTCAACTTGAATTGACTTTTACAGCTCAAAATACAACTCGGTCAGCAAAGAAGCACACACGCGCAGCGCAGCTTATTTCGTTCTCGCCCTCTCTCTCTCAGCAAGGATGAGCTCACAGAGTTGTATACGCGCACAAACAGCTAATCGTCGTTATGCTGCAATTTAAACTATTTATTATACTCATATCAATCCTTCTCGCCAGCTGTTACAAGTAGCCACTGCTACTGTGATCGGCGGGCAGCCTACTTGAATTACTTTTAAAAGGAGACGCTCTCCGGCTATACCAAATAGCTTTAGGTATTGTTGAGCACATGAATGCGCTGTTTAATGTGCATATGCCATCATAAATGCCACGGAATTTGGCAGATTCGTGACGTCGTGTAACAAGCAGGCGATTGTATGGCACGCAGAAAATTTTTACGAATGCCAAAGAACCAATGGCCAACAATATGCCATATTAAAAAGCCGGCAGATCCCACGCACTGTGGGAATCGATGTAATGCGAAGCAGCTAGGAAGGAGCAAATCATGCTTTACATAATTTGCGTGTCATGCTTTACATGTTACGACCTGTCATTTGTGTTCGTCAAACAGTCACGTCGCGATATACCAATTTTGGTGTATGTCAAGCTAGCGAACTGGACGCGAGCGCACCATGAGCGTGGCTTGTAAATGGCATTGTAGATGACTTGCATGCCAGGATTGTCATGTTACCACCTGCCACTTATGTTCGTTATACGGTCCTGTCACTCAATACCAAATTTGGTGTATATCAAGCTAACGAAACGGCCGCCAGCACGCCATGAGCGTGGCATGCAAGTCATGTCGCTCATGACAAGTGATGATTTCCATATTACCACTTGTCATTTATGTTCGTCATACAGTCATGTCACACAATACCAAATTTGGTGTATATCAAGCTAACGAAACGGCCGCGAACGCGCCATGAGCGCGGAATGCAAGTCATGTCACTCATGAAGTCATGATTTCTATATTACCACTTGTCATTTATGTTCGTCATACAGTCATGTCACTCAATCTCAAATTTGGTGTATATGAAGCTAACGAAACGGCCGCGAGCGCGCCATGAGCGTGGCATGTAAATCATACTTTTCCTGACATGTTAGTCATGATTTTCGTGATATGACCAGCCATTTATGTTCGTCATACAGTCATCTTCTGCCATACCAAATTTGGTATAAATCCCATTAACGATACGGCCAGGAGAGCACAAAGTCGTAGGCGGCTAGATAGATAGATAGATAGATAGATAGATAGATAGATAGATAGATAGATAGATAGATAGATAGATAGATAGATAGATAGATAGATAGATAGATAGATAGATAGATAGATAGATAGATAGATAGATAGATAGATAGATACGCTCAAAGTCGCCGAAGTTCGCTAGGAAATGCTTCGCATTTAAAATAGTTCGTTCTCTTATTTTGTACGTGGTCGTGCATAAGTGGTCATTACGCAATGGATCATTTTCGATTCATTTGTAGCCTCGCGTAATGAGCAGGTACTGTGTGCATGATCCAGAATGTTTCGACCAATCATAAACAGCTAACGACCATTGCGGAAGGAAGCAACGAGGGATAGTTTAACGTTAAAATCGCAAACATTTCTTTGAACAAAAACCGGCAGATCCCACGCACTGCGGGAATCGATGAGATGCGAAGCAGCCAGCAAGGAGCAAATCATGCTGCACATAATATGCATGTCATTATTTACATGTTAGGACCTCTCATTTGTGTTCGTCATGCAGTCACGTCACGCAATACAAATTTTGGTGCATATCAAGCAAGCGAACTGGACGCAAGCGCACCATGAGCGTGGCATGTAAATGACATTGTAGATGACATGCATGCCAAGATTTTCATGTTACCACCTGTCACTTATGTTCGCTTAATTTTTTTACCTCGAATCGCAGCGAGACGCGAGACCAATCTGCCTCCGTTTCGCATGCGTTCGCATTCTTGCGCTCTGCGCATCGTGCAGACGCCATCCGCGTTCCAGCGTTTAAACTGACGGACACTTTGTCAATTCCAAAGTGTGTTCCTCGAATGCCTGTGCCCACTGAGACGGGGTCGGTCAGAATGGAACGTGGTGCGCGCGTCTCCCTCCTTGCATGATTAGAAGGCTGGGCACAGTGATGCTACGCAAGCAAAGCGCGAGCGCTGTAGAGTCCAACGCGACCGGCGTCCGTTTGCGCGCCCCGGCGCCCACCTGGCACTGTGCCAGGGCACGGCTGGAGGGACGGACGGACGGACGGACGGACTGACAACTGGACGGACGGGTGGACGTGAGCATGAGATATTAAGGGCTTTCACCTTAAAATTTTTCATATATTAAGCTGGCGAAACGGCCACAAGAGTGTCATGAGCGTGGCATGCAAGTCATGTTGCACATGAATGTCATGATTTCCATATTACCACTTGGCATACAGTTGCGTCTCGCAATAACAAATTTGGTGTATATCAAGCTAGCGAAAACGGCCGTCAGCGCGCCATGACCGTGGCATGTAAATCATGTTGTACATAACATGCAGGTCATGATTTTCATATGACCAACCCTCATTTATGTTGGTCATGCATCATGCAGAAATGTCTCATCGTACGAATTTTTGGATATATCAAGTTAAGAAAACGGCCTCAGGAGCACTATGGCAATGGCGTGTAAATCATAGTTTTCATGACAAGTTATTCATGATTTTCATGATATGACCAGTCATTTATGTTCGTCATACAGTCATGTTATGCCACACCAAATTTGGTATAAATCCCATTAGCGATACGGCCAGGAGAGCACAAAGTCGTAGGCGGCTAGATAGATAGATAGATAGATAGATAGATAGATAGATAGATAGATAGATAGATAGATAGATAGATAGATAGATAGATAGATAGATAGATACGCTCAAAGTTGCCGAAGTTCGCTATGAAATGCTTCGCATTTAAAAAAAGTCACAGTTTCGCCACAAGGCGAAGCAATGAATGCGATAGAAAAAATTGGAATATCAAGCTATGAATAGCAAGCAGGTGGAAACGTATAGCGCGCTGCTCACGCACACATGACGCATGAAAACAACACGCACAGAACGAGAGAGAATTAACAACGTTCACAGCTCGACACTTAACGCGCTCCTCAAACAAAAACGACGCACGAAACGAATTCACGGGTACAGGCGAGCGCGAACTAACAAGTGTCTCAGTTGTTACTTTTCTGTGTTTGAAAAGCGTGTTCTTTTCGCAAACGGGAGGGGGGACTGCCGCGAGCGAAGTGACCTTCGTGCGCTCGGTAACTACAACGCAATCGTTCCGACGAAATCCCATTTCTCCCCCACCGTGAGATAAGCGCGCGTGCGAACGGGCGAACGGGCGTCTACCCCCCCCCCCCCCCACCACAGGGCAAAGGGCGCGAGCGGATGAGCGCGGGCGTCACGACGAGTGGGGCTGATGGGGCGCCGTGCTATGGCTAGCTATGGCCTCGCCGAGCGCGCCCTTTGCGCCATCTCGCTGGTAATGCTCAAAACACGCTGAAAATTTGCTGTATATAAATAGCTCGCCGTTTGAACGTTGCCGGACCTGCGCTTTCGTGAATCAGCGGTTAGCGCCGCGCGCTGCAGAGCGAGAGGTCCCTGGTTCGATGCCGAGCGTGGGAAACATTTTTCTGAATTATTTTTCTTTGAGGCTTTTATAAATATATAGATACATATACATATACCGGGGATGACGGCGGCGGCCAACGACGGCGGCGACGCCGACGGCGAAAACCAGCCGAGAGTGTCCATATATAATTGCTATCACAATAAATCTTTGGTTACACCGTTTGTATTGGCGTATTTATGGAGGTGCTGGAGGGCCCTTTCATAAATGTTGTAAATACATATACGATGACTCTAAACAATTCACTACGTCCCTAACACGACAAATTATTTATTTAAGAAAAGGGTTGACAACTTGACAATATAAGAGTAATATAATAATAGTAATAATGTCAATAAGCACGCGCTAGAAACTCTGTTTGGACTATTAGCAAACAAGGCAAATTATAACCTACACAAGCCTGAATATACGCAAGAAAGTGTAGTACTTATTATGAAAAAGTGTAACGGCAGTCATTCACTTAAAATAAAACATTCGTGAATCATCCGTCATAGGAATCAGTATAGCACAAAGTAATACGCGCCCTTACAGAGGTGATTGAATGTTTACTGTACAGTACATTGATATAGCAGGGTTTGCACAATGTATATTTCGTTGTGTGACAGCTATAGCACCGTTTAACGTGGATGCACCCTCGTTGACACTTGGTGATATCTCCATTCCGACGACTAACGTCCGTGCTCAATGATTAAACAAACCACTGTGGTAGCTGGAGATGTTTACGGCCAGAGCGCAATCAGAAAACGAGGCGTGATAGCCAGAAAAGCGTCACATGTTGGATGCAGAAATTGCGCTAAGGTCGCCATCCCGCGGCATGTTAAAGTGTGATTGAACACCACGGTCGTACTTGAGGGAAACGCTAAGCGCGTCCTGTCGCCCCTGTAGCCTGGCCGCCAATGTTCTCGGGGCGAGCGTAAGCGAGGAACGCGTTTATTACATCCAAGTGAGGCAGGCGCGCGACCTAGAGCTAGTTTTGGTTTTGATGGACGCTATGAGGAAGACCAACGCTTGGGCTAAGGTCACCGCCTCGCAGTGTGTTAAGGCGTTGACAAAATTGCACTACTATTGAAAACGTGCCGAATGGGACGGACACGTAGCAACAGGCGTTGAAGGCGCTAACCGTGGAGGCCACAGTAATGATGATTGGTTTGCTTTACCGCTCCAAGAGAGCGACACCTTCCCGCTGACCAAGAGCACTGTAAGAGGAAAGTGTGAGATATGAGAGGCGCGTTCGTAAAGCTGTTAGAGTCTGTGGCCATGGCTCAGTGGATAGCGTGATCGGAACTTGTTGCTGCGGATCGAGAAGTCATCTGTTCGATGCCCTTTCACGGAACTTTTTTCTTTAACATTCGATCGTGTACATATTTTTCGGCGTCATTTGCGAGACGGAAATACGCCACTGAAATCTTGGTGAACCCTTCCATAAAATACTTTCGTGTTAAAATTCGGCAGATCCCATACGCTGTGGGAATCGGTTGAAGCAGTCAGCGCACATATGGAGTTCAACTTCAGATGGCTCGGTAGAAGCGGCAATTCTTCTCTTTTCTGCTTTGTATTGGTCGCTAGCTCAGGCCGCCCTTTTTATCTACCCCTCGTAGACAATACACGGATAACCTGCCCGCTTCCGGCGGCTCTCCGTCTTCCCTTCTTTCTCTGAGCTTTTCTTTCCCTCGCTGACGAACGCCCCAGATATATATATATATATATATATATATATATATATATATATATAGTTCAAAAAATATATCCAGCACGTAGGAAAAATGGTTCTTGGGAAGGACTGACGTTTCGGCCGCGGGACCGGCCTTCGTCGGAGTGAGTATATATATATATATATATATATATATATATATATATATATATATATATATATATATATATATATATATATATATATATATATATATATATATATATATATATATATTGTCTTCGGGCGTCGTTGATCACACGAGACGTAATAAAAGGATGCAGAATAATTTACTAAACATAATAACTCCTATGCCACACAGGCTACACAAACGCCACAGAGGCGAACAGCGCGTGAGTCTCTCTACTTCGTCGTCGTCTTCTTCGAGAAGCCCGCGCATTTCACTGAGGCGCTAGCGCCGTTCTAACATTCGGCCATCCTGAAAGAGCTTAACGTCCTCGTTAAAGGGCCCCTCACCAGGATTGACAATTTTGAGCTGACGAGCGCAATTCATACATTGAGCGTTCACGATCACGTCTGCCAAATTTTGGAACGCTTGCGCCGCGGAAATGGGTCAAATTTCAAGCAGAACGCTGCTTGCCCTTACTTTCGCGTGCTCGCGCGTAGAGAATGAGGGGATGACGTACACGGCGGAATGGCCCTACGCAGATGGCAGTGCTGTGACGTCGGTCGCCTACGTAGACGGCTGTGCACTGACGTCGACAGCAGTAGCACGTGACACTGCGAAAATTATTTGACACGACGTGTGTAGTTTGTGGAATTTGTTGCTTGAATAGATGAATAAAACTTGAGAGAAATAATGAGACGCACAAGGGGAATGTCTGCGTCTGTTTCATTTTTTTTTAGTGAATTGCAGCGATATGCGGGGCTAATGTGCCTCCGTTTCGCATGCGTTCGTGTCCCCGCGGTTAGCGCATTGAGGAGACGCCAGCCCTGGAAACGAAAGTGATGTCCTGGCGCGTTCGAGCACTCAATGTGCTCATTTATTCTAGCACGTCCAAGTAAACGTAAATGCGGCACTGGCTCATGCTTGGGCTCATGATTCCGCCGCTCTCGTGCCAGTGAAAAGTGAAAGGAACGCGCACCGAGGCATCCATCCCGCAGAAACAGGCAATATACCACAAAATAACGCTGGTCAACAAAACAACGCCGCACGCGTGCTCGGGGGCTGGGCTTCCTCGGTCACGTCATGCACACGTGACCTTGCGTGCCATGACGTGTTGCTCTCTTTCGGATGCCGGAGAAGGTAGGGAAGAGATTTGGCTTGCGAAGGCTACGCGGGCCGAGCGGCAAGGGTTTCGAGTTCGCCTCTTCGCATCATGGTTTCGCGCCGCATCAAAATATCGGTTTTCTCAGCGCCTAATGAACCGATTGAAAAACTTCTTGTGGCATAATGCTCCTCATCGGACACACAACAACTGCCAGCGTCTAACTAAAATTTGTTATGGGGCCTGGTGAGGGGCCCTTTAAGGCTGTCACGACAATGTTAATTGCCTTAGCTCGGCCATCCTCCTATCCAATGTCTTACTAAATAAGCAGGATTACTCAAACTTGAAGTAAGTTCTAACAAACAAACAAAACACACAAGCACTATATACACGAACTCGTGCTACAGATTTTCACAGCACACAGCATAAACACTTCCGGCCATCCTGACTGGCTTGACCTTGGGGAAAGCCACAACACGAAGTGCAGAAAAAGAAAGTTCAAACAACAAAAGAACACGGCGGAATGCAGTTCTTTGGACGCACAGGCAAAAACAAAACAAAATCACAACACATAGTCTCGAAGTCTGGTCGATGATGTGCGTTCGCGTTGCGGAAGCTGCCGTATTACATTTTCTTCCCCCTGGGGCTCTTCGGTTGCGTCATCGTCTCACTTTTTTTTTTGCGTGTAGGTTTCACGTCCGTCCGATTTTGTCTTGTGAGGTCTTGTTGCAAAGGCCCTGCTTCCTGGAACTTCAACGCTATTCATTTCGAGTATTGTGGTGCGTCCCAATTCCGAAATACTCATAGCAAAACATTCCCGGGATTCGTTGTGTTGGTCCATCAGCTCTGAGCGTTCGGCTGCAGTTACAGCACTGCACACAGGCACTTCTGACTGTTCAACAGGTCGCATTTTCTGCAGTTCGTGTGAGCCGTTCTTACAAGTGGGACTGACATTCCGGTTATTGATGTCGTGGACGCACAAAACTTCAACTTCGATGGCTTGCCCCAAAGGCTGTCCTTTTCGGATGACAGTCGTTACTGCCACTTGTGGAGCGCATTGGCACTGTGATTTCTCCATCTATCATGTCAAGCCGCACATCACTTCCACAGTGCCTAGAAACGGCAGACCTTGTCACAGAGTGATCGGTCAGTGTAGTGATGTAGTTCACTGTATCTCTTTGAAGATCACATTCTTCTCTTTGTCTCAGTTTCAGCTTCGACTGCTGTTCGAACGGCACTAGACCTGAGAAAGGGCAGTCGTTTAGGTGGTAGAAGCGAAACGTGCTACCGACTTTGCAATATGTAACGAAGGGTAGGTTGGTGAAGGATCTGCCCACCAGTAAATCAACACTTTGGGCGTCGTCAGGAACCACTAATACAGGAACTTTTTCTGCGACAACGCCATCGATGTCAATCTTTGCCTGGCAGTGACCAAGGCTTCTAGTCGCTGGCACGTTCTTGCTGCCAAAACCGTACAGAGGAGTAGGTTCCTGCACCGTCTCGATGCCGCATCGAGACGCCGCTGACGCACGCAACAAGCAACCGGAACTGCCCGTGTCGATGAGGCCTACTAAAGTGAATTCATCGTTGAAAATTACCTCCTTGATCAACACATGACCGGCCCCGGTGCAGGGAAGTGCTTCTGCGACGACGTTAGACTCGTTTCTTGAGAAGGCTTGGCAGTTGCGTTGCGTGTGGTCCGTTGCTTGGCAACGCTGACACTTAAGCGGGCGCTTTGGCTCCGGACAGTCACGTGCTATGTGGCCGTAGATGTTGCAGTTATAGCACTTGCGCTCACCGTGTTGGTTGATGGGCGGCAATGGCTGTCGTCGATCCGTTCCATGGTTCGAGTCAACGGTCTCCTCTCTTGTCATGGTAGCGGGCAGGCTGCGCTCCGAAAATGGTGGTGACATGAAGCTTCCGGTTGCGCGATCCGAAAAGCTCCCGCCGTTCTCGTTCGATGCGCTCGAACTCCAAGATGTCGTGCAGCAGGTCGTCGTCGTCGTCATGCGTCCTTCCCAAGAGCATAGTGCAGAGTTCGCGAGAGCGTAAACCCGTGAGAACTTGTTCTCGTGTATCGTTGAAGTCCAGGTTTACTTCATGGCAAAGACGCACCTTAGAGTGGAAATAGGCGGTCGTGCTCTCGTTACGCTGCTGCACGCGCTCTTGCATCCTTCGCCATCGTTCCGCGACGCGAGTCTGGCTGACGAAGGTCCGTCGGAAACGTACCTCGAATTCTTCCCACGACGTGATTTGGGAGCTCCTCGAACGGTACCAATCCTTGGCAGCTCCAACCAGCCTTGTCTTGGCAGTTTCGAGCGTGTATGCAGCTGGCCACCCGTGAAGGTTCGAAGTTCGACGAATGTTGTCTATCCATTCACGCGCTGAAGGAGCGTCCTCTGAGCCGTCGAAGGGACTGATGTTGTGGCTCAAGTCAGGAATCACCTGGAACGTTGGCGCTGGTTGAGGCTGCGCCGCGCCGGCCACAGTCAGTCGTTCCAGTAGGATCGATAGCAGTCGGTCCTTTTCTTGGAGGACTTGCAGGAGGAATAGCGTTGAAGTTCCAGGAAGCAGGGCCTCTGCAACAAGACCTCACAAGACAAAATCGGATGGACGTGAAACTACACGCAAAAAAGTGAAACGATGACGCAACCGAAGAGCCCCAGGGGGAAGAAAATGTAATACGGCAGCTTCCGCAACACGAACGCACATCATCGACCAGACTTCGAGACTATGTGTTGTGATTTTGTTTTGTTTTTGCCTGTGCGTCCAAAGAACTGCATATATATATATATATATATATATATATATATATATATATATATATATATATATATATATATATATATATATATATATATATATATATATATATATACAAACGCCCAAATAACGGCCGACAGGTGAGGTAGGTTTGCCCTCCCACTCGCGAAAGAGTTGGTACGCCACTGCCTCTACAATAGAAATCTCACACTTTTTGGACGTCGCATGCTTTCTGCCGCTTACAAGTTGCCCCAGTGGTCACTTGAACCGATCCTGTCACTCTCTTGTCACCTTTGAATGACGCCAGCTTCTTTTCCGATGAGCCCGGGAACTCAGTAACACTGCTAATAAAATCGCCCCCCATGGCAGTGATTTCATAAGCATGTTTACAGCCTCGCGGGCCTCTGTGGTGTGGTTGTCACTGCAGTCAAATTTATTGTGCTTAATTGGTTCTCTTTGCATTGCCCCATTAAAAGTATGTGACTGCTCCTTTTGGAGAATAAAGTCACTTTTTTTTCCTCCATTCAGTACACAAACCCCTAGACAACAAATTTGAAACATAACTTACTTAGATGTGGTGTGTTGCCCTCAGAATGAAACTCAATACATACGCAAAAAAATTTTTTCCAGAATGGTGGCAAAAAGTACACTAAATTTTTTAATGATATATGATATCATAGCTTCATTAGTAAAGATAAGTGGGTGAAAGCATGCCTGAAGCTATGTTCTGTTAATGGCTGCAGCCGACTGCGCTTGCATGTGGGACAGCCACTCAAAGATGGACAAAAAATAATGCAATAGAACCTGATTTCTTGTGTCACTGTCTCTCATTGAGATGAGTTTTTGATTTGCTTTTTTATCATATGTTTTTCAGACCTTCCTCAGTGAAAGTAGGATGATCAAACCAGTAAAACAAGTGAAAACGTTTTTTCCCCATCAAGCTGTCCAACTAACTGTTTTCAGTGTACAGAGTTCCATTCTTTATGAAGCACCTAAAAAAATATTTTCTACTGAAATATACATAATGCAAGCTCCCTCATCCTGTGAAGCACTTTAAAGCAAGGGGCATCTGAGCTTCTGTGAATTTTTGTTCTTTTTAATGCACGATTGCATGCTTCAGTAGTTGCTATGTGTTAAATATGTGCTGTTGGTAACATTGTGACTGTCTAAATAATTTTTGTTCATCACTGAAATTTATCGCTGCATTGGTTCTATCTGTATTGCTGAGATGTACAGAAAAAGGATGAAAAGTTTGCTTTTTTCTCTGAAGGTTAATTTTCGGGAGAGTCCTTTGCTTTGTGGGTGGTATTTAAAGCCTTATTTTAGTTGTGATTATGAACTACACAAATGAAAAGACCTAGCATTAGTGATAAAATTTAGAGAAACAAAAATGCTCAGTATCATCAGATCTCATTGCCAAGGGCCTCCATAACTGTGCGATGTTTCATGCGAATCTAGACAAAAAGAGTACCATGGATGAGTACAAAAGAGATCAGCTTCAGTTTTCTCTGTTCTGAGGCGTAGTTTTATTTTGTAGGGTTACTCTTAAGTAGGGTTTCAGATTTGACATGATTTTATTTGCTTTTTTAAAATATATGGGAAACAAGAGCTTCCAGTCATTAAGCACCATTGCCTTCATTAGCATACTGCAAAAAACATTGCTTGGAGCCTGAGTGTTACTGTGTAATGGCAGCATTCAGGCCTTCATTTTATATTCTATAGCTAGGGCTAGTGTGGCACTACATTATTTCGTTTTTTTCGGACATTCATTCTGTTTTTCTTTTTTGTTTCTCAGCCTCATTTTAATGAGTCATTTGGTTTCAGAAGTACTTCAAAGGTACTACAGAATGTAAAGTGCACTCTGACTTATGCCCGTGTAGTTAGATGCCTGTACAATCGTGAGCAAGCTTAACACGAACGCTCCGCAGCGTGTCCTGAAACAGTTTGATTGATGCTTGCGCCGCGTAGCTTTGGGTTCTGTTGCTGAGATGTTGCCCATGCATGCCAACATACTATCCAAGCATACCGAGGTATTATCTACGCAACAGTGCCCAGCACTTCGTGGCTGGAATGTCGTCTGCGCAGAAGTCATTTGTCTTTTTTTTTCTGCAAACACTACATTTATTCACTGGTGCAAGAGTTTTAGAGACCTATGCCCTGTCTTCTTTTATGAGTTTGAGCATGCTGTGGATGCATCAAACCTCAGAACATGCTGCTGTGTGGGTCGTTTGATTTTGCAAGGTACATGCAAAATTCAATTATGGCACAGATTGCCTTCTTTCTTTTGGTTCAGTTGTCCTGATCTTTTTATTGCGATAGCAATTATATGGACACTCGCGGCTGGTTTTCGCCGTCGGCGTCGGCGTCCGCGTCGGCGTCGGCGTCATTTGCCGTATATGTATATGTATATATATAACCGGGCCCGTGAGCGTGAAAAGACGCGAGGGGGGGGGGGGTCCCTCGAGCGACCTTCGATTTTACGAGCGGGGGCGCGCGCGTTATCTCCCCTTCTCGGCGGCCGACAGCGGGCGGGGGGGGGGGGGGGGGGGGCGACGTTCGATTTTACGAGCGCGGGCGCGGGCGCGCGCTTTATCTCCCCTTCTCATCTCCCCTTCTCGGCGGCCGGGCCGGCGTACCCTTCTACGTGCTGCGCTTTCAACGCGAAGAGAATTCTCTTAAACAAGCGTTTTCTGGAGTTGCGTGAGATCGGATCCAAAAAGAGTTAGCTGCCAGCCTCACTTCGTATAACATTACAATTTTTTGCTATCGCATTCATTGCTTCACCCTTGCGGTGAAACTGTGACTTTTTGTTTCTTCTCTTTGCAGATGAGCCGGGGTGCGAACAGTATATCCGTACAGTTTGGCAGAATAAACCCCATCTTTGTGCGTTCAGAGCAGCTGGGTGTTCACTGTTTACTTGGCGAGAAGCTGTATGTATGCATGCTTCCTGCCACAGCTATCCGCTGTCTCACATATTGTAGGAATCACAGTGAATGCTATAACATTTGCTGAGGAATATATGCGCCAAATAGTGCATTTTGTTGTTTTACAATATGACACCACACTGTGCTTAAAAAGCTGTAATTATAGGTGTTGTGTGGTGAATGGAGAAAGTCATGGTGCTTTACTTGCAGCTACCGCAATGGTTATTGACTGATGCCAGCGGCAGCTTCTACTTTGCTTCTAAGAAGTTGTTAGAGAGACGATAGATATATTATGCAGTGATGGCGACAAAAAATTTCCACTAGATGTTTAACACAAGTCATCAGAACAGACATGCATCTACATATAGCCCATGTTGAAACGTCTATGAGGCTAAAAGTGTCATGATATTTGATCTGCCAATTTATTTGTTATGGCTGAACAGCAATATATGTTTGTATTACCAGGCTATTTGTGACTGGTGTCCAACTATATTTGTACCAGTTTCATCCTGACCAGACGAAATTTTGTCAGACCCTCGACTTCATAAAGCCAAACTACATAAAATTAATTTGTATGTGGTGCCAGGACGCATCAGTTGTCAATGAAGTAACCAACAAAATACAATCTCACTTGTAGCCCGACATACGTGTCAACAGGGGCAGTGTGTACATGCATGTATTTCCTCGTGACTTGTGTTAAGCATCAATGTATATTTTCGTTGCAATCACTGCATAATGTGCTTATCCACTCTCCAACAACTTCGTAGCTAAGCAGCAGCTGCTGCTGGCATCAGTCAATAACCATTGCGGTAGCTGCATGTAAGGCACCGTTACTTTCTTCACCACACAGCACTCATTATTACAACTTTTTAGGTAGAGTGTGGTGTCAAGTTGTGTGCATTGGTGACTGCAAGGCAACGAAATCACTATGTGGCGCATATCATATTCCTCATTACATACGAAATTTCCAAGGAGACATTGCATACATTCCTCAGGTGACATTACGCGCAACATTTCTAGGTGACATTACGTAAGGCATTCGTACGGAGACATTACGTACGTTTCTACGAGACGTTACGTACAGCGTTTCTAGGAGGCATTGCGTATAACGTTCCTGGGAGACATTACGTACAGCGTTCCTAGGAGACATTACGTAGCACGTTTCTAGGAGACATTACGTATAATGTCTTTAAGAGACATCACGTACAAAATTTTTAAGGAGGCTCCGTTTAAGGAAATTGCAATAATTTGAAAAAGGAAAAGTATTCGGCGACACTTTACCTTCAGCTTCTTACGTAAACAGGGGTCCAAATTTTTAACACTGTACCGCAGAAAGCCGCACGTCACCAGCAGCAGTTAGCCGCTGCAACGCCCAATCTCGGCGTTTTTAGCTTCTGATTTGTGTAATCGAAGGTGCAAATATGACCTCGCTTGGGTCAGTTATGATCGAAACTACATTTTAGCGGTTATTAGACTCTTTGTAATGGAATATATATCTACGATCTTCACAGCGACCGTGCTCACGAAGTGCGGCCTTAAGCCTAATGCTCGTTTCGGCTAGAGTGAACTTCTGCAGATCTAGTACGAGGAACGTAAACAAGTGGACAGAAAATATGTTCAAACGGGGGGACGAAAAGTACAGTGTTCAGTGAGCAGTTCAGATGCACGGTGTTTGCTGCGTAGGCATGACTAACCGCTTAGCGAGACAGTGCGATTGCCGCAACACATCTGCGATTACGCTCATATGTTTTGGTGCAAAACGTGCCAGGTAGACGTTCCGATCCAAGGCAGCCCATAACAAACAAACAATCTCCTGTCAGGTTGGCGCGAGCACGAAGAGACGAAGATCTGCGTTTCTAAACGAGAAAACATTCCTATTGGATGCCGGCATTAGCTATAACATCAAGAAAAAATAACCTAAAGCTTGTCTTTCGAGTGTGGCGTAGTGGGTAGCGTGTCAGGCTCACAATGAGTAGTGCGTCGAGGTAGCAGGTTCGAATCCCGCGTGCGCGTTGTTTTTTTTATTTCTTTTTTTGTGCCAGTGCTCGTGTTTCAGCCTTAATTACGATGTGGGCATAACCAAAATTTTTTAAAACAATTTAAAAGCGCGATTTTGGCCCATAACGCGTGTCCCAGTGTGCAGCGCGCCAGCGTCCAGTGTGCCCCGTGCAGCGTGCCAGTATCCAGCGCCACACTGGTCCCATAATCAGGTATGGCGCTGGGACAGTGCCACTGGGTTTTACGATAGGGTCTGCTCTCTTCCTGTCCCTTAAGGTTACACCTATCATTTTCCTTTCCATCGCTCGCTGCGTCGTCCTCAGTTTAAGATGAACCCTCTTTGTAAGTCTCCAGGTTTCTGCTCCGTAGGTAAGTACCGGTAAGATGCAGCTGTTATATACCTTCCTCTTGAGGGATAGTGGTAGACTACCATTCATGATTTGATAATGCTTGCCGAATGAGCCCCATCCCATCCTTATTCTTCTAGTTATTTCACTCTCATGGTTCTGCTCCGCGGTTACTACCTTTCCTAAGAAGACGTACTCCTTTACAACTTCCAGTGTCTCGCAACCTATCGCAAAGCGCTGTTCTCTGCCAAGATTGTTCCACATTACTTTAGTTTTATGCATATTAATTTTCAGACCTACTCTTCTACTTTCCGTATCCAGTTCAGTAATCATAAGCTGTAATTCGTCTCCCGCGTTACTCATCAATGCAATGTCATCAGCGAATCGCAGGTTACTGAGATACTCTCCATTAACTCTTATCCCTAACTCTTCCCAATCTAGGGCCCTGAAAACCTCCTGTAAACACGCGGTGAATAGCATTGGAGAGATCGTGTCTACCTGCCGTACGCCCTTCTTTATTGGGATTCTGTCGCTTTCTTTATGGAGGACTATAGTGACTGTGGATCCGCTGTAGATTTCTTCCATTATGTTTATATAGGCTTCGTCGATGCCCTGATTCCGCAGTGCCTGCATGACTGCTGATGTCTCCACCGAATCAAATGCCTTCTCGTAATCTATGAAGGCTATGTATAGGGGTTGGTTGTATTCCGCGCATTTCTCTATCACCTGATTGATAGTATGAATATGGTCTGTTGTTGAGAAGCCTGTACGAAATCCTGCCTGGTCTTTTGGTTGATTGAACTCTAATGTCGTATTAATTCTGTCAGCAATTACTTTTGTAAATAGCTTGTAGACAACGGACAGTAAGCTGATGGGCCTGTAATTTTTGAGGTCCTTGACGTCCCCTTTCTTATGGATCAAGATGATGTTGGCATTTTCCCAAGAATCTGGTATCCTCCCTGTCGACAGACACTTCGTATACAGGGTGGCCAGTTTTTCTAACATAATCTCTCCACCGTCTTTCAACTGGTCTGATGTTACCTGATCCTCACCAGCGGCTTTGCCTCTTTGCATTTCCTTTAGGGCTTTCTTTACTTCTCCTGTCAATACTGGTGGGATGTCAGATTCCTCTGGGCTATTATTGCTTCTTACGTTATCATCCTGACTGTCTCAGCTGCTGTACAGATCTCTGTAGAACTCTTCCGCTACCTCAACTATTCTCGTCATATTGGTTGTGACCTTGCCTTCCTTGTCCCTTAATGCATACATCTGATTTTTGCCTATGCACAGTTTTGTCTTAGCTTTGAGGCTTCTTCAGTTCTTTAGAGCATGCTCAATTCTCTCCATATTATACTTTCTTATGTCGGCTACTTTACGCCTATTGATTAACTTGGAAAACTCCGCCAGATCTATTTTGTCTGTTGCATTTGAGGCTTTCATGCTTTGACGTTTCTTAATGAGGTTTTTTCGTCTCTTGGGATAGCTTACCAGTGTCCTGTCTAACGACTGTACCCCCGACTTCCACTGCACACTCCTTAATGACACTAGTCAGATTATCATTCATTGCGTCAACGCTAAGGTCGGTTTCCTCGGTTAAAGCCGCGTACCTATTCTGAAGTGAAACTCTGAATTCCTGTACTTTCCCTCTCAGAGCTAGTTCGTTAATCGGCTTCTTGCGTATCAGTTTCTGCCGTTCCTTCCTCAAGTCTAGGTGAATTCTAGATATTACCATTCTGTGGTCACTGCATCGGATCTTGTTAACTACTTCCACATCCTGTACAATGCCCGGGTGGGCACACATTATGAAGTCTATTTCATTTTTAGTTTCGCCATTAGGACTCCTCCACGTCCACTTACCAGTAGCCCGTTTTCTGTAGAAGGTATTCAAGATTCCTAAATTATTGCGTTCTGCGAATTCTACTAGTAACTCCCCTCTAGCGTTTCTAGAGCCGATGCCATATTCCCCAAATGCATGATCTCTAGCTTGCTTCTTGCCTACCTTTGCATTAAAGTCGCCCATCAGTACAGTATACTGTGTCTTTACCTTACTCATTGCTTATTCTACGTCTTCGTATAATCGTTCAACCATTTGATCATCATGACTTGATGTAGGCGCGTAGGCCTGTACCACATTCATGTTGTACCTCTTATTAAACTTAATTACGATACATGCCACCCTCTCATTAATGCTATAGTATTCCTCTATATTACCAGCTATATTTTTATGAATAAGGAACCCCACCCCTAGTTCTCTTCTGTCAGCTAAGCCACGATAGCATAGCACGGCGCTGCTCTTTCTTCTTTTCTGCTCCTCCCTTTTTCACGAGATGTTTTTTGCGCCTCAGTCATCTGCACCTCAACATAGCATAGGACGTGTCCGTTCTTCAGCACTGTATAGGCCTCATGTGTCCTCCTAACTTCACTGAGCCCTATTACATCCCGTTTAACACCCTCTAATTCCTCGAATAGTACAGCTAGACTCGCCTCGCTAGATAAAGTTCTGGTGTTAAACGTAGCCAAGTTCAGATTCCAATGGCAGCCTGTCCGGTCCCAGAGATTCTTAGTACCCTCCGCTGCGTCGCAGGTCTGACCGCCGCCTTGGTCAGTTGCTTCGCAGCCGCTGGGGACTGAGGGCCGAGGGTTAATTGGTGTATTCATGTGGGAGGTAGTGGCCAAGTACTGCACCAGGGTGGCCAATCCTGCTCTGGTGAGGGAGTGCATTGCTGGCTGTGGTCACCAGTGAGGCTGCACCCAAGACCTTGTTACACAATTCCATCATCACGCGGATTTTTTTAATCCGGTTGGGAATTGTCCGGCACCGGGATTCGAACCACGGACCTCTTGCATGCGAGGTTGATGCTCTAACCACTACGCCATCACTGTTCCACCTTCTACAACGTATCTCAAATAAGCAGAGTCGCTTTGCGGCGTTGAATCTCATAAATCAAAGCAAGGATGAGCTGTTTGAAAAAATGCTCTGAGCGCCGCCTAAAAACGGGGACGCTTAGAGCATCCGTTCATCCATCCGTGCCGCAGCAACTTCTGGCGCACGACGCAAGAAGCCGACAGCTGCGACGCGCGTCAGCATGCGATACGACCTGCTCGGCTGAAGCCGACGAGGACCATCGCGCGCTGACGCATTCCAACACGTATGTGTGGTAGGGGCTTAACAACGCTGATTTGGCGTTGCATTCTCGTTCTGATCGAAAATATTGTAAAGCACATTTCAAGTACTTCATCATTCTCACTTGTAGATATCATCATCGTCCCTACTCTGCCCTCTTGTTGGGGTTCTGAGCCAAATAAACGGTTCTGCTGACCTTGTCTGGTGAGGTCTTCCTGCGTCTTCCAGAGTGGTGGAGGTTCGTCAAGATCCCGACGTCCTCCTGCGTTCGTGTTCTACCTGGAGCTACGATCCGGTCGCCGCTTACGCATGGCCACCCCTGCAGCTATGCAGCCATCCGACCAAACAGCTAGCCCTAACGCTACAGCCCCGATTCCACCGGCTGCCCTCCCTTCGTACACTGTCACAAGCCCTATGCGCGAACCACCCATGTTCGCGGGTCTCCGTGGTGACGACGTCGAGGACTGGCTCGACATTTACAATCGCGTGAGTTCAGTCAATCGGTGGACCGAAGCCGAGAAATTGACTTATGTGTCCTTTTACCTCACCGGTATTGCGAAAACCTGGTATTTTAATCACCAAACTGACTTCGTCGATTCGTCCGCTTTTACCACCAAGCTGCGACAAATCTTCGCAAGCTCATCCAGCCGTTCCGAGATCGCGAAGCAAAAGCTCGCTGCACGTGTTCAACTCGCGCACGAGTCATACGTTTCGTACATCGAGGTTGTCTTGGCCCTCTTCCGTCGTGCGAACAGTGAAATGACGAAGCCGAGCGCGTTCGCCATATCCTCAAAGGAATAGGCATGCTCGCATTCAACGCCATGGCTGTTCACAACCCTACCACGGTTGAAGACATTACCTCGACATGCCAGCGCCTAGACGAGCTGCAGTCCATTCGTCTTCAGCAGGAGAGCGATCCTCGCCTTACTTCTCCCTCGGATTTACGAGCACTCCGCACCATCATTCGCGAAGAACTTCAACAGCAGGAACAGAGCCGCTCCTCTGCCGCCTCCAACCCAGTGCCACCTTTCGACCTGCGCAACCTTGTCAAGCAGGAGCTCGCAGCCATGACGTCACCAACAGTACCTCTCGCTCCATCAGCATTCCAGCAGCCAAAATACGCTGATATGGCAGCCATGACGGCACCGATAGCATCGGTTGCTCACACCACACGTTCGACGCCCACATACGCCGATATTGCAGCAATACCGCCTGCTGCCGTTAGGTCAGGGCCTACTGACATTGCCTGTGGCCATTTGGCTTCTGTGGGAGGCACATCACCTATTGCGCCCTCGTATCCTGGGTGGCGTTCATCCCGTTCCGTCTGTTTTTACTGCGGTATACGTGGACACATATCTCGTTATTGCCGTCGCCGCCAGCAGGATGAACGACGAGGCTACGCTGACTTCGAGCGAGACCGCATCCGAAGACCCGATCCTTATTGCCCAGACTTCTACCCGTCCACGGAGCACCGGTCTCCGTCGCCTCCCGCGTCCCCGCGTCAACATTAGGAAATCCCGTTCCTCTAGACGACGCTCTCCTTCGCCCTACCGCCACTCTGCGTCGTCGCTTCGCCCCATCTCCCTCCTTGTTGACCAACATCCGGAAAACTGAAGATTGCAGTTTTTGGAGGGAAAACTGCGTCCTGTCGATCTTCGAAATTACCTCCTGTTCGCCCGGCCAATATGCTGTCAGTGACTCTTTAGGGTGTTCCTGTGCAAGCTCTTGTTGACACCGGTGCCGCCACTTCTGTTTTGCGTAGTGACTTGTGCTCGCGGCTCCGTAAAGTCAGAACACCTTATGTGGGACCTGTGTTGCGCGGTGCAAGTAACGTACTGATTCAACCCGACGGACAGTGTACGGCTCGCGTTTCCATCGACGGCATACGTCACCACATCGAAATGATTGTGTTACCCACATGCGTTCATGAACTTATCCTCGGTTGGGACTTCCTACATTCTGCTTCCGCTGTTATATCATTTAAAGAAAACGTCGTTCACATCTCCGATACAGCGGATGCACCCATTTCGGCATTGTCACCCTCGATCTTCAGCTTACTCGTCGTTGAAGACTGTGTGCTTCGCCCTGGTCACGAACACGTGGTAGTTGTCGCATCTACTCAAGTAGCCGATGGTGATGCACTAGTTGTGCCTTCTTTTCGCTGCACTTCACGCGTAATTCTCGTCGCCTCTTGTCTCCTCCGGTTTTCCTGTGGCCGCGCTGTTCTGCCCGTTTGCAACACAACTGCACAATCCATGCTGTTTCCCAACGGGATGACTGTGGCGACGACAGACGCCTCTCCATTGACCTCCATCGCAGCACTCTGCCCGTCTTCGTCACCAGTACCAACTTCAGGTTCGAGTTCTTCCTCACTGACGCCTATAGGGCCACCGCATCGCTGTGTCAACATACGGTACCATTATTTACCCGTGGTTTATACACATGAAGTGGTGTTGCACGATAGTACTGCTGCGTTAAGCAACGTAGAAGCCTTGACGGCTGAATCATGTGACTGACTGCGTTGCACAAGCGAGAGACACGCCACCGGGAAAGACAACACTTTCGTGCGTTGATTGCGTACGCTACAAACTGCCTCTAACATTCCGGAAGGTGAACGACTCACAATATACCGTACTGCCAGACACTGCGGAGTAGGTGGAGATGTTGTGTAAATCCACACAAAGGCTATCACACCGGCCCAATGCACAATGCGCGAACAGTACTTCTTGCCGTCAAACCAAGTAGCAGCAGCAGCAGTTTAATGGCGACAAGTTTCCGTTTCGTGCTATGATTTGTGTGTCTTTGTGCGTGCGTGTGTGTGTGTGTGTGTGCGTGTGTGTGTGTGTCGTGTGTGTGTGTGTGTGTGTGTGTGTGTGTGTGTGTGTGTGTGTGTGTGTGTGTGTGTGTGTGTGTGTGTGTGTGTGTGTGTGTGTGTGTGTGTGTGTGTGTGTGTGTGTGTGTGTGTGTGTGTGTGTGTGTGTGAGGGCTCCACCATCATTTCTCAAGACTTATTGTGGTAGTACTCCTCATGCATGCTTAACAACATCGAATTATGTTGTCCAAGTTTAATAACGACGCTAAATAGGTAAATAACTTCTCAGTGTAGGATATTTACTATGCGAGATAGCGGTCGTGTCGTAGGGCGTGTGCAAAAAGTGCGGTGTAAGGAAAGCAAGAAAGCATGCCGGGGTTCTCGCGTAGGCTAGAGATGTGGTAAGCGCGGCCTTCGTACCGGACCGCACAAGCGACCACTGTGAAATCGATGGCGACAGCCCCCGAGTGAGCATGAAAAGCCCAATTTTCTCGCCCATCGCTTCGCGTAGTCCATTTCTTTCGACCAGCTTGTGCACCAACATGCAGACTGAACCAGACCTGCAAGCACCGAGGCACACGACCGCAACCCGCACTTCATAAACTGCTTTCCGCGTCCGGAGACGTGGATGTCTCCGGCGTGCGTTGCGATTTCTTGGCACGTTGCTTTCTGTTCCGGTTTGCCTCCGACGATGACGTGGCTTCCTCCGTGGGCGGTGATCGCTTTTGCTTCCGGCCCTTCTTGCGACGTGCGCTTGCGCGGCTAGTATCACTGGTACTTCTGCCTTTGCTTGCCTTGCTGCTTCTTCGAGGTGGGCCACCCTTGCGGTTTGCCACGTTGTCGGAGCCAGAGGAAGAGAGGGGACGACGGGACCTGTGCGCGCGAAGAAAAAGTTGCGTCATTGCGCCTGCAGGGTGTTTCACTCTAGAAAAGACAGGCAATTAATGCGCGCCTCTACTGAAAACAGCGCTGCGCCCCCTAGACCACCTTTTTGCCTTCGGACTGTGCATTATCATCATCGTGAATGGTGCTCCCGATGCGCGATATTGTGTTAGCCTCCTTCAGCGTACTGCCCTCAATTTTCACACATTGCTGAGGCAACACTGTCAAGACAGTGGGCTCAAAAAAGAAGTTAGAAGGAGACAACCAAATCAGGCATACTATATATTCAAACGAGTGTGTTTTATGGCAGGAGTCGCGACAACTGGACACAGGTTTTCCTACTACAAGGGCTAACAGAAGTGCGGGCAGCGATCGCTCGTTGTAGTCTTTCTCTTCTCCCGTGGTCAAGCCACATGTCCACTACCTTCATTACACTAGGTACATCTGGTCTTCTGGTACATCTGGTACATCTACCTTCATCACAATATATAAAATTTACCAGTCCAAAACAATTACGGGATGGAAGGCCTCTTGTGGAAATGCTGCGAGTTCTTTACAAACTTAGACATCTGAACCCAACCTCGGTGCAACGTCCCGTTCACGTGATCTTTTTACGCTTGTGAAAAGATCACGTGCTTCGTGACGCCAGCAGGCAAGGAAAAGAGGGTTCCATACTCGCTGTCATGGCCACTAGTGACACTCTCCTCCTCTATATCCTCTCCCAACAGGCCGAGCCCCTTCTCCCAATAGGCCGCGCCTCCTTATGTCCTCTCCCTAGCGGCCGCCGTGTGAGGTGTGGTGTTATTTGGCGCCCGCGAGTGTCCCTGCTAGGTGACAGCACCGGCAAAGAAAATGAAAGCACAAAACAAAGGCTCGCGAGTGTTTCCCGGGTGACGGCCCGAGGGCCACTCCGGAAAGCGCCGAGACGAGAGGAGGGAGAAGAGGGTGCGCGGCGTGGTGGCTTGGTTAAAAGAAAGACGGTGCTTACCAAAAAATATTCAGGGACTTTAACACTACTAGGTTGAAATGCACATATATACCCAATAAAGTGGACGGGAGGATGACCGCCGCCGTAGCTCAATTGGTAGAGCATCAACGCGTTATTCGAAGGTTGCAGGTTCCATCTCTGCCGATGGCATGTTATCCTTCCGTCCACTTCACTTTCTTCACATTTACATGATAAATACTTCAAATAACATATCCTATACATTCCTTGGCTTTCTGGTCTGTTAGTTCTAATTAATGGTATGTATAGCGAAGAAAAACTGGCCCTTAAGATACCCCTTCTTTCGTTCTGTCGCTAAGTAACGGAGTATAGAAACGGCGTGACCTCATTATAGTCTTCGCGATGTCTCAAGTCACGTGGTTACAAACTTCAGCGTAGACATCGTGTAGCCGTCCTCTTTGGAGAGGCCTAGCTACGCCTTCGGCAAGAACCCGTTAGCGGTGGTGCGCTGCTGTTCAATTTATGTCGCAGATGTGTTCGTGCGCGGCTGCTCTTAGTTTTTGTATGTTCAGCTGCATTGTACAGACTCGTGTACAGTACTGCAGCGACCGCTACATAAAAAAAAGAAACATGTGCGGCCTGCTGCGTGGTACTGAACCGGCTACTCGGGCCTACTTCTCCACATGACCACCGTGGCGTCACTGCTCGGGGATGGCTTGTGAAGAAGAAGTGCTTCCACTCTTGCAGTTGTCTGCACGACAATGACTATAATCAGGCCATAAATGATGCGTCTTTTGGTTACACATCACAGGTGTAATATTGAAGTCATCAGAAATGCCAATTACGGCACAGACGCAAACAGGTTGCCACAGGTATGGAAATCGTGTGTTGAGTTGGCCTCAGTACTCTCCTTGGCGGTTGCCTGCGCGAGCACGCGAATAATTTGAACAAAACAAGGACATGAATGCGCACCTTTCTGCGCATTACAAAGCCTGCGCATGTGCTCCAAGGTTTCACAATCTCCAGATCCTGGGTATGAGTAAAGAAAGAACGTCACGTGCGCAAATGTAAGAAATTGGGCTAGTTGGTTGTGCATGTTGGGGGGGGAAATTGCGCTACAGTTAACTGGGACTAACAAAGCTAGAGGACGGACGAACGAAATGGACACGACAAGCGCAAACTATCAACTCAATTTATTGAAAAGAACGTTCAAGGACGAAAATATTCTATGAAAGGGGACAGCCGTTAATCTACGATGGGAGAGGGTGTTACATTCTTCTGAACAGGAATCTTGCGCCACACGTGCCTGGTGTGGGTGACGTCAGTGATGCTTGTTTCTTCTGATGAAGTCGATTTCTTGTGGGGTAGTAGAATGGAGCATGAACTGACGCATGCGCTTTGCTGGTTAGTTATATGGTAGGCCTCCCATATTTCTCTGGTCTCCTTGTTCTTTGATTTGGCTAATACTTCAGTTTCTGCGAACTTTGGGCTGCATCCGCATTCTCTGCAGTGCATTGACAGGTTGCCTGTTATTGCCGTTTGTTGAACTGCGTAGCGGTGCTCTTTCAGCCGTTCGTTCAGACAACGACCCGATTGTCCCACGTATGCCCTGTCACAAGTCAGTGGGATGGAATACATGATGCCAACTTCGCATTCTACATATTTTTTGACATGACGAGTTCGGCATTCTTCTTTTTTCATGTCCTGGTCGCGTGCGCTTTTTGATGCGTCCTTTATCAAAGAAAAGAGTAGTGATTGTGTAAGTCAGACGCCTGTTGTCTTGTTTGCCGCGGGGCATGCTTTTTTCTTTTAGAATGAATACGTACCAACTAGCTCACCTCTGTGTTATTCTATGCTTTTCTTTTTTTTTCGGTCATTCAGTTCATTTCTTATCTCTGTCTAGCGCCCCTTATAGCCTGCCGGATGTCACTTGCGCGCCTGCGCGTTTGGAGCAACGTATTTTCTCGCCACGTTCCCATTAAAGTTGTAAGTAGCGCCTGTGTTGTGTGTTTCCGTGTCTTTGTTATGTGTCTTTGTGTTACCCCATGATTTTTATTTGGAAAACTACCGGAAAGACACGGGTATCCAGTTTCCGACGAAGAGCGACGCCTCACCCGAAATCATGAGAACTTCTGATTATTGCGCATTGTCGTCGGTGGATTCTCCCTTAATGAAGCAGTGTGTCACGCAGATGCGGAAGGTGCCCAAGGGCTACCGTTGCCCCCGATATCCAACTCTCCGCTTTCGTGTTCTTTATGGGCATGTTTCTCCCAACTGCTCCCCTCGGCTCCGCGCTTGGTATAACATCACCTTGCTACCTCATCCCGCCTCCCAATAAAAAAGTTCTGGCTACGTTGCTGGATGTACAGTGGGTTGGCAAGAAACGCGAGCAGTGAGGCAGCCGTCTTCTCTGCTGCTTCGCATTTCTTTTCAAGCGGTTATAGCCTGGATGGCGATAAAAAGTCACTAGAGCCAACCTGGATGGAAGCAAGAAGCATTCCAGCGCCTTTTTATGGCCAGCGTGGTTAGGGCGTGTTGAGAACCGCGTGCCAGGTTGTTCGCGTTTGTTAGTATCCCCCTATACATTCTTAAACCATAAAATGGAAACAATATGTCAGTATATTTGAGGTTGTGGAAGATTTGTAATAGCGAGTTCTGGTGACGGAAGGGTGAAATGATTCGTACAGCACACTGACACACTTATTGCAATTTCAGTATAACCTGCGAAGGATTTATTTACAGAGAACGTTTCTTGATAGACGTTTGCGCGACCATCTGCATGCCAAAGCCCTGTCGCTTGACTCCCACTTGCGTTCTTTTCCCCGACAGCCCTTCGCAACAGACATTCTTCAGCCGTGCTTCTCAACGCTGTAGGTTCCAGAGGAACTGATTATACTTCAGAGTCACGTATTTCCTGGCGATTGAGTTGAAGAGCGACACTTCGCGGCATCTCAGAGCAAGAAAGGCTGGCTGCGACACACGAGCCCACCAGAGTACCCTAGACGAGCACTGGAAACACGAGAAAAACGAGCTCACTCACACAATCACGCGAGAAATCACACGAAAAAGCAAGTGACCTGTGTGATATCCCACGTTCACCCAAGTTAATAATGTATGCAGATGACACTAACATATTTTTCAGTGGTACATCCATTCTAGAGCTTGAACACCAGGTTAATGACTACCTATATCAGCTGTCGGGTTATCTTAGTTTAAATAAATTGCAACTAAACGTTAGTAAAACGAAATACATAGTATTTGCCCCACCTAACAAGCCGCGTAGCTACAGTTCGACTGTTTTATTTGAGGGCAGAGAAATAGAGCAGGTCACCAGCCAGAAGTTTCTAGGCGTATGGTTTACCGAAGGCGTGACATGGAATGCACATGTAGATAAATTAACGATAGAACTTAGTAGAACCGTGGGATGTTTATACAAGCTTAGCGCGGTTTTGCCAAAATGGTTACAAGTAGAACTATATTATGCACTTTTCTATTCTAAAATAACATACTGTATCTTGGTATGGGGAACTACCACACAGACAAACTATCAAAAATTACTGGTTCTCCAGAAAAGAGTTTTACGAGCATTCGAGCAATACCACGGCATTATCAGAGACTTGAAAACTAAACCACTCTTTGAAAAATATGCAATGTTAAAGATAACACAGCTGTATCACTTCAGACTTTTACAATGGGTTAAGCAAAATAAGCCCCAATGTCTTCAGAACACACCCGGAAGTACTACTTACCACATGCGTCAGCAACGCCAAAAAATCCCAACACTTAGGACAAATTATGGCAAACAACACGTTCAATACCAGATACCTACAATGCTAAATCGTTTACAAGGTCTTGTAGATTACAATTCCATACCTTCTAACACCATTATCAAAACCATCCTAATGCAGCATGATATTGAGTACGCTACCTAAAGTTTGTATGTTTGATCTCTAATATCTTGTTTATAAATTTGCAATATGCTACGAAGTTTTCATGTTGTTTTTCACGTTGTGTAACAATGAAGTTCTGTTGAAATGTTGCTTTGTGATGAATTTCTTTTGTGTTTAATTCACACTGCGTAATAAGACTATGCTAATGTTTGTTGTATTTTTGTGCAATATATCCAAAGTATTTGTTAGATATTAAGATGCTCAGTGGCCTGCGTGCCATACTGTATTTAGGAGCAGAGGCCCCTTGTCAGGCTGTATAGCCTTTAGTCTCTGCTCCTGCTCCTGTAAGTTTTTTCAGGGCAAATAAATTTCAATTCAATTCAATTCAAATTTCAATTCAATTCAATTCAACAATCAAATCCCGAGGCAACCACGTTCTGGCACGAACCGGCATCCGCCTTAAGTAGCGAACAGTGACTTCCTCACAAAAAAAAGTTGCTGTTTCGCCGCAAGGGCGAAGCAATAAGTGCAATAGCAATTGGAATGTCACTCGAAAAACGGCAAACAGCTCGAAATTTGCGGCGCGCTGCTCAGCCACAAAGGACGCACGCAAAACGCGAACTGTCACAGCTCTAAAGTTGCACTGCGGCTGAGACACCAAACAGGACGCATGATAAGAACGCACAGGTATACACAGGACGAGCGTGAACTAACAATTCTGTCAAGTTGTTACTTCAACTAGCCGCTACTTTGGCTCTTCTGGCTAGCAGCTTACTCCTTTCGCAAACGCGACCGCTGCAGCGAGCGAAGTCTATAAAGTCTATAGCAGTCTATAGCTTCAACGCAAACTTTTTGGTGAAAGCACAAGACGTCCAAACCGCACCCCTCAAGAGACAAGCGTGAGAGCACGGGCGACTACGCCCTGCATGTCAAAGTAGAAGTCGGAGGCACCCATCTCAACTTCGGCGGAACACTAGCCAGTTTTAGAATTGTGGACCTAAGGAATTAGCGGACCCAAGAAATTCGCAAGTCGTCACGAAAATCGAAAAACGAGCGTGAGTCGCCAGCGAGACGACGCAAACGCAGCGCTGTCACGAGCAAGAGGTATATGACAAAAAGATGACGACGAAGCCATCAAAGTATTCGAAACGGCACGAGCGCGTGCTCGGAACATTCCAGAGAGCTCGAGGCACGCGACCCGAGCCGTCAAGAAAGAGGTGGACGAAGGAACCGGGTATCGTCTGCGTGGACTGAGAAGCGGGAGGTTGGATTGCCAGCTGATGCCCTGTGACAGGAGTGACGGGCGTTCGAGCCTCCGGTGACGCGGGCGTCCCGAGGTGTGGCCGGCGTTCAAGCAAGGTTCCTCGGGGTTGCACCTACCGCGCCCGGCAAGAAGGGACGGTCCCGGCAGCAAGCCCCCTTCTGCTGCAGGCCACCAAAGGCAATCCCCGGAGTGCCACGTCATCGGTGGGACACCACGCCGGGTCAACGAGCCGACGACGACGTTAGGCCTAACGGGCCTAGCGGTTAGGCAGCTGTACGACGACCTTCTTGTGCACAGGCTACGACTGGCGCGTCGGGCTACACATTGGGCCCCAATATTGACCAAAAGGAATGAATGGACGACAGGGTAGGCTATGTACCTAAGTCCGCAGAATTGCCAAGTAAGGCCGGTTCGACGTATTGGTTGTTATAAGACTGGAGTTATAGAAGTAGGACAGTTTAGTTGTATAGTTGGGTAGTTTGAAGTGACGATATTTTTTGTGTATTTGTATATTTTTAGAGTGCCGTGCTTTTTCATTTGATAAATGTTTTGTTCCTCGTTGCGAGTCGTGTCCGAGTCCATTGCCCGGGTCCCCCCCCGAGTCCGTGAGAATTGGCGTGCCTGCCAGGATTTCAATTCCTGCCCGTTACGGATTCCGGGGGCCTAGCTATGGACTTGGATGGATGGATGGAAACAACTTTATTGAAAGTCCACCGATGTTTAACCCGGGCTCAGGTCTCCCATGAGGGGACTTCGAGGCCTTGCCTCAACGCCGCCTCGCGGGCCCGCTGGACTGCCCATTCTTGTGTCCTGAAGTTGGAGCTGCGCAGAGCGGCTGCCCACTTCGAAGCGAGAGCATCCGGAGCTACTGCCATTTTAGCTGCTGTAACAGGGCACTCCCATAAAATGTGTGAGAGCGTCGCTGTAGTTGCCTGACATAATTTGCAAGTAGCATTCGGGTACTGCGCGGGGAAAATGTGCCGCATTCGCACCGGACTAGGGAAGGTGTGTGTCTGAAGCTGTCGCCAGACGACTGCCTGGCGTCGTTTCAGCTTGGGGTGAGGTAGGGGCAATATCCGCCTGCCTAACTGGTAGTGCTTGGTTATGTCGTTATACCTGACTAGGCGTTCTCGCATGTTTTGAACCAGGAGGTCCGAACTCGACGAGGCGGTATCTGACTCTGCGCGGCGGGTCATTTCTCGCGCATAGCGGTGTGCCACTTCGTTCGAATTAGGGGGGCCCTCGTCGATGGGGGGTGGCGACGTGTGCTGGGAACCATAGGATAGCGGTGCTATTGAAATGCTGTCGACCAGCCTTCCTTAGGATCCGGAGAGCTTCAGGGTAAATGCACCCCCCGCGCGTAGTTACGGACCGCGGTTTATGAGTCGCTAAGAACTGCTTCGCAGATGGGATCGGTAAGCGCAAGCGCAATCGCAACCTCTTCCGCTCTGTCTGGATATTTTGTGCTGGCACTACACGCGTGCGCAAGCCGGGAGTTAACATCTACGACTACCGCCGTGAACCGGTGTTTGTGTGTGTATTCTGCTGCGTCCACGAAGCGCGCAGTCCTCTCCCCACCGAAGGAGCGCAGCAGTGCCTTAGCACGAGCCTGGCGTCGGCCCCCCGTTATGTTCGGGGTGCATATTTCGGGGAATAGGGGCAACTATTAGCGTGTCGCCGATATCGTGTGGAATGGCCTGTTTCTGACCGTGTTGGACGTGGTAATCCAGGCCGAGTTTCTGCAGGATGCACCGACCCGTGGCTGTCAGAGACATGCGTTGGAGTTGCGAGACGCTTTGCGCATCCGCTATTTCCTCAAGCGTGTTGTACACACCGAGCTGTAGCAGACGAGTGGTGCTCGTAGACTCCGGCAGGCCGAGGGCGATCTTGTATGTCTTGCGTATAAGGGTGTTCAGTTTCTCTCTTTCTGTGGCAGTCCAGTTGTGGAAGGCAGCCACATAAGTAATGTGACTGATTACAAATGAGTGTATGAGGCGCATGACGCTGTCCTCCTTCATCCCCGTTTGCTTGTTTGCAATTCGTTTGATCAGGCGGGTAGCCGCTGTAACCTTGCCTTCGATCCTGCGGATAGTTTCGCCGTTTGACCCATTGGCTGCTATATGCATGCCGAGGATGCGTATCTTCGGAACTCGGGGAATGCAGGAGCCGTCTTGCATATACAACTGTATTAAGTCACATTGGCGCGGCTCACCGGCAGGCCTGGACCGGCGGCGTGGGCGGTAGATTAGCAGCTCCGATTTGAGTGGAGATATTCGGAGGCCCGTGTCTCGGAGGTAGGCTTCTACTGCAGAGACTGCTGCTTGTAAGGTGCATTCTATCTGCCAGCCACCCTGTGGGTCGACTCTGCCAGTCGACCCACAGGGTGATATCGTCCGCATACAAGGCGTGATGGAGGCCTTCAATCTCGCAAAGGCGGACCGGGAGACCCATCATCACGAGGTTGAAAAGGAGCGGGGATATTACCGACCCTTGAGGAGTGCCTGCGCTTCCTAGGGTATGTTTGTCGGATGTCATGCTGTCGACTGTGAGGGTGACTGTGCGGCGCGACAGGAAGTCTCTGATGTAGTTGTAGCTTCGCTCGCCCAGGTTGAGCTTGTTAATTCGGTGCAGGATTGGTGCATGTGCTACATTGTCGAACGCCTTTTCCAGATCCAGGCCGAGGATGGCTCGGGTGCCACTAGTTGGGTCGTTGATGATCTGGTGGTAGAGCTGAAGCATGACGTCTTGTGTGGAGAGGTGGAATCGGAAGCCTACCATAGTGGGCGGGTACGTTCCAGTGTCCTCGAGGTGGCGCTTGATACGGGTGAGGAACGCGTGTTCCATCACCTTGCCAACGCAGGATGTGAGCGAAATGGGCCGCAGGTGATCGAGGCTAGACGGCTTGCCTGGCTTCGGTATCAGCACTGCCTTAGATCGTTTGCAGGCCTCTGGGAGGCGACGCTCTCGCCAGCAGTTGTTGATGTATGTCGTAAGGGCGGTGATCGATGCATCATCGAGGTTTCGCAGAGTCTTGTTTGTGACCTTGTCGGGCCCAGATGCTGATTTGCCATTAAGATGGTGGAGCGCTGCGCGAATCTCTGATTCATGGAATTCTTCATCGAGCGTCGCATTTGGCTCGCCAGTGTAATCGCCGTGCTGAACATCGGCTCGTCGAGGGAAGTACTTGTCTAGCAGGCGTGTCAAGATCTGTTGATCAGTAGCGGTAGCCCGTTCCTTGAGCAAAAGGCGCTGCGAGTTGGCACGCTGGGCCGACTTTCTCTGCGTTTCCCCCAAGAGATGACGGAGGAGACGCCACGTACTGTCATTGTGCAGCTGCCCGTCGACTGCGTTGCAGATTTCGTACCACTGCTGGCGGTTTAAGGTCCGGCAATGCTCTTCAAGCTGACGATTCATCTGTGCGATCTTCTTACGAAGCTTTCGGTTGTGCCGTTGCTTCTTCCATCTTGCGTGTAGTATGTCTTGGCTTCCCAGAGGTGAGCTAGTCGGCTGTCGATCTTCTCAACCTGGACTTCGGGCGCCACCATCTGTGTCGCCCTGTTCACGTCGCCATTGAGGGTTTCCATCCATACCTCGATGTCATCGATGACCTCCTCATCTCGTTGTTCGGCTCGCTGCTTCCGGAATTTGTCCCAGTCTGTCCATTTGAATTGCTTGTGGGGAGGAGGTGTACCCACCAGAGGAAGTCGTGTTTCTATAATCATATGGTCGCTACCGAGATCTTCAAAGGTATTGCGCCACTGTGCTTGAGGAATGTTTCGGACCGCCGTCAGGTCCGGCGTCGTATCCCGTGCTGTTGATGTGCCCGTGCGGGTCGGAGCCGTGGGATCGGTAATGAGCGTCAGCTCTGCATCATGCAGGTCCTGCCACAAGCGTCGGCCTTTGGCTGTAGTGTAGCCATAGCCCCAAGCTTCGTTCGGGGCATTAAAGTCTCCCCACACCATAAAGGGGTGAACACCCGCCAAGGCCAGCGCCCCCCGAAAGAGGGAGAGGAAGCGACTCCGCGAGTGAGCCGGATTACTATACACGTTGAGTAGAAATACACTGTACTTGTGTGTCCTGTTGGGAAGCAGTTCTACGAGCATATGTACCGCATGTGTGCCGCGTACGGAGTGTTCTTGAACTACTATCCCTTTCCGCGTTAAAATTGCGAGTCCGCGATCAACAGGAATCGGCGAGGCGTATGCAGTGAAACCTGGCAGCTTTCGTATGGTACCTATTGTTTCCTGTATCATTATAACATCAGGCTTGGGTTGCGCGTGTTGGACGTATTGTTGCAGCAGTGGTTGCTTCTTAGTGAAGCCCCGACGGTTCCACTGCCACACCACGAGATCGTTAGTGGGGCTGGCCATCGTGGTGCTGTGCGTGTGCGCTATCAGAGATAGGGCTATTGTGAATGACGGTAGGGCCCGCAGTAGGCACCATTGACATGCCTGGGCGAAGGCCTATGTGAGTCTCGATTCTGTCTATATGGGATTCAACCCTGTCTGTGCGGGCAGTGAGGTTATTGACCGCAACGCTGATGTTGCGGATCGCACTTTGAATGTCAGCGAGCAGCTTCCTCATTTCTTCCTGTTCTTTCCGCCATTCACACATTGTTACTTGTTCTTTGCGCCAATCTCTTACTGTGGCTTCGAGCTTGTCGTGCCGTTCAGGTTCGGAGCTGGCTGCCGCACGTTTCTTTGCGGGCGGCGCATCTCTGTCGTTACCGTTCGCGACGGAAGTTTGGAGTGAAGTAGGCTTAGGTATAGATGACTGCGCCATCGACTGCTTAATCTCGCGGATTTCTTGTGTTAACTGTTGCACTACCGTGCGTAAGTGCGCGTTTTCGCGCTGTACTTCTTCTAATGCCACGTCTCTGGGGTCCCTCGTATTGCTAGGCTCTGAGGCAGTAGCTCCCTAAGCCCCACGTCTAGGCGTGCCCATAACTGCATCTGCGAAGCTCACCCTGTTAGGTAGGTCCTGGTACATGTAACCGGCTTGCTTCGGACGCCGCGAACTCGAACGACCATGACTAGGCCCGGGAGTTGTGCTCCGGGACCGGCTCCGAGACTGGCCCTGCTGGCGGGATCGAGGCCCCGCTGACCGCGCCCGGCTTCGAGAGCGGGAGCTTGAACGGAAAGCAGGTGCGAACTCTTGGTCGTAGTTCTGCTGCTGCAGATCGAGGGCGGCCTCCGCTGCGGCCCTGCGTCGATCCACGCGTCGTTTTCTGACAAGATAAGGGGTCTTGAACCCAGCCTTGCAGGCCTTGTCCGCAGTGGGATGGGCTCCCCCGCAGAGGTGACACGTCGGCGTGCATTTGTGATTGGGGTCTGGGTTCGAAGCTCCGCAGCCTCTACACACACGGTCTTGGGGGTTCGGGCATACGTCCATGCGATGGCCGACACGTCCGCACTGGTGGCACACGTCGATCTGCTTTCTGTACAAGGTGCACCTGAGCATGGCACCCCCCGTAGTACACCCACGTTGGGACCCGGCCACCGTCGAAGGCGATGATGACCGACGTGGGGTACTACTGAGTCTTTTGGCCGCTAAGTCGGTCGGGTTCCTTTTGTTGACAATATTGAGGTGAATGGCCTTGGCGTCTTCATCGAGGGGAATGCCTCGGACGACTCTCTTGACTGTATGGTCGGGCGCAGTCTCGTAAGCCCGAACCTCGAACTGGTGTTTGTCGAGCGTAAAGCTGGCGAGTCGGCGGTACCGTTCAGCATTGGAAGAGTGAGGTGTACTCACAACGATGATGTTTTGCTGCATATTTGGACATATAATGTCTTCCGTGGCGTCTTGGGGAGATACACTTGCTGCCCTGTATAGGGCCGAGGCGAGGTGGACGACTCCGACTGTGGCAAGGTTCAAGCCGCCCCGTGGCCTGATAACAACATTGTGGTGATCACGTGGAAGGGCGGCCATCTTGCCTGCCTTCAATACTTGCTGCTTGTGTGCGCGCGGGCCTCGCTGCGCCTTGTTCGTGCCTCCAACGCCGGCTTGGGAGGCTGCTGCAGTGTTAGGGTTAGCGTGCTTGCCCTGAGAAGAACGTCGTTCCCGCGGGGCAATGGTGCACCATCCTGCTTCTTCGGAAATCTCGGTGGGCGAGATGTCAGTGCCATCAACTTGCACTTCCGTGGCGGCTTGAGGAAAGCCGACGCGCAGCCATGACCGCGGCAAGCTAGGCGTCCGGAGCACACCTTAGCTCGGCGTCGCTGCAGCTCGGGAGAAAAAGTCCAATAAGGTGGTGAAAAAAGCAGGTTCCACCTTGAAGAAGAATATCGACAGAGTCCGGGTAACTTGCTGGAGACGATGGTGCAAGAACTACGCAGATATTTTGCAAAAATGCTGCGAAAACATTTACGAAGAACGGAGCCGACGTGAAACGCGTCCGCTCCCTTCGGCGCTTGTAGCGTCTCTCTAGCTATGGACTTGGTCAGGATTCTGAGCGTAGCAAGGGACCAAAGGAGGAGGCCTTGCGGCTTGTACCGGAAGAGAAAGAACACGTTCGTAAAGAGAAAGAGCTTCAGCGAACGAAACGCGAAGCCGAGCGCGAGGCAAAACGGGCCGATGCACGAAAAGCGCATGCAAGGGAAAAGGAGCTGTTGGAGCTCAAACTACGACTGGCAGAAGCCACAGGAGACGTTAGGACGGATGTAGGTTTGCTAAGGGTGGATGTATCCCAAAGATTTAGAGAGCCGCATTATTACAGCTGTGATTCCGAGCTACGAATGGCTTGCGATTTTGGAGGCTGTAAAAAGGAAAGCGAACTTGTATTCAGCCACGATGAGACCTCAGGCACGGCTTGTACTTACATGAGTGAAGCGGTTCGTAAAGGGAGGTGCCGATGATGTGAATGAGGAGTCTGAGGAAACGATCGAGGTTCACCCAGCTGTTATTGAAATTGAGTGCAGCCTATCGCCGAAATTTACGCGTCCTGATGGAAGAAAATTAGCCAGATCGCAAGTATCATGGGAATCGATGTTATGCGAAGCATACGGAGCTAAGTTGATTGGATTGTAATTTTTTATTCAACGAAACGTTATGAAATGACGCTAAAGATATGTACAAAGGTTGCACGCACACACATGTTGAACAGTCGCATATGTTTCATATAACCAGCTGTTTGTTTACAGTTGTGTAACGATGGGAATAGAAACATGGATATTGCCAACACCAGAAGCCATAAGCTGATATGTAAAGCTGGTGCTTGCAAGGATGGTAGCCCTGGATAGTGCTACGTAGACCAACCACAATGGATGGCGCTTAAATACAGAACTGACGTTAACCCGACCCGACTCCTTCGTCATAGGACTACGTATGTAGTGTTTATAAAATTGGATAGCCAGCACTGCAACCACAATATACGTTTCACCAACATTACGCCTGCATAGGCTGTTCTTCCACAGCACTCTAGAAGAACTTGTTTTTGGGCGAGTTGGTGCCTAAGTTTGCTGAACATTTTGTACGTGGCGCAAAGCTAGACAAAGGAAATGGGGCGGAGGAAAGAGACAGAGGAGCGCCAAACTACCAACTGTTTATTGCCATCGCGGCTGAAAAAACAGGTAAACTTCCACGCATGCGCAGTTACGAGGAAAAGTTACTCCAAACATGATATCACGTGAGCAGTTCATTGAAGAAGAACAAGTCAGATTGAAAGAGTACAATGGATGTGTCACTGACACAAGCGGACCCATTTCTTCTAATGTGATACGCCTCTAGTAGTTCCCTTGCTGTTTGATCTCTGCTTTTGCCGATAATCCTAGCTTGCGCAAAACGTGGCACACACGAGCATGACTTAACATGCGCAGGAAGGTGCGCCCCATAGCTCTTACCAATGCTGTTGGCATGCTCCCTGAGGCGGTCGTTGATACACCGTCCCGTTTGTCCGATGTACGTCTTACCACAGCTCAGGGGAATTTCGTATATAACGCCTTTGGCACAACGCCTGAAGGGTTTCACGTGCCTCTTTTGGCACCCTTGCTGTTTACCGCGAGAGATTCGTCTTCACAAGTGCGACAGTTAATTCGGGGCGGAAAACACAACAGGAATTTCAAATCTAGCAGCCACCTTCTTGAGGTTATGGCTTAACTTGTGCATGTACGGCACCACCTGTGGTTTAGCGCGCTCCCTTTCTCTCGAGTGCTCTTCCTGAGTGCTGATGTTCAGCTTCCGTAGCAGAGATTCGGCAACGGCATGCAGGACCGCCCGAGAAAGCCAGCCTTTTCAAGTCTGCCAATCTGATTACACAGGCTAGTCTGCATCATGTGCAGACACGATCTGCGCAGCGCGGACTGAAGGCAATGCAGAGCAATACCACGTTTTACGGTTTTAGAATGTGCGGAATCATATGGCAATAGCTCTTTTTTACTGCGAGGCATGTAGGTGCAACAAACATGATCACTTTTCAAGGCCAGGTTGATGTCTAAAAACTGAAAAACATTGTCGGAAGGAAGCTCATGAGTGAAGGTTAGTCCTTTGGCATTTGTCTTAAAGGCATCTAAAATGAAGTCCACCCTTTCATGGAAGGGCACTGGGCACGTCTTGTCTAAAACAATTAAAAAATCGTCTACATATTAAAAACATAAAAAGGATGGGATGAATTAGAAACACATACTAGTGTCTGGTCAATAAGTGATAAAAAGATGTCGCATAAAATCGGTGCTACACTGGACCCGATGCAAATGCCTTTCTTTTGCAAATAAATGCTACCCTCAAAAGAAACGAAAGTGCTTGTGAGGTACGCTTCCAAAACAGTAATGAAGTTAGTTACCGACATTTCAGCACATGCAACAAAATCAGCCTCGCCACTTTTTGCAATACATAGCTTAACTGCGGCAAAAAGTTCGGGATGTGGAACTGAATAAAAAAGGTCCTTCACATCAACAGAAAAAAGGTACCCTGTGTTATCTTTGCGGCGAAAGAACTCTACAATTTCATCAGAATTTCTTACTAGAAAAGGATCGTTGACGACAAGGCACTTCAGTGACTTTAACAGAAAACTACTGACATGCTTTTGCCACGCGCCCCGTTCACTTATCTTTCGAAAAGGGATATCAACTTTGTGCCACTTGGCGCTGAAAAAAGCTATTAAGCTATTCGCTTTGGACTTGGAAATCTGCTTGGCCAAACGTTCCGCACCGACTTCTTCACAAAGTTTGCTCACGTTCTTCTTGACTTTTGCCAGGCTTACTTTTACGCTCTTGAAAATCTTATTAACAGCCTGCAAGGCTTTTTCATTAAAGACAGAAGTAGGCAAAATCACAAAACCACCTTCTTTGTCTGCCTGCATTAAGCGTAAGTCATTGTCCCTGAAAAAAGACTCTACCCGATTAAATTCGCGCATGTGGTGTCCAGTTCCTGGTCTTGGAGCACATCTCCGAAGACAGTCCACACCGTCCTGTAAACACCGCTCGCGTTGCTCCAACAAAGCTTTGCTTGCTACTCTTCAGTTTAGAGCTAGTAGCTCATGTGCGGAGACGGCCGGCTCAATACCAAACTTCGGGCCTTTGTTGAGAAGACGGTAGACATCTTCAGGTAGGGGCGTGTCACACATGACCTTCACAGACCCGGTCTGCACGCCTTTCTTGTCATTTGAGTGAACAGAACTAAGAAGGCTCGTAAGCATGCACTTCCATGTAGTCTCAATTTCACCACTGATGAGCCTACGGCGTTCCTTCAGTTTCTTCCACGCAACCCACTCAGGAAAGTTGGCGTAGCAAATGCTTCTCAGGAGGCCATTACACAGCCTAACTTGCCGCCCTAACTCAGAGCGTAAAATATTGCTCACCCGTTTAACATGTCTCCAGGAAGGCAGGACGCAACCGAAGAGGGTGGTGACTTCACGAGGTGGAAAACCTTTCCGGATGCAGAAGCCCAAATATCTTGATTGGCATGTCGAAGCAACTATATTCCACTTCACTTTGTGCAGGTCAGGAAGTCCAGAAGAAAGGTTTCCGGGTAGTGCTACGTCGGGCAGACGGGCCGGTGCTTAAATAATAGATTACTAGATCACAAGGCTTCTTTGAGGGGAGCATCTTGTTCGAACCTGTCGCTACATTGTAGAGACTGCGGCTGCACGCCCTTGCTGACAAGCGCAAGGGTGTTTTCAAGGTTAAAAGAGAAAGTGCCGAGAGAAATTGATGAAGCGTTTTTTATTAGTAGGTCTGGAGAGACATGCGTAGCGAGGCCCTCGATCACGCTGCATTCCACTGAAATAGATTTCTTAAACGCCAGTCGCTAAAATCTAATCTTTTCTGCTCGAGTTTCTTTTGTGACCATGTGACTTTTTGCACTACTATTTATATGAATGTTTTTCAATAAAACTCAGTTGATAGTTTGCGCTGGTTCGTGTGGTTCTTTCTTCGTCCCTGTTTTTTGCGCTTTTCTATTATGATGCAGACTAGCCTGTGTAATCAGATTGGCAGACTTGAAAAGGCTGGCTTTCCTCGGGCGGTCCTGCATGCCGTTGCCGAATCTCTGCTACGGACGCTGAACATCAGCACTCAGGAAGAGCAGTCGAGAGAAAGGGAGCGCGCTAAACCACAGGTGGTGCCGTACATGCACAAGTTAAGTCATAACCTCAAGAAGGCGGCTGCTAGATTTGAAATTCCTGTTGTGTTTACCGCCCCGAATAAACTGTCGCACTTGTGCCGACGAATCACTCGTGCTAAACAGCAAGGGTACCAAAAGAGGCACGTGAAACCCTTCAGGCGTTGTGCCGAAGGCGTTAAATACGAAATTCCCCTGAGCTGTGGTAAGACGTACATCGGACAAACGGGACGGTGTATCAACGACCGCCTCAGGGAGCATGCCAACAGCATTGGTAAGAGTGATGGTGCGCACCTTCCCGCGCATGTTAAGTCATGCTCGTGTGTGCCACGTTTTGCGCAAGCTAGGATTATCGGCAAAAGCAGAGATCAAACAGCAAGGGAACTACTAGAGGCGTATCACATTAGAAGAAATGGGTCCGCTTGTGTCAGTGACACATCCATTGTACTCTTTCAATCTGACTTGTTCTTCTTCAATGAACTGCTCACGTGATATCATGTTCGGAGTAACTTTTTCCTCGTAACTGCGCATGCGTGGAAGTTTACCTGTTTTTTCAGCCGCGATGGCAATAAACAGTTGGTAGTTTGGCGCTCCTCTGTCTCTTTCCTCCACCCCTTTTTCCTGTTTATAGATTTGCGCCACGTACAAAATGTTCAGCAAACTTCCACAGCAGTTTCGAGACCTGAAGTGGCTCTGTGGTAGAATGCTTCATTGCCACGCAGAATGCTTGGGTTTGATTCCTGCTGGGACTCTATTTTTATTCTTTGTATTCCTCGCGTCAACGCCGCCGATGTTCGTTTTTCTTAACGCTGTCGCATTTAAATTACCAGTGTCAACGCCACCGTTGCCAGTTTCTCTTAACGCACTCGCATTTAAATTACCAATGCCTGTTCTCGCCGTTCCCGGGTAGTTAAATTGTCAAAGTCCTGTGGCGCATACCCGCATTCCGCGGCCCGTGGTATACGGGTATTAGCCACACGTATCTGGACAAATGAGTTTGACGACGTACGCGACGGGATTTTCACGTTATTCAAGTCGTGACCAGCCAGACATATTCGTCAGTACCTCTTACCCTCCCATACAAATTTTGGTATACCCCAAGTTAAGGAGGCCATCACGAGAGCACCCAGACGTAGGCGGCTTGATAGATAGATAGATAGATAGATAGATAGATAGATAGATAGATAGATAGATAGATAGATAGATAGATAGATAGATAGATAGATAGATAGATAGATAGATAGATAGATAGATAGATAGATACGCAAAAGTGCTTACAGTACGGAAAGAAATGCTTCGCATTTAAAAGCCCAGGACACCACATGAGATATTCATATCGGAGGATGCGACATTGATTGGCTTGGCTGAGAGTCGCGTTGATGCTCAGGTAAAGCAAAATAAAAGGAAAAGCGCACGGAAGACTGGTCATGGATACCCGAATGCTAAGAGAGGGTTGCCAATGCTCAGCCACAAACATCTCGATAGCCCGCACCCACGACGAGTGGTATGGATGCGGCGTTCGGAGATTGTTAAGAGCAAAAATAAACGCAGCGCTTGTACTGGGCAATTGTAACGGCGCGCAGAACGAAGACGCGGAAAGAAGTCGCGAAAGACTCGCAATATGAGGAAAAGATAAGGACATTTTCAATTTTCGGCATGAGCTACAAAAGAAAGACTTTGTGATTAACTGCAATGTGCGGGGAATAGAGTTTGGTGGTGACTTTTGGAGGTGCGTGTGTTTAACAGGTGTGTGGAAGAATGCGAACTGCGAGTGCAGTGTCTTGTGACGGATTCCCGTATCTGATTAGTGATCAACGTTTCGTGAGTTGTGGCAGAGATCGGTGAACATTGTGTGCACAGTGGAATGTAATTCGAGCAGACCCAACTTAGAAGTTACCGCCCAAGTTCAAGACAGAGAAGAAGCAGTTCTTTAGTAAAAAAAAACCCTTCAACGGGGGGGGCGTATATCACGAGCAAGGGGTATATGGCAAAAAGAAGAAGATGACGACGAAGCCATCAAAATATTCGAAGCGGCACGAGCGCGTGCTCGGAATATTCCAGAGAGCTCGAGGCACGCGACCCGAGCCGTCAAGAAAGAGGTGATTGAAGGAACCGGGTATTAAGGCGAAAGCCTTCAATGTCTCATGCTCACGTCCGTCGGTCCATCTGTCCGTCCGTCCGTCCACTCGTCCATGTCCGTCCGTGTCTGTCTGTCCGTCCGTTCGTCCGTGTGTCCGTCTGTCCGACCGACCGTCCGTCCCTGCCTGTGCGTCCGTCGGTCCACCCGTCCGTCCGTGTCCGTCCGTCCCTCCGTCCGTGTGTCCGTCCATCCGTCCTTGCCCGTCCATGTGTGCCTCTGTCCTTCTGTCCGTCCGTGTCCGTCCGTCCGTCCGTGTCTATCCGTCCGTCCGTCCGTGTCCATCCGCCCGTCCATGTGTCCTCCGTCCGTCTCCGTCCGTCCTTGTTTGTCCATCCGCCCGTGTCCGTCCGTCCGTCCCTGTCCGTCCATCCATCCATCCGTTCGTCCGTGTCTGTCCGTCCGTCCATCCACCCGTGTCCATCCGTGTTCGTCCGTCCATCCATTGGTCCGTCCGTGTCCGTCCGTCCGTACGTGTTCGTCCGTCCGTCCATGTGCCCGTTCGTTCGTCCGTCCGTCCATCCATCCGACCGTCCGTCCGTCCGTGTCCGTCCGTCCGTCCGACAAAACAAAAAGACATGGCATAGTCGAATGGCCACAAGCTTTCGCCGAACACACTTTGGAATGTACAAAGTGTCCTTCAATTTCTGTTTGCGTGGACTGAGAAGCGGGAGGTTGGATCGCCAGCTGATGCCCTGGTGACGGGAGCGACAGGCATTCGAGCCTGCTGCCGGTGACGCGGGCGTGCCTAGGTGTGGCTGGCGTTCAAGCAAGGCTCCTCGGGGATGCACCTACCGCGCCCGGCAAGAACGGACCTTCCCGGAGAAAGCCCCTTCCTGCTGCAGGCCACCAAAGGCAATCCCCGGAGTGCCACGTCATCGGTGGGACACCCCGCCGGGTCAACGAGCCGACGACGACGTTAGGCCTAATGGGCCTAGCGGTCAGGCCAGCTGTATGACGGCCTGCTGGTATGGCGGCCGGCACCTTTTAATCGGAGCACGTTTGTTCGGCATCATGTTCGGCGCAGGCTAGCCGGCTCACGGCGGAGGTTCAAGAACAGAACGCCACCGGTAGTACTCAAACATACCTCGCGCTCTGACGTTTTGATCACGTGTGGGGCTGACACGGTAGGCTTCAATCGCGTGACCGAATGCATTTTGCTGAAACGCGGTGACTTTATGTATATTATTGTGCTGATTTCAAATATGCAATTAGTTTTTAGCAGAATGCGTAGTGCTTAAAATACAAAATATTCTATGTACCTTTCGGTGAGCCAGATTTCTTCTAAACTTGCAGTTATAAAGCAAATCAGCATATCAGAAATATCTGGAATTATTACCGTGCGCAGTGCAATAAAAATGGATCATATAAATCTACTACAACAAAAATTATTGTATGTTGAGCATTCGCGAATTAAGTCACAGTTTGAAATTGACTCCCACTGAGAAAAACTGACCCCTCACTGAGAAAAGTGCGGGGCTCTGTCCCTATAATTTTTATCAGTACCCCTGGTAGATACCTCTATGAGTGCATGTAATCCCATAGCTTTGATGGAGTTCCTGATCAATTGAAAAAGATGCCACCAACTGCCGCGGTTGTTTAGTGGTTATGGAGCTTGACTGCTGGGCCGGAGGTCGCGGGATCTAATCCGGGCCGCATTTCGGTGGAGTTAAAATGATTGAGGCCCACGTGCTTTGATTTAGGCACATGTTAAGGAACTTCCGGTGGTCAAAACATCTGTAACCTTCCACTACGGCCTCTCTCATAACCGTATCGTGGTCTAGGGACGTTAAACCCCGACAGGTAATATTAGGAAGGTACCACACAGACACATCGTCAGTTTAACGTTTTCGGCGCCTTGCAAATTGTCACCAGTCCGTAACCTTCATAGGATCCAAAGACGTGCAACGACACACCAGTCATCAGACTTATATCGTTTGTTACATACAGGGTGTTTCAAGAAATGTGTTCACTATTTTTAAAAAATGAGCAAAATGCGGTATTTGCTCGCTGTTTTCACAATTGCTTTTTCTGTAGCGGCAGGCATCTTAAGATAGCTGAACACATGATTAGGGACAGCAATTAAGAAAGTTAAATTAATTAACTTTTTTAATTAGCGGAGTTAGGAGATTAAGTTCAATGGGAGAATTGAAGTCCTTCATGCGAAGAACCCATTTCAGCTTTGAGATTTCGAAAAAGCGGCCTCTATTAATTATTGTGGCGTAATGAAATTCAGACAAATTCAATGGCGAAACCGAAACCCAAGCACCGATGAGCGCAACAAGCAGACGACTAGAATGACGTCGCTGTTCAAGACAACGGTTACAGAGGTGCACTTCTTCCCCGTTCGTTAACGTATATGCGTCATGCGTGCTACTACTGCAAGAGCAGGCCACACACTCACACCAAGAAGTCGGTTGATGTTTGATATAATGACGTTCACTCAGTGTGGACGTCTCAGACGAATACGGCAGTTGCGCTCTTCCGCGTTTCGGTTTCGGTTGGGTCACTGAATTAGGGAGAATTTCATTACTTCGCAATTATCCCTAGAGGCCGCTTTTACGAAATTTCAAAGCTGAAATGGGTTCTTCGCATGAAGGACTTCAATTCTCCCATTTGACTTAACCACCTAACTCCACTAATTAAAACGTTAATTAATTTAACGTTCCTAATTACTGTCCCAAATCATGTCTTCAACCATCTTCGATGCCGGCCGCTACAGAAAAAGCAATTGTGAAGATAGCGAGCAAATATAGCATTTTGCTGATTTTTTAAAAATAGTGGACACATTTCTTGAAACACCCTGTATATCGTTCGTTACATCATCGGTGCTTCAAGTGTGTATCAGGTACCCATGAGTTGTTGCCGCCTTTGTAATAGTTATACTGGCCACAGTGGTCAGTGTTTCAGCTTCAGGTCTAGACAGCACAATGATGCTGTTAGAAAGCGATGCGGTAGCAACTTGGCGGAAGATTGCGAAAATTCCCCATGCCCCCCTTTTATGTAACAACGCCATTTTCAGGAGAAACGAAGGTTCAACAGAACGCGGAAGAGATGAGGTGCATATAATGAGGAAAGCAGATACTAAGTGTGCCAGCCGTCTGTCTTTGACGTTACAAGAAGTAACACTCCATTCGAGGCGGACTGGCATGTTAGTGGATTGATTACACAATCACATGTTAGAGCAGACGACTTGAACAATCTTTTGTATGATGATGTGTGTACCGGAAACGCAGAACATAAATGATTGTTCCTTTGAAACAGACGCTAGTGGCAGCTACAGCGCCAGTCCTGTCATATGCGTTTCTTTCGTCTTCGTCGTTTGCGCTTTCTATGTACCCTGCAAATATTAACCAACTCGGCAGAATCAAGGTATTGAAGCATAGTTCTGCATCAGTTTCGATTGAAGCTGTACTGTGGAACTTTATCCCGTTGCTTGCCGATGTTATGGGCTTCGAGAACGCCGCTCTACACCTTGTCCTTGCCTCAGCATTCGCATGTGTGATACGAAGAACTCTAACTTTAGAGAAAACCGGGACGCAGCTGCATTTCTGACAAACACGAGAAAAATTCAACACCGTCAGCTGGGTCCGAGGAATTGCAGTGCCCTCTGAGCCTGAGCACAAAGACACGGATTATGAATGTCTATCACTGTGAAACTTCTCCTTCCGTAGACTACGCCACTTGGAGTGTCCCGGTACGTTACAGAACAAAAATACGGCCTATTTCTTGCAAAATGACGTGGTGACGACCATAGGCGGAGAGTTTTCATTTTGCCGGAGGGGGCGGGGCCCGGCTTGCTCTTCTACATTGTTCTCCCTGTCACTTCATATATATATATATATATATATATATATATATATATATATATATATATATATATATATATATATATATATATATATATATATACATATATATATTGTGAGCATTATTTATGTGCTTCATCTTCTCATCTGTATCATCTGTACATACTCATCATCAGCGCTTGGGTTTTGATTGTGGGGCTCATACTCGAGTCAATAAAAGAAGAGTCTTCAGGGCTCTAAACGGTGCGTCACAAGTGGTGGAGAGTGCTTTCCGGTCCCTGCATCCTCTCACGCTCTCAGACACCCTCCAGCTTCGCCTAGAACACATCACTGGAGCTCCGTTCAGGACGCCGCTTATACCACCTCCATTCGGCAATGTTGCAAGACCAGCAGCCCAGCACAGCAGCTTCGCCAATGCTCACCCCGGCAACAAACCCTTCTTGGCTGGTCACCAGCCCTCAGAAGGATCCCCCCGATGTTCGCTGGGCTTCCTGGTGAGGACGTTGAAGATTGGCTCGAGGAGTATGACCGTGTGAGTGCCATCAACCACTGGGATGAGCCTGCGAAACTCACCCACGTTGCGTTCTACCTCACAGGCGTCGCAAAGACATGGTTTTTCAACCACGCGACAGATTTCCCGAATTGGACCTCTTTTACACTTCAGCTACGCCAGATTTTTGCCAACCCGTCTGTGCGTTCTGATATCGCGAAGAAGAGGCTTGCTGGACGCGCTCAACACACCGGCGAGTCTTACACTTCTTACATTGAAGACGTCCTCGCCCTCTGCCGCCGCGTGGACAGCTCAATGGCGGAGAATGACCGTGTGCGCCACCTACTCAAAGGTATTGGGACTGTCGCTTTCAATGCGCTTGTGGTGCAGAACCCCAAGACCGTAGCCGATGTTGTCGCTACCTGTCAGCGCCTTGATGAGCTTCAGACCACACGGCTGCAACCTGATATGTCTGACCTGAGATCAAGCAACAACACAGAGCTGCGTGCATTGATCCGCTCGATCATCCGAGAGGAACTCTACGCACACACTTCGCAGTGCCATCTTGACATTCGTGCGACGCCACCTACTACCAATCTACGTGACGTCGTGAGGGAGGAACTGGCGTCGATGACAGGCACGCAGGTTCCGAGCCCGCATCCCGCGCCAGCGCCAACTTATGCTCAGGTTGCTGCTATGACAACACCGCCCCAGCAAACACCACTACAGCTACAGGCGCCGGGAGTACACGGTTCGCTCAACTCACTCACACCACGAGCTCCTGCGCAGCCTTACAACGCCTGGCGCACTCCGCGGCCGATTTGCTTCTATTGCGGCATCCGCGGCCATATTTCAAGATTTTGCCGGCGCCGTCAGCAAGACGAAAGACGAGGCTACGGAGACTTTGAACGGGACGAGTTTTACACCCCTGCACCGCAATATCGTCGCCCGTACCAGACCAGCCCACGTCGGTCACAGTCTCCGCAGAACTTCGGTGCAGTTGGTAGTTCCCATTTCCCGCGTCCTCGCTCGCCTTCACCGATGCGGCGCTCCTCTTCCCCACTTCGACCAGCTGCTTCGACTCCTAACCAACGACTGGAAAACTAAATAGTGCAGCTTCGGGAGGGAAAGCTGCATCTTTCGAACTGTCTGAAACTCCTCCGGACCGCCCGTCAAATGTTTTATTAGTGTATGTTGAAGGTGTACGGACAGAGGCACTGGTGGATACAGGCGCATCACTTTCCGTAATTAGTGCAGACTTGTGTTCCCGTTTGAGAAAAGTTAAGACGCCATACGATGGACCTCCTCTTCGCTGCGCTGACGGAGTTTTTATTCGTCCTTCCAGTGTTTGTACAGTGCGCGTTTCTATTGATGGCATCCTTCATCATATCCAGTTTCTTGTGCTCCCTTCGTGCACTCACACACTCATTTTGGGATGGGACTTTCTTTCTTCAGCGTCAGCTTTCATATCGTGTGGTCAGCGAGTAATTCATATGACAGAGACCGAGTGTTCATCCGATGTCGACTTCAACAGCTTGCGTTTCGTCGCTGCCGCTGATTGTTGCATTTCGCCAAGAGACGAGAATATTATTACGCTCGTTTCTGATTCCATCGTTAACGGCGACGTGTTCATTGCACCATGCGGTCGCTTCACACCTACAGGGCTTACCATCGCACCTGGTCTTGTGCGGTTTACTGACGGTAGAGCGTTGGTAACCGCACTTAACCCAACTTCTTCGCCAGTGATGCTGCCCCGGGGCACTGCTGTACGTTGCTTCGCTGACACCGAGCCTTTGTCGTTGGTTTCCCTTCACGCAGGATCACCGCCTTTGTCTGCCTCAACTGATCCTAAGGCTACCACCACTGCTTTAAATGATACCACTAATCCCCACCTCACTGCTGAGCAAAAGAGAGACCTTTTAGACCTTCTTCAAAAGCACAGCCTTTCGTTTGACGTGCACTCCAAGGTTCTGGGACGCACGTCCGCTGCAGTGCACCGCATCGAAACCGATGGCAGCTCCATTGTACGCCGCCGCCCATACCGTGTGTCTTCGGCGGAACGACAAATCATTGAGGACAACGTCGCCGACATGCTCAAACGTGACATCATCCGGCCGTCGTCCAGCTCTTGGTCATCTCCTGTGGTCTTGGTCCGGAAAAAGGATGGCTCTGTACGTTTCTGTGTTGATTACAGAGCGCTAAATAAGATCACAAAAAAAGATGTATATCCGTTGCCACGCATCGATGATGCCCTCGACTCCCTTCAAGGTGCAGAGTATTTCTCCAGTCTTGACCTCCGGTCCGGGTATTGGCAAATACCTATGCACGAAGCAGACAAGGACAAAACAGCCTTTGCAACACCGGACGGGCTTTATGAGTTCAACGTAATGCCCTTTGGATTATGCAACGCTCCTGCAACATTCGAGCGCATGATAGATACTGTTTTACGTGGCCTCAAGTGGAAAAGCTGCTTATGTTATCTAGACGACATCGTCATTTTTTCTTCCACTTTTCCTCAACACCTTGAGCGTTTGGACGAAGTTTTAACATGCATTTCGAACGCTGGACTTCAGCTCAACATAAAGAAGTGCCACTTCGCCACTAAAAGCATCAAAGTGCTCGGCCACCTTGTCAGCAAAGATGGCGTTCGACCCGACCCAGACAAGATTGCTGCCGTGATTCGTTTCCCTCGCCCAGACAATCAAAAACATTTGCGAAGTTTCCTTGGCCTGGCGTCTTACTTCCGCCGCTTCATCAGTAACTTTGCTACCATCGCGAGGCCATTACACAAGCTTCTGACGTCGGGAACAGCCTTCGTTTGGACTGATGACTGCGAATGTGCTTTCCAAGCCCTTAAACGTGCGTTAACATCAGACCCCGTCCTCCGCCACTTCGACGAGAGTGCACCCACATTTCTGCACACAGATGCCAGCGGACATGGAATCGGTGCTGTCCTCCTACAGAGCGACGACATTTCACGTGAGCGAGTAGTTGCATATGCAAGTCGTGCACTTACACCTGCGGAACAGAACTACTCGATAACAGAACAGGAATGTCTCGCTGTAGTGTGGGCCATACAGAAATTTCGGCCATATCTTTATGGACGCCACTTCACTGTGATTACCGATCACCACGCTTTATGCTGGTTGTCCTCGCTGAAAAATTTGTCTGGGCGCCTCGGTCGCTGGATACTTCGTTTGCAAGAGTACACGTTTGACGTTGTGTACAAGTCTGGCAAACAGCATAATGATGCCGACGCTCTGTCTCGCTGCCCTCTGCCACTTTCATCTCCGACCACGCACCCTCATTGCCCCACAGGTGATCAAGTGGCTTCGTCTTCACTCTCGTTATCGCCCCTGGCAGTTGCTGAGTCGCGATCTTCTAACCGCTGCGCTCAGTTTGCCGCGTGTCAACGTGACGACCCCTATTGTAACCGCATCATCGGATACCTCAATGGCACGCCTTCTCCACCTAATGCCAGACTACGTCGTCAGCTGAGACAGTTCAAGCTGGAGAACAATGTGCTGCAGCGCTATACTTACAATACCGATGGGCATCGGTGGGTGCCAGTACTTCCCCGTTCGCTGCGTAAACAAGTTCTCGAAGCACTGCACGACGATCCATCTGCTGGCCACTTGGGTTTTCAGAAGACATACAACCGCGTTAGGAGCCGTTTCTTCTGGCCGGGCCTTTCTACCTTTGTGGCCAAGTATGTCGCTTCTTGCACACTTTGTCAACGCCGGAAACGACCAACTTCAGCTCCTGCTGGCCTGTTACAACCCATACTATGTCCTGAAACACCTTTTGCCATGGTCGGAATAGACCTGGTCGGAGCACTTCCCATAACGCCATCAGGCCATCGCTGGATCGTCACCGCCGTCGATCATCTCACACGGTACGCGGAGACCGCTCCTCTACGCACTAGTTCTGCGTCAGACGTTGCCGCCTTCTTTTTGGAAGCCATTGTGTTGCGTCATGGTGCACCTCGCGTGTTGTTGAGTGATCGAGGCAAGGCGTTTTTGTCCACGATTCTTGAAGAAGTGCTAAAAAGTTGTGGCACAGTTCATAAGACGACATCAGCCTACCACCCACAAACAAATGGCCTGACAGAGCGATTCCATCGGACTCTAACCGACATGATATCAATGTACATCGGACCAAACCACGATAACTGGGACAAAATCTTGCCGTTCGTGACGTTTGCTCACAACACCGCTGTCCAACGAACTACCGGATATTCCCCTTTCTACCTCGTCTATGGTCGTCTGCCGACATTCACCATCGACGCCGCTTTCTTCAATGTAACGACGAAAACCTCTCAAACTACGCCAGAACATTTCGTCTCTAGGCTTGATGATTGTCGACAACGTGCTCGGCTCAACACGGAGGCCAGTCAACAAGACCGAAAGCAACGTTATGACAGCTTTCGTCGAGACGTCACCTTCCGTCCTGGAGATGAAGTACTACTGTGGACGCCTGTTCGTACTCCCGGGTTGTGCGAGAAATTTCAATCACACTTTATTGGCCCTTACGTTGTTTGTGAACGAACATCCCCAGTGAACTACCTTGTCACTCCCGTCGAGGTTTCCTCGGACCGTCGTTACCGTGCGTCAGAGATAGTTCACGTTTCGCGTCTCAAACCGTTCGTTCGCCGTACCTTTCCCGCGTAAGCATCGGCCGGGCCGGCCGCTCGCGCGCGCGGGGAGACTTAGTGTGAGCATTATTTATGTGCTTCATCTTCTCATCTGTATCATCTGTACATACTCATCATCAGCGCTTGCGTTTTGATTGTGGGGCTCATACTCGAGTCAATAAAAGAAGAGTCTTCAGGGCTCTAAACGGTGCGTCACAATATATATATATATATATATATATATATATATGAGAACTAACAGACAAAGATGCCAAGGAAAGTATAGGGGGAAGCTATTAGAAGTAACTGTAATGTAAATGTGAAGAAATGAAAGTGGACGAAAAGATAACTCAGTGGTAGAGCATCGGACGCGTTATTCGAAGGTCGCAGGTTCGGATCCTGCCGGTGGCAAGTTATCTTTTCGTCCACTTTCATTTCTTCACATTTACATTACAGTTACTTCTAATAGCTTCCCCTATACTTTCCTTGGCATCTTTGTCTGTTAGTTCTCATTAATACTATGTTTAACAAAGCAAACGAGCCCTTAAGTTTACAATTCCTTCCTTCATTCATAACGAGGGTCTCGTTCTGGCAAGACTTGATGCCTTCAGGTGGTATGCGAGGGATTACTAGTCAGCTGCCCTCTAGTAATAAGATCACGTACTACGTGACGCCTACAGGCAAAAAAGAGTGTTCCACACTCGCCGTAATGGCAACAGGCGGCGCTGACTGACGCTCCCACGTTTAAGTACACATATATACCCCATAAAGTGGACGGGGAGATGACCGCCACCGTAGCTCAGTGGTAGAGCATTCGGACGCGTTATTCGAAGGTCGCAGGTTCGGATCCTGCCGGTGGCAAGTTATCTTTTTCGTCCACTTTCATTTCTTCACATTTACATTACAGTTACTTCTAATAGCTTCCCCTATACTTTCCTTGGCATCTTTGTCTGTTAGTTCTCATTAATACTATGTTTAACAAAGCAAACGAGCCCTTAAGTTTACAATTCCTTCCTTCATTCATAACGAGGGTCTCGTTCTGGCAAGACTTGATGCCTTCAGGTGGTATGCGAGGGATTACTAGTCAGCTGCCCTCTAGTAATAAGATCACGTACTACGTGACGCCTACAGGCAAAAAAGAGTGTTCCACACTCGCCGTAATGGCAACAGGCGGCGCTGACTGACGCTCCCACGTTTAAGTACACATATATACCCCATAAAGTGGACGGGGAGATGACCGCCACCGTAGCTCAGTGGTAGAGCATCGGACGCGTTATTCGAAGGTCGCAGGTTCGGATCCTGCCGGTGGCAAGTTATCTTTTCGTCCACTTTCATTTCTTCACATTTACATTACAGTTACTTCTAATAGCTTCCCCTATACTTTCCTTGGCATCTTTGTCTGTTAGTTCTCATTAATACTATGTTTAACAAAGCAAACGAGCCCTTAAGTTTACAATTCCTTCCTTCATTCATAACGAGGGTCTCGTTCTGGCAAGACTTGATGCCTTCAGGTGGTATGCGAGGGATTACTAGTCAGCTGCCCTCTAGTAATAAGATCACGTACTACGTGACGCCTACAGGCAAAAAAGAGTGTTCCACACTCGCCGTAATGGCAACAGGCGGCGCTGACTGACGCTCCCACGTTTAAGTACACATATATACCCCATAAAGTGGACGGGGAGATGACCGCCACCGTAGCTCAGTGGTAGAGCATCGGACGCGTTATTCGAAGGTCGCAGGTTCGGATCCTGCCGGTGGCAAGTTATCTTTTCGTCCACTTTCATTTCTTCACATTTACATTACAGTTACTTCTAATAGCTTCCCCTATACTTTCCTTGGCATCTTTGTCTGTTAGTTCTCATTAATACTATGTTTAACAAAGCAAACGAGCCCTTAAGTTTACAATTCCTTCCTTCATTCATAACGAGGGTCTCGTTCTGGCAAGACTTGATGCCTTCAGGTGGTATGCGAGGGATTACTAGTCAGCTGCCCTCTAGTAATAAGATCACGTACTACGTGACGCCTACAGGCAAAAAAGAGTGTTCCACACTCGCCGTAATGGCAACAGGCGGCGCTGACTGACGCTCCCACGTTTAAGTACACATATATACCCCATAAAGTGGACGGGGAGATGACCGCCACCGTAGCTCAGTGGTAGAGCATCGGACGCGTTATTCGAAGGTCGCAGGTTCGGATCCTGCCGGTGGCAAGTTATCTTTTCGTCCACTTTCATTTCTTCACATTTACATTACAGTTACTTCTAATAGCTTCCCCTATACTTTCCTTGGCATCTTTGTCTGTTAGTTCTCATTAATACTATGTTTAACAAAGCAAACGAGCCCTTAAGTTTACAATTCCTTCCTTCATTCATAACGAGGGTCTCGTTCTGGCAAGACTTGATGCCTTCAGGTGGTATGCGAGGGATTACTAGTCAGCTGCCCTCTAGTAATAAGATCACGTACTACGTGACGCCTACAGGCAAAAAAGAGTGTTCCACACTCGCCGTAATGGCAACAGGCGGCGCTGACTGACGCTCCCACGTTTAAGTACACATATATACCCCATAAAGTGGACGGGGAGATGACCGCCACCGTAGCTCAGTGGTAGAGCATCGGACGCGTTATTCGAAGGTCGCAGGTTCGGATCCTGCCGGTGGCAAGTTATCTTTTCGTCCACTTTCATTTCTTCACATTTACATTACAGTTACTTCTAATAGCTTCCCCTATACTTTCCTTGGCATCTTTGTCTGTTAGTTCTCATTAATACTATGTTTAACAAAGCAAACGAGCCCTTAAGTTTACAATTCCTTCCTTCATTCATAACGAGGGTCTCGTTCTGGCAAGACTTGATGCCTTCAGGTGGTATGCGAGGGATTACTAGTCAGCTGCCCTCTAGTAATAAGATCACGTACTACGTGACGCCTACAGGCAAAAAAGAGTGTTCCACACTCGCCGTAATGGCAACAGGCGGCGCTGACTGACGCTCCCACGTTTAAGTACACATATATACCCCATAAAGTGGACGGGGAGATGACCGCCACCGTAGCTCAGTGGTAGAGCATCGGACGCGTTATTCGAAGGTCGCAGGTTCGGATCCTGCCGGTGGCAAGTTATCTTTTCGTCCACTTTCATTTCTTCACATTTACATTACAGTTACTTCTAATAGCTTCCCCTATACTTTCCTTGGCATCTTTGTCTGTTAGTTCTCATTAATACTATGTTTAACAAAGCAAACGAGCCCTTAAGTTTACAATTCCTTCCTTCATTCATAACGAGGGTCTCGTTCTGGCAAGACTTGATGCCTTCAGGTGGTATGCGAGGGATTACTAGTCAGCTGCCCTCTAGTAATAAGATCACGTACTACGTGACGCCTACAGGCAAAAAGAGTGTTCCACACTCGCCGTAATGGCAACAGGCGGCGCTGACTGACGCTCCCACGTTTAAGTACACATATATACCCCATAAAGTGGACGGGGAGATGACCGCCACCGTAGCTCAGTGGTAGAGCATCGGACGCGTTATTCGAAGGTCGCAGGTTCGGATCCTGCCGGTGGCAAGTTATCTTTTTCGTCCACTTTCATTTCTTCACATTTACATTACAGTTACTTCTAATAGCTTCCCCTATACTTTCCTTGGCATCTTTGTCTGTTAGTTCTCATTAATACTATGTTTAACAAAGCAAACGAGCCCTTAAGTTTACAATTCCTTCCTTCATTCATAACGAGGGTCTCGTTCTGGCAAGACTTGATGCCTTCAGGTGGTATGCGAGGGATTACTAGTCAGCTGCCCTCTAGTAATAAGATCACGTACTACGTGACGCCTACAGGCAAAAAAGAGTGTTCCACACTCGCCGTAATGGCAACAGGCGGCGCTGACTGACGCTCCCACGTTTAAGTACACATATATACCCCATAAAGTGGACGGGGAGATGACCGCCACCGTAGCTCAGTGGTAGAGCATCGGACGCGTTATTCGAAGGTCGCAGGTTCGGATCCTGCCGGTGGCAAGTTATCTTTTCGTCCACTTTCATTTCTTCACATTTACATTACAGTTACTTCTAATAGCTTCCCCTATACTTTCCTTGGCATCTTTGTCTGTTAGTTCTCATTAATACTATGTTTAACAAAGCAAACGAGCCCTTAAGTTTACAATTCCTTCCTTCATTCATAACGAGGGTCTCGTTCTGGCAAGACTTGATGCCTTCAGGTGGTATGCGAGGGATTACTAGTCAGCTGCCCTCTAGTAATAAGATCACGTACTACGTGACGCCTACAGGCAAAAAAGAGTGTTCCACACTCGCCGTAATGGCAACAGGCGGCGCTGACTGACGCTCCCACGTTTAAGTACACATATATACCCCGTAAAGTGGACGGGGAGATGACCGCCACCGTAGCTCAGTGGTAGAGCATCGGACGCGTTATTCGAAGGTCGCAGGTTCGGATCCTGCCGGTGGCAAGTTATCTTTTCGTCCACTTTCATTTCTTCACATTTACATTACAGTTACTTCTAATAGCTTCCCCCTATACTTTCCTTGGCATCTTTGTCTGTTAGTTCTCATTAATACTATGTTTAACAAAGCAAACGAGCCCTTAAGTTTACAATTCCTTCCTTCATTCATAACGAGGGTCTCGTTCTGGCAAGACTTGATGCCTTCAGGTGGTATGCGAGGGATTACTAGTCAGCTGCCCTCTAGTAATAAGATCACGTACTACGTGACGCCTACAGGCAAAAAAGAGTGTTCCACACTCGCCGTAATGGCAACAGGCGGCGCTGACTGACGCTCCCACGTTTAAGTACACATATATACCCCATAAAGTGGACGGGGAGATGACCGCCACCGTAGCTCAGTGGTAGAGCATCGGACGCGTTATTCGAAGGTCGCAGGTTCGGATCCTGCCGGTGGCAAGTTATCTTTTCGTCCACTTTCATTTCTTCACATTTACATTACAGTTACTTCTAATAGCTTCCCCTATACTTTCCTTGGCATCTTTGTCTGTTAGTTCTCATTAATACTATGTTTAACAAAGCAAACGAGCCCTTAAGTTTACAATTCCTTCCTTCATTCATAACGAGGGTCTCGTTCTGGCAAGACTTGATGCCTTCAGGTGGTATGCGAGGGATTACTAGTCAGCTGCCCTCTAGTAATAAGATCACGTACTACGTGACGCCTACAGGCAAAAAAGAGTGTTCCACACTCGCCGTAATGGCAACAGGCGGCGCTGACTGACGCTCCCACGTTTAAGTACACATATATACCCCATAAAGTGGACGGGGAGATGACCGCCACCGTAGCTCAGTGGTAGAGCATCGGACGCGTTATTCGAAGGTCGCAGGTTCGGATCCTGCCGGTGGCAAGTTATCTTTTCGTCCACTTTCATTTCTTCACATTTACATTACAGTTACTTCTAATAGCTTCCCCTATACTTTCCTTGGCATCTTTGTCTGTTAGTTCTCATTAATACTATGTTTAACAAAGCAAACGAGCCCTTAAGTTTACAATTCCTTCCTTCATTCATAACGAGGGTCTCGTTCTGGCAAGACTTGATGCCTTCAGGTGGTATGCGAGGGATTACTAGTCAGCTGCCCTCTAGTAATAAGATCACGTACTACGTGACGCCTACAGGCAAAAAAGAGTGTTCCACACTCGCCGTAATGGCAACAGGCGGCGCTGACTGACGCTCCCACGTTTAAGTACACATATATACCCCATAAAGTGGACGGGGAGATGACCGCCACCGTAGCTCAGTGGTAGAGCATCGGACGCGTTATTCGAAGGTCGCAGGTTCGGATCCTGCCGGTGGCAAGTTATCTTTTCGTCCACTTTCATTTCTTCACATTTACATTACAGTTACTTCTAATAGCTTCCCCTATACTTTCCTTGGCATCTTTGTCTGTTAGTTCTCATTAATACTATGTTTAACAAAGCAAACGAGCCCTTAAGTTTACAATTCCTTCCTTCATTCATAACGAGGGTCTCGTTCTGGCAAGACTTGATGCCTTCAGGTGGTATGCGAGGGATTACTAGTCAGCTGCCCTCTAGTAATAAGATCACGTACTACGTGACGCCTACAGGCAAAAAGAGTGTTCCACACTCGCCGTAATGGCAACAGGCGGCGCTGACTGACGCTCCCACGTTTAAGTACACATATATACCCCATAAAGTGGACGGGGGAGATGACCGCCACCGTAGCTCAGTGGTAGAGCATCGGACGCGTTATTCGAAGGTCGCAGGTTCGGATCCTGCCGGTGGCAAGTTATCTTTTCGTCCACTTTCATTTCTTCACATTTACATTACAGTTACTTCTAATAGCTTCCCCTATACTTTCCTTGGCATCTTTGTCTGTTAGTTCTCATTAATACTATGTTTAACAAAGCAAACGAGCCCTTAAGTTTACAATTCCTTCCTTCATTCATAACGAGGGTCTCGTTCTGGCAAGACTTGATGCCTTCAGGTGGTATGCGAGGGATTACTAGTCAGCTGCCCTCTAGTAATAAGATCACGTACTACGTGACGCCTACAGGCAAAAAAGAGTGTTCCACACTCGCCGTAATGGCAACAGGCGGCGCTGACTGACGCTCCCACGTTTAAGTACACATATATACCCCATAAAGTGGACGGGGAGATGACCGCCACCGTAGCTCAGTGGTAGAGCATCGGACGCGTTATTCGAAGGTCGCAGGTTCGGATCCTGCCGGTGGCAAGTTATCTTTTCGTCCACTTTCATTTCTTCACATTTACATTACAGTTACTTCTAATAGCTTCCCCCTATACTTTCCTTGGCATCTTTGTCTGTTAGTTCTCATTAATACTATGTTTAACAAAGCAAACGAGCCCTTAAGTTTACAATTCCTTCCTTCATATATATATATATATATATAATGTCCACCTCCTAAATTAAAGAATGTAATTAAAGACTTTAATACCACCTTATTCTCTTTGGCGCCTACACCGCGATATCAGCATGAATATCTCTTGTGATGACTCCCGGTTTATTTTTCAACTTACACAAAGACATCGATCCTCCTCGCAACGCTTGGCTCAAAGCGAAAAATGCCGTATAGGCTGCCACTCGGTGACTGCATCACATAAAATCGATTCCCACAATGAGTGGGACCCACCTATATTCTTTATTGACATGCATTACTTTGTTAAAACATGCACCCGACATAAGACAGTGGCCTAATGCTGGTACAGAAAGCTTTAATCTTCAATTTCTGGTGGCCAAAAATAATTTTCAGGTGATAGAAACTATAGAACACCAAGAGGTCGCCTCAGTTGTTTGTTAGCACGACATATTCTGCACATACAAGCCTGTTTGCGGGGAATTATTAACTGAGTGTTTCACTTGTTACTGGTCCATGATCGGAATGCTAAAAGCCTGAAATGAAAAAGTGGGTATAAACAGCCCCCTGTGAAATAAATAGCTGCCAGACAGGAGGCCAAACGCTCGTTGTCAATGGACGGGGACTTAAGCCAAGCTCTTAAAAAATATCCCGGGCAGGCGCCAGGGGGGGGGCTCTGCCCCCCCGTGAAGCCGCCCGGGGGGGGGGGGGGTCGAGCCCCCGAGCCCCCCCCCGTACTCTCCGCCTATGGTGACGACAGCACCAGAGACTTACTCCTCAACCGATGTTTTGGCCGCGCTAGTGGAGTCCGTCTTTGTGAACTGGCCACCGGAGCTTGTTGCCTGCTCACCGGAAGAAAACGCGCGCTTGCCGGAGCCGGAGGCAGAGCCGCTGAGCAAGCCACGTCGTCCGTCTAGATCCATCGTTTTCTCTCCAGTGAAGCACCTGCGTAGTGGAAGTGAATTTGGAAGCGAAGCTCAGAGGTTTCGGTGGTTGCGTCACACGTTAAAGCCTGGCGCCAGCGACCGTAGAGAAATACTGCCATCGAAGGTGCGCTGGTCCGCATGCGTATTTGTAAGCACTGTTTTCCGATGCTATCGCTGTAGTGGGATTGCCGGCGATGAGCCGTTTCTGATAAGGCAGTCTTTTACTTCAAGCTGCCACGACATGTTGCCTATACATGTCATTCATGCCTGTAGTGTTACGCTTTTAAGTACGTGGACAATGGTCACCCCCCCCTCCCGGTGATCTATAGTGGTTATGGCACTCACCTGCTGACCCGAAGGTCGCGATATCGAATCGCGGCTTCGGCGGCCGCATTTCGATGGAGCTACAGATACTCATGTTAGCTTTAGGCGCCCATTAAAATGAAGAACACCAGCCAAAGCCCTCCGCTACGACGTCGCTCATAATCATATCGTAGTCTTCGGACGTCAAACCCCAGAAATCATTATTATCGTCCCGCATGAAATAAAGAAAAGTTAGGCGGGAGCACTACGCAGTGAGGTAGAAAGAAAGAAAAACGTCAGGCACGCCGGCGCATTGCTTTGACCATTTTCCCGAAAGGGCTGCTCAGTGCTTATGCTGCGGGTGCCAAGGCTCTAACCACGGTTGCCAGGTTTGGCTACTTTAGGCCGGTGGCGGTAGAAAAAAACGCGGTGGTTACTTGGCTACGTTCGAGTTACCTCGATTTGAACCGAATTATCACTATCTTGTGACGTGTGGATTATCCCTATCCGCTGGCGTTCGAGTATGCGGTGTCAAAACATGGCGACCAAGGAGAGTTTCCAGCTTTCAAAATGGAATTTCGCTGTTGCGCATTTCATAAAAGAAAATACTTTTAGATACGTGGCCAGAACTAGGGGAAAACTGTTGCATGGGGCCTCATTTTGAAGACCAAGCTATTGCTGAACGCGAGTCGCGTTCAGCAATAGGTTGGTCTTCAAAATGAAGTTAATAGGAGAATTAAGAGCGCTTCGCGTCCAGGATGCTCTGCAGTCTACGACATTAGACAGCAGATATCCCACGAACTATCTATCTTTTAGAAAAGCGTTAAGGTGGGCTAGTTGGTGTTGATTCATGTTCAAAAGTGCGCCTTCTGAACACGGGACGAAAAGGCACAGTACAGGACGCAACGAGCGCAAACTAGGGGTGTGCGAACAGTGAAATTTCATCTCGAATCGAATTCGAATCGAATAGTGCCGAATAGTGGCCAAAATATCGAATTTGAATCGAATATCGAATAGTATACTTACACGAAACGTGTACCGCCAGTTTTTGCAAGACAAAGGAAAAATAAAGACGCTAAAGCGTTCCGACAGCGTTATTACGCACTTGTTGGCTTTTTTTTTCAGCTTTTGTGGGCGCGTAAGCATGTTCATAAAGGAGCTGCCATTCCAGTCGGTAGTGCCACTTCTAACGTCCTAAGGCTAACAGAGGAAATAATGTAGCATCTTTTTTTTCTTTTTTTTTTCTGTGGTCGCGCAATACGGCTCATCTGACAAGGTAATGTCGTGTTTCATCGCCATGGGTGCTCCGGGCCCTAAAATCTTAGGGCGCCCGTTCACAGCAGCGTTTTAATTGCGCGCTGGGTCCATGGGAGTGTCTGGACGAGTGGTGCGGTGCGGCAGGGACGAGTGCACAGCGTGAACAAATTTCCCAATGTGAACCCAATCACTGAGGGTATCGCGGGCCAAAGTCGGGACGTTTTACGGCACTTGCGGCGAACGCGACCGAACTACGCAAGAAGTCCGTGCCTTCGTTTCGAAAATGAAGTTGTGGAGGGCTTGACAGTTCTCCCATGTGTTTCTTTACGTGAGGCAATGGCATAATCTCCTTTAAAATAAACATACACTCGCTTTTGAACCAGGATAGCCAGGTAAGTTTTCACGAAAGGCCTACTGTGATGGCGTTAGCGTTTGTTTTAGCCACCCACCCTAACCAAGTTGCACCATTGGCCTTTGTCGCGTTTTAGATATTCGGCCTGTCGAATTATTCGAAACTTCGAATATCAGCTATTCAAAAGTCGAATCGAATTATTCGATAAGGTATTATTCGATTCGAATTCGAAACTCGAATATTCGCACACCCCTAGCGCAAACCAGTTGGTAGTTGGCGCTCGTTGCGTCCTGTCCCGTGTTTACAAAGCGCACTTTTGAAGATGAACTATCTGTGTTACTTTTTATACTCAGGAAGGACTGCAACTCGGCATATCCTTGTTTGTTTATTTCTTCTTTTTTTCTCATGAATATGGCACATATCCACCATGGGGGGATTCGCCAAGACTTCGTCAAGTGAACGTGCTGATTTACATAGTAAGTTGTTTACATGAAAACAAATGAAAATAACGTAGAGCATATCAAAGACATCCACGTATCGTGCGATTGCGCAAGCCGTCCAGACAGCCGCATTAACTGGACCAGGCCAGTCTGAAACAGATATACTAGACTTTATTACATACTATTTATTACTTTATGAATTTATTTGGAAAAGTAGATATTCAAACGCTATACGTTTAGCGGCTTGAATAAAATAACGCACCGCAATAAAGGCATCCCTCTGGTTACATCCAAGAACCTAAGCACCGATATTGAGTGCGATTTCTGAACTAAACTAAGCGCTCGTTAATTAGGATTTGAAGGGACTGAAAGAAATGTCCGAATTAACCGAACGCCAAATTGTAGAAGGTATCAAGAAAACAATAAAGACGTATCTATTCCATCAATCCATTTTCATTTTCTTGATAAATGCGTAAATCAAGTATACGTGGTTGTGACGTCGACGAAGGCAGCAGGCGACGTGTCCAAGATGAAACTGTTTATTAGGCCGGCCGGTAAACGGAAAGTAGATTACAGCAATACACGCTGGCACTGATGGCGGCGAACAGAGCGTCGGCCGTCGAACAACTGACGAGCGGTGAAGCGCGTCGGCATTTACACGTGTGACATCGAATATTCCAGCCTTATCGCTGGTTATCGCGCAAGCTCTGGGATAAGCTCGAGTGTTCGCGTTTTGCGCGCAATCTTAACAAAATGATCTACAACAATCGCGAGTGAGTGAGTAAAAACTTTATTGAAAATGTCCGGCGGTATTGTGCGGGGCGCGGCTACATGCACCCCAGCCTAGGTGACGGCCTCGAGTCCTGGGACACGGGCGGCTTCCTGGGCGTGCCGGACGGCCCACAGTTGATCGGCGAGGTCATGGCTGAGCAGAGCCGCCTCCCATCGCGCCTCGCGGTTCGAGACTGCCACGTCTACCCGGTTCGTACGGGACTGCTGCTCGCTACCGGTACACTCCCACAGCATGTGCTGCAGCGTGAAGCTTCTCGAAAAAAGAGGCGCGGTTTGCGATGAGCGTTGCTCAGTCTTTGTGGGCGAAAACCGAATACAGCAACTGTGAAAATTCGAAACGCGTGGGCAATGCCCCCCCTCTGAAAAAGCATCGTCGCGATGCTGAAAACAGATCACGGAAGAAAAATGCATGCAACAATAAATAACAACAATAAAGCAAAGGAAGTACAATAATAAACCAATAAGTGCAGTCCTCAGGTTTGCTAACGCACGTAATACGGTCTGAGGCGCACGACATGGACGACTTCAGGTCGTACACGGCGCCGTTGAGAGTTCGTAATGCCGTCCGGGACAACCTCGTAGTCCAGAGCGCCTAGACGTCGAAGCCCTTTGTACGGCCCGAAGTATCGCCGAAGAAGCTTTTCACAGAGTCCACGTCGGCGTATCGGCGTCTACACCCAAACGCGGTCGCCGGGCTGGTATTCCACGAAGCGTCACCGAAGATTGTAGCGGCGGCTGTCGGTCGTCTGCTGATTCTTGATTCGCAGGCGGGCGAGTTGTCGGGCTTCTTCGGCGCGCTGTAGGTAGGCGGTGACATCGATGTTTTCCTCGTCGGTGACGTTTGGTAACATGACGTCAAGCGTCGTTGCCGGGCTCCGTCCGCAGACCAACCTTGCATGGCGCCATCTGCGTCGTTTCTTGTACGGCCGTGTTGTACACGAAAGTCACGTATGGGAAGGATAGCATCCCACGTCTTGTGCTCGACGTCGACGTAAATGGCCAGCATGTCGGCCGATGGTCTTGTTGAGACGCTCGGTGAGGCCATTGGTCTGTGGGTAGTAGGCGGTGGTCCGGCGGTGGCTTGTCTGGCTGTATCTCAAGATCGCCTGAGTTAGGTCAGCAGTAAACGCCATACATCTGTCGGTGATGAGAACCTCTGGGGCGCCATGTAGAAGGACGATGTTCTCAAGGAAGAATTTGGCTACCTCGGCGGCACTGCTTTTAGGCAGGGCCTTTGTTTCGGCGTAGCGGGTGAGGTAGTCGGTAGCCACGACGATCCATTTATTTCCGCAAGTCAACGTAGGGAACGGCCCCAGGAGGTCCATCCCGATCTGCTGGAACGGTCACCGAGGAGGCTCGATCGGCTGAAGGAAGCCCGCTGATCTTTTGGGCGGTGTCTTCCGTCGCTGACAGTCTCGGCACGTCCTTCCGTAGCGGGCGACGTCGGTGGCAAAGCGCGGCCAGAAGTACTTTTCCTGTACTCTTGCGAGCGGGTGGGAAAGTCCGAGGTGTCCAGCCGCCGGGTCATCGTGTAGTGCCTGGACGAAAAATTAAAACGTTCCCATTTGGCGAAATGACAACAAATGTGGAAACCCCGGATTGATATAGCGGCCGGAAATCAGCAGTCACCATTACTTTGTGTCGTGGACGACTTCTGGTCGCATTGCTGCAGGCACTACGAGAAGGTAGTCGGCTCGAAGTCGCGAGAAATTTTCCTTTATGAGAAAGCCTTTTCGCAAGAAAAACGACGCGTGTCCTCGCTTGAATGTCTTTGGAACAATGGCGGTCTTGCCTTCGAGATACTCCGCAAGGCCCCTAAAGTTCCGGGTCGGCTCGCTGTCGTTCGGCGAAGTCGTCGGTACTTATGGTTCCCAAGAAGTCATCCTCCTGGTCATCCTGCGGTGGCGGATCGACGGGGGGCGCGAGACAAGCAGTCGGCGTCAGGGTGTTTTCGTCCAGACATATAAACGACGGTAACGTCGAATTCTTGAAGTCTCAAGCTCCATCTTGCGAGACGACCTGAAAAGTTCCTTTAGTTTAGCTAGCCAACACAAGGCGTGGTGGTCACTCACAACTTTGAGGGCCTGCCGTAGAGGTAGGGGCGAAACTTTGACGTTGCCCAGATGATGGCAAGGTACTCCTTTTCTGTTGTAGAATAGTTGGCTTCTGCCTCGGATATCGACCGGCTAGCATAACTGATAACCCTTTCCACGCCGGCAGTTCTCTGGACAGGAACGGCGCCGAGTCCTACGCTGCTTGCGTCGGTGTGGATTTCCGTGTCGGCGTGTTCGTTGAAATGCGCAAGTATTCGAGGCGTCTGCAGGCGTCGTTTCAATTCTTGGAATGCTTCGACTTGCGCCACTCCCCACTTGAATTCCACGTCGTTTTTCATTAGCTGAGTTAGTGGCTCGGCGATGCGTGAAAATTCCTTGAGGAAGCCTCTATAATAGGCGCAGAAGCCGAGAAATCAGCGTACGGCCTTCTTCTCGGTGGGCGGCGGGAAGGCATCGATGGCAGCTGTTTTCCCGTGGGTCGGGGGGCGAACTCCATACTTACTGATAACGTGACCCAAGAACAGGAGTTCCTCGTATGCGATGCGGAACTTTTCTGGCTTCAGGGTGAGTCCGGAGGCCTTGATTGCTTGAAGTACTGCGGCAAGTCGCCGGAGGTGTTCGCCGAAGTTTGAAGGAAACACAGTGACGTCGTCCAGGTACACCAGGCAAGTCTGCCACTTCAATCCTGCCAGTACAGTATCCATAACCCGTTGTAAAATCGCAGGCGCCGAGCAAAGACCGAAGGGCATGACTTTGAACCCGTAGAGACCGTCTGGTGTTACAAACGCGGTCTTATCCGTGTCTCTCTCGTGGTCTCTCTCGTGGACTTCAATTTGCCAATAGCCGGTCTTGAGGTCATCGACGAAAAGTACCTCGCGTTGTGGAGTCGATCCAGGGTGTCGTCTATCCGTGGGAGCGGGTACACGTCCTTCTTCGTTATTTTGTTCAGGCGGCGATGATCGACGCAGAAGCGTAGGGTTTCTTCCTTTTTCTTCACTAACACCACGGGTGACGCCCACGGACTCTTTGAAGGCTGGATGATGTCGTCACGTAGCATTTCGTCGACTTGGTTCTTGATGGCCTCGCGTTCCCGCGTTGAAACTCTGTACGGGCTCTGACGTAGTGGCCTGGCATTTTCGTCTGTTATGATGCGGTGTTGTGCGACTGGGGTCTGTCGAACTCTTGACGACGACGAAAAGCAGTCCTTGTATTGCAGGAGCAAGGTTTTGAGCTGTTGTTGTTTATGCGTCGGAAGGCTCGGATTGACGTCGAAAGTTAGTTGGTGAGCTTGGTTTGTCGTAGCACGTTCGGTAAACTCGGCGAGGGTGAGGGTGTCGCTGGCTTCCACAATATCTTCGATGTAAGCGACCGTCGTGCCTTTGCTCACATGCTTGTATTCGTTGCTGAAGTTCGTGAGCATCACTGTTGCTTTCCCTTCACGCAACTCGGCGATGCCTTTTGCGACGCAAATCTGACGGTTTACAAGCAGGTGCTGATCGCCCTCGATGACGCCTTCGAAGTCTGTGGGTTTTTCGGTGCCGACGGAAATGATGACGCTGGAGAGAGGCGGAACGGTGATGTGCTCTTCTATCACGTTCAATACATGGTTCCCCGGCGTCGTCTGGGTAGGCAGCGCTTTTTCTGAAGTTACCTTAGGTCGATGACGGCGCTGTGTTTTCCTTAGGAAGTCCATCCCAAGTATTACATCCCTGGAGCAGTGCTGTAGGATTAGAAATCTGGCGGGATAAGTCCGGTTATTGATGGTGACTCTTGCTGTGCAAACACCGGCCGGCGTTATTAGATGACCCCCCAGCGGTCCGGATTTCAGGGCATTGCCAAGCAGTTTTCACTTTCTTCAACTTCGTTGCGAAAGGCCCACTGACGACGGAATAGCCTGCTCCAGTATCGACGGGAGCAGTGAAGTTGTGGCCGTCGAATATTACTTCGAGGTCGCTGGTTCGTCGTCGTGTGTTGCGGTTGGGTCGCGGCGTCGGATCATGGTACGTCGATTTGTTGCGCTGCTTGTAGCATCTTCCCATCTTCGTTCGTCCGCGACGTTTCATCGGCAGGGCTTCGTCTGCTTCGCGTCGTGTTCTGCAGGTTTCATCGCGTTGTCGTCGTCGGCGGCCGCGGAGGACCTTCGGCATTTCGTCGTACAGCAACCGCACTTCTATCGGTTGCTGCCCCAAGTTTCCCGGAAACGGGCTAGGCGACCGGCCCCACTTTGGGCCAGTGTACTGCCGACGGTGCGGTGACATATAGCGGCCGGGCGATGGCGTGCGGGAAGGTCGTCGGGGTGTCCATTGGGCTCCAGCGAGGTAGTCGGCAATGTCTTGTGGTTGACGGCGAAACCTCGCAGCCCCATCGCCGCGTTGACGGTGAAACCTCGTAGCCCAATCTGTCGGTACTGGCACCGGCGGTAGGTGTGGCCAGCTTCTCCGCAGTGGTAACACAGTGGGTGGTGGTCAGGGGCGCGCCAAACGTTGGTCTTTCTGGGAGTGTAGCGTTGACCGGCGGGTGGACGATATGGCGTCGGTGGCGTCTGGCGGCGGAACTGCGGCGGTGCGACTTCTTCAAGTGGGCGCGGCGGGGGAGAGTTACGACGTGCTGCGGCAGCGTAGCTCATGGCCTCCGGATGAGGCTGCGGTGGTTCTGGGATTCCCAGAGATTGCCGGACTTCCTCACGAACGATATCAGTGATTGAATCCACCTGAGGAGGCGATGACGGGAACATGCGGCGCAGTTCTCGCATAATGGCCCTTATCGTCTCGCGGACTTCGGTGATGTGTGGCGTGGAACGACGATCGTATTGCCGGTCGCGCATGTCTAGCGTCTTCTCAATTGTCGTTGCTTCAGCGAGAAATTCTTGGACACTGGTAGGTGGGTTCCGCATCAGTCCCACAAAGTGCTTCTGCTTGAATGAGGAGGCGAACTTTCCTCTCTTCGGGCATGTCAGGGTCGGCGTGGCGGAACAGTCGCGTCATTTTTTCTGCGAAGATGGTCACGTGTTCATTCGGCAGCTGCACCCGTGTCTTGAGCAAGGCCGCGGCCCGTTCTTTTCGGGCGATGCTCCTGAACGGGTCGAGGAATGTGCCGCGGAAGAGATCCCAGGTTTGAAGTGCAGACTCCCGATTCTCGAACCAGGTCCTTGCCACGTCTTCCAGGTAGAAGTAGAGGCGACGCAGCTTCTCCTCCGAGTCCCAGTGGTTGAGGGTGGCCACTCGGTCGTAGGTCTCCAGCCAGGTCTCCGGGTCTTCGAACGATGATCCACGGAAAGTCGGTGGCTCCCTTGGCTGCTGCAAAACGATGGCCGGCTGTGGCGCAGTGGCTGTCATCGTTGCCGCAGTCGTGGTCATGGCCAGGGTTGCCGTTGGTGGCTACATTTGCGCCAAATTGGCTACTTTAGGACTCTGTATGGCTACGAAAGTTTGAGTTTGGCGCCATGGCTACTTTTTGGCTACATTGAGCTTCTCTTTAGACGCATTTAGTAGCCAATATTCTTATTATTTGCAGGGAAAAGAACAGGAAAACCTAAACATCAGCCAGTGTTTTCCACCTTTTTAGTCGCGTAACCTAATGAGCGCGCATGCGTTGACTCCAGCAAAAGGCTCATGCGCACCAAAGCAGCACCCCGCAAAACAAATATCAGCACCAAGATGAAACTCGTCTGTTATTATGGTAAATCTAGTAATCAATCTAGGTCTGCGGCTTCAAGAAAAAACTGCTGAAACATTTAAGGTTCCCACTGACTTGTTGGCGGGAATGCTCCAAAATTACCCTGTCTCTGGGAAAAACTATCCTGCATAAATAGCTACAGACGCACTCAATTTAACTAATACGACATAGTTGCTGCGCCACCGGGTACAAAATATGATTTATGGAACTAAAAGAAAAAAAAGCAAGGTTATTCGTCTTCCGAAACACTAACATTCTGCCTATTTACGTCTTGAAAAGCGTTGCATTTTATAACCTGTGACTTGCTATGAATATATGTGCTCATATATACAATGTATTATTAACAGGAAGAATGCGAAGTACTTTCCGACTACAGCCGAACTGCTAACATAAGAACTACGAAATGCCGCCTTTCCGCTCCCTCTCTAGCAGCGCATCGAAATTTTCGCCGCTTTGAACTGATTTCATAGAATATACCAGCGAAGCGTCCTCCACGACCGACTTATTTTATCACCACCCTATGGGTGAACCCTTTGATTATCGCTCTGAGGTCATTCTATTTTGTAAAACCGAAGCTTACTAGCCTGTTGGAAGTCTGTTCATTGTTCTTTTTTACCCATTAAATTCTGTTCACTTTTTTGTTAGTGTTTTATGCACCCTCCTCAGCAATGGTCTTCTTGGCCTTGCGTTAAATGAATAAATAAATAAATCCTTTTCCGCAACTCCCCTGTGGCTTGAAGAGCAAGATGGAAATAAATATTGTCTTATTTCTATGTTCTTGCATACCCAAATTCAAATTTATTTTGTAAAAATTCTGGTCATAATGCCGTTTTCTTGTATTTGGCTACAACTTTGGCGATAAAGTTAAATGACATGGCTACTTTGGCTACTTTTAACTTGGAATATGGCTCCTTTTCAAGTCTACCCAACGGCAACCCTGGTCATGGCCTTGGTCTTCCGAGCCTTGTCAGGTAGTGGCCCGTACTCCGGTGGTAGACCTTGCCTGCGGCTTGTTCGCTGCTCGCGGTTGTCGTCGATGTCTTCACCACTGGCGCTGGATTCACGGCTTGACGGGGGTGTCCGGTACATGAAAGAAGCAGCACCTCCACCAGATGTAACGTGGTTGTGACGTCGACGAAGGCAGCAGGCGACGTGTCCAAGATGAAACTGTTTATTAGGCGGAACTTGTGGCCGGTAAACGGAAAGTAAGATTACAGCAATAAACGCTAGCGCTGCTAGCGGCGAACAGAGCGTCGGCCGTCGAACAACTGACGAGCGGTGAAGCGCGTCGGCATTTATAAGTGTGGCATCGAATATTCCAGCCTTATCGCTGGTTGTCGCGCAAGCTCTGGAATAAGCTCGAGTGTTCGCGTTTTAAGCGCAATCATAACAAAATGATCTACAAAAAAATGATCTACAACAACAGGTGTTTCCTTGGTTTTATCGATCGCCTGTTCATGTATAAATAACACGTGTGATCAGAAATAAAACCATAGTTGAAAGTTAGCGCTGTGTGTGTGTGTGTCCTTCTTTGTCCTTGTGGGTGTGCGCTACGCCAAACAGTCTCATGGATCATAACCAACTAGCCCAACAACGCGCCTTGTACAACAATCGCGAAGCTTCTCGAAAAAAGAGGCGCGGTTTGCGATGAGCGTTGCTTACAGTGTTTGTGGGCGAAGACCGAATACAGCAACTGTGAAAATTAGAAACGCGCTTGGCAATATTTGCATGAGAGCAGTATAATGGCCGCTATTGTCTTTGTTCGCGACTTCGTACACCGCGGCTCAAGACCCCCGTGCGCTGAGCCGAAACGTGCTTTGAACCAATCCCTGATTACGCACCAAGACCACTACCAACACTATCACGCCCACTTGACGATAGTTTTTCGCCGTAAATAATGGCCGGGAACAGGTCGTTCGTCCATCACAATGTAGCAAGCGACTTTTATGCCAGCAGTCGGACCGCGACTGAAGCTCTTGATCTTCCACTGCTTCCACGTGGTTTTACTGTTTTAACGCAAAACAATCCTGCGGAAGAAAAGGAAAATAGACAACCACCCGATTGTAGCACAAAGCCACAAGGAAATCCGTACGGATATCTCAGAAAGAAATTAAGGACGTTTAAAGAAGTTAAATTGAAGAAGTTTTCTCTCTGAGAAATCCGTACGGATTTCCTTGTGGCTTTGGGCTACAAACGGGTGGTTGTCTCTTTTCCCTTTCTTACTGTTGTAACAGTGCGCGTCCATTGCCCGAGTGAAAACGAAGCTACTGAGTGCCACATCCGCTGTAAATTTGAAACCGTGGTCACTAAAGGCACAACCATAGCGTCCACGCTGTTGTGAAGGTACGCGCTTGGCCTTTGTCCAGAGTCTAAACGAAACTGCTGAGCAACGTATCCGCCGCTGAATAAACCAAACTCGCTAATACATGATCCTGGCTACACAGTTCTGAATACATGCGCCGAAAACGAAACTACAGCTTTCCGCACCTTTGCCCCGGTCGCTATGCGATCGTAGATAGCGCCCACACACGAAACAAGTTTTCCGAAAACGAACCAAGTTTGCCGTAGCCACTGAGGCCTTGATCGCCAGCAATGCAATTGTGGAAAGAATGTGGACGGCGCCCACGCCTTTCTAAAGGCTCGCGGGGCCTTCGGTTGTTTGCGAACGCCATTTTGGATCCGTTGCGTCGCTGTCAAGAGGCAATTTAATCCGTAAGCTCTCGTGTAGGTTCGTGTAAAAATGGATGACGTGAAAGTCATCAAGAAATGAAAGACGAGATCATTTGTCCACACAAAATCCCCAACACTCAATATATTCAAACACAAAAAGATAGCAAATAGCAGACAAAGAACAGGGCATCCAAAACTAGTAAGAAGTTAACAGGAATCCCAAAAGGTTAAAAGACGCGAACGGTGCGTGGAAATGAATCGTCAGAAGGAAAACACAGTTTCATGATAGCGGGACGCGGAGCTTACAGCGGAGGCTTTGTTGGCAAGGCATAAACGCACTGACGCACGCGGCGATGGCTGAGATGTGGTACAGACGCTCACATCGTTGGCTTGGATGGAAGGAAGCATCGGGTGAGTCGGGGTCAGCAACCTTTCGGCGTTCGTCAGCCCGCAGCTTGAACGCGAAGCCGGAGACGTAGGGCTTGCCTGGCCAACGCCAGATGATGGGGACAAGCCTTGCCAACGCCAGACGACGAGAAGAAGCTTGGTCTGTGTCCAGGTGGGAGCCCGCATCGGCCTTGATGCAGCAGCTCTGCTGGCCGCCACTCCCGCGCCCTGGCCACCTACTTAACTCGGTCCCGTCTCAGCCACGTCGGCCCGCTCTGCCGTTCTGCGCCCTTGGCTTTTCTTCACAATCCTCGTGGATGCTCCTTATTGGTTTAGGATGCTCGCGCTCAAACGTGCCACAGCCGCGCGTCATCTTTTTCGTCCTCTTCAGTTTATGCCACTGGAGTGGCGCACTTTTTAAGCGCGCACTTGCACATCACAGTCGCACATCTGTGACACTTCGTGCTTTGCACGCTGCGAGGATCGTCCGAATTAACCGGGTTGCGGCCAAATAGGACCGAATCGACGAAAGTTTGACGCCATTGAACAATAGACATGCTAGCCGGGACCAGAGAACACGCCCGACTTATCCGATGTTCCGAATTAGCGGGGGTCAAATTAACTAGATTTTACATACAGTGAAAGCTCATTATTTCTAATTCGAAGGGGACTAAAAAATTCTTCGAATTAAGCGGAGTTTAAATTGCAAGACGGCCGCTAGAATGAATGGACATCGCGCCTGCGCGCGCAGAGTCCAAAGAAGCCACCTCTGGAATCATTATCGCGAATCAGGCGCGACTACACGTTCGTGGCAGGTGATTTCGCAAATTAAGTTCATGGAGCTCTAACAGCGAACAGAACTAATTGATCAGTCAGTGGTGCACCAGAAACCAGCACAGATATGCACCCAGGTCAGCAGTGAGCCTCAATGTCGAAATATATGAGGCCATTTATGCTCCAAAATATGTTTCTTTACATTGCTGAGTTAACGCAAACCAAATAAAAAACATGGCAGATCCCTCAGTCATAGGAATCGGTATAACTCGAAAGTGAAACGTGTACTCTCAGAAGGGGTGGTTATTGTTGAGGGATATATGACAGCTTATAGAAGGTGTATTGGTTGTTTGGCAGTTATAGCATCGTTTGACGTGGACACACCCACGTTGACGCCTAGTGGCACATCTCCATCGCGACGACTACAGCCCATGATCATGATTTAACCGTTGTGGTAGCTGAAATTTTTAATGTATACCTGGACACAGCGTATCGTGAATCCCGCGCAAAGATAACAACAAGCACGCACTAACCACTGGTACTCGATATGGGCGTCTTCAAAGCGTCGTCTTTTAAGCAGAGAAAGTCACAGTTTCACCGCAAGGGTGAAGCAATGAATGCGATAGCAAAAAATTGTAATGTTATACGAAGTGAGGCTGGCAGCTAACTCTTTTTGGATCCGATCTCACGCAACTCTAGAAAACGCTTGTTTAAGAGAATTCTCTTGGCGTTGAGAGCGCAGCACGTAGAAGGGTACACCGGCCCGCCGCTGTCGGCCGCAGAGAAGGGGAGATAACGCGCGCGCCCGCGCCCGCGCTCGTAAAATCGAACGTCGCCCCCCCCCCCCCCCCCCCCGCCCGCTGTCGGCCGCCGAGAAGGGGAGATAACGCGCGCGCCCCCCGCTCGTAAAATCGAAGGTCGCTCGAGGGACCCCCCCCCCCTCGCGTCTTTTCACGCTCACGAACGACGGGCGGGGCCGGTTATATATATACATATACATATACGGCAAATGACGCCAATGCCGACGCCGACGGCGAAAACCAGCCGCGAGTGTCCATATAATTGCTATCGCAATAAAATGGCACGGTGTGCGCTTCTGAGTAATAGGGTAACCTACGCCTGCGCTCATGCATACACTACCACAGTGCGCTTCGGCAACGCGGGAGGCAGAGGTTCATAGCTGGAGCTGCGAATGCGTGCGGGCATTCCACGTCCCGCTGGGCTCGGTCTCGCTCCACCAAGGTACGACATTCGCCTGTCTACATCGTTGCCTTGCTGCAGGGCTTGCTGCAGCAGTTTTATTAGTCGGTGCAATCTCACCCAGAAGTAGTCGGCGGTGAAACACCATTGGTGGACGTGGACGCTGCACGGTTCCGACAACCACGCCAACAACGAGCTGTCACAGGCTAACACGAAGCGAAAGGCAAAGAACATAACTGCGTCGGCGACTCCCCGATGCTAGCGTTGCCATGGTTTTAGATGCGAAGCATCTTATGCTCGGGGCTCTGTCCGTCCCTCCCGCGTCCCGCGTCCGGCCACTTTCATGAAGTAGGGAAGCACCCATTATGCGAACCAGAACACTGTAGTAATATGAAGGCCGTCAACTACTATCACAGTCATCAGAGTCATGGCCGAGAGCACAGAGAGGCTGCTTAGCAATGGCTAAGCAGGTGGTGTCTGTCGCCCAGGTTGACCCCATTCCTTGATCTTGCTTGCATGTGTTTGGAGGGGGCTTAATCCGTCCCTCCTTCCGCGTCCCACACCACCACAGCGCATGCGCGTCCCCTCCGCTATCCTCTCCTACGCTCACCCCCCATTCTCTCCTCTAGGAATCTTCTACTCTACGGAGCGGTTCCCGCGTCCCACAGCGCGTGCACGTCCCCTCCCCCCTCGCTTTCCTCTCCTACGGTCCCCCCCCCGTCCTGTCCTCTAGGAATCCTCTAGGGAGCGGCGCGCACGACAGGTGGTGTGACAGCTGCATACTCCGCTGGGGGGCGCCACGGTAGTTCCGCGGTATGAAAAGAAAGGAGCGCGCGCGCCTCATTCTTTCTCCTGTGCAGCGCCGCGATGAGCGCCGGGACCGCTGCCGTGAAATGAGAGCGGCGACGTTCCTCCCGCTCAAGCTGATTATCTCCCCGCTGCTTCGCATCCACACATGGTTCCCTTTAGCGGGAGATGGGGACTTTTTTCACTGCTATCTAGAAGCTTTAACAATGACTTCCAAGAATGCGCGCCGGCGCGGTCGACGCGCATTCTCGGACGCCATGCTTTAGAGAGATAGAGAGAAGAAACAAATGTTCATATCAAGGCTTTGTATGGCTAAGGTGGGTGGTGCCCCTCTTCCAGGGCCCCACTAGCTACAGCGGCTCGCCTGGGCCTGGTAAAGGGTCGCCAGTTGGCTTCCCATTTCCATTTCCGCGAGTCGCGCCTCCCACGACCAATTCAGGGGAGTGTTTTTCACCAGAGGCGAGATGGCAGCCTCCGGACGTTGTGTGCACTGATATGTAATGTGCTCCAATGTCGGTGTTGCTTCGCACCACGGACATTTGTTGCTGTATCTGTGAGGGTACATTCTGTGTAACATGTGTAAATGTGGGAAAGTGTTTGTTAGCAGGCGACGCCAGTCCCGTGCTTGTCTCCTGTTTAGGTTAGGATGAGGGGGGAGCTTTAGTTCACCTACCTAGTCTTTGAAATTCGAGGATTTCTCTTGGCACGCCAGGTGTCGAAGTGGCGTCCCGGGTGGTGTGGTCCGCGACTCGGCCTGTCATGCCTCGAGCCAAACGGTCCTCCCGTTCGTTCCCCTCAACTCCTGAATGCGCCGGGCACCAGGTCACACCATGATCCATTGTTAGAGCCGTCCCCAGTATGCGTAATACGCAGTCCGGTAAGCGCCATTACAATCCCTCCCAGCTCCAGCCGGTGTCTGCAGCGCCGCGGTGAGTCATGGCGCGAACTATTACGAGCGCCCGCGCACTAGGTGCTTTTCTGACAACTACGCGCGGCCTAGGCACTAAAATGCGCGAACGCCCCGAACCGCTTTAGTCCCTAGAAGTGCGGTGCGCCTAAGGTTGCACTGTATTTGGTGTGTGCAGTGCGGCGCTTTGTATGATTGCGATATTATTCCCTGCGGTTGTGATGATACGCGACTGTTGGCTGTTTTGTGCAAGCGGTGAATGACCAGCATACCACGTCGATGTGATCATGCACGAGTGCTGGCTGTTTTGTGTGTGTTGTGCGGCAGCTTGTATGATTGCAATATGAGATGATACGTGGGTGTTGGCTGTTTCGTGCAAGCGGTAGTTCTGAATGAGATGTTGGTCACTGAAGCGCTCTACTGACGATTTGGAAAGCTAACATCGGCGCGGTCTGATCGCAATCGGACTGACGGCTGCACCGTATTTGATCCGGATTAGTTTGGACCGTGTTGCAGCGACTAATACCGGTGACACTCGAGCCATCAACAAGTTTGTCGCTGCTGCGCGGTACAGCCTAATCCGGATCGAGTTTGGCGCAGATGCCCTGATCGCGATCCAAGTGCCCGTGTGACACCGGCATGAATATCGCGTTGTGTCCACTACTCCCACAGTTAGTCCAAGTGTAGTGAAGAGGAGAAAGACGATACGCTCGGGCGTTTGTCGCTGAGCACGTGATCTGCTTTCCTGTTGGACCGGCGCTACTTCGACTGCACAAATCGTCATTGCTTTATTAATAAATCGCCATACGACATTTGGTGGAGGTGGCTGCAATCCCTGACCTCAACCTGGAACTTCGCAACCGAACGTTGCCGGCCGGCTTCAACCGCTGCAATGACTTACAGTGCCAACAATCAGCCCGACACCGCCGCGGCTTCCAGCTCCAGCGGCGCCATTCAGCGGTACCGCGACCCTCCTATCTTTAGCGGAACAGGTGAGGCTGACGTGGGCGATTAGGCTTTCTACCTATGAACGGGTCAGTGGGACCAACAACTGGGATGACCCGGCGAAACTCCGTGTCGTCATCTTTTACCTTTCTGAAGTCGCCAAGCTCTGGTTTCACAATCACGAGCGTGAGATCCACACCTGGTCCGATTTCAAGAAAGCGATCGCAGAAGTCTTCGGCCGCCCGACTTTACAGAAACTGCGCGCTGAACAACGTCTACGCCAGCGTGCTCAACAGCCCGGTGAGACGTATACGAGCTACATCGAGGATGTAGTAAACATTTGTTCCCGCATCAATGTTTCCATGAGCGAAGAGGAGAAAGTGAAACATATCCTCAAAGGCATCGAGGACGAGGCATTCCAGATGCTTCTTGCGCGGAACCCTGCTTCTGTCTCGGACGTCGTCACTCTTTGCCAGAGTTTTGATGAGCTGCGTCGACAAAGGGTCCTTGCACGCAGCGCTGTCGTAGCTGTCGAACCATTCTCGAGCCTTCACGCTAGCTTCCAACCCGTCGTCTGATAGATCGCTCTCAAGCCAAATCAAAGACTTCATTCAAGAGGAAGTGGCGCGCCAGCTCTCTATGCTGCCTCTAAGCGATCGACCCCTACAGCCTGACGCACCCCTGGCTGGTCCCATCAGGAGGGCTATCTGCGAGCAACTTGCGGAATCGGTACCTCTGACCCAGCCATGTCTGCCTGTGGCTGCACCTTTGACCTATGCCGCTGTCGCGGCGCGACCTCCGCCGCCGACATTTGCCTTCTCTGAAGCAATGCACCAGCAAATAGCCCAGCCTCCAGCGTCGCCTCCAATGCAAACTCGGAGTCATTATGTTGAGAACCCCTCCCAGCCAGCACAAAAGCGATATAAAACTGCTGCTAAGCGGATTGGCCTATCCGAAACGAACGTCTTCTAACGGGTGCTTAAAATCCGTTCATCCGATTGTAGCAGTCTTCTATCTCCGCTAATGTCCGGCCTGTAGAAGGATTGTAGAGGTTCTACAATGCTTATTTTAACAGGTGAAAAAAATCTGTTCTTCTAAGGGGATACTCGACGACCACCACAGGCCTTGAAAAGTCGGGACAGAAACCTTCTACAATCAGGATTGTAATGTCCGTTTTCATTTTATGTTCCTCTTCACTCACATTGTTTGCCTTTCCCATGCTCCTAGTTTTGTCTTTGCCCTCTCCCTAATATGCGCTCTCCTTCTGGTACTTATTCGGGCGAGGAGAACGAGTGGCTGCCGGCAGGTTATTCCCACTTAAATGATGCCGGAGGCACAAATACAGCGACAATAAATATTTTTATTATATCACAAGTGAAATTACAAGAACGGCCATCAAAAACACGCAAGTCTAGTAGGACCACTGTTCACAGGAGGAAAAGCAGAGCAGAGCTGCCTGGATTTATACATACTGCAATAAGCTCGTACGCATAGACTATTGTACAAAAGTGATACGACTCGAGTAGCAAGGGAGAATAAACTTGACTGGCTAGGGAGGTTTATCGCAAATTTCGTGAGCAGTTGTTTGTTTGTTTACACACACTACATGTGCATAAGCGACAATCAACAAGAAATCAGTTGCACAAGCGCTGCCCCCCATAATTTATTCCAATTTGATAGAACATAATCACACATCTGAGTAATGAAGCAAAATACAGGGCAAAGGCAGCAATTTTGATGCAGGCATCAGTTCCCCGCGAACAAGCTTATAAATGGTGGCAGTATAAACCTAGCTATGTACAAACATTAAACAAAAAACAATGGCACAGGTTAATTTCAGATGCTTATTGAAGTGACAAATGCCTAAATGTATGTCCGAGCTACACAAATGATGGCAGTAAAGTGTACGTCCTAACATTTATCAGAACAAATGTTGCACAGCTTAAAATGAGGCACATAGAAGCGAGCACAGGTATGGCCACCACCTCGCTAGCGCCCCTTGTGAATGACGTCGCGTGAATGCCTCCTAATGAATGACACACAGCACCTACGACAAATTACAAGGCGTGCCGACGACTGACCGAAACGGCTCACCAGGGCGCCCGGCGGTGCGATTTGTTGACGTTGCCAACACACACAGACACTGAATTTCACAACTGCTTCACAAAACTTATTAGGTCACAGAATTGTTAACGTTGTGTGACCTTTTGTTTGCGTAAAAGTCCCCAAGGAAAACAGAAAAAGCAAAATCTTTTGGCATCTATCTTTATTCTTGCGAGAAACAGCCAATAGCCCCATCAAGAGAGAAGTCATAACTTAGTTGATGCAGCGCTTGTTCCTGAAAATCTAGGGTAACTGTACAACCTGCGAAAAATAGGAGAAAAGAAAATTTTGTTATGTGCATTTATTACCTTACAGACGGCAGTGTGAAAAGGCGAAAACTCGATAACACTGTACGGTGACAGAGAGCGAGCATGTTATAATTAACCAGGCGTGAGCGACGTGCTGGAGAAATTTTCAATTCTGCTGTGAGGTGCCGGGTTTAAAGAGAAAGGAGGAAGTTAATAAAGACGGGAAAATATAAGCCACAAGTTCCAACACGTGCGTCGAGACAGTCAAGGCAAAGGGTCATCACAACACTGAGAAAAAATACCGAACTCCTTGCCTTGAAACACGCCTTTGACAATCATGCCCTGAGAAATTCGCAACTAATAGAAAAGCGCATCCAGGCCTTCGTCATATGCATATTTGTGCGAGAAACGACGAACAAGTACATTGTCGTTACGAATGTTCTCGTATCCACAAATTTGTTGCAGTGACACGAGAAAGCACGTGACACATATGCGAAACTTCAAATTTCATACGTGGCACACGCAGCTAAAGCTAATTTATATCTTCAAACTAGCTCCATCAAGCAGCCAATAAAGATTATATACAGTCAGTTTACTGAAGTCAGGTTAAGTGATAAAAACAGTTTCATTCATCTGCGTTCAAACATGAACGAAAACTATAGCCTACTTTTATATTAGAACAGCTAAATAATTTATTATCCATGAATCAAACAGTTACGTACTGCTGAAACATGTCGCACAAGTCATTCGTGATACAACGCAACACATTTACTTTTGAGTAATATTTTATTATTTTTCGTGACTTACCTTCAAAATGACAGTAGCCGGTGGTTTATACCGAATCCGTAAATCCAAAGAAAAGTAATCGCACATCAAGGTGTCGTGTCCATCTCTCCAGTATAGAAGAAAGGAAGTTCTGAGAGCACTCTACTCGCAAGACGAAGCGTGCATCTCTCCGTTGGGAATCTAACGGCACTAGGCCTAAACGTCAGTCCACGTAACAGTCACTCTACAGAAACATACTTGCATTCGATCGGGCCCATAAGTTGTACATGAAGTACAGCTTCTTCACAGATGCGTCCATAGTCTTAAGAATCACGACACAAGCACAAAATAACAAAAAACAGGACATGACTGACGCGAGCGACCGCACATGGTAAATCGACGAGCTTAACTGACATTGCGGAAGCCGAAGCCGTTGCGCGGGTGGATACAAGATCAACGCTAAAGAGCTCTGGAGGACTCAAGTTGTACGGTTATCACTGCCAGTAAATTACATAAAGTTTTGGAAACCCTCATGATTGCTGACACCACCACACGCCTTTATAATTTCGCACGTTACTTTCTTTATCGCAATGACAGATGGCGTGTGCAGGCTCGAGTTCGAATTTCCATTCACGGTGGTCCATGCATGTCCGTGCATGCATTGACCAAATGAAGCGTGATCTGCTGCTTGGTGAAAAAACCGCTTTAAAAATCCGCCTTCTAGCGGTATTTCAAGTTCCAGTTATATTCTTACTGAAGTCGACTTCTTATATCCGTATTGCTGACGGCTAAGAAGATATATTCGTGAACAACACAAATTATAAAGAAGACGTCGCTTGTAAGCGTCTTTAAAAATCCGTCTGATAGCGCGGTTTTTTTGTGTTGATTAGATCCGTCCTGAAGTTGACTTCTTGTCACGAATTATCTCGGGAGCGCTTGCAGTGGATGGGATTGAGAGATACACGGGAGTCGGAGGTAGCACAGCAAACACACTTTATCAACCCAAACAACGCCAACCCTCACACAAAGATTCACACACACAAAAATAGGTACACCTGAGCTAAATACAACAATACTCAAAAATCGAATTCGTACAGCGAATTCTTACTTCAAAGTCTCCCTACTTTATTATGACAATTTTTGCGCACACAACACGAAGACAAAACGAAGAGTTCACAAGGACCAGCGCAGACTATCAACTGACCTTTATTCAATAAGAAAACACATATATATACTCGCGACAAGCACCTCATGATCACTGCGCATGAGCAGACCGGCATGATATATTCCTTTGCGTAATAATAATGAAACCTTTAACAAACACGTTGCACTATCACATCTTGTTCAGCAAGTCAATTTCGTTGTCATTTAGCGCTATGGATGGATGACTGACACATCTGCCTTCAAGTTTAGAGATATGCCAAGCTTCTACAATCTCTCTGGTTGTCTGATTAGGGTGAACATACAAAACATCAGCTTGATTGCACAAAGGACTACATGAATTCAATGAACAACGTGCACAATGTAATGCCAAATGTGTTGACGGCCTTCCCTTCAAATTTGCCAAGTGCTCTTTTAACCTAACATTCACGCATCGGCCAGTCTGACCGACATAACACTGGCCACATTTGAACGGGATCTTATACACTACATTTCTTTTGCACTCAACCACCCGGTGATCCAGACGCTTGGAACAGTTATTATTGATATTATTACGCCTGTCATTGTACAGATTATTTACAGCAGGACACACGCCCCCCTACTTTGTTTTTTGCCGAGAAAATCACCTTGACACCGTACTTAGCGGCAACCTTCTTAAGTTTATGGGAAAAACCATGCATGTAAGGGATTACAGAAATTTTCTTAGCTTCCCGGCTTCTTTGCACCTCTTTCTCCACGAATTTCATTTTCTTCAATAGCCTTTCGCTTGCAATTAGAAGACACGAGGTAGGGTATCCAGCCTTTTCCAGCCGAAACTTCTGCTCCAGGAAAGATTCATTTAACTTGTGCTCGCACGTTTTTGTTAGAGCTGAATGAAAATATCCCATTGCAATCCCATTTTTGACTATCCTTGAATGGGCGGAAGCATACTGTAACAAAGGCTTCTCCGTTCTCGGGGAATACTTCCAGCACAAATGGTCTATTTCGAAAATCAGCTTCACGTCTAGGAACTGTAAGCAGTTATCAATGGGCTGTTCAAATGTGAAATTTAGGCCTTTGCCTCTTTTCGTGAACGTTTCTAAGACACTTGAGGTGAACACATTCCAATCCGTGTTCAAGCCCAAAATCAAATAATCATCGACATACCTGAATATTTTTAAAACTTTGCTATCCAAATCTGAATTCACAAGTCTGTCTATGCTGCTCAAAAAAATTGTGCTTAGTACAGGGGCTACCTTGGATCCTATGCAAACTCCCTTTTTTTTGACGGAACAGTGTATCTTTAAACTGTACAACTGTGCTCTTCAGGTACATGCAAAGTATTTCAAGAAAAGTTTCTAGCGACATTCCACTGCTATTACGGAAAGACACTTCATCGTTGTCCCGTTCAACGCACTCTTTTACAGACTGTAGTAGAGCCTCTTGTGGCAAAGAATAATATAAGTCTTGAATGTCAACACTGAAGCCTTTGTAGCTTCCTTCTTTAAGATCAGATACAAAACGAACTACCTCCTCAGAATGCTTGATGTAAAATGGGTCGTTCGTTGACAAGGAAGCGAGTATTTTTTTGAAGAAACCCAGACACAAGAAACTGCCACGAATTGTGTTCCGACACAATTGCTCTGAACGGAACATCTTGCTTATGCGTCTTTGCCGCGAAGAACACTTCTAGTGTATGACCTTTTTTCTTTTTTCACGAGAGAAGCCAGCTTATCTAGCTGATATTTTTCTAACAATCCCACTGCGCGTTTCTTGAGTTCCTGTGGCTTTACGTTCACTTCCTCGAAGCATTTGTGCATAACATCAGAAGCCTTACCAAAATACATGCTATCTGGCAACACGACAAGATAACCTTCTTTGTCCGAATTTACGACCCTCAATTCCTTTGAGTACAAATAGCGAGCAAGCGGTCCTACAATAGGACGTTGTCTACATTTACGCCTTGTACTCGCAACAACTTCTACACATTCTCTAACACAAGAATCCTTTTCCTCATCACTCACATTCCTTGAAATGTCTCTCGCCAGAGCAAGCCTGTCAGGTATCTGTAGTGATGGTTCCACGCAGAACTTGGGTCCTAACTTGAGTATATTCTTTTGTTCTTCGTCCACTGGTGTGTCTCCGAGAACGAGCAGCTTCCCTGGTTCAGCCGTTTTCTTCTCTTTCTTAGGCAAAAACGCCCAAACATGATGCCAGAGCACATCTGTTAAGTTCATAGCACAATCGTACCACCCACGATACAATGTCCAGTCAGTCCTGGAATCCGCACTCGAAGGACATGCCGTACGAAGACAGTCCTTGAGGAAACGGCTTTGTCTCCAGCACTCAGACCTGAGGATCTTGCACACCCTCCGGCAATGGCCTACCGACATTGGAAGCCACCCGGTCGCAAACCGTAGTTCATTCGGCGAAGTCCTGTGCCTGATGTGCCAGCCTAAAATGCGCGCCTTGCATTCGCACACAGCGATCATTGGTACGAGTACTGAGGGGTTTTTTACGTCCAAATGAGGGTACATAGAAAAAGAGCCCGAAAAACTAGAAATGAACTGTAATAAAACGGAAAGGCGGGCTAGTTGGTTTGGCTGCATTATGACAATTTTTGCGCACACAACACGAAGACAAAACGAAGAGTTGACTTGCTGAACAAGATGTGATAGTGCAACGTGTTTGTTAAAGGTTTTATTATTATTACGCAAAGGAATATATCATGCCGGTCTGCTCATGCGCAGTGATCATGAGGTGCTTGTCGCGAGTATATATATGTGTTTTCTTATTGAATAAAGGTCAGTTGATAGTCTGCGCTGGTCCTTGTGAACTCTTCGTTTTGTCTTCGTGTTGTGTGCGCAAAAATTGTCATAATGCAGCCAAACCAACTAGCCCGCCTTTCCGTTTTATTACAGTTCATTTCTAGTTTTTCGGGCTCTTTTTTCTATGTACCCTCATTTGGACGTAAAAAACCCCTCAGTACTCGTACCAATGATCGCTGTGTGCGAATGCAAGGCGCGCATTTTAGGCTGGCACATCAGGCACAGGACTTCGCCGAATGAACTACGGTTTGCGACCGGGTGGCTTCCAATGTCGGTAGGCCATTGCCGGAGGGTGTGCAAGATCCTCAGGTCTGAGTGCTGGAGACAAAGCCGTTTCCTCAAGGACTGTCTTCGTACGGCATGTTCTTCGAGTGCGGATTCCAGGACTGACTGGACATTGTATTGTGGGTGGTACGATTGTGCTATGAACTTAACAGATGTGCTCTGGCATCATGTTTGGGCGTTTTTGCCTAAGAAAGAGAAGAAAGCGGCTGAACCAGGGAAGCTGCTCGTTCTCGGAGACACACCAGTGGACGAAGAACAAAAGAATATACTCAAGTTAGGACCCAAGTTCTGCGTGGAACCATCACTACAGATACCTGACAGGCTTGCTCTGGCGAGAGACATTTCAAGGAATGTGAGTGATGAGGAAAAGGATTCTTGTGTTAGAGAATGTGTAGAAGTTGTTGCGAGTACAAGGCGTAAATGTAGACAACGTCCTATTGTAGGACCGCTTGCTCGCTATTTGTACTCAAAGGAATTGAGGGTCGTAAATTCGGACAAAGAAGGTTATCTTGTCGTGTTGCCAGATAGCATGTATTTTGGTAAGGCTTCTGATGTTATGCACAAATGCTTCGAGGAAGTGAAAGTAAAGCCACAGGAACTCAAGAAACGCGCAGTGGGATTGTTAGAAAAATATCAGCTAGATAAGCTGGCTTCTCTCGTGAAAAAAGAAAAAGGTCATACACTAGAAGTGTTCTTCGCGGCAAAGACGCATAAGCAAGATGTTCCGTTCAGAGCAATTGTGTCGGAACACAATTCGTGGCAGTTTCTTGTGTCTGGGTTTCTTCAAAAAATACTCGCTTCCTTGTCAACTAACGACCCATTTTACATCAAGCATTCTGAGGAGGTAGTTCGTTTTGTATCTGGTCTTAAAGAAGGAAGCTACAAAGGCTTCAGTGTTGACATTCAAGACTTATATTATTCTTTGCCACAAGAGGCTCTACTACAGTCTGTAAAAGAGTGCGTTGAACGGGACAACGATGAAGTGTCTTTCCGTAATAGCAGTGGAATGTCGCTAGAAACTTTTCTTGAAATACTTTGCATGTACCTGAAGAGCACAGTTGTACAGTTTAAAGATACACTGTTCCGTCAAAAAAAGGGAGTTTGCATAGGATCCAAGGTAGCCCCTGTACTAAGCACAATTTTTTTTGAGCAGCATAGACAGACTTGTGAATTCAGATTTGGATAGCAAAGTTTTAAAAATATTCAGGTATGTCGATGATTATTTGATTTTGGGCTTGAACACGGATTGGAATGTGTTCACCTCAAGTGTCTTAGAAACGTTCACGAAAAGAGGCAAAGGCCTAAATTTCACATTTGAACAGCCCATTGATAACTGCTTACAGTTCCTAGACGTGAAGCTGATTTTCGAAATAGACCATTTGTGCTGGAAGTATTCCCCGAGAACGGAGAAGCCTTTGTTAGAGTATGCTTCCGCCCATTCAAGGATAGTCAAAAATGGGATTGCAATGGGATGTTTTCATTCAGCTCTAACAAAAACGTGCGAGCACAAGTTAAATGAATCTTTCCTGGAGCAGAAGTTTCGGCTGGAAAAGGCTGGATACCCTACCTCGTGTCTTCTAACTGCAAGCGAAAGGCTATTGAAGAAAATGAAATTCGTGGAGAAAGAGGTGCAAAGAAGCCGGGAAGCTAAGAAAATTTCTGTAATCCCTTACATGCATGGTTTTTCCCATAAACTTAAGAAGGTTGCCGCTAAGTACGGTGTCAAGGTAATTTTCTCGGCAAAAAACAAAGTAGGGGGCGTGTGTCCTGCTGTAAATAATCTGTACAATGACAGGCGTAATAATATCAATAATAACTGTTCCAAGCGTCTGGATCACCGGGTGGTTGAGTGCAAAAGAAATGTAGTGTATAAGATCCCGTTCAAATGTGGCCAGTGTTATGTCGGTCAGACTGGCCGATGCGTGAATGTTAGGTTAAAAGAGCACTTGGCAAATTTGAAGGGAAGGGCGTCAACACATTTGGCATTACATTGTGCACGTTGTTCATTGAATTCATGTAGTCCTTTGTGCAATCAAGCTGATGTTTTGTATGTTCACCCTAATCAGACAACCAGAGATTGTAGAAGCTTGGCATATCTCTAAACTTGAAGGCAGATGTGTCAGTCATCCATCCATAGCGCTAAATGACAACGAAATTGACTTGCTGAACAAGATGTGATAGTGCAACGTGTTTGTTAAAGGTTTTATTATTATTACGCGAAGGAATATATCATGCCGGTCTGCTCATGCGCAGTGATCATGAGGTGCTTGTCGCGAGTATATATATGTGTTTTCTTATTGAATAAAGGTCAGTTGATAGTCTGCGCTGGTCCTTGTGAACTCTTCGTTTTGTCTTCGTGTTGTGTGCGCAAAAATTGTCATAATGCAGCCAAACCAACTAGCCCGCCTTTCCGTTTTATTACTCCCTACTTTAGTTAACTTCAGTTTCTAACTGCTACAGCAGTCCGGCCACACTGGCATCTCGGTTGCGTCCGAGTTGGAACGTTCTTACTTGTGCGACGGTCGTCGCGGCGTCTCGGTCGATCTCTTGTCGTCCGTGCTGCGTCGCGCTCGCCGTCGATGCTCGCTTGCGGTCGCCGTTGCTCAGCAGCAACTTGCCGATCCGCTTCTTGCTTGTTTCCCGGTCGTCGTCATGGCCAACACGGAAGCGGACGGGTTAGGCCTAGCTGCCACCTCGGTCCCTCGTTTCAAGTACGTTGTGGCACATTTGACGACGCGACTCTCCGGGGACTGTCCTGTGGGCACGAGCCGCTCAGCGAGTGAAGGTGGAGCGTTGCGAGTGCTCCGGAATCCGCTGTGACGAGGATGCTTCAAGTCCGTAGTAGCCTCTCCCGGTCATCGCCGAGGTCGACCCAGACTCGTGATGCAGCACCTCCGGACCCGGCACCCGCCGCTGTCTTCACCCGTGAAACGCTGGCTTCTTCGACCTGCCTGGAACGGTGTCCCACAGACAATGCCCGTTCCTTCTCATGGGTTCTTTCACCACGGCGCGGGTCGCGAGCCACGCGCTCTTCACCGACCAATCGCGTGCGCGAGCGTGGCAGGGGCGCATACCATCAGGTACTTTTCCATGCCCCGCACACCATCGGAAGTTTCCATCGTTGGGCGCGTGCCTCGTGCCCCTTTACTCATGACACTTCTTTAATCCGGCGTGTAGACGGTTTGGACCAAAAATCCCTTAATAATACGGATTATATCTCTTGTGATGACTAACAGCAGCGGCATCGGGGCTCTAGCGCGCGGGGAGCTAGCGCGGGGTAGAAGAGAAAGAGAAAGACGAGGGAGAATAGAACAGCCGGCCCAGGAACGGGTGCTGTCTCTGTGTCTCGTTCATTACAATGGCGCAGCCTACAACGAGAACCGGACCTTGAAGCTGAAGCCTCCTGTCTTCGTGGGTCGTCGGCGTTGCGCATCTCTCCATCGAAGGAGCGCCGTTCACGCTTCCTTAGCGATGGAGCCAGCAACCCGACCACTGCTGCACCTACCCATCATACCATCTGTGGACGGCGTCCATGCCTCCTCGGTGGTTCCAGGGTACCACTTGACAGGCACCATGCTACCACCTTCTTCTGAGCGTGCGCACGGACTGCTCTCGTCTCAGAACGTCGCGCACGCCTCCCGTGGCGTACATCCCGTGCCCACAACTTTTCCAACGTGTGAGCCTCCAAGGGACGCTGTTCAGGCTTCCTTGGACGTGCGTGTCGCCGCCGTGAGTACTGCTACCACGGCATACTCCGCGGATGCGTACGCTACCACGGCATACTCATCTTACAAGCAACCTGCAACCGCAAGCACAACCACCGCATCATGCGGAACCTCGAACAGCGCCGCGCAGCTGCGGCATACCATCGCGCGACTCCGCGGCACGGTGAACGCTTTGAGGGCGTCGAGCTCTGCGCTGTTTCCAGCCTTCATGCCGGCATTGAGCTCCGCCAACGCCACGCTGGATCTAGCCGCCTCACACGACCTGGAGGCCACCTCACCCCAGCAACGCAGAGAGCTCAGGTGTGCCCTCATGCAGCTCTCGCGCAAACTGGGCTGTTTCGCGTTGGTGCCCTCTGGATTTTCACCTGCGATCCTACCATCAGAAGCCGCCAGCGAGATACCGGAGTTCCACGGCGTCGAGGACGACGCCGACAACTGGGTGGCGGCCGTCAACGCTCTCGCAGCTCGCAATGCGTGGACGGAGCAGCAGAAGTGGAGTGCGGCCATAGACCGCCTTCGAAATGGTGCCGCGGCGTGGCATAGATACGAAGGCGTCCGGCAGAAATCTTGGGCGGAGTGGAGCTTCAAGCTCACTGCTGCTTTTGGCCGGACTCCCTCCCACCTCTCTGCCACCACCCAGTCCAGCCTGACCGCTACCGAGGATGGAGCTCAGCAGGAGTTCCACCTCGAGGCTGCAGCTCAGCGCTGCAGCTCAGCGCTGCAGTTCACCACTTGAGCTTCCGGCCCTTCAACCACCGCAACCAGACCTTCACGCGGGTAGCAGGGAGACCCTCCCACAACAGTCGGTGCCACATCTTAGGACGCCACGGCAGTCATTGGCCGAGAGTTCGAGCTTCATCGATGCGCCCCAGGCAGAGAGAGCCAGCATCGGCCAATCTGAAATGGCGCGCGAGCCTGCTGATGACGACAAGCACGACACTGTGACTCCCGGGGTACCGCCTGAACGCCGCGCGGATCATAACGAATCCGTTGTCACCGTAGACATCACCACCAATCGTTCCGACAGTGATCAGCTCGCCCAAAGCCACGACGTTCCGTCTAACAGCTCTAACGACGTCGGCGTGGGTTCGAGTAATGATTGTGTTCACGCATACAGACTTAGTATGGAGACACCGAACATCATCCTTCGCCGTAGTGACCACAGAAAAAAGAGCGAGGACAGCAAGCAAGATCCAGCAGCGTCGCATCATGATCGTGGCCACGTCCCGCAGTCCGTCCGCGCTCGCACGCATAGGTATCTGCAAGGCGTGCAACGACCACTGCGTCACACCCAGTGTCGCCCACCTGAGACACTTCTGCCAGAAGCATGCCTTGCAGCTCGTACGAAGTCGCAGCCTGGCCGAGACCGACCACTGCGACCCACTTACTGCAGATCCACCAGCCCAGTCGCAGCGTGGCCAGGACCGACCACCGCGAGGCAGCCAGCCTCGCCCACCAGAGACGCTTCTTGAAGATCTTCCATCCATGTTGCAGTGTGGTCGGGGCCGACCACAACGATGCAGCCAACCCCGCCCACCTGAAGCACTGTCGGCAGCTCCACGTGCTCGCAGTCATGGAGAGTGTGATGACTAACAGCAGCGGCATCGGGGCTCTAGCGCGCGGAGAGCTAGCGCGGGGTAGAAGAGAAAGAGAAAGACGAGGGAGAATAGAACAGCCGGCCCGGGGAACGGGTGCTGTCTCTGTGTCTCGATCATTACACTCTTTTGTGCTAGCTGGGCTGGCGCACGCGCGACAACCGGCCCATATTCTTCGCTTGCGGTTTCGCCGGCCATGTGGCGCGCTACTGCAACCGTCGTATGCCACCTGCCCATCAATCTACCGCAATGCCCGGATACGGCTACCCACATACTGCTACCGATCACGCCCCGTGCCTCAGCTCAGACTTTTCGCCGCCTCCACGACGGCCTTCCGGCAACCATCGCTCCCAGTCACCCCGTCGTCGCTCGCCTTCACCTTTGCGTAGTCGGCAGTCCCCTAGCGAGGGAAACTAGTTGCTGCAGTTCCGCAGGCACGAACTGCCAGCTTCGCGACTTCCACAAGGCCTGCACAGTCCCCACGCAATTTACTAGACGTCATAGTAGAAGGAACTGCCGCAACTGCGCTTATCGACACTGGGGCTGCGATTTCAGTCATGGACGAGAATTTTGTCGAAAACTGCATAAGGTCACAACGCCGTTCTCCGGCATGCTACTACCGCAAGTACACAGCACATAGCACCGATTGCTGCATGTACTGCGAGGGTGATTATTGACGGCGCGATCTACGTCGTCGAACTTCTTGTGCTATCTTCATGCTCACACGACATCATCCTCGGCTGGGACTTCTTGTCTCAGCATCATGCCATCATCGACTGTGCCCGGGCCGAGGTGGCGCTCTTCCCGTACGCTGATGCCGCATTACACGCCTTTGTTAGTACACGCCTTTGTCATTAGTCGCATTACATATGCTCTGCCTTTCCAAACTACGCGGCGGCACGAAATCGAACAAGTAGACAAACTAATAAGAATCGCCTGTAAAGCGGCACTCGACCTGCCTGAGAACACAAGCACGGCCCGACTGCATGAATTGGGCATGGCAAATACATACGAGGAATATGCAGCGGCCACGCTAATGGCTCAGCGTGAACGACTTAACAGGACTCATCAGGGCCGTTCGGGCTTGCAGAAATTACACTACCCACTCTCGCCATAGTTCTGCGGTGATGAGACCACGCTACTGCCATCTGAAATGCGAGAGAGGATCCACGTGGCCCCGATCCCCCGTCACATGCACCCAATTCATCACGCGACGCGGAGACGCGCCCGGGCGGCCACCTTACAAAAGCGGCGGGACGATCCTAATACGTACTTTGCAGACGCGAGTCCCTACCATCGAAACGCAACTATGGCCATAGCTTTGGCCATACGCGCTTCGGAGGCCAGGGGCGAATCGGCATTTATTCTGACGGACTCACAGGACGCCTGCCGTCTTTTCCTTGGCGGGGTCTTACCGGACGCGCCTTTACAATCCCTCCTAGCTCCAGCCGGTGACTGCAGCGCCGCGGCGAGCCACAGCGCGAACTAATACGAGTGACCGAGCGCTAGGCGCTTTTCTCACGACCGCACACGGCCTAGGCACTAAAACTAAAATGCCCGAAGGTCCCCAGCCACTTTAGTCCCTAGCGGTGCCCTTGAGGCTGGCTCTCTTTGCGCTGGCTGTTTGTGTGTGTTGTGCGGCGGCACGTACGATTGCAATATGTGATGATACGTAAGTGTTGGCTGTTTCGTGCAAGTGGTAGTGTGTTGATATATACTGAGTATGTGCAGCGCAAAGAAAAGAAGACAGCAGAAGACACATGAACGACATAGACTGGCGCGGTAGTGTGGAATGACCAACATCCCGCGTCGATGTGATCATGCACGAGTGCTGGCTGTTTTGTGTGTGCTGTGCGGCGGTATGTATGATTGCAATATGTAATGATACGTAAGTGTTGGTTGTTTCATGCAAGCGGTAGTGTTGAATGACCAACATCCGCGTCCATGTGATCATGCACGAGTGCTGGCTGTTTTGCACGGGTGTTAGTTCTGAATGAGATGGTGGTCACTGACGCGCTGTACTAACGATTTGAAAAGCTAACACCGCTGTCACACGGGTACTTGCTGTTATGTGGCCACTTTTAGGTGCGATCAGGACCGCTTGCGGTCTGATCGCAATGGAACTGACGGCTGCACTGCATTTGATTAGGATTAGTTTGAACCGTGTAGCGGCGACTAATGCCGGTGTCAGTCGAGCACTTTTGATTGTGATCAACAAGTTTGTTGCTGCTACACGGTACAGCCTAATCCGGATCGAGTTTGGCGCAGACGCCCTGATCGCGAATGAAAGTGCCCGTGTGAGACCGGTGTGAGTATCGCGTCGTTTCCACTACTCGATGCGAAACAGACGAGCGCTAAGAAACGGGGACATAGACAAGAGGCACACAGGACAGGACATATTAGGATCGTCCCGCCGCTTTTGTAAGGTGGCCGCCCGGGCGCGTCTCCGCGTCGCGTGATGAATTGGGTGCATGTGACCGGGGATCGGGGCCACGTGGATCCTCTCTCGCATTTCAGATGGCAGTAGCGTGGTCTCATCACCGCAGAACTATGGCGAGAGTGGGTAGAGTAATTTCTGCAAGCCCGAACGGCCCTGATGAGTCCTGTTAAGTCGTTCACGCTGAGCCATTAGCGTGGCCGCTCCATATTTCTCGTATGTATTTGCCATGCCCAATTCATGCAGTCGGGCCGTGCTTGTGTTCTCAGGCAGGTCGAGTGCCGCTTTACAGGCGATTCTTATTAGTTTGTCTACTTGTTCGATTTCGTGGCGCCGCGTAGTTTGGAAAGGCAGAGCATATGTAATGCGACTAATGACAAAGGCGTGTACTAATTGCATAGTGTCTGCTTCAGTCATGCCCCCCTCGGCTACGGGCAACTCTGCGAATAAGCCCCTCCATTACGCTTTGGACCGTGCGTCTGAGATTAGAGAGCGCTATGCTTACGCTGCCTGTTTCTTGTATGCGCATTCCAAGTACGCGCAGGTGGGAGACCCGCTTGATGGGCTCTCCATCCAAGGTGAGCTGCAGCTCCGGAGCCCTGGTTGCGCGGGTATGTATGGGTCTGATGTGGATTTACGCCGATTTGGCTGGAGCGCACTTCATTCCAGCTCGCCTCATATAAGTTTCAATGGTGTTGATGGCCCTTTGAAGTGTATCTTCTCGGTTTCCGCATGATCCTTTGGATGCCCAGAGCGTAATATCATCCGCATATATGGCGCAACCAAGGTCTTGGTCCTTCTGCAAGTCTGGGGCCATGTTACGTAGTCTGATGTTGAAAAGTATTGGTGACAATATGGATCCTTGAGGCGTGCCTTTATCCGGTAGGCGATTCGGGGCAGAGCGCGCTGAGCAAGTCCTATTTGCGCGATACGGTTGGTCAGGAAATCTTGAACATAGTAAAAAACACTCTCCCCACAACCGACGTTGCGTAATCCGTCTAGTATCGCGGTGTGGGTAAATGTTATCGAAGGCCTTTTGGACGTCGAGTGCAAGTACGGTTCTCCATACTGCCTGGTGGAGGGTAGAGAACCTCGTCTCTCAGCAAAAGGAATACGTCCTGTGCAGAGATTCCTCTGCGGAAGCCAAACATGGAGTCAGGAACGCGGTTGTTTTCTTCTAAGTAAGCTTCAAGCCGGGTTAGAATTACGCGCTCGAATAGCTTGCCCATGCACGACGTGAGCGATATGGGTCTCAGATGATTGAGCTCACGCGGTTTTCCTGGTTTCGGTATCAGAACGATATTGGCCGCCTTCCATTCAGGAGGTATTCTCCCACCAGCTTTCCAGACTGTATCATTGAAAAAGTCGACAAGCTGTTTCAGGGCTGCGTCACTGAGGTTTCGTAGCATAGCGTTCGTGACTTGGTCCGGTCCGGGTGCAGTGTTCCGCTTGAAAGTCTGGACTGCTGCGCAGAGCTCGGGGAATGTGATCGGGGCATCCAAGCTCGTGTTCTCCTGTCCTTGATATTCTCTCGCAACGGGTGGGGTTGCCTGTTCCTCCCCGGTGTAGATGTTCTTGATGTGTTCGATGAGGTCCTCCTCCGAGCCTTGGTATTCCCCGATAATTCGGCACATGACGTTAACTGTCTCGGAGCGTGTGCTAGCTGGGTCTAACATGCAGCGAAGAATGGACCAAGTTTTCTTTGTACTTAGCGTTTCTCATGGGAGTCGCAGAAACTGCGCCAGTTGTGGGTATTCAGCTCTTTCGCATAGGTGTTAGCCTTTTCTGCCAGCAGGGCTATACGGTGTCTAAGTTTTCGATTGTGCCGCTGCCGTTTCCAGCGCATGGTGAGGCTTCTGCGAGCGTCCCAGAGGTGAGAAAGATGACTGTCTGTTGCCGGTGTTTTCGGTGCGGTCTGGATCTCTCTAGTAGTGGCAGCGTAGATTTCCCGAAGGAACGTTATTCAACGCTGTGCGGTGGCTGGTGGCGAGAAGGCACCAAGTTGTTGGCGTTGTCTGTACTTCTGCCAATCTGTGAGCTTTGGCTACCCCTAGAGGTTGTCGAACCTTGGCAGTGTTTATGGAGATACATAAAAGGTAGTGATCACTACCTAGTGTCTTCTCCAGGTTACACCAAGTTACACCCCTCTCATTGTTGACAAAGGTAAGGTCAGGCGTGGTATCCCGCGCAACACTGTTTCCCATTCTAGTAGGGATGCCTGGCTGTACGATCAGCAAGAGTTCGTGGGACTGGGTCGCGCTTAGCAGGTTGAAACCCTTGGTCGTGTCTCGTTTATATCCCCATTGAGAGTGCCATGCGTTGAAGTCTCCGAGGAATATTAAGCGATCTTTCGTTGAAAGCAAGGCAGATACTTGACTAAGAATTGTAGAGAAATCGGCCGTATGATCTTTAGGGGGGGCTATACACGTTAGTTATTAGGCATTTAGGGCGCCCCTTCTTGACTGGCCAGATTGTGACTATTTGATGGTGAATTTCTACCCCGGATGCTTTGGTGACTGTGATGGCTAGGTCTTTGCGGGCCAGTGTTGCCACTTCTGGGCAGTTAGGGTCGCTGTAAAAGCGGTAACCCTGGATAGGCGTTCTATATTTCCCCACCTCCTGAAGGCAAATAACGTCAGGCGGGACGAGCGCCGCCTGATGTATTGTGTTAGTGCAGCATGTCTGTTGTGTAGTGATCGACAGTTCCTCTGCCAAACTATGAGATTCTCTTGATGTCGAGCTGTAGGTCTAGCCAGAATACGGGCTCTCAAAGGGTCCTTCAGTGTCTGTGGTTACGATAACCTTCAGATCCCTGCTATCCGGACTAGAGCTGTTTCGCCGTTTTCGCGTTTTCTTGACACCTTTGAGGGAGTTATCAACGTACCTTCTGGGATTTCGAAGTTCAGCAAAGAACAATTGCATTTGTGCGCACATGTTATCCAGTTTTCCTTCCAGCTGTTGTGTAGTGGGTGCATGTGGCGGTGGCGGTGCCGTAGGGTGGGTTTGCGGCTGTGTATGTTGTGTGGCCTGTGTGTTCGGTGGCTGTGCGTGTGTGTTTTTAAATGCCAATGCATTTCTTAGTCGGGCTATGTCAGGCGTCGGTGTCCGCATCTCTCCGCTCTCACTCGCTCTCCCATAGCAACAGCTGCGGGCGCGCGCGCTTATCCTCGCCCCTAGCAACCGGAGCAGGTGGTGCGGGCGGAGTAGCGGAGAGTGAGTGGAGAGGAGGAGCGCGCTCTGGTGTGTGAGGGTGCTCGCATCGCGGGAGCTCAGCGGAGCTCCCGCGTGCGTGGAGAGAGTGTAGGAGAGGGTAGGTGCAGTGCTTCGCCGCGCCTTTTGTCGCCGTTCGCTCGCTCGCACGTATATGTATATATATATATATATATATATATATATATATATATATATATATATACGTGCGAGCGAGCGAACGGCGACAATAAACAGTTTTTTAGAAGCGTATATATATTTTTCCTATTTTGTTCTACGGCAACCGAAGCCAGACTCTTCATAATCTACATATATATATACATATATATATATATATATATATATATATATATATATATATATATATATATATATATATATATATATGATTAAAAAAATATAATACAAAATAAAACAGGCGCTGCGCCGTACTCCCGACCGGGCTGCAGAAATTAGGCGCCTTTTCCTTATTCGAACCACAACCACCATATATAAATGGAGTGAAGCGCGCGCGAAATGCATTCGCATTTCCTCACGATTCCCTTCGGGGAGGTGGGGGGCATTTTTTTTGTTTTTGTGTTCCTCCCTGTGCGGTCATCGCTGTCATTAGGCGTTTAAGCGTTTCTAGTTTGTTCCTCAAGCTGTTCAAGCTTGCCCTAAGTTGTCTGTTTTCAGCTGTTATTTTCTTGTAACTCCTCATTTTGTGTGATAGGGTTGGTCGTGGAGGACGCGGCCGCTGCCCGGCTTACCTCGAGTGCTGGCGTTGCAGGAATGGCGGCCCTCTCCTTCGGTGGTTCCCCAGCTGGAAGTGGCGATGTCCGTACTTGTTGGGTGTCCCCTCGTGGGCGAGAGTGGGATCTGCTTTCGCGAGTTGCCGCTGACTTACTGCGTCGCCGACGAATCGCTCTCTATCGGTGCTAATAAGTGTCATGCCGCATTACTTCTCTTCACCGGTCAGAGGCGGCGGCACCGCCCCGCCTCGCCAATACAGAGCACCGGGCGGGAGGGAATGTGTGAGAGATATAAGGCGCATTTGTGGAGATCCTTGCAACTGCTTCAAAATATCAGCCGGTAGAGCATCGGGCGCTTTTCGTCGCGGCCCAAGGAGTCAAAGGTTCCACGCCCGACGGGGGGAACTTTTTCTGAATGTTTTTTTTTCGCATTTGATAGCGTTAATTTTACAATGTCATATCTGTGACGGAAATACGTCACTAATGTCTTGGTGGACCCCGGCATAAAACACTTTCATGTTAAAAAAACATGGTTGATCCCTACTTTATAGGAATTGGTATAACACGAAAGTGAAACGTGTCCTTACAGAAGTAGTTGAATGTTTACTGTACATTGATATAAGAGTGCTTGCACAATGTCTATTGGTGTTTGACACTTATAGCACCGTTTAACGTGGATGCATCCACGCTGACGCTTGTTGGTACATCTGTATTCCGACGACTAACGTCCATGATCAATGATTAAACAAACCCCTTGTGGTCATAGATGCTTGTGGTAGCTGTATGGCGAGAGAGTAATCGGAGAAAGCGGTGTGAGAGCCAGAAGAGCGTCACTGATTGGACGCCCAACATGGGCTAAGGTCGCCTACTCGCAGAATTTTAGAGTTATTGAACACCACTGCCCAAACAGAAGGAAACGCATCGAGCGTCTTGTCTTCCCCGTAGGCCGGCTGCGATTTTTCGCGGGGCGAGCGCAAGTTGAGAACGCGGAGTTACGGCCACGCGACGCATTCGCGCGTCGCATAGCCATTTTAGGTACGTATGGATGCTATGAGCGAAGCCGACGGTGGGGGTAAGGTCGCCACCTTGCAGTGTGTTAATGCGTCGAGAAATTTGCACTTTTCTTCTATTCGAAACGCGCCGAATGGGACGGACACATAGAAACAACGCTTTGAAGGAACTAATCGTGAATTTCACGGTCATGATGCAATACTGAACTTAAGCAAGAGCACTGTGTGAGAACAGTGGTAGATATCAAAGGCGCGTTTGTAAAGCCTACAGAGTATGTGACCATGGCGCAGTTTTAAAAAAAAAGAAGAAAAAAAAGGACCATGGCACAGTGGATAGCGTGCCCGGCATCTTTTGTGGCAGACCAAGAGGTCGTAGGTTCGAGTCCCGTTGACGGAACTTTTTGTCTTCTGATCACGTGTATTTTTTCGACGTCATTTTCGTGACGGAAATTTGTCACTGAAGTCTTGGTGGACCCCGGCATAAAACACTTTCGTGTTAAAAATAATCAGTAATTTGCATTTGCTTACGTTTCTTGCGGCGAGACACCATGAGCATCATTTGCAGCTTGCCCAAGAGCTCCAGCGCAGCGTCTGAATTTTCATCTGCTGAGAAATGTGCTGTTTCGTTGTTCGGCATGTCTAGTAAATTTGGCTTGGTTTGGTTTTGCAACACATTGTGATCACTGCGGACCGACTTCTGCTTGGAGCGATGAAAACCAGGGGTCCCCAAATTCGAATAAACCGTTCTGGATACCGACACGTTCGAATTATAGGGAATTTTCCCCCATAGGAATATACAGGGCTGTGCCAGGGCCAGGGCGCCAGTTCGAAGTAATGCAAGTTCGAATTGACCGAGTTCGAATTAGCAATGCAAGCTCGAACTGACCGAGTTCGAATTAAGAAGCTTTTACGTACAGCTCCACATTTGAAAGCGGAATAGCGAGAAGTGTTTTTGAATAATGAATATCGTCGACATGATAAAAGCTTGCTTAGTTTTACCAAAGTGAGCGTTTCTGTCTCGAAAAATCCACGCATTTCCACGAAGTGAATCATGACGAGTGGGCGAAGCATCTGGGTATCGTTCGGTGTCCATATTGCCACGCATGCTATTGTTATGTGCTCCATTTAAACCGACAAAGACTGTGAGCAATGCTCGGCGCAGATCGCGCCTCAGTGTTGGAGAAGCTTCAGGTTCGTAGTAGATCATTTTGTTAACATTTTCGCACAGCACGCGAACACTCAAGATTATTCCAGAGCTTGTGCGACGAACAGTGATAAGTCTGGAATGCTCGACGCGTGATGTATAAACGCCGGCGCGTTGCAACGATGATCAGTTGATCGACGGCCGACGCTCTGTTCGCCGCTATCAGTGCATACCGTGTGTATCGCTGTAAACCAACTTTACGTTTCTCGGCCACAAGTTCGGCCAAAATAAGCAGTTTCATCTCGGACACGTCGCCTGCTGCCTTCGTCGACGTCACGACCACGTGACAATATAATGTGACATAAAGTGCATATAGAAATGTAAATTTATTTCGCCTTCCAGTCGTCTTAGGCAATTCAAGGAGGATTTAGAAATTCGCTGGAGTGGAGGATATGCCTCGAAAGTGAATCCAAGCACCCGCCATCTTACCGGTGGCGAGTTACCATTTTAATATGGGTAATTTGTTGGGACATATAGTGCTGGACGTGTGCCTTTGTGTCACAGGTTTCCTTGAGAAGCCTCAACATCTAGGCATATTTTAGCAGAGATCAACTCATCAATACTCTTGTCGATAGGTTATTTTCGCCAGGAACAGCGATCTCTTAGCTTATAATTAGCCTACGTCTGCGTTGAAGTCTATTGTAAAACCTTTTTTAGGGGCCCTCTCGCTTATTTTCAAGGCAGCGGCGTGCGTTTAGCTGTGCCGTGTCGTGCGCGCGGACGCCGAACGGATGGACAAGCCTCGCCCCTCAAAAATAATGTTCAATGTTTTCTATTTCTAAGCAGAGTTGACATAGGGGCGATGTCGCCAGACCAGTCCTGTGTAGGCCTAGCTTCAATGGGTTCAACTGCTCGGACTTCGTCATTGCATGAGCAACGATTGCGAAAATGACTACAATTTATGCTATAATCCCAGCAATCGATCTCCACCACATACATGCAGCATTCATTTTGGTTGTCGCCAGAGGGCTGGTACTTCTAGTTCTTTTAAGAGAAGTCACGCGAGATGCTTGAAGGTAGCGTAATTTCTACGACGGCAAATGAAACTTCGTCCTCCTGCACGATATGGTTGCTACAGTCAACAATCTATTCAAGGTGGACGATTGGGCCAGTTGGTGATTCATGATCGATGTATGTATACTGCGCGGTAGTAAACACGGACGACAAGAAAAGACAAGGACCCTGGCTTGTCCTTGTCTTTTCTTGTCGTCCGTGTTTACTACCGCGCAGTATACATACATCGATCAACAATCTATGTCTCGGCAATTATGATTTTGAACAGTACATCTGTTACATTTCACCGAAAGACACTTACATTTAATCGTTTACATAAAAACATAGCAGTGTCTTTTGCAAATGTGTACTTTTATCTAGTTTTAGTGCCCCTGGCTCAAGTTGACCACTTTATGGCTAGTTTTTCCGATTTCTTGACATTTTATGTCATTTCGACCTGGTAACTTGGGCCCATTCACAGCAATGTTGCAGAACTTCCTCTGCGCTTGAAACAGTTGTACATGGTATGTCGTGTACACTCTCGTCGCTTACGGAATTACAATTTTCTTGAGCCGGAGTTTAAAGAACAGGTAATCCAAAAAAAGTCACAGTTTCGCCGCAAGGGTGAAGCAATGAATGCGATAGCAACAAATTGTAATGTTATACGAAGTGAGGCTGGCAGCTAAATCTTTTGGATCCGATCTCACGCAACTCTAGAAAACGCTGGTTTAAGAGCGTACGGCCGCTCCAGGGACACTGACTGCTCACCACATTCTCTTCGCGTTGAGAGCGCAGCACGTAGAAGGGTACACCGGCCCCCCCGCTGTCGGCCGCTGAGAAGGGGAGATAACGCGCGCGCCCGCGACGACCGCGCTCGTAAAATCGAAGGTCGCTCGCGGGACCCCCCCCCCCCCCTCGCGTCTTTTCGCGCTCACGAACGCCGGGCGGGGCCGGTTATATATATACATATACATATACGGGGGGATGATGGCGGCGGCGACGCCGACGGCAAAAACCAGCCGAGAGTGTCCATATAACTGCTATCGCAATAAAACTAAACAGCCCTAGTTGGCGTTGTCACGTCCGTCTTAGTAGTAAACACAGATGAAGTGTGATGAAGGAATGGAAGTATACCGTCCAAATCAAAGTTTCAAAGAAAGACGTTTCGGCTTCCTTATTGAAGCCGAGACATCGTTTCTTTTAAACTTTTATTTCGTATCATGTTTCATCCCGACCAGAGGGGTTTCTGTCGAACTCTCGATTTCACAGATGGAGTGTTTCAGTTACAGTCAGATAAGACAACCAACACTCCCTGCCCCCCTTCCTCAGTCGTTAGTCTTTTTCTGTTCATGCATGTCATCACCATCATCGTCGTCGTAAGCTTATTTCATATCCACTGCAGGACGAAGGTATGTGCAACCCACCGTATCTTGCCCCAACTGATGCCATGTTATGCCTAGGAGTTTCTCAGTTTCCTTACTCCCCTTAACTTTTTTTTCGACGGCCACGCTTCACATTTCTAGGTATCTATTTAACCGCGCTATGTGGCCGTTCGTCACCTGTCCTTCTCATGATGTGACTTGCCTGGGTCCATTTTTTTCTTAATATCAACTTGGATATCGACTACACCTGTTCGTTCCCTGATCTAATATGCTACCCTATTATATTTTAGTGTTACTCCGGTAATTTTCTTCCATCGCACTTGTTCGTCATTCTACAACAGCGGTTCTTAGTCACAGATATTTGAAGGACCCCTTGTGATTAGGGAACCTTAACATTGAAGAAAAGTGGGGGTTATAAATTAACAGAACATGCCGCGTGAAATAGGTTCATTTTAATTCTACCTGGCAAAGAACAAGCAAACATAAATGTCGAGCCAATTCCTTCTCGACAGCTCGCCTGTTAGTTGTATGGTCTGCAGCCACATTCATCCTGTTTCTCGCTGCGTTTGATCTTCAAGTATGCAAGCCTGGAAAAAGCATGGTATGCATTTGTCGCAGAAAACTGGAACAAAAGCTTTACAGAACTATAATGAAGAAGGCAGAACATAAGTCAGCTTCACCGCAAAGATTGCTATGTGGTGAAACATATCCAACTCTGAAGGGGCCGACGACAGGGCGCAGTGCACCTTCGAAAAACGTGTTTATTTTTCCGAGCTTCACGTATACCCAAGAATAGCTTTCCGTACCCAGGTCCACCAAACTGTTCAAGAACCACTGTTCTACAAGTTACATATGATGCTATAACTGAAAAATGCAATGGTTGTACACTTTTGGCTTTAGTGACAGCGGTAAATTAGCCGTAATTATTTGAGAATCTCTAAAGTACAAGCATCAGTCCATCTTCATTGATCTGTGAAATTATTTTGTGTGAGCACTCTTTCCTGCTAGTATGTGACCAAGATATACGTACTCTGCTACAAACTCTCGGGACAAGTTGTGTATGACGAACTCTCGCTACTCTGCTAGACCAACTAGCATTATCTGTGTCGTCAGTATATTCACAATCAGCCCTACTTTGAAGTTTTGTCAGTTGAGGTTTTGAATCAATTTTTTGTAATTTGTTGCCGTCAGTATTAATCAGTACGACTGCAACCGTGAGTTGCTGAAATAGTCTTTGTTAATCTTTTCTTCTATTTCTACCAAGTCTGCTTGTTTAAATAGTTCATCTCAATACACAGGGAATAACAACGCGAGTAACAATGTAGAACCAATGCTGTAAAAACGCTTGTAAAGTGGACCTTGAGGGGACGTGGAATAAAAAAGGGGCTGCAGTTCAACAGTTCTTAATAAAATTTTGCAAAACAACACTATTATCCGACCACATTTCAATGTTTTGTTGTTTAAGGAATGAGTGATAAATGGTTATATTGTGGAAGATTTACGTGCCGTCAATGAGCTCGTTTTAGTAGCTGTGAACTATGCTGCATGATATGTAACATTCCACGTGGTCGTGCCGGCGAAGAAGGCGGCAGTCGGACGGTTAAAGACGAGACGCCTCATAAGGCCCCAAACTTGTTCACCCATGAAATGAAAAGCTTCGCTATCCCTCACCAGTGTACCTAAAAATGCGGACCTACAGGTCATCGTATACAATGACCAGTGGCGTAGCCAGGGGGGGGGGGGCACACCAGGCTCGTGCCCCCCCCCCCCTGAAATTTTTTTGTCATGGCCCATAGAGCCCAAAATGGCACTCGACCACATCTGTCTGACAGGCCCCCACTCCAGATCAAGGTGGCGCCCCCCCCCCCCCCCAAAAAAAAGTTTGCGTATGCCCCTGATGATGACCAATAACACCTACAACATATTGTACTGTCGTGGTGACAGTTAAAAAGGTGGCAGTCACACTTTAGGAAGGAAACTCTTTAGTGGGCTACCTTCCCCAACAAAACTAAGTAACTCAAAGTACAATCAATAAACGATGTACAATGAGAGCGCCGATCACATTCATTCGCCGTCGGTAATGTGATCGCTGGCGGAACACGTCGTCTTTTATACATGCTTGAAAGGTCCAGCATTATCATTGGGACTCTCATTATCTAGAGAATAATATCGACAACTCGTGTCGCGGCTGCAATCTGAGAATAGTCCAAAACAGCCTATAACATTCCCAAACATTGCGGCGAGGCCCACGTCAAGCGTTGGTAACAGTTTAGATTCGCAGTACCTCGTATTATATTGCCGCAGAGACTGCTCCAAATAACCTCTTGATCAAGAAAACCAGCGAGCCGCTGTGTGGGCGTCTACAGTGCCTTGCGCGTGCTCGCGCTTGTTGTGGCAGCGCGGCGCATGCCTCTCGTGCACGAGCGCGAGACACGGGACTGACCTGCGAGGTGTTCGAGAAGCGACACTTGTGTGGAACGCTTGAGTGGACTTTTTTTCATTCTTTTGGTACCTACTTTCCAGGGCACAAGTTCGCCCATAATAAAACTGTTTTTGTGTGTTCCCTCTTGCAATACGCTACATTCTGGTGGAGGCGCGGGGTATCATTGGAAGTCCCCTTGGCGCAAGAGAGCGGAGCCCTGATCCTCAGCGATTGGAACCTGGCGAACTGACTCCAGTACACCAGCGTTCAAGCCGCCACCTCCGAGGAGACCCGCCTGAATTCCGGACCGCTCCCCACTGTTCCAGCAACAAAGGTAGCGTTTACCTCCAACTCCAGAGCGATGGCCAACCCGGTCCCAACATCCGAACTCATCGTGTCGCCACCGTGCATGCCTGTGCCCTTCCACGGTGACGCGTTCGAAGATGTAGAAGACTGGTTGGAGCATTTCGAGCGGGTCGCCAAGACCAACGCCTGGGATGAGGCAAGGAAACTGGGCCGCGTGTACTTCGCGTTGGAGGATGCAGCGAGGATATGGTTTGAGAACCATGAAGGCGTGAGAGCGACATGGGAAGACTTTCGACGCCATTTGCTCGCTGCCTATGCCAGCAGCGATTCGCCGGCAGAAGGCGGAAAACGCTCTTCAATCGAGGAACCAGCGCACGAACGAGAGCGTCAGCATGTATATTGAGGATATGTCCCGCCTCTTCAAGCGCGCCGATCCGAACATGATGGAAGAGAGGAAACTGCGCCATCTGATGCGTGGTGTCAAACAGGAACTGTTTGCAGGGTTGGTTCGCAACCCCCCACGTACCGTTGCTGAGTTCCGCACTGAAGCCATGACCATAGAGAGGGCACTGCAGCAGCGTGCCCGTCACTACAACTGCGAAGCTACAAGTGCACCTGCGGACGTCCTTTCCGTAAGCGAAGGCAGCAGCAGCGAAGCTCTGAGGGAGCTGGTCCAATCTATCGTAAAGGAAGAGCTTCAGAAGCTTCTGCAACCGCAAGTGACGCTAACAGTTTCATCCCTCGCCGCCGTCATTCGTGAAGAAGTTCGGCACGCCATTCTTCAACCCGAACCTGAGGTGCAACCTGTCCGACTCAAGCGACCGCTGCAGGAACGTCGTGTACCAACGTACGCGGACGCTTTACGCCAACCCGCCGTGCACAATGCTTCGTTTGCGGGCCCCGGTGGCCGCCCATCGGCTTCGCACGGCTCACCTTTTTTTGGAGAGCTGAGACCACGAAAAAGCGACGTGTGGCGCACACCAGACAGTACGCCGCTCTGTTTTCATTGCGGTGAAGCTGGACATCTTTACCGAACGTGCCCATATGGAAGAGTCGGTCTGCGCGGATTTTCGGTGAAAGTCCCATGTCCCCGTAATGGTGAAAGGCCTGTAGAGATAGAAGAGTACCTTTCAAGACAATTCCCAACCGCTAGCTCTCAGCACCAGCCTAGGTCACCAGCACCTGCTCGTTATCGATCACCAAGCCCACGGCGTTCAAGTTCTCCTTCTTCAAGGTCACCAGGGATGTCGCTCAATGAGCCCGCGCCAGGAAAACTGAAGCCAGCGACCTGGGGAGGCAAGGCCCGCTGATGTTCGGGAAAACGAAAATCCTCCGTCAAAACCACAGCGCAGCAGCGACGAGCAGAGAACTACGGATAAGGTAAGTAGAGAGAAAATTTCTTCAGACTTGCGCGTTACGGTGGATGGGCGTGAATTAAACGTCTTGGTAGACACGGGTGCTGATTATTCAGTCGTGAGCTATGCGATCGCAAAGGACCTGAAGAAAGTTTTGACGCCGTGGAGTGGACCATAAATACGTACGGCTGGTTGCCACCTCGTAACACCTTTGGCAAGATGCACCGCGAGAATCGGCATTCAGGGTGCTACTTACGTCGCTGATTTCCTCGTACTTCCGGAATGCTCGAGAAACGTTATACTCGGGATGGATTTCCTGCAAGCTAACGGCGCCATAATCAACCTGCGGAATTCTAGTGTTTCTTTCTCGACAAAGCTGGCCATAGACAAGGAGGTAGAGAGCACTGCATTGCGTATTATCGACGGGGACGTAACCGTGCCACCACGATGCAGCGTGCTGGTTGGCGTAAGGAATGACGCATTCGTCGACTCTGAAGGCATAGCGGATGGCAACGCCGAGCTGCTGCTGAAGAAAGGCATTTGCATAGTTCGGGGAATTATTCGCTTACGTGGTGGGCGTGCCAACGTATTGCTCACCAATTTCGGAAATGAAATTCACCACGTTGCAAAAGACACTGCCATCGCCTTTCTACACAGTTTTATTGCAGTGACAGATTTATGCGGTCTGACGTCACGGCCACCAGCTGATTCGGAAACTACGCGTGACGTTGGAGCAACAGTTTCAATCAGCCGAGATATATCGCCAGCCGAAAGGAAAGTGATACAAGACCTCATGAGAGATTTCGCAGAATGTTTCGCTACCTCATCAAAAGTACGTCGCACCCAGATTGTTAAACACCGAATAATAACAGACGAAGCAACGAAGGCCAGTGAATCAACATCCGTACAGAGTTTCACCGAAAGAACGAGAAGTCATAAAGTGTCAAGTGCAAGAGATGCTGGAGGACGATGTCATTCAGCCATCTGCTGTGTGCTGTTCCCGTCTCTCTTCGTCCACGTTTTTCGCGCACTTTTCTTGAATCATGGAATACCAACTCGCCCAACAGTCCATTCTTCTCAGCCATCTAACAGCCCGTGGGCATCGCCGGTAGTTCTTGTGAAGAAAAAGGACAACACGTTGAGATTCTGGGTTGACTACCGGAAACTGAACAGCGTGACCAAGCGGGATGTATACCCCTTGCCGCGTATCGATGACACATTGGATCGGCTACGGCACGCCAGATATTTCTCGTCATTGGAGTTAAAAAGCGGCTATTGGCAAATTGAAGTGGATGAAAGGGACCGTGTAAAGACAGCTTTCGTAACCCCGGACGGCCTGTATGAGTTTAAAGCACTCCCATTCGGCCTCTGTTGTGTGCCAACGACATTCCAGCGCATGATGGACAGTGTCCTCGCGGGGCTGAAATGGCAGTCATGCTTAGTCTATTTGGACGACGTTGTGGTATTTTCTACAACGTTTGACCAGCACCTAGAGAGACTGCGGTTAGTGCTTCAGGCCATCCAGGCGGCCGGCTTGACAATTAAACCAGAAAAGTGCCAGTTTGCATTTGAAAAGCTTCGCTTCCTGGGACACGTAATCAGCGCCGAGGGTGTTGGCCCGGACCCCGACAAGACTGCAGCCGTCGCAGGATTTCCCAAGCCGAGAGACAAGAAAGAGGTGCGTCGATTTTTGGGCTTATGAGCTTACTACAGGCGATTCGTAGAAAATTTCTCGAAAATTGCCGAACCACTAACCAAACTCACAAAGGAGGAGGAACCACTCGTTTGGCATACGGAACAAGAGGTAGCTTTTAACGAATTAAAGAAACGTCTGCAAGCCCCGCCGATTCTTGGCCCACTTTGACGAAACCGCGGACACGGAAGTCCATACAGATGCAAGCAATCTTGGCCTCGGCGCAGTGCTGGTGCAATGGCAAAATGGAGAAGAGAAAGTCATAGCTTATGCCAGCCGCACCCTATCAAAAGCTTAAAAAACTACTCCGCCACAGAAAAAGAGTGTTTGGCAGTTATATGGGCCATCAGCAAGTTCAGACCATACCTATACGGAAGGCCTTTTCGTGCCGTCAGCGACCACCAACTCACTTTGCTGGCTGGCGAGCTTAAAAGACCCGTCGGGACGCCTTGCCAGATGGAGTCTCAGGCTTCAAGAATACGATATTACCGTCGTATATAGCTCTGGGAGGAAACACAACGATGCTGATTCCTTATCAAGCTCGCCACTCGACCCTACTTCTTCAGAGGAAGACGACTCGACATTTATTTGTGTGATGGAAGCCTCGGATATCGCGCAGCATCAACGAGCTGACACAGAACTGCTCTTATTGATAAAGCACCTCGAAGGGCATGGCGTCCAAATTCCACGTGTATTTAAGAGAGCATTATCCTCATTCTGCCTCCGTGGGAATGTGCTCTACAAGAGGAACTTCGGACACAACAAGGAGAAGTTCTTGCTCGTCGTACCGTCAGCCATGCGGCCTGAAATCCTAGAAGCTTGCCATCATGAACCATCGTCGGGTCACTTGGGCGTCAGCCGGACAGTCGCCAGAATTCAGTTGAAGTATTACTGGCCCAAGCTGTTAGCGTCCGTGCAGCATTATGTGAGGACATGCCGCGAATGTCAAAGGCGCAAGACACCACCTCTAAAGACAGCCGGCCTTCTCCAGCCCACAGACCCACCTGCAACGCCATTTGAACAAGTTGGAATGGGTCTTCTTGGGCCGTTTCCAATGTCATCGTCGGGGAAGAGGTGGATCGTCGTCGCCACCGACTATTTAACGCGGTATGCTGAAACCGGCTGCCTTGAGCGAGGAACGGCAGCTGAAGTTGCCAAGTTTTTCGTTCACAACATAGTCCTTCGACATGGCGCCCCAAAGGTAGTGATCACCGATCGAGGAGCAGCCTTCACATTTGAGTTGATGCAGTGCTTGATGACGATGACTAACACCAGTCATAGGAAAAGCACTGCGTACCATCCACAAACGAATGGGTTAACGGAACGCATAAACCGCACCATTGCTGACATGTTATCAATGTACGTGGACTTGGAGCATAAGACGTGGGACGAAATCCTGTCCTACGCAGCATTCGCCTACAATACGACCCTTCAGGAGACCACCCGCGTCACTCCATTTCAGCTTGTCTACGGCCGCACAGTCACTACAACTCTAGACGCCATGCTGCCAGTCGACAACGACAACGTCGAGCCATCCGACGTTGACGAATTCCTACAAAGAGCTGAAGAAGCGCGGCAGTTGGCACGGTACCGAATACGTAACCAACAATGCAAAGACGCGAGCTACTACAACCTGCGCCGCAGAGAAGTCGAGTACGAGCCAGGTGATCAAGTATGGATATGGACACCAGTACGACGCCGCGGACTGTCAGAAAAACTTCTTGGGCGGTACTTTGGTCCTTATAAGGTTCTTCGCCGACTAAGTGACGTAACTTATCAAGTAATCCCGGATGGACAAGAGCGCTCGAATCGGCAAAACCATGCGGAAGTCGTACACGTTGTCCGCATGAAGCCCTACTACGCCATATAATTAAAAGTCTTCGCCCCTTGGTTACCTCCATCAATAGCGCATCGGGACGATGCGCATTTCGGAGGGGGAGTAATGCCGCAGAGAGAGAGAGACAGAAAACTTTATTAATTTCCGGCAGATTGCTGGGCTGGGCTCCCACCTTTGAGCTAACGGAGAGACCGTGTCTCCCGGCAGCTTCCTCGGCCTGCTGGATCGCCGCAGAGACTGCTCCAAATAACCTCTTGATCAAGAAAACCAGCGAGCCGCTGTGTGGGCGTCTACAGTGCCTTGCGCGTGCTCGCGCTTGTTGTGGCAGCGCGGCGCATGCCTCTCGTGCACGGGCGCGAGACACGGGACTGACCTGCGAGGTGTTCGACAAGCGACACTTGTGTGGAACGCTTGAGTGGACTTTTTTCATTCTTTTAGTACCTACTTTCCAGGGCACAAGTTCGCCCATAATAAAACTGTTTTTGTGTGTTCCCTCTTGCAATACGCTACAATATTACGATGTATAAAAAACTCCTCCAGATGGACATATTGCTCAGCCTATCTATGTTTAAGTACAAGACCCCCAACAGAGTGTGTTAGAATACTACAGAGGAGACTAATTCTCGACGCTACTTTGTCATGGTGGGTAAAAAGCGCCGGCATGTCGATTTAACTTGAGAAGAACGACCTCAAAGGGACTCCTGATGAACTGATTTCAGCAATACTTCTTCGCAGACTAGTTAGTTCATACTTGAAAACTCGACTTGCTGCGCAAGCAGAAGGAAAAAGGAAGGAGACTGCGCTCGTTCTTGTCTCCCTCCTTTCCTCCTTCTGCTTGCGCAGCAAGTCGAGTTTTCACTAATGAACTGAATTCACGCGTTGCGGCCTTCATCACATTGACTTCAGAGCTCTACAACGTGCTCGGACCACTACTTACTAGCTCTCCATTTACGATATTGTAACAAGGCAGTAGTGGGTTTGTGGCACAGGATAGTAGGGGTCCCGGTCTGGGAGAGAGACAACTACGAGGTGTAAAGAGGCAGGCTCCAGTCCGCCACTGTTTACGCCATTGCCTCTGCCTCTATCTGAAAATATAAGTTTCCCTGCACTGGAGTACCAACTAGTTCGCGAGTGGTGGGCAAACCCCCTCACTCCCTTCGCATGTGTTGTATAAGGCGCCGATATTATGTGCATATAAATATATATATATATATATAGATGTGTGTGTGACTCTGAATGGAAGACGTGGCGTGGCTCATACGCCATACTGTTTATTCTATTCACTTCTTCCTCATCGGCTTCTGCCATGGCTTCATATGTCACATGATTCCCCCCTCCCCCCCGAAAGGAAGTGAACATGACAAAAACAACACAACGAAAAATTCCCCATCTCCCGCTAAAGGGAACCATGTGTGGATGCGAAGCAGCGGGGAGATAATTAGCTTGAGCGGGAGGAACGTCGCCGCTCTCATTTCACGGCAGTGGTCCGGGCGCTCATCGAGGCGCTGCGCAGGAGAGAGAATCAGGCGCGCGCGCTCCGTCATTTTCATACCGCGGAACTACCGTGGCGCCCCAAGCGGAGTAAGCAGCTGTCACACCACCTGTCGTTCGCGCCGCTCCGTAGAGGATTCCTAGAGGAAAGGACGGGGGGGGGGACCGTAGGAGAGGAGAGGGAGGGGACGTACATGCGCTGTGGGACGCGTGAGCCGCTCCGTAGAGTAGATGATTCCAAGAGGAGAGAGGGGGGAGAGGACGCGCATGCGCTATGGGGATGTGGGACGCCGGAGCCGCTCCGTAGAGTAGAGTATTCCAAGAGGAGAGAGGGGGGAGAGGACGCGCATGCGCCGCTCCGTAGGGTAGATGATTCCTAAAGTAGAGGAAGGGGGGTGAGCGCAGGAGAGCACAGGGGGAGGGGACGCGCATGCGCTGAGGGGGGTATGTGGGACGCGGGGGGCCGCTCCGTAGAGCAGACGATTCCTAGAGGAGAGAAAGGGGGGTGAGCTTAGGAGAGAGAGGGGGGAGGGGACGCGCATGCGCTGTGGTGGTGTGGGACGCGGGAAGGAGGGACGGACTAAGCCCCCTCCAAAGCTCATGCAAGCAACATTAAGGAATGGGGTCAACCTGGGCGACAGACACCACCTGCCTAGCCATTGCTAAGCAGCCTCTCTGTGCTCTCGGCCATGACTCTGATGACTGTGTTAGGGTTGACGGCCTTCATATTACTACAGGGTTCTGGTTCGCATAATGGGTGCTTCCCTACTTCATGGCAGTGGCCGGACGCGGGACGGGGGACGCGGGACGCGGGAGGGACGGACAGAGCCCCGAGCATAAGATGCTTCGCATCTAAAAAGGAATAGCGAAAGGGACATGCAAAAAAAGCAAAATGTTCGTGAAAGTCCGTGTCCATTGAGATCTATAACCTCGCCAGAACTTTAACACATGATTTAGCAGTCTGGTGATATCCAGGAAAGCTCTGGATGGGCGAGGCTGGCTGTTCCACATCACACGACATAGGCTTCCCCGGCGCCTGGTTGCTGATGAAAGCACAGCTTGGACTCTCGTGAAAAAAAATTCCCCATCTCCCGCTAAAGGGAACCATGTGTGGATGCGAAGCAGCGGGGAGATAATTAGCTTGAGCAGGAGGAACGTCGCCGCTCTCATTTCACGGCAGTGGTCCGGGCGCTCATCGCGGCGCTGCACAGGAGAGAGAATGAGGCGCGCGCTCCGTCATTTTCATACCGCGGAACTACCGTGGCGCCCCCCAGCGGAGTATGCAGCTGTCACACCACCTGTCGTGCGCGCCGCTCCGTACAGGATTCCTAGAGGAAAGGACGGGGGGGGGACCGTAGGAGAGGAGAGAGAGGGGGGAGGGGACGTGCATGCGCTGTGGGGATGGGGACGCGGTAGCCGCTCCGTAGAGTAGAGGATTCCTAGAGGAAAAAGGGGGGAAAGGACGCGCATGCGCTGTGGGACGTCGGAGCCGCTCCGTAGAGTAGAGGAGAGAGGGGGAGAGGACGCGCATGCACTGTGGGACGCGGGCGCCGCTCCGTAGAGTAGATGATTCCTAGAGGAAAGGAAGGGGGTTGAGCGTAGGAGAGAGAGGGAGAGGGTACGCGGATGTGCTGTGGGACGCGGGAAGGAGGGACGGACTAAGCCCCCTCCAAACACATGCAAGCAAGATCAAGGAATGGGGTCAACCTGGGCGACAGACACCACCTGCCTAGCCATTGCTAAGCAGCCTCTCTGTGCTCTCGGCCATGACCCAAGGAATGGGGTCAACCTGGGCGACAGACACTACCTGCCTAGCCATTACTAAGCAGCCTCTCTGTGCTCTCGGCCATGACTCTGATGATTGTAGTAGGGTTGACGGCCTTCATATTACTACAGTGTTCTGGTTCGCATAATGGGTGCTTCCCTACTTCATGAAAGTGGCCGGACGCGGGACACGGGACGCGGGACGGGGAACGGCCGGACGCGGGAGGGACGGACAGAGCCCCGAGCATAAGATGCTTCGCATCTAAAAAGAGCAAGACTGGAATACCTTGTACCAACGACAGGTCGGATGTCGAAGGCGTTGGATCCTGCGTCGTGGCTGACCTAGAAGCTGTGCTTCTAGTTTGTGTGTGTGATGACCAAGGCTGATTTATCTGTGTTCTGGACGAGAACTGGGGGGTAGTCTTTTGCCTCTTTCGTCGTTTTCTGTGGTGTTGTCTAAGATGGTTTATTCGTAGCCACAGTCTTGATATCGGACGTTGAAATGGTCTCTGGCGATTGTTCTTTCTGCGGTTATGCCTTGAATTTAAGGTCGTCTTTGTCTTGAGCGAGACATCTTGTATTAGTCTTCGCTTCAGTTGAGTCGCTTCCGAACGCCTGTCTAAGTTGCGATGTTTCTACTTGTCCTTGTCGGAGTAGCTGTTCTTGTCGCTTAAGTCGGACTTATTTGCTTGTGCTGGCCTTGGTGATGTTTCTGCGGAAATTGTAGAGGTGGCAGCCCTTTTGGAACATGACATTGATTTTCTTGGCAATTTGATGAGGTGTCCCAGGAGGTAGCTGGTTCACTGTGGTCTGTTTTCATGCTTGCCGCGCAATGAAGATAGTGGGCCAGAATTGCTAAAACGCTTTTAAAAAGGCCTCTGCGATGTCATTTGCGGACGTTTCTGTCACCCGGCGACATGCAATGTTTGCTGCATTGGAAACTTCTACATCATTGCGCGGTTCCTGATAGCTAGTTGTCTGAAGGGCTCTTCTGTCATCAGAAGTAACAAGTGGCCTTTCGTTTTCGTTGTTGGACTTTGTGGTGAATGCTGAGTTCGTATCGCTTCGACATTCAGATGGTTGAGCGCTAGAAGTTATCGCAACAGGCATGGCTTGATCAAGTTTCAATTGCGAATTTCGGCAAGAATGCGGAACTATTGAAATAGAACCTTGCGGCGAAATACACCTCTTCGACTTGTCCTTTCGTCATTGGGTATTCTCCCAATGCTTTAGCTCGCTTATCGTGAACACAGCGACCTTATGAGGCAGGCGGTGAGCGTTAGGATCAACTGGAGGGACGCGTGATGGAAAACCGGGTGGTGGGCCATGTATGCGAGGCGAAGAATCAAGGGCATCGGGTGGTTCACTGACGCCTCGTGTCATATGGAGGAGTGAAGACGTTAACACTGACGCCTCGTGTCATATGGAGGAGTGAAGACGTTAAAAATGACGACTTTCGTGCAGAAGGGAAATCTGATGGACGGCTAGGTCTTTTGGGAAAAGAGCGTGGGCTGTGATGGCTTAGTTGAAATTCCTCGAGATAGTGCATTACAGATGAATCTCCGCTGTAGTCTCTAAATCGGGTGATCATCTCTTCTCTGATTTTTTTCCACGCTTTGTTATTTTGAAAGATATGGGTGAGGTAAAATTTGAATGCCTCACCGGTGACGTAGTCACTAAAGTTAGTGACCATCTCCCGTTCCGACCAGGATTCAGCGGTAGCGTGGAGCTCGAATAGGTTGAACCAGTCCTGTACGGGTTCCATTGTCCGCTGATCCGGTGTACTTGGGGATGTCAAGGTCAGCCGATGGTTCTGTCATGATGCTAATGACGGTATTCAGTGAGGATGCGCTTCTGTAGTCTGCATACGGTCAAGGCGTCTTGTTGAGGGCTTCGGTGATGGTGTGCGGCTGATGAGTCGGCTGCCAGGTCTTCATCCTGTCGACTTGTGTGACGCTATGAATGGAAGACCTGGCGTGGCTCATACGCCATACTGTTTATTCTATTCACTTCTTCCTTCTCGGCTTCTGCCATGGCATTCATGTGTCACATATATATATTGTAATGGACGTGCGAAAGGCAGAGAAGAAGACAAGAAGAGGACAACGACTATCTTTCAAGGCCGCTGTGCGCAACCACCATCGTCCATCACCTGTAAATAAAGCCATCTTATCACAACTCGCTGAAACAGTTGTGGTGGAAGGTGCTGGGCACTCGACACCCGAAAACGGAGGTTGAACGGCAAGTGCTTCGAGGGAGCCGTCCCCTCGCTGGACTTCCAGCGAATCCATCTGGGTTGGGCATGTTCCAAAACGAAGACGAACAGCGGCCCCTCTCAACTTCTACGCCGACAACTTCTCCGCCAACTTCTGCGCCGACCAGTTGTGCTTCCCAACTGAGAGATGCACGTCCCTTCGCCGGAAGACCGGATGAAGAAGTCGAGGCATTGCTCATCCATTACAAACGGGTGAGTGCCGCCAACAAGTGGGATCTCGCTTCTCCGCTTTCGAACGTCGTGTTCTTTCTAATGGAGACGGCGTTGGTCTGGTATAAGAATAACGAGGAGACGTTAACGACATAGGAGAGATTTGTTGCCGAGATAAAAGAGCGCTTCGGTGACTCCACGATGAAAAAGACAAGGGCAGAGCAGACACTCATGCAACGTGCGCTAGTGCCAGGCGAAACCCGCACGACCTACATTGAGGAAGTTGTTAAACTGCGCAGGATGGTGAACTCTGGAATATCCGAGGAAGACAAAGTCGGGCATCTCCTAAAAGAAATCGCCGAAAACGTTTACAGTTTCCTAATCGCGAAAGATACCCTAACGTCTGTCTCCGATGACATTCGGCACTGCCGGACTTTCGAACAGCTCAAGACGAGGAGCATCACGCCGAAGTTTGGCAGGCTAGCCAATGTGACGACAGCTGCAAGCATAGAGAGTAACCAGTCGCTCGATCTGGCATCAACAGTCCGACAAATAGTCTTTGAAGAGCTCACCCTGCACGCACAAGTGACACTCCCAAGCGTTCAACGCTCCCACCTGCCTCCAGAGTTCGCGTCAAATGTTCCGTCCTTCTCTTCGTATCCGGCGGCGTAGAGTATTGATGACTATGGCCTTAAGCCTCGAGTACAGCCACGTCTCTACGATAGATGCCCTACTATAACGACGTTGGACCAGAACGAGAACAGTTGCGTTTTTATGCCCAGGACCATGTGACTGATTACCCCAGGCTGCGACAAGGGCAGCACGGACCCCATTTACCACAACACGGCTTACAATCGCTGCAACGGTTTTCAACGAGCGGTAGAGACCCGTTACCCGCATGACAAAGAACTTTCTCGACGCCAGCAGCACCCTAGGATACGTTTCGACGAATATAGTGTAAACCGCGACCCTCCCGTTTGCTACAGCTGCGGTTTCACAGGACATATAGCTCGGTATTGTTGTCAACGCCGCCAATCACGAAAGACACCCCCCCCATATTCTCGCCACCAGCAACCGGTACATCGTACGACCTGAGGACCACTAAATTCTTTCCAAGGGACCGTTTTTCGCGTGAGACAAGACGCAGCGACACGCCAGCATCTGAACGGAGCTTGACACGACCATCTAACCGTCCCCGTCGCGAACCATCCCCTCGGCGCCGTTCTTCCCCTCCGCCGCCGGGAAACTAGCATCCGCGGCCAATGGAGGTGAGGTCGCCGGACGGTCTTTGCAAGATATACCTCTGCCTGTTGTGATGCTCAAAAATAGAGTGAATGTACTGACACGGCCGCTACATAAAAAAGAAGGTGCGGCCTGTTGCGTGCCGCCGAAGCGGCGTCTCGGACCCAGTTCACCTCACGCCTGCTCTGGCGCCACTGCTCGTCCACGGAGAAGCGCTGCCACACGCATTGGTACGCATGATAGTGACTCTAATCAGGTCGTAAACAACGCGTTTTGTACTTGCACATCATGTTCGATACTCAAGTCATTATCGAAAGTGCCTATTACCCCACATATATGAACAGTTCGCCCTAGGAGTGCCAATCTTTCGTAGAGTGGGCCTAAAAACTCTCCATGAATGCTGCCCGTTTGACTCACCTGAAATGAAAAGTATCACTGATCCCGTTAATGGGGAGGCAATCGCAGGGCAGCTTCCAACGGCTGACGTATAGGCCCACCAAAACGCGCCACGAAAGCACGCACAATTTAAATGTAGGAGAGTGCGGGTACGGGCTAGTTGGTATTCCATTTCTAGATTAATTACAGCGCAACAGCAGACACAGGACAAAGAAACTAACGAAGACGAGCGCTGACTTCCAACTGAACTTTATTGTGAAGAACAAGCAATTTATGAAAACGACAGTGTGCGATAACCCAAAACGACAGTGTGCGATAACCCACTGTCGGGTTATCGCACACTGTCGTTTTCATAACCCTTTTCGAGACACAGCGTCCACATATGTGGACGCGACTTGTTTTTGCCAGTTCCGCGGACTAGTGGGAAAGAAAGGGCAAGATACATTTCGCATAGGATCAATTGAACCTTCTACATAGTCAACGTGTCTTGACTTGACCCCAATGTGCTGCATATGACTGCAGGCGATCACTTTGGTGGAGGTACTACGATGATTGACGGGTCAGTGGACGTGCCGCGTTCCAGAACCAACTTCTTAAGTATTATTTTTCATTGCTCAAAATGAACAGAGCGAAAAAAGAACTGCGTGTGCATTTTGAGCCTAAGCTTAGCTTCTTTTTATGTAAAAATTGTACGGGAGTGGTTGCAGAATAATTAAATATTTAATTATACGCTAATTAAGTATAATTAGCAAAGCTAGCAAAAAACAACATACTTCTTCATTTTCTTTCTTGGAATGTAATAACGAGTGCCTTAGAATTATGTTGTGCGAAGTTTAGACATTTCCGGACAGTACATCATAATGCGTGTCTGAAGGGGATAAATTGCTTGTTCTTCACAATAAAGTTCACTTGGAAGTCAGCGCTCGTCTTCGTTAGTTTCTTTGTCCTGTGTCTGCTGTTGCGCTGTAATTAATCTCGAAATTAAATGTAGGTTCTTTTAGTGCGCCAGCGAACGCCGGTTGTGGTCCAAAGACCGAGTTAGAGCCAAGAGTTGACAACACGAACAAAATATATTCTCAGTTAAGGCTCGGCAGGTATGAACCACAACTCACATCACTTAGATGGTGTTTAAAACAACGGGAACAAACTTACCACGCTACAAACGCAATCTCATCCACTAGAAACTATTCATGAGCACAATTAAAGGCCTTGAATATTCACCAAACGTGTGCAGCCCACAATTCTTCGAATATTTCTCGAATATTTCTCTTCCACGAAACAATCAAACCAACTCCAGCTCTGATCACTGTCGCTCGGCGACACTCTTCAAAACAGCGCTGCCACGGCGTCATCACTAGATTCTTCAAGATCGACTGACCGCACTACATGACCCACGCGAACGACATAACTTCTTCGCCGACTTCACCATCCTGTCCTACCCTTCGTCGTCTCTCGTTTGGATCCTTCCGAGTTTCGCGAACATTCCAAGCTAGGGGAAAGGAATTCGTCTCGCCGGTTCGTCTGCGGAAACGGTCGGGCCCCAACAGAGGCCCCACTATGAGGCCTCGAATTCTCCTGATCTGCGCGGACGTTAGGCTGTCGCGACGGCGTCTTCGGTGTAGAGGGTAAGGGCATGTTGAATATTTCTTTTTGGGGAGAAAAAAGAACAAGAAGAAACCGTCGAGCAGCACGCGTGAGCGCTCCTCAAGAAAGAAGAGAAAGAAGAAAGCGTCCGCCTTGGACTGTGTTCGAACTATTATTTGTAAATAATGTAAATACAGTTGTGTTTCTTCATATGCCGTGACCAATTATTTCACAAAGTGGTGCTGAAACCCGCCGGGAGTACTCACCGGGACACTACATGCTTCGAGTGCTCATAGGGAGCTTTCAAACGGAAGACAGCACGTCGTGAGGACAGCGGCAACCTTAGAAGAAAGCCAGACAGGACATCCTGAATGGACATATGCCGCTGCCTTTTCGCCGTGACAGCATAACTGACCAGTGGACTGAGGTGAGCGCGGTCACGCATTGTTGAAGCACAAGATGAATCGCGTCAAAGCGCTGAAAGAGAAGCGAGCGGCGCGACGACAGATGAATACGCGTCTCATCAACGAAGCCAAAGCCTTGATGCAAAGTGCTGACAGTACAAAGATTTCATCTTTGATTGAACGGCTACAAGGAAACAACGCAGATTTGGATAAGGTTAACGCCGAGCTGGAAGAGCTTATTCCAGAGGACGAGTTCGCCACAGAGTTTCAAGCTGTGTTGACGTATCAAGATGCTGCGCTAGGAATGCTGGGACAGCTGAAGGCTCGGGAGTGGCAATTCCGTCAAAACCATTGCTCTACGACAACCCAGTCTCTACCTGCAAGGCCATCCCAGACGCCCGAGGATCGCGCACCGCACAAGGCAATCAAGCTTCCCACACTCCAGCTGCAGACATTCGACGGACAGCTCTGCCACTGACATTCCTTTTGGGAGCAGTTTAGGGCCTCCATAGGTCGGCACTTTAAGGGAGTACTCACTCAAACTCACTCACCACAATTTTTTCAGCCTTCGCACTCACTCACGTTCACACTCACGTCCACTCAAACTCATGAGTACTCACTCACGTTCACACTCACCTCCACTCACACTCATGAGTACTCACTCACGTTCACACTCACGTCCACTCACACTAATGAGTACTCACTCATACTCAACTCACCACGTTCAAATGAGTGTGAGTGAGTGTGAGTTGAGTGCACTCATGAGTGAGTGTGCCGAGCTATGAGGGCCTCTGTTGATGACAATGAAAACCTGACAAAAGGAGAAAGATTTCAATATCTAAAGACTCTTCTGAACGGGGACGCAGCCGCCACGATTTCTCGTCTGCAAGCGACAGCCGAGTGCTACGGCGATGCCATCGAGATTCTTGACGAGTCGTTTCGGAGATAACCGTCGTATCGTACAGGACCATCTACGCCGACTGCGCGCACTACCAGCAGTTGATTCGTCGGAAGATGTCCACAACCTTCGAAAGCTGTTTCGATTGTGTGCAGTGTCACATCAGAGGTCTGAAAGGATTAAACGTCAGTGCTGCCAGTTATGCAACTATGATGACGGATATTTTGTTGAAGGCATTGTCAACAGACATTGTCGTTGGTTATTACCGGAAAGAAGCCAACTTAAGGTTACCACCGTCTACGACCGACAATGCAGGCTCTGGACAACAGCATGACTCATTATCGACAGCCACAGCCGAGAAGGAGTTGCAAGAACTCCTGACGTATCTTCGCGTGGAAGTTGAAAGCCGCGAAAGAAGTGAAGTTCATGACTTTAAAGGAAAGAAAGGCGCCCGTCCACCTGAAGAGAAAAGGAACTTGCACGCCACTCCACCAACAGCAGCGGTCTTGCAGTCTTCGTCAAAAGCTAAGGATAAAGACTGTGTGTTTTGTGGGTCTGCAAAGCACGCAACTCCAGTTTGTGACAGCAGTATTACCCATAAAGAAAAGCTGAAGAAATTGGCTACCGAGAAGCGATGTTATCGATGCACCGTAAGAGGGCATCTATCCAAGGACTGCTACCGAAAAGTCAAGTGTGGAACATGCGGAGGTAGACACGTTTCTTCAATGTGCGATCCCAAGTGGAAACCTTAGAAGAAAGAACACGAAGGCTCCGTAACTACAAACAGTCTGCATACCAGCTCTCATTCGTACGTGGACTCTGATGTCTTATTGCAAACATTTAGGTCATGGATCATGGGGAAAACGCAAAAGGCCTATATTCGTGGCATGGTGGACAGCGGAAGCCAGCGTACATTTATTCGTGAAGACGTGTCCAAGACACTTGGATTGAAAGAACTTGGATCTATTAATCTACACTTAAATATATTTGGACAGACAAGTTCCATTCCGAGACAACATCGTGTCGTCGAACTAAAACTTCGCCGTCAGTATGACACCCACGAGTACCTGTTAACAGCTATTGAAGTACCGTTCGTCTGCAAGGATGTTGTGCAAGTACCACTCGACCATGACTTTCTCAGAGACATCGAAATCGACGGCCATCTCCTTGCCGATAAGATGTTAATACCGGGCATGGCTCTAGTTCCGGGAATCAGCCTTTTAATCGGTGCTGATCAGCTATGGCAATTCATGTCGGGAGAGACGAAGCGACACCATGGACAGAAAAGCTTGGTGGCGATGGGTTCTGCTTTCGGTTGAATGTTCCAAGGACCACTTTCTTTTGACACTTCTTTGGAATCAGCTCTCAACGTATGCGTCTTGGGACTAAGTACATCGGCTGACTTTACCGACGAGTTTGCCGACTTTACCGACGAGTTGAGAGGGTCGGGATTATGCCAGCGGACAACAGCACTCCAACGAAAGAAACAAATGGCAAGCTAGAAAGATTTGAACAGGAGATACTGCACGAGATCAAGCGAGAAATTCAAGAGACCCATCCCGAAGTGGTCCGGTGCCGCCAGACAGGTCAATACCCACCAGTTGCCGGCGATGCTCAAGTCATCGAGGTTGAGCTGGCTAAGCACAAGGTGCTGATGAATGACATCCAAGCGCACCCAGGTAGTGTGGACACGCTGAACCGCGCTGGTCACCAGCTCATTGAAGTACACCGGCACAGCGAGTACCCCAGTGTTAGACAGACCGAGGTAGCCGACCTGAACCGGCGATGGAAGGCACTGCAAGACAAAGCAGCTGAGCGCCAGCCGAAGTTGGAAGCTGCCCTGCGAGAGGCTCAAGCCCTCAACCGAGAGATACAAGAGTTCGTGATGTGGCTGAGTGACAGTGGCAGTCAGCTAGCGTCATCCAAGCCTATTGGTGGCCTACAAGCTACCCTTGCTAAACCTCGAGGAAAATGTTGTGTACCCCGTGGAAGACCAACTGTAAGGAATGCTATCAGAGGTTGCAAAACTTGTATCAAGAAACGCTTAAAGCCAAGCAGCGCACCTATTGCACCTGTACCAAGTGAACGAGCACGCCGATGTGATCTCTTTCTCTACCCAAACGAAAAGGTCGACACTTCAGAGTCAAGACCTACGGTCACAAAAAGGTGGCTCCATCGTAAGAAATTGTTGAAGCATTTTCGGAACTTTCTTCGCAGTAATGAACTCACAGTGCGCGACTTTGCGGTGGGCGGGGGAGGATGTTGAATATTTCTTTTCGGGGAGAAAAAGAAGAAGAAGAAACCGTCGAGCAGCACGCGTGAGCGCTCATCAAGAAGAGAAAGAAGAAAGCGTCCGCCATGGACTGTGTTCGAACTATTATTTGTAAATAATGTAAATACAGTTCTGTTTCTTCATATGCCGGGCCAATTATTTCACAGGGCACGCCCTGGGCGCCTTTTGATACTTGTTTTTTTTCGTTGCGCACGACCGTTGAGGGAACGGAAGGCGTGGCGGTGATTTGATGCGGCAGTCTGGAAGCGGCGGCGCACGTCTGATTTGGCGCTCGTTTGGGGCAAAAAGAAGTGCTCTATTACGAATTATACGTTTCCCGACACTGTAGATCACAGGGGAAGACGTGGTACTTCACAGTAGCCATAGGCGTGCGCACGAGGGGGGGCAGAGGGGGGCGACGGCCCCCCCCTAGTCACGTAAGAGAGGGGGGCGCAAATTATGCCCCATACATTGACTAAATAGGGAGGGGGGGGCGCTGCGATGAACCTTCGCCCCCCCTCTGCCCCCCCTGAAGGGGAACCCTGCGCACGCTTATGACAGTAGCGTCTCTTTTCGCGTTCGAGTTGCTCAGCGGCATACAACAGCTTGGCGGCATCACGCCACTGTAAAAAAACCGTCTGGCACGCACGCGCGCATCAAAGAACCGTACTCACGCACAGGAAACAAGAGGCAAGCTGCCCCCCACACACGATCACACGCAATAAAAAGCAGGAGAAAGCGCACGAAAAAGCACACGGACACGCATAAGTCTTGAGGCGACCACATTGTAACACGAAGTGTCATCTGCTTTGAACACTGGAGTAGTGGTGCCCTCACCAAAACAGCGGCCGCAACTGTCAACTCAGCCGAGACGCACTCGCCCCTTGAGGGTGACGTGACGCAACAGGCCGCGGTGCTGATTGATGGAATACCGACGCTGGCGTTAGTTGATACTGGGGCTAATGTGTCTGTGTGAGCCTCGCCTTCAAAAACCGTTCTGGCCACAAAGTTATGTTTGCTTGGAACGGTGTCATTACCTTTCGTGGAGTAGGCGGGGAGTGGCTTCATACCCTTGGTGTTTGTGCTGTGAGTGTTTTGTTGGCTGGGATAGTGTTTGTGTCAGAATTTTTTGTTCTTTCTTGTTGTTCACATGATGCGATTCTTGGAATCCGATTTTCTTGAGCAATGCGGCACTTCCGTGGACTGCGGTAGTGGCGAAATATCGTTGAACCAGTTATTTATACCGGCACTTTCCAAACGAAGCTCCCGTGACGAAGACAGGAGCACTCTCAGTGTGATTGATAAGTGATCAAGCCTTGGTGCCTGACACCCGTTGGTGTCTTTTCAAGTGCCGTTGATGTTGCGTGTGTTGACCATGTAGTTGGGCCTCTCAGCGTAAACTGTGCTAAGAAAAATATACTTGTGCCCTGCTCTGTCGTGTGCATGACCAAAGAAGTTGCAATATTGTGGGCGCTCAACTGTTCCGCAACACCGATTGTGTTTCCTCGCGGTATGAAGATCGCTCTCTTCCATGAAGCCCCATGCAGCTCAATAGCGCTACTAACTGCGGACCCCACCTCAGCTTCCACACCTCGCGATTTCTGAAGATCTAATGCTCAGTATGATCAGCCAGGCTCTCTCTACAACGGAATAGCAAGTGCTGGTACAGGTCTTTTCACAGCATGTTGCTGCATTGGAGTTTAAACATGGAGATGCACCACTTCAGTTACCATCGTCCCGCACTAGTCACCGAATAGACACCGGCTCAGCATCTCCCATCCGCCAGAAGCCATCCTCCGAGCACAAAGTTATAGACCTTATGCAAAATTGCTGCCATATGTCGGAAGTTTGACGAAGCTCGAAGTCTTGATTATGTGCTATTTTATAAAAGCACTACCGACGAAGAAGACGTAGAGACGAACAGATGTAGACGAGACAAAGCGCAACTTTCAACTGATTTATTCCGTGCGTTGTTCAAATATATAGTGTACAAGGCACACGCCAGAGTGATGATAAAAACACAAACCCTCGCCTACACATCATCCACCCTTCGCGTTTTCACTACAAGATTTACTTCTGCAGAATATAAATATAAAGACGGCATGCTCACGCAGTTTTGTTCACCCAGAGAAGCCATGATGACTGCTTCACAAACCAATCTCTCTTTTTCATCTTTCACGTGTTTTACAATTTTAGTTTTTTTTCAAATTCAGGCGCGCACGAGCATCGATTACAATGTGTTGCTAGATTCCCTGGGTCGTTGACTTGGTCGCAATTGTACCGATGCTGTCTAAGTCTTGTGTTAATGTATCTCAAATTTTGTCCTATGTATTGTTTTCCGCAGGTTAGCGGAATACTGCACACTACTTCTACGTCACACTCGACAAACCTCGGCGCATGTTTTATCGGACATCTATTGTATTTTCTGGTTTCATATGCATTGTTGACTTTGTTACAAAGACTTATCAGTTTTTGTGGTGGGGAGAATACAGCGGTGACGTCATGTTTGTTCGCTATCTTTTTTAGTCTATGTGATACATTATCTACATAGGGGATCACCACCGGCCGCTTCTCTCGCTTTTCGGCTTCTGCATTCTTCTTGTTCCTGATATATTCCGCAGCATTTTTTCCGCAACAGATGCAATTATGGAGTCTGGAAAACCACTTCTTTTTAGCCTGTCTACCTGGACATGCAAGCTGTTCGACATCAAATGTTCACATGATTTTTGAATTGACTGACATAGGCAGTTTCGCGCAACACTTATCTTTACAAGTTTAGAATGACCACTTCAATAGCTCATCAGCGCTTTTTCACTTTTCGTCATGTATGCCCAGCACGTGTGGCTGGAACTCAAGTGAATTTCTAGGTCGAGAAAATGCATGACAGTCTTTTTCGGTAATTCTACTGTAAAATCTAATGCATGGAACGCTTCACGGAAAATGTCCAATACATATTTCACAGTAGTTTTAAGATCAAGATCAAAGTCAAAACAGAGCAGGAAATCATCCACATATCGAAAACATGCTGTCGCACCAATGTCTTTCATTTTTTGTTTGAGCGTGCGGTCCCCTTTCGCCATGAATAGGTTGCACAGCACTGAGGCAATACACGACCCGATTGTTATTCTATCTCTTTGGACGTACACAGTTCATTCGTATTCTACACAAAGCGACTTCAGATATGTCCTGAGCAATTCCAGAAAATCCTGCGCTCCAATAAGACATTGATTCATAAATTTGGTGTTGCCAAAGGCGTCAATGCTTTCCTCCACAGCTTTTATCGCTTCACATTGCGGAATGTTGTAAAACATGTCTTGGACGTCTACTGATAGACAGGTGACCGGAAGGCTTTCCTTTAAAAATTCTATTACCTTCGGAGAACCATCAATAATGTATGGATCGTTGACAGGCAGAACAGATAGATGGGTCTTCAAATATCTTGCAACATGATTTTGCCACGTTTCTTTGTCTTCCACGATCACCCTGAAGGGGTTGTCTTTCTTATGAGTCTTCACCGAGTAAAATGGACGAAGTGAAACATCTTTGCTCTTTTTGACTTGTTTCTGAAGCTTCCTGAGGCCGAGTCTTCCACATAACTTGCTTGCATTCTTGCGCAATTTTCCTAGTCCCTGGTAGTCAAGATCCGTGGCGTTGAAATTTTTAGATAGAGCTTGCCGTGCTTTTTCTTCGTAATCTTTCTTGCGCATGACTACAAATCGCGCTGTTTTGTCTGACAGCAAAAGTGTCAAATTATTGCTTTTTAGGAACTGAACAGCTTCGTTCATGCACACCCGTGTGCGTTTTGCTTCTAGCTTATTCGCGATGCTTTGGACGTTTTGCGAGATACATTCGCTTTTCTTGTCATCAGGTATTCGATCTGCAATATCATTTACGATCCCCAGCCACTGTACTGGCTTGTATTGGACATTTCCGTGAAGCATTCCGTGCATTAGATTTTACAGTAGAATTACCGAAAAAGACTGTCATGCATTTTCTCGACCTAGAAATTCACTTGAGTTCCAGCCACACGTGCTGGGCATACATGACGAAAAGTGAAAGCGCTGATGAGCTATTCAAGTGGTCATTCTAAACTTGTAAAAAAGAAGTGTTGCGCGAAACTGCCTATGTCAGTCAATTCAAAAATCATGTGAACATTTGATGTCAAAGAGCTTGCATGTCCAGGTAGAAAGGCTAAAAAGAAGTGGTTTTCCAGACTCCATTATTGCATCTGTTGCGGAAAAACGCTACGGAATATATCAGGAACAAAAAAGACTGCAGAAGCCGAAAAGCGAGAGAAGCGGCCGGTGGTGTACATAATGTGTCACATAGACTAAAAAAGATAGCGAACAAACATGATGTCCCCGTTGTATTCTCAGCACCACAAAAACTGATAAGTCTTTGTAACAAAGTCAACAATGCAAATGAAACCAGAAAATCCAATAGGTGTCAGATAAAACATGCGCAGAGGTTTGTCGAGTGTGGCGTAGAAGTAGTGTGCAGTATTCCGCTAACCTGCGGAAAACAATACATAGGACAAACTTTGAGATGCATTAACACAAGACTTAGAGAGCATCGGTACAGTTGCGAGCAAGTCACCCACCCAGGGAATCTAGCAACACATTGAAATCGATGCTCGTGCGCGCCTGAATTTGAAAAAACAAAAATTGTAAAACACGTGAAAGATGAAAAAGAGAGATTGGTTTGTGAAGCAGCCATCATGGCTTCTCTGGGTGAACAAAACTGTGTGAGCATGCCGTCTGTATATTTATCTTCTGAAGAAGTAAATCTTGTAGTGAAAAACGCGAAGGCTGGATGATGTGTAGGCGAGGGTTTTTGTTTTTATCACTCTGACGTGTGCCTTGTACTCGATATAGATTTGAACAACGCACGAAATAAATCAGTTGAAAGTTGCGCTTTGTCTCGTCTACTTCTGTTCATCTGTACGCCTTCTTCGTCGGTATTGTTTTCATAAAATAGCGCATAATCAAGACTTCGACATGAACCAACTAGCCCCAATCATCGCCTTATTGACGAAGCTACCGATTCGGCGCCATGTTGGAGGCTTGTGTCCAAATTGTACTGCTGTCGCTGCTATTGCTTCTTGCTTGTATCTGCTTTGAAAGCAGACAGTCGGGGTATAAGAACGTTAGACGAGCGTGTAAGGGCCTGTAAACGTTACCGGTGTGTCCTGGTTATTACTTCGATAGTTAAGACGTGTAATAAACTGCCTCACAACAAGAAGAAGGTACAAGTTCGTCGCCTAGTCACGTGTAAGCCTGTCGTTTCTGAAAATGAGGCTTTGCGCTAGGTTATCAATTTTGTCTGTTTTCGGTGTAGCGGATAAAGAGTTGTTAAATATGGATATCATGCGTGTAGTGTAGGGTGGTTGGGAGGGGTCTTTACGCCCGACACAGCTAGGTACAGCGACGGCGACGTGAAAGTGCTGTTGACTCGTTTCAAAGCGTATTTCATAAGGGGCAGCCTACGCCGACCTGATCTCTTGTGCATCTAATTTTAAATAAAACGTTGTCCTCTTTTTACTTTTGAAATTAAAAAATATTTCGCTGGAGTAGACATCGTCGTATGTTTGTGTAAATTACCGGACAATAGATATATAAAAAAATTCCACATCTCACGCACGTGAAAATTGAACATGAAAACTGCGCTCGTAAATAACACGGTACGCTAAGAATATTCGTGTTCACACCGTCGCTTTCGGGGCCTACTGGCGCCTTACAATTTCAACCCCTTGCAGCTAGGCAGTTTATTGTCACCGACGCAACATTTGCGAAACCACCTCAGGGCATTGGTAGCGCACCCACGCTCGAATGTAACAGATTTGCCGGAAAAGCGTTTTTTTTTTCGGTTCCATACGATAACAGTTTACACACATATAGAGATGGACACAGGATTTTTCCGAAAGGAAATCAGCTTTTGGAAGAACCTGATGTGCTCTGCTTAGGATAGAAATTTACAAAGAAAAATGTAAAGGTGAGGGGAGCAGTCAGGACATCCGGACCGATCCTCTGAATTTGACAGTGATAGTACATGAGTTGCTTGCAAAGTACGGATAGTGAAGTAATACGCGTGCAAGGCATCCCACCATACGCCACCTTGTTTAACTCCACAATCGAAAACCTAGGGCAAACACCCTCCAGCGCAATCGGTTTGTTCGCTGAGAATTGATGACGCGCACGAGCTGACTGTCCAGAATATAATTGTTCTCGCAGTGTAACAAACAAAGAAATGTTGTAAAATGCAAGCAGGCATACGCGAGTTATAGCCGCGATGCCGCTTTGAAGCTCGTACACGAAGCCGTTTTGTCTGTGCCTGCAAGCACACTGCGCGATAACTGTCTTGTTCCGGCATGACACGAAATAATGTTCCCTGATGAGTGCCGATATCGTCACATCCCGCGTTTAAGAACGACGAACGTAAACACGGCGTTAGTTGAAAGCAGTAGCCGGCAACGGAACGATATGCCGCTTCTCGTCGGTCGCGAGGAAATCTAATAACGTGGAAGCTACTTTCCTGCAAATCTTTTTTTACACACCCCAATTACCTCTATCTCAGCAACACGGCACACGAAAATATGCCGGCATTGCCGTTCCACTGAGCCGCCACACGTTGGTACGTACGCTCCGTGTGAGCACATACACGCAGAGCGAGTTTAGCCTTCAACATGGTAGGAATGCGTGCGGCAGGCGCCAGTTGGCAGCAGATTGTGCATAAGGTCTCTTGCCGAGCAAGTAAAGGACATCATAGGCGTGCGCACGAGGGGGGGCAGTAGGGGCGCCCCCCCCCCCCTAGTCACCTAAGAGGGGGGGGCGCAAAATCTGCCCCATAAACTGATTCATAGGGAGGGGGGGGCGCTGCGACGAACCTTCGCCCGCCCCCCCTGAAAGGGAACCCTGTGCACGCCTATGAAGGACATGATGAACAAAGGTGTCGTTCAAGAATCGTCCAGCCCGTGGGCAGCGCCAGTAAACCTTGTCTGAAAAAAAGATGGTCCCTGGAGATTCTGCGTAGATTACAGGTGTCTAAACGCATTGACGAAAAAGGATGTGTATCCACTACCGCAAATCGATGATGCCACTGACTGCTTGCACTCCGCTTCTTATTTTCCAACACTTGATTTGCGAACGGGTTGTGGGCAAATATCCATGGAACTGGAAGACAAAGAAAAGACTGCTTTCGTGACTACCGATGGCCTATTCGAATTTAATGTTATGCCTTTTGGCCTTTGCAATGCTCCTGCCACCTTTGAAAGATTTGTGGATACAGTGCTACGGGGTCTAAAGTGGGAGATATGTATGTGCTACTTTGACGACGTTGTAATCTTTGGCCGTACGTTTGAAGAACATACCAACCGCCTTAGCCTTGTTCTCGACTGCATCGACAAAGCTTGCCTGGTTCTGAATTCGAAGAAATGTCGCTTTTGCGAACGCCAATTCGACATCATTTATCGGCCTATGTTCTTTTTCCGTCGTTTTGGTCCCCTGTTTGCCGAGATCGTGTACCCACTGACAATGTCCTGAGACAGGATGCGGCCTTCAAGTGGACACCAGAGTGTGACGCCGCATTCTCCCAACTAAAATTTATACTGACGTCAGCACCACTCTTGCGTCACTTCGATCCATGTTGCCCGACTGAGGTTCACACTGACGCTAGTGGTATCGGCATAGTGGCGGTGCTTGTACAACGTCACAGTAGCGCGGAACATTTCGCATATGCCAGCCGTTGCCTGAGAAAATCTCAACGCAATTTTACGGTCACGGAACAGGAATTTCTGGCAGCTGTTTTCGTCGTACAGAAGTTCCGCTGTTATCTTTACGGGAGACCATTCAAGATAATTACCGACCGTCATTCCTTATGCGGGCTGGTCGGTTTGCGTGATCCCTCTGGTCACCTCGCGCGTTGGGCGCTGCGCCTACAGGAATACGACTCCATGGTGTCGTACAAGAGTGGCCGTCGTCACACTGACGCAGATTGCCTCTCTCGGATTCCTCTTGTGACTACCGACTGCGTTGCTGAGAATTTTGACGACTGTCTCGCTGCTGTTACTAGCACGTTTCCCGACGCGGCCGACTTTTAGCGAGCACAACGACACGATCTCACTCTGGATCCGCTTTTTGTCGCCACCCGTAATCTTCAAGGCAGCGGTCGCTTCACTGTTCGTGACAAGCTGCTCTACAAGCCTAATGCTGAGCATTCCGGCGGCCGGAGGGGCGCGGAATCCGGTTCGGCGGCGGTGAGACACGCCGAAAGGGCCCTCTCCGCGCAGATCACTCTCGGACCGATTTTTGCGGGCATCGGCCGCCGGATCGCCTCGCCGCGAACCAATAGGAGTGCTAGTAGACGAATTAGAAGAAATGGCGGCCAAGCCCGACGCGCTTGTCGTGTTGCAGTGCACGTAACTGAATGTTGTCACCAAATAGACTTTAACTGACTCTCAGTAGTAGTTCACGCCCCGATCTCGTAGAAGAGGTAGCAGTTGGCGTGACCGAGCTTCTCTCGGTCTTGCAGCCGCCGCTAGCGTCGCCGCCGTCGCTAGCATCGTCGTAACGACGGTTGTTTTCTGCTCTTTATGCATTGCAAGACAGCGGCTTGCCAGCAAAGTAAGCAGTACTGCTTCCTCCCGCTCAGTCGTCAGCATAGTCGTTTAAAGCTGTGAAAGTGCCCGAAAGACAAACATCGAAGCCTACACGACCGAATTTAAATGCGTACTGGCGTAGCGTAGTGGCGTAGTTCCGAGTTCCGAGCCGCGAAAACATCCGGATGACAGCGCATCCATCCCGCGCTCGCCCTGTGGTAGATGGTTTACTCGGCAGATGGCGCACTATGACTACCCGGCGGCCCGGTGTGCGTGCAGTGCGAACGACGCTGTGTTTTGGCGACAGGAGAATTCCGCTCGCTGTAGACAGCAGATTCTCCAGTGTGAACTAGGCACAACTACTCCATGCCCGGGGCACGTTTCTGCACGAGTCTCCATTCCGAAGTTCTACGCGCCATGCATGACGATGCAACATATTGACAACAATATTAGACGCGCGAGGTCATCACATTGTCCACTTAAGGGGAGGTGGGGGTGTGGAGTGTGTATTGTTGTCAATAACAGCATGGCTTCTTAAACCAAGGCACGTTGCCGGGCTAGTTGGTTGGGATTCATAATTCATAAGACGTAGCGCATCATGACAGGGACAGAGAAGAGGGATAACACACACACAGCGCTAACTTGCAACTAATGGTTTTATTTGCGATCACACATGCCATTTATACAATACCAGTAGATCGATAAAACCGAGGGAACAACATGTAAAGATACAGCACAGAGCTTGCACGTGTAATCACTAATCACAACCTTCTGCAGCCGTCACCGTCAAAGCGATCATTCTAAGTACTTCGCTTCTTTAGCTGAAAACGCTAAAGAAGGCAGGCGGACACATTTTTCTTTCAGTTTGTCGATTTCATAGGCTTCAATTATTCCGCGCGTGGTCTTGCTGCGGGCCCTATTTAGAATAAGGGTGTTTTGAAATAATTGGGGTGCAACCACACCTCTGACAATGAATCCCCAAGGACCAGATACAGCTTTTCTGCATTGTACTGCTACTCCTTAAGTCTTTGGTTCACGCACCTTCCAGTGTGGCCTATGTACAGCCGCGGCCACGTCTGTGAAGAGCGCGCGAGGAGCCGGTTTTGCTCTGCGGGGCGACACCTTGAGGGAGTTTTGGGCTCTGACGTGGTCAGCCTGACTACTAGGCCGCGCATGCTCGAGTGGAGGGCGCACGTCAGCTGAAACATACGCCGCCATCTTGCCATAGGCAGAAAGGACGCCTGACCTCGTCCGCGCGGGTACAGTGAACACTGTAGTGCGGGTGTATTACTTGTGCGGAGATGAAAACAGAATGTGTTCGCGAGTGTGACTCAATCAAGGAATAATGGTGTCCTCTTGCGTCGCCTACGGGTGCACGAATAGAGCGAAGAAAGGATCGGGAATTACTTTTCATCTGTAAGTACCGAAGTTTGTTCAGAAGAATGAATGCCGTGTCCACCCACTGCTGCTCGTTGTGGGCCTATTTAAGTAGCAGTGCTGCCGCTTCGCCCTTTGTTTTGTGGTATTACATCAAGTATTTCTTGTACAGATTCCCTAAAAATGCCGAGGTGCGAAGCAAGTGGAAACAAGCGGTTCGTCGAGAAAACTGGGAGCCGTGCATGTCACTCCGGAGTGCTTCGATAGAACGGGACAAACAGTTCGGCTGGGACGTGGTAGCTTGCAGACGGTATTTCCAGCGTTCCCAAAGTACCTGCAAAAGCCGGTGAGTGTCATTACCTAGTTCGTATCGCAGTGGTGTCAAATGCCGCTGCTTCCAATGGGCTCGTTTAACGCGTGTTTTCGTCACCTGCAAACAAAATGTTTGTTGCTCTCGGATGAATTCTTACCTTCGATCATGGCAGTAATATTTCGTGCTACAAAGCCTTGCGATTGCTTGCGATACTGAACTCGCACACGTACGTTTTCACAATCTTTCTCAAAATAATCGAACTGTCTTCCGCTCAGCTAGACAACCTTTGATACATATAAAGGCAACGTGGCACGTGATACCCGAACGATTGTCATTCACGTGTAACTCAGTTAATTACGTAGCTATCGAGATTCCTTGCCTGGCATGTTCAGTGTTTTTCTACGTCCATTGCTTATCTTGCGTCACAGCTTTTTTTTTAATATTGAGTAATTACATCATTAATATTTAAAATAGGCTTGCTTGTCGCGTAGAAGTACTGTAACGCAGCAATAATTTCATTACAGGAGAAAAGGAAACGACCTATACCAACACCTCGGGCTCTTCCGGCCACTGGATGTGTGAAGTTGAGGATGCTGGACAAGAAGTGGAAGACAGTGCCACGGCATCACCCACTAAAGAGCACTTCAAGAAATTGCTCGATTCATCAACAGAAAAAGTACCCCAGCTTCAGAAAAACGATCTTGCAACAAAACAAGCGAAGGCTCAGCAGAAGAAAGGATATGGCTGAGGAAATAATGAAAAAGCTCATGGAGAAAAACCTACTGTCTGAGGAAGGCACAGAAGTTTTGGCTGCGACTTTTTCTCCCGAGATTCAACAGCTACTTTGCAGGGCACAAGGAGAACAAAAAGGGAAATACCCCTCAGAGCTGCGTGCGTTTGCTCTAACGCTTCACTTTTACTCGCCAGCTGCTTACGAGTACGTTCGATCAAAAATCAATGGAGCTCTGCCAGCACTCCGTACACTCAGAGAGTGGTACCGGTCAGTAGATGGTGAGCCAGGGTTCACTGCTGAATCTTTCTTCTTTCTTGAACAGCTCGTTAAAAGTGTTCAAAATCTGCATTGCGCCTTAATAGTTGACGACATGGCCATACGAAAGCAGATAGAGCTCGTTGGCAACAAGGTTGTCGGTTATGTTGACTTAGGGACCGGCATGCAAGATGACAGCATTCCGGAGGCAAAGAATGCATGTGTATATATGCTTGTCGGGTTAAATATGCGGCTGAAGTTGCCTCTAGGCTACTTTCTTATTGATTCGCTCACAGGGTCAGCAAGGGCTGAGCTGACGAGACAGTGCATTGACAGGTTGGAAGCTATAGGGGTGCAAGTTGTGTCACTCACTTTCGATGGTGCAGCGTCAAATGTCACAATGGCAAGGTGTCTTGGAGCGGATCTCCAACTCAGCAGTGAGCACTTTACGACAAGCTTCAAGAACCCTGGTGATTCAAGCAAGCTCGTCTACGTTATGTTAGACCTATTTATTTATTTATTTATTTTACCCTCAGGGTTTGCACATTACAGAGGGGAGGGGCATGTTACATTTCAAAAATGGGAAACAACACTTGATACAAAAATAAAAGAGCGAAACTTGAAGAATTCACAAAGTTATACAAAATAGATTATATATCAAATACGTCAACAAAGGAATGTAGCGGTAACGATAATACAGGTAGTATACGTTCAAGAACCAAAGCGGAGAACAGCAACAAGCAGAAGCCAGACGCAAAAAAAAGTAGAAGAAGACATGACATATATAACACGAAGCAGAATCAAACAGCGCCAAACATGTTTTGCAAAAAAACCTTAAAACGTAATGTGTCGGTGATAGCGGTAGCTGATTGTGGGAGTAGATTCCATTGGGATGTGGTTCTTGGAATGAAGGCATGCGAATAGGTTACGGTTCTGCAGCGAGGAACATGAACTTTTTGTAGGTGGTCAATTCTGGGTGATATGAATGAGGGGGGTTTAACAAAATGTTCGCGAAGGTTATTGTTGTGATAATAAAGTTTATGAAAGAGACTGAGCCGGGCTGTTTTACGCCGAATAGCGAGTTCAGAAAGGTTGAGCTGGGACTTCATTAGTGTAACACTGGTCGAGCGGTTATAATTGCATAAAATAAATCGAACTGAACGATTCTAGACTGCTTCCAGTTCATGTGTTAGTGTAGTGCCACCAGGATCCCAGACGGATGATGCGTATTCAAGTGATGGACGAATGTAAGTACTGTAAAGAAGCTTCTTAAGTGATGAAGGTGCCATGTAAAAGTTTCTGCGAAAATACCCGATTGACGGTTAGCCTTGGCGATGATGTACTCCAGATGATGGTTCCATGACAGGTTATTGGAAATATGAACACCTAGATATTTGTAAGATGAAACAGCCTCGAGGTTGGTATCGTTAAGATGATATTGTGGACGTACAAGTGAGGTGCGGCACACACGCATTGCTTTGCATTTTGAAATGTTCAATTCCATGTTCCATAATTGACACCAGGTAAATATGTTATTTAAATCCGTCTGGAGCGGGGTAACATCGTCTTCGTTAGTTATTTTCCGATAAATTACACAGTCATCTGCGAATAGGCATACTTTTGATGAGACGTTAGTTGGCAGGTCATTCACGAATATTAGGAACAGTAAGGGTCCCAACACAGAGCCTTGGGGAACACCCGAGAGCACCGGCTGGACGGGGGGAACCCACATTGTTAGCAGAAACAAACTGTGTTCTGTTAGAAAGAAAGGCTCGAATTCAGTTAAGCACGTTAGGATCTACATTTAAATGTTTCAGCTTAAGAAGTAGTAACTGATGACTGACCTTGTCGAATACCTTAGAATAATCTAAAAAAATACAGTCAATGGTAAATCCAGAATCGAGTAGGACATGCAGGTCGTTAGTAAAGACTAAGAGCTGTCATATGATTAAGCTCATCCGCAATTCACTGGCAACTGTAAGTCACTTGGTTGACGGGGATGGCAGATTTGTGAAATGGGCTTATGTAAAGGAGCTTGATGCCCTCCAGCGTGAAGAGGGAATACGACTCGGAAACAAGCTGACAAGCGGCCACGTTCAATGGGAGAGGCAAAAAATGAAAGTGCGACATGCCGTCCAAGTGTTGAGCGCATCAGTTGTTGATGGCTTAGTGTTGTGCGAGCATGAACTGAAACTGCCCCAATTCAGAGGCGCTAGTGCTACTGCCAAGCAGTGATGTTCCGTGCAGGGAATTTTCCCTTTTTCAAGGGAATTTTCGACAGTCATTTTGGACGAAAGGGAAAAAGGGAATCTTCGCGATATTGCAGGGAATTTTGAGGGACGGCGAATTTTTTTTTTTATAACGATCGAAAGACCGTGGACATGAGGCTTTCGCATGCCGCAATCGTTTCTGGCGCATGTAGCGCGCCAAACCACAGCCTCTAAGGTTCGTTTTTAAAGACCATTGTCTTTCTTGGTATAATTCAACGCAGAAACATTGATGACATTGATTTGACTGACTGCTGGTTTGTGTGGCCAGCGATTCAGCTGCCCGCCGAAAGTTTAAGCCCGTGCTGAAAGCCCGCCTATCTTGATCTGGTGAATCTGTTCGTACTTATGAACATTGTCAATCAAAAGTTCTGCGGTCAATTGAAAGGTTTCCCAGTCAATATATATTCTAGTCACTTCACATTTATTTATTTTTTTTCTTTACGGTAGTTTGCAGAACCGTTCTTAATCAAGTCAATAAAATGTTCAATAACACCTTAAAAGCTTGTTTTATTTCACAATATTTAGTCACCATTATTCAAAAGTTGACGTGCTTTTTGTACAAAATGTGGTGCATATAGATACAGAGCGTCTGCTAGGCACATTAATGTCAGCCACGTCACTCAGTAACAAAAAAAAACAATAATAAACTTTTCTTCTTATGCAGTGGCCGTGTGCACGAGCCTGTACAGCATACCTTCCGCATCGCATACCGCTTAAAGCGAGCTCCAAGGTAGCTCCTTCGTAGCATTAAAAGCCGATCTCAGAGGCGATGCTTTGAGTTGGGCAGGAAAGAAGAGAAAGCGATGGGAAGAGCCTGAAACACGTCGAACACTATATATATATATATATATATATATATATATATATATATATATATATATATATATTGTCATGACCAAGAACAATGCTGGGGTTCGGGCGCGTGGGCGGCTAGGGCGAAGCGGAAGAAGACGACGGGGGAGATAAAGAACAGCCGGCCCAAGAACGGGTGCTGTCTCTGTGTCTGATTCCTCACAATGGCGCAGTCGAGGCTGCAGATGTGCGTCCCAGTTCATCGGCGGAGAACATCGTGGACTTTCCTGCTGTTGACCCTGATTGGAGCGGCCGTAGTCCTTCTATGCAGGTCCCGGACTCTGTGTCGGTATTCGACCCGACAATATCGCCGCCAGACCTTCCTCAGTCGGAGATACTGCCCTCGCGCTCGTCACCATCTGAGGACATGGAGGCGCTCACCCCTTTCGTGCCAGATGAACCACACATCACTGAACCCTACCAGACCAACTCTTCTGCTGGGGACACAATTTCCTCCCGAGACACCTCGTGTGCACGCAACACTTCGCCAGGAACCACCAGCTCGATCCCCTCAGGGAGTTGCACGACGCCTCGCAGGACATCCAGCTGCAGCTCGACCCAACAACTGCGGCGGGACAAACTGATTGGTCTACGACCTTGCCGTAATAGCCAGTGTCGCCCGCCAGAACCGTCGCGGAGAGTTAATGCTAAGTCTCTTTATGGCCGGGAACTTCGAGTACCTCGAAGCTTCCAGTTTCGAACGCGAGAACGGCACGAGACTTTTCCTGCAAAGTCGCAGCGTGGCCGAGGTTGTCGACCACCGCGACACACTCAATGTCGTCCGCCAGAGTCGTCGACAAAGGTGCAAGCCAAGCCCCTGCGTCTACAGCGACATAAGGACCGTCCACCACGATGCAGCCAGCATCGCCCACCACGTAACACAGAGGCAGATCCCCAAGCAGAGTCGCAGCGTGGCCGGGACCGGCCGCTGCGATGTAGTCAGTGCCGCCCACCAGAATCATCATCGGCAGCTGCGCGCGCTCGCAGTCATGGCCGAGTGTCATGACCAAGAACGATGCTGGGGTTCGGGCGCGTGGGCGGCTAGGGCGAAGCGGAAGAAGACGACGGGGGGAGATAAAGAACAGCCGGCCCAAGAACGGGTGCTGTCTCTGTGTCTGATTCCTCACAATATATATATATATATATATATATATATATATATATATATATATATATATAAAACCTTTTTTTTGTGCAGGGAAATATGCGGGGATTTTTGGCGATCTATGCGGGGAAAAATGCCGGGAAATAGGGAATTTTCGCGCCTCGGAAAGGGAATTCTTCTGTCCAGGACGGAACATCACTGGTCACAAGAGCGTAGCGGGTACCGCGCTTTTCCGCAGAATGACGAATAATGGCATAGTAGACGCTTCCCCACTACACAAAAATTATGCTGATTTATGGCGTAGTGGGTACCATGCAAGTGGGCTTGTAGTAGTTGCCCAAAGAGTGTTTAAAAAAAGGTTCAGAAAGGCCGCCCTCCCAGCTTTCGCTGTGACTGTGCTGCGCGTTCCGCGCAGGCCTGGCGTTTTTTTTTTTTGACCATCTCTTTGATATCCTGAACTCTAGGAACCTAGCAAAATCATTCAAGGCTCCACTGCGTAAACAAAAGAAAAACTGCTGGATGTCTCACTTTGATGAAGCTCGAAGATACATCATGACACTGACGGACCCAGCTGGTCGCCCTGCTCTATAGTCTCCAAAAAAAACAGGGTTCTTTGGATTTATTGTATGCATGCAAAGCATTGAGCAGATTTTTGACCGCTTGGTAGTCCATGGCACTATGGGGTATATTTTAACTCATTAAATGCGGCACGACCATGTTGAAACTTTTTTGGCTGCATTCGAGGTCGGGGTGGATTTAACAATAACCCGACAGCAGCTCAGTTCACTAAGCGCCTCTTAGTGCACACTGAAGTGACATCGTCACGCGCTGACAACTGCTCACCAGACCTTGTGTCCATCCTCAGCAAGTCGGCTTCCATCCAAAAAGCAGAAGACAGAGACACAACTGTTGCAAGGCGATCAATCATGTAGCCTGAAGATCACGATTATACTCATCGATTGGACATCCCTGAAAGCTTGTCATCATTTAGCCAATCTGTCGTGCCATACATTGCTGGCTTTGTTGAGAGAAGTCTTGGTGCCACTAGCATGTGTGAAGAGTGTGTAATGGCCCTTCAAACAGAAGAACAGCCTGCCTTGGTGAAGCATAAGAACAGAGGTCGACTTACATCACCATCGGATGATGTTGTGTCCATTTGCACAGCTGCGGAGAAAGGTCTGCGTCCATTACAGACAGAATGCACTACTCTCAAGGCTCTTCACTCAAGATCAAGACACCTAGTTTTAGAAATTCTGGGCCTTCTGCCGTACAAGCAGTGGTTTTGAAGTCTGAATGAACAGATCTTTGATAGTGATGCCTTGGACAACCACATTTTTAAATTGTGTAAAAATGTGGTCGAATTGTACATGAAAATTCGAATTCACCACATGATCAAAGAAAAGAATCGAAAAATAACGGCAGAGAAAGGAAGGGCTGTGTTGACTAAGCTTATACTTTTCAAGAATCAGCAAGCAATCTTTTCAAACCTACATGTGTTATTAAAGTTGTGCAGTTGCAAAGTAAAATTTTGCTGCTGTTCATTGTACTGCGTATAATAAACATATTAGTGGCTGGAATAAAGATTTTTTATGACATTTGTATGCATTCTTTCACATTTACAAATTTAAAAATTATAATGAGGACAAGGAGGCCTCATCGCGAATGTGTGCCTGGGTTGGTCCGCGTTAGGTTCTTGCCTATGGCAAGGATGGCCGCCGCCCGCTCAGACCGGCTTCACCCCTTAGCACTGTCACGCATAGGAGGCCTCCACTCCAGCAAATATTCTCTAACCTCCTTGCTCCTGACACACCACGTCAGAGCCCGAAACTGCCTCAAGGTGTCGCCCCGCAGAGCAAAAACCGGCTATAAAGGGGACGCTCATAGCATCCATCCATCCATCCACCGGCTGCGCGCGTGCTCTACACAGACGTGGCCGCGGCTGTACACGCGTTCGCATGTCAAAGGAATGCAATACACAACGCCTTGACTGCAATTGACATATTTTTCTCGGTGCTTGATCATGCAATCCCGTTCCTCGCTACTGTCTGCATTAACCTTTTTGCACATCCCTTGTAAACGTTCGGGAGCAGAAAACACCACGTCCGCACCGGCGTTTCTCGCTATCCTTCACAAATTATGTGAAATGGCGTGCACGTAGAGCACTACAGTAACCTTGGCTGCTTTAGTGGAGGCTGCCTGCTCCCTGGCGTTTACCCCTCCGTTCGTGCTCACATTTCTAGCGACGGCGATTAACAGGCACGTGGCATAACCAGAATCCATTAAACGTTTAGCTTGGGCCTACACGCTAAAAAAAGAGCGCTGTGTGTTTGTTCTCCCTCTTCTATGTCCCTGTCATGATGCGCTACGTCTTATGAATCATGAATTCCTAAACTACCACAATGTTCGCGTTAAGCAAAATGGTTCTTTCTTACCCCCCTTGACATGCCGGTTCTTCTTATTTCGTTCTCATCTGTTTTTTTTTTCTTTTTTTGTGGTTCTTTTTTTCTTTTTCTATTGTTTTATTTTTTTTTACATTCCTCTTTCCCTTTCCGTCTTCTTCCCTCCTGTCCTAACACAGTATAAAAAGACAGACACGTAGTAAATATTGTTATGCCTTGAAAAAGACAGGGTTCCCGTCGAAATGTCGGCAAAATAAACAGTTATGTGAAGGCTCATCTATTTTTATACTTATAACCTTTCGGGAACCGAGCTTATTCTTCCCCATATAAGCCTTACACACACACACACACACACACACACACACACACACACATATATATATAATATATATATATATATATATATATATATATATATATATATATATATATATATATATATATATATATTGTGATGACTAAGAGCGGCCCTGTGGCTCGGGCTCGGCTAGCACGAGGCCAGCTAGCGGAAGAAAGAGAAAGACGAGGTAGATAAAGAACAGTCGGCCCGTTGCAAGGGTGCTGTGTCTTGTCTCTTCATTACAATGGCGCAGTCTGACAACTGAACCTTACCGCTGAAGCCACCTGTACGTGTCCTCGCGGGTCGTCGGCAGCGCGGGTCCCTCCATCCAGGAACGCCGTTCAGGCTTCCCCTATCATGGACTCCACGACCCCGACCGCTGCTGGACATACCCATCGAATCATCCGCGGACGGCGTCAATGCCTCTTCGGTTGTTCCAGGGTACGACCTGACGGGAACCTTACTACCACCTTCCTCGGAGAAGGCACACCGGCTCCTGTCGTTTAGGAATGTCAAGCACGCTTCCCGTGACGCGGATCCCGTGCCCAACACTCTCCTAACGGGTGAGCATCCAAGGGACGCCGTTCAGGCTTCCTTGGCGCACCCCGACGCCACCAAGAGAGTGCACGGCCTGCCGTTGCCCGGGAATGCCGTTCACGTTTCCCGTCGTGAGACCGTCTCCCTCGGTACTCCACTGACACCTGAGCCGCTCACGGGGGCTGTCCAAGCTCCCTCGGACAAGAGTACCGCCTCAGGGAGTACACTGATCTACTCCTACCCCTCAAGCGTCACCACTGGCTCCGCGTGCGGATCGCCCGAAAGCGCCTCGGCGCTTTCCCGTACCATCCAGCGACTCCGCGTCACGGTTAACGCCTTGACGGCGTCGAGCTCTGCGGTGTTTCCTGCCGTCCTGCCGGCATTGAGCTCCGCCAACGCCATGTTAGATGCCGCCGCCTCACGGGACCTTGAGGCCAGCTCACCAGAGAACCGCAGAGAGCTCCGGTGTGCCCTCACGCAGCTCTCGCACCAACTGGGTTGTTTCGCGTTGGCACTATCTAGATTTTCGCCGGCCATCCCAACATCGCCGGCTGCCTGCGAGATAACGGAGTTCCACGGCTTTGAGAACGACGCCGAAAACTGGGTGGCGACCGTGAACGCTATCGGAGCTCGTGAGGGCTGGACGGACCAGCAGAAGTGGTGTGTGGCCCCTAGACCGCCTTCGAAATGGTGCCGCGGCGTGGCACAGGTACGAAGGCGTAAGGCAGCAGTCCTGGGCGGAGTGGAGCAATAAACTCATAACTGCCTTTGGACCGACTGACTACCACCTCGCTGCTACTACCCAGTCTAACCTGACCGCAACCGAGGATGGAGCTCGGCAGGGGCACCCCCTCGAGGCCACAACTGTGCACTGCAGCTCGCCTGTGGAGAGTGTCACAACCTGCCCTGGGACACGCACACAACTGATACCTTCCTCACAATTTCAGGTCTCGTACTCTGCGGTAACCAACACCACAACTCCTGTGACAGACGCCGAGACCACTCCTCGTTTCCAGCCATTGGAGAATCAATCCCTGAACTCACCATCGGATGAGCACATCCCAGCGACCTCTTTGCAACAGCGACAGTCAGAGGAGCGGCCCCCCTCTTCACGCGCAGCCACACCGGCAGCCTGACCTGTCTGCGAATTCTGGAGAAGAGGTCCTGGCCGTGTCAAAGCATGGTTCTCGGCTTTCAACGCAATCATTGGCCGATTGCGCAGACGCTCACCTACTGCTGAGCGACACGTCGCTTAAAGAAGTCAGAGCGATAGATGAGGCCACATCTGTCAAGCGGGTCAGTCCGTTTCATCAAGCGGGTACCCAATCACTGAGCCTACACCCCAGCCAGGAGAAGCCGATGTCCGCCAGCCGCGCCCCCTAGCGTGTGAGCCCGTGCACGACAAGAACCAGTCCATTCAGACTGCCACTAAAGGCCACGTGAACAACAACGACGTCGTTGTTTGCACAGGATCCGTCATTGGTCGACCGGGCGTCCACAAGTTCGGAGGGAGAGGCAGCGAGATCGAGATGCCTTTGGAAACGCGTGACAATCTTGGTGCAGGGTGCACACATGACCGACATCGCTCGCATCCTGCGGCCAGCGCAAACGTGCGACCACAATACAGTCAGCGCCTTCAACCAGAGCCATCGTCATCGGCAGTATTGCAAGTCAGACTACAGCGCGTCCGAGACCTGCGACCGCTACGTCATAGCCAGTGTCGGCCGCCGGAATTATATTTGGCAAGCTTCCAAGTGAAACTCCAGCATCGAGGAGCCAGGCCACTCCGAGGTAGCCAGAGCCGTCCACCAGACATGCGTACGGCAGATGAACGAACCAAGTGGCGGCGTGGCCGCGACCGACCACCGCTATGCAGCCAGCGGAAGAAAGAGAAAGACGAGGTAGATAAAGAACAGTCGGCCCGTTGCAAGGGTGCTGTGTCTTGTCTCTTCATTACAATATATATATATATATATATATATATATATATATATATATATATATATATATATATATATATATATATATATATATATATATATATATATATATATATATATATATATATATATATATATATATATATATATATATATATATATATATATATATTGTAGTGGGCCTCTGTGACGATGGACAGATTTGGTGGGAACGGGGGGGAAGACAAAGAAGAAGAATAAAGAGATCGTGCTTTGGGTCTGTGCACGGTTGTCGTGGAATGTTACATTGGCGCAGTCTCTGACAGGATAGAAGCCTCCATTATGTGGATAACGCTGAGCGTATCGAGAGACGGAAACGGTCAGTCATATTTTTCAACTTGTGAAGTGGATGAAGATATCCAGTATGATTTACCTGAAAGCATCACGACTCCCAAGCTTCGCGAGTTCATCGCCCAGAAGACTGGAAAGACGCTGCAGGAGATTGATGGTCAAGCATCAGTGAAGATATCATTGAAGTGTTCCGAACTTCATGAATATAGCATGACGCCGCTGGTGCAGCTGAAGAGAAGGACTTCACCGAGCAAAGCCGACTCATCCGTGGACTCGGGCCTGCTAGAAATGATTCGCTTGCAGCAGCAACACGCCGAGCGACAGCAGCAACTCATGGATAATCTTCTAACGGTTATTCAAGCCCAACAGCGACAACACAAGCAGGTGGTAAAGCCAGACATCTTCGACGGAGAATGTTCAAGCCCAGATACTTGGATACAATTCTACGAACTAGCGTGTGTGGAGAACTCCTGGCATGAACCCTACGAGCGCATCAGGAACATGCGTCAGTTTCTGAGCGGACTTGCCAAGAAGTGGTACGACATCCACTACGCTGGACATATGACGGATACATGGAACCAGTGGAGAGCGAGCATTTTGGCAGCCTTTGACGAAAACCCGGTTGAAAGGTGAGACCGAGCTATTTTTTTATAAATATTGCTCAGGGAAGCCTCTAGAATATTTTTACGAGAAAAGGCGGCTTCTTCACATGGCAAATGCCGAATTACCCGAGTCCGCAGTAGTGCCACTGATTGTTCACGGCTTACCAAAGGAACTGCAGAGGCAGGTGCAAGTAAAGTCGCCTAAAACCATCGAGGAGCTATTGGGATGCTTCAGAAACATATGCACCGATTTTACGCCACAAAATGTGCGTCGGACAGATCAGACTTTCGAAAGGGCACCATGGAGGTCTCGCGAGCTCGAAAATCATCATAGCAAGAATCGAGTCGTCAACCTAATGTCTGCTACCAGCAATGACGCAGAACAAGCCGCCTCGCATACAAAGGAAGCGGAACCAAAAACTAATAAAAGAGGGTGTCCAGTCCCACCTGCTGACAAAAATTGAGGCTGTTTTTCTAACCGCCCTTAACCTCGTTTATATTAAGCTCGATATCAATGGTGACGATGTTGATGCATTGGTTGACAGTGGTGCATCAGTATCTGTAATAAATCAGGCCCTTGTTAAATGTGGCGAAATAATCAGAAGGAGACCGGTCCCGGTACAAAGTTTTGATGGCACAAGACAAATATATGATGAATGGGTGAAAGCCAATGTTTCTTATCAAGGCCGGAAGGCTAATATCGACGCCCTTGCCGTGAAGGGATGCGATTATAAATTCCTGCTTTCGAGACCCGATATGAAGACACTGAAGTTAAATCTTTATTGGAACGATGAAGTAACTGTGGCGCAAGAGACGTGCGCGTCCTTAAACGTTGCGGACCACCTTGTTAAGTGTGAAAAAGACGTTCATGAAAAATTTCTTGAACTTGTCTGCCTAGGCAACTATCTACCGGCTACAACAAAATTTACTGTTCCCTTTAAGCTGAGAGATGCAGATCCAGCTTTCACGGACATCGGCGTTTAGTTCGCGTGTCTTCCACCACGTGCCGCATGACTTTTATCTTTTGAATCTCGCGCGAAGTCAAGAGTTGCGTCAAGGCAAGAAAGAAAAGGAAAGAAACAAAAAAGTTCAAAACACACAGCTTCACGACTTGGCGTGGCCTGCCGCGTTCGTTGCTAACGGCGACAAAGATAAGACCGGCGAGCTGCAACGTTAAAATGGCTAGTCATTCCCCGATCCTATGGCAACGACTCGTTTTACGCATCAGAAAAAGAAAACGGTGCCCGACTGCACCGGGAATTCGGAAGGGCAGCCAAACGTATTGTTTTATTCCGTTCCCAATTTTTTACAGCAAGTATGTTATGCCCGCCGTTTGTCCGGTTCGCGATGTAGAGAGGAAACCATGATCTTGCCGGCGCGGCCACGTCAAGCAAAATTAAGAACAACTGTGCCTAGTTAAACCAGTGTAACCATAGACAAGCCTTATTAAACCATGTTGAGCATGGTAAAACCTAATTAACTACGCATAACTAAGCTAATGAAATCACACCTCAAAAAGCCCTAATTTAGCCGAGCTGAGATTCTCGTGTGCCTAGTAATACCGAGTTATGTAAGATGCGCCAAGCGAAGCCTAATACTAATTAAGATTGAACATAACTAGTGGTAGCTCGACTAATTAGCTAATTAAGCTTACCTTGACATCGGATGGAAGCTAATCGAGACCAAGCCTCGAATTCGCAAGTTAGGCCAATTTTCCTAATTAAGGTAAGTAAGGTACTTGGTGCTGTGATTGCCCAGCGATTCCCACTGAGACCCGATCGATACCTATCCGATACTAGTGAATCGCAAAGTGATCGCGTGAACACTTCGTGCATTGACGTGTGAATGAACGTGTGCCTAGTCAATTGCCAGGACCAGGCGAGTGCCGACCAGCTCTGCTCTGCCCCAGCGTTACGCGATTCAGCGCAAGCTGCGCAAATTTTTTACCATGTTGAAAGAGTCGGCCGATGGCAGATCTTGAAGCAGTTGGCGCACATTTAATGACTTGACAGTCGAATGATAGCATTTCGCAATGTTTAGTTCTAGGTCACTTAGCTTGTAGCGTCTGCTTACTTTTCGTCCCCGGTGTTTTCAGAGCTTTTTTTCTGCTGCTTAGGTTTCTCTGGATGCACAGAAAGCTGCTGTACTTCTTATAATAATTGTTGGGGTTTTGCGTCCAAAGAACGCGATATGAATGTGAGAGATGCCATAGTGGAGGGCCCCCGATAGTTAGACCACGTGGGGAGTTATTTAACGTGCACCTAAATCTGAGCACATGGGCTTCCTGCATATTGCGTCCATCAAAATGCAGCCTCCGCGAACTAACATGGTGCTACCAAACGTGTGGTTCAAACTGCAAAGTACGGCCGCGGCGGCACATTTTCGATGGAGGCGAAAATGCTTGAGGCCCGTGTGCTTAGATTTAGGTGCACATTAAAGAACTCCCGGTGGTCGAAATTTTGAGAGCCCTCCACTGCGGTGTCTCTCATCATACGGTCGTTTTGGGACGTTGGACCCCAAGAATTATTATGACTATTAAAGTACAAAGTAATCGTTCTAGAAGGTCCTTGGCTCGCGGTACACACAAATCGGCGCAATAGCACACATGATGACGCACGTGTGCTAGCGCTACAGATTTTCCGGTCACCGGCTCCAAAAACACTACCTAAACATCATCATTCGAACGCCCTCTGGTATGATTTGTTAATTAACGAAAAATTAATAAGAATAATAATAGTAATATCTGGGGTTTTACGTGACAAGACCACGATGTGATAATGAGGCCCGCGGTATAAGAGAACTCCGGAAATTTTGATCATTTGGCGTTCTTTAAGGTGCTTTGACATCGCACAGTAGATGCCGTCCTCTACCATTTCGCCTCCATCGAAATGCGACCACCGCGGCTGGGATCGAACCTGCGCCTTTTCAGGTCAGCAGCCGACCTCCATAGCCGCTATGCCGTCGCGGCGGCGTATCTACAGTGTGTCCACAGCCAACATTGTCCCCCATGAAAAAAAAAAAGCATGGAATAAAATTTTATTAAAGAGTCTAAGGCAGGGAGCTACCATCTCTCCAATGCTATTCACCGCGTGTTAACAGGAGGTTTTCAGAGCGTTGGATTGCGGACAGCATGCGATAGCAGTTAATGGAGAGTAGCTTAGTAACGTGCGATTCGCTTGTGATATTGCCATGTTTAGTAACTCGGGAAAACTATTGCAAATCACAATTACTGAATTAGACAGGGAAAGCAGAGCGGTGGGTCAGAAAATTAATGTGCAGAAAAATGAAGCAATGTTCAGCAGTCTCCGAAGAGAAGAGTGGTTTGCGATGCCTATCAAAACACTGGAAGTGGTAAAGGAATACGTCTGTTTGGAAGGTATTGACCGCAGATACGAACCATGAGAATGAAGTAACCAAAAGTATAAGAATGTAGTAGTGTGCATTTGGCACGTATTCTGAGATAATGATTGGCAGTTTACCACTATCTCTCAAAGAAAAGGGAATGGTAGTTTACCACTATCTCTCAATCGGAAGGCTAGATCCGCCGGCAACCTACATCATCCTAATCCTAATCCTAACTATCTGTCAAGGGAATGCAGCGAGAAGACAAGATAACTTGTGGCAATTGAAAGTAACATCGGGGATTCCAACAGAAGGCAAGAGCGCGAACGGGAGGCATAAAGTTAAATGGGCAGATGAGATTCAGAAGCTTCCGGGGCTAACGTGGGCGCCGCCTGCACAGGACCGGGTTGATTGGAGAAACATGGGAGGGGCATGTACCCTACAATTAGCGTACTCATGTTGCTGGTGATGATGATGATGATGACACACTTGTGCAACGTGAATGCGAAAGTATCATTTCACGATTCGTACACAGTCGCATATATATATATATATATATATATATATATATATATATATATATATATATATATATATATATATATATATATATATATATATATATATGTATATATATGTATGTATATATATATATATATATATATATATATATATATATATATATATATATATATATATATATATATATATATATATATATATATACGTATTGTTACATCAACAAAAAGTGTGTCAAGAGGCCAACCAGGTTTCGCCTTAGCGTTTTTAGTGAGTGTAACACGTGCTTAGATTTCATTTATTTATTTATTTATTTATTTATTTATTTATTTATTTATCTCAAATGCACTAAATCGCTTGGGCATTCTAGAGGGGAGTAGGGTACATATGTGTACAACAACAGGAAGAATACCGATGTTTCAGCGAACACTTTCAAAAAAAATTTAATGGTTGGCTGTTGGATATTGTACAATTCTAGCTCGTCAGCTGGTCGACGAGAAGAGGTGGAAATTACTCCACAAAAAATTGAAAGGCAGAGTCCACGAACTAACGAAAATTTACTAATTTTGATCTGAATTGAATTATCGCCCACATTTCCATTCGCAATACTTAGCCGTGGAGTTCGCAAGGCGACCTGGAACTAATTCGTATGATGCCACTAGTTTCGAGATATTTCCTAATTCCCGAACATTACAGAGAAAGGCGCTGCCATCCGAATTATATTCCTAACAAAACGTCCTGTCATGTATTGAAGCCCAAAATAAGTCTAACACGATGTATTTCTTCGACACTGATCTTCATGCTCCTTAGCCTAAGTGCGCATATCGTGTGCCAGCCACAGTGCGTCGCAACATCGCACAATTGACACTGCTCAACACGGCGTCATACAGACCTCGAACAGCCGATGGGTCTCACCGGTCGATATTGTAAAAAAAAATACGGCTCAATTACTTAGTTTTCGCGTAGACTATAGCTTGCTGAACAAGATCACACGTAAGGACATCTATCCCTAGCCACTAATAGACAATGCCGCGACTGCCGGCATGGAGCATAGTTTTTTTTTCTTTTTTCTCTATTAGTTGGACCTGCACTCCGGCTGCTTGCAGCCCCGATGGCTGAACTTCACCACCGCAAACCAGCCTTCGTTAGATCCGATGGTTTATATCAATTTATGGTGACGCGATTCGGGCCGTGCAACGCGCTTGCAACATTTGAACGCATGATCGGCATCCTTCGCGGCTTCTAGTGCCAGACGAATCTAGCTCTACTACCTGGATGGTACTCTGATCTTTTCAGAGGCTTTGCGACCCATCTACAAAAGCTCGAAGCTGTCGTCACTAGTCAGCTCTAATGGCATTGAGGTAAACTTAAAGAAATGTTGCTTTGGCGTATACGAAAGCTGCTTATTCTGTGCCGTCTTCTTCCGAGATGGCGTCCTTCCGGATCCCACGACACTTCGTGCTGCTGCTAAGTTTCCTAAGCTGACAACGAAATACCTTCGCAGCTTTCTATGCCTTCGATTTTATTTTACGCGTTTCATTCGCAGCTCCCCGCAATTATAGCGCATTTCACTGACCTCCGCAGCGGCCGCGACCTTTGAGTGAAGTTACATGTGAGAAAACTCCGATGTATTCTTACGTCGCCTATAATCTTGCGACATTTTGAGTGTATAAGACGACCGGAAGGCGAAATAAATTTACATTTCTATGTACACTTTATGTCACTCAATTTACATTATATGGGGCAACGCTCGCGTAACGTACGGTTACTCACCGATACGATACCCAGAGCTTCGCCCACTCGTCATGATTCACATCGTGCAGATGCGTGGAACCTTTTTTCTGTTCGTTCAACCTGCGCTCCGGCTACTGGTAGTCCCGATGGCTGAACTTGACCACTGCAAACGAGCCTTCGTCAGACCCGACTTTATATGAATTCACTGACGCGATTCGCGCTGTGCAACGCTCTTGCAACATTTGAACGCATGATCGACATCCTTCGCGGCTTCAAGAGGTAGACGCATCTCTGCTACCTGGATGGTACTGTGATCTTTTCAGACGACTTTTAGACCCATTTACAACAGGTCGAAGCTGTCGTCACTGTAGCCTCAGCTCTAGTGTTAATTTGGCAGACGAAAGCTGCTTATTCTGAGCCGTCTTCTTCTGAGATGGCGTCCTTCCGGATTCCAAGTATACTTCGTGCTGTTGCTGCTTTTCATAAACGGACAATGAAATACCTTCACACATTTCTATGCATTTGATTTTATTTTAGACGTTTCATATCGTTCGCAGCTTGCCCAAAATTATAGCTGCTTTGAGCGACCTCCGACGCAGCCGCGACCTTTGAGCGAAGTCACATGCGGCGATGCATCCAGCAAACTCCGATGCATAATTACGTCGCCTCCGATTTTGCGACATTTTGATTTGCTCACCCCATATGAGAGAGAGAGAGGGAGAGAAGTTTATTATGACAGAAAAGCTGAGAGCACCCAAGATGAAATTCACAGGGACACTAGCGGCGTTGTCTTCGGCGTTGTGCTTGCACAGCGTAAACGCGGATTTCACGAGTTAGTTGTTGCTTATGCCCACCATGCACCTACCAAAGCACGCACGAGCATACATAAAGTACGGTTGAACCCCGTAACCCCTCCTCCCACCCCTGCATCCGCCAATCAATACACATTATACCGGCGGTCTTCTTGTCCAGCTACGACGCGTTCCCGCTGTAGCCGTCACCGACATGCCCTGTGCAGCGGCGCAAAAACCCCTGCATTGCTTCCCTTATGGACTTGTTGCGTGAAGCAACGTCCCCTACCATCCCTGAGAAATAAGCCATCAAACACATCATTTCATTCTTCGCGACAGTTGATCTACTATCCCAACTACCTCTATGATGGACACAAGTGGCTGTTATTCCGCGCCATCTACGTTGACATATGTGCCACCTTCAACGCTGACTCACAGTGTGCGCACTTTCCTCCAACTGTGCTACTATCAACGCAGAATTTACCGCTTCTTCTACCGCTACATTTGTTACGTCGAGCAGAGCCGCACGAATCCCCCTTACCGTTTCCCTGCTCCGTAACAACCACTAACTTGCCTTCTCCGCCCCTTGGACTACGCCGGCGTTGATTTGTATGGACTTCTTTCCATCACTCCTGCTACCAACTGATAGATGATTTTTGCCATCGATTACGCGCTAAGCAGAGACTTCACCATTGACATCTGCATCGGCTAGCAATGTTGCCTCTCATTTCACACCACGTCATTCTACAGCACGGCGCACTACGTGAGCCGCGCATCGTCCGAAGGACGTGTATTTCTGTCGGTCGTCGTCAAGCAATTCTAGAGGAATGCAAGGTCTTTCACCACACCACCACATCTTACAATCATAAAACGAATGGTTTAACAGAAAGATTTAATGGAACATCAGGCGATATTCTGACAATGTACGTCACTTCCGGTTACTAAGACTGGACCCGTGTCATTCTCTTCGTGACGTACGCACAAAACACTCCTACGCAGACCACTACTGGACTCTCTCCTGTCTTCTACCTACAAGGACTCGAGCCCTCCTGCACGTTATGCGCAATAACTCCTTGCCACGCTTATGTGAGTGAGTCGACGGCAGTTCCCAAGCTACTAATTCGCTGAAGAGGGTCCCCATGGAGCCAGATCTAACGCCACTGTAGGCAAGCAGCGTCAAATACACCAACGAGATGTCTCGAAGCCTTTTAGCGTCGTATGCCCGTGACCGACTTGTGTGGCGCTGGATTCCTTGAGCTAGCCCCGGTTGGCCAACGAAACCTCTTTCGAAGTACCGCGGCCCGTACCGTATGGTCTAGCAAGCCTCGTACTTGATCTTCGGCGTCAAGCCACTTGATCTTTCTTCTATTCTATACTCCATCTCAGAAGTACCTTGCAGCACTGTGGAAACTGCAGGGCTTGTTAGCCAATAGGAAAGGCGAAAGCCCCCCTCGAGACGTGTTCATCCGCGTCGCGTCGTCTGCTCGTCGTCTCTTTGGCGTAGGCTCGCCTACCTTGTCGATACTTACTCCGTCTACTTAGTATAAAATGAAAAAAACCGCTGCGGGAACGCCACCTCGCCGTTTCTTTATGTTCAGAAACCCACTCGTGCAGGGCGTGTTCGCTGGCGTTTGTGAGGAACGCGGTTTTTTTATAACAGCGTTCATATGGGCGTTTTCACCGAGTTCTTTTTGCCAGCATGGTTGACGCCCTTTCAGCAGCAATCATGTACCATTCTTGAGTGGAACAGCAAATCATTGGCACAGAAAACAATATAGACATTCAGGGTGTTTCGCATCGTCAACGCATCACGGAAGCTAATGTTGTGGCGACATCTGCTCAGTTAACATCAAACCACTTTTACGGCTTGGCATCGCCTCAGTAGTCCTAGCAGCACCAAAACAAACGAGCGATATAAATAATTGCGAAAGAAGATACCTGATTATTTGCCCTCAGCGTTAGATTAGACTAAGCGATAACAGATTATGGCACTTATTTTCTTGCTGTACTGGCAGAGAGCCAGTAAAAAGCACGAATTCGGATCGAAGCGGGTGGTCTGGGGTGTATGGGGGCTGCCATGTTGCTGTACGTCATCGCGGTTAGGGTGGTTATTACGGTTACCAGCCGCTAATCTCTTCATTATTTCACAAATTTCGAAGTGCATGCGTGAAGGGCCTAACGTGCCACGTATCGCCGTAACGCGTCATGCGAGAAGCACAGCTAAAGCACTTGCACCTCGTTGATAATGAGAGTTATGAGAGTTAGCGCAAGGACACTGCCTGTTACTCCTCGTAGCTTCGGCAGTGCTGCAAGGTAATTGTGAGATGGAGTATAGTAATCAAAAATATCGAGGCATCAGATTGTGCAATGGACCTAGGTGATTCCCCGAGAGATCGAACATGCATGTCCGGTCGATATATGTAAGCCGCGATGAGGTAGACCAAGCATTTCTTGAGGAGCCTAAAACGATTAATATGTTGAACAGGTACGTCCACCTTTCTTGCAGGCTTTCTTGCTGGCTGCAAGCTGTGCACGCATAGCCCTTTAGAGAGCGGAAGCAGCCCAACCCCGCACACGCTAGAGCCAAATAAATCTGAGAATACATTTTTGCTGAAGACAGGCTACCAGAGTGAAATTTCACTGCAGCAAAATAATTAGTACTGTAGATTTACGCACAATGCAAGCTGATAACAACCATCAAAGGCACTGAAGTGAGAACACACAGCAAATGTTATTTGGCCCTTTATGTCTCATTAAGAAAGAAAATGACGACATTTTATATCGAAACCGTGCATTGACTGACATAAGCACTGTTCGGTAAAAAAAATTTTCCCTAAAAGTGTCGCCAAGTTTTTTGTTTTTTTTTTTTGAAAATGGGCTTTTTTGAAAAAACTTGGTTTTTAAACTATTTCTTCCTTTCTTTACGCTGCTTGTAGGAAAGCGATCTCTCGCAGAAATATTTCAAATGCTTTTTTTTCTATATGTGATACAGTTTTGAAGTTTCTGTGTAAAATAACAAACGGGCGAAGACGCATCAAACTTAGCAAACATTTTCGATTTGGGTCGTGTCTACCATTTTTTTTACATTTTTTACCCTTGGTGGACATCATCAAAAAACCATGGATGTAATTCACAGTATTCCCTATTAAAATGAAGAGCAAAATTTTTCGACGCAATGTTTATAGTTCGCATTAAATTCGACGAAGAAATCCAAAAATATTGCGGCGAGAAAAAAGAAGACGCCCGCGCCACCACCTTCAAGTATTTGTTTCGCGCGCTCGGAGCGTTCTTTGGAAATAAAATTGTCGGTTCCCTGCACTTTGAATATGCCGGCACATCATATAAAAATCCCAGACAAAACAAAAATATCGACCGGACATGCATGTTCGATCTTTCGTAGAATCACCCACCTGCCTTACTATCTCTGTTCCGTGGTATTCTGCCCGTAATTCGCCAGGATGGCTCTGTTTCGGAAGGGGAAGTAAACAGAGAGTGTTAGAACACCGCACGCAAAGCTTGCAGGCATTGCGGGCGTAGCGTTAGCGTTCGTCACTTAACGGGAGCCCGCAAGAGGCCAGCGTACGACGCATGCGCAACGCAAACGCAAAGCTTCGCGTACGCTGTTCTAAAACTCTCTAAAAGCGGCACTGTTTGCAGAAGCAGAGAACGCTGCTGATGTAGAAAGAAAAGAAGACGATTCGGCAACGCAAGCTTTGCGCTCGTTCTGCCATTGCTGGTCAGTCTCCAATAGTATAATGCTTATTTAAAACGCTTCATTACACTATCAATAGCTTCTCTCATGCTTTCCTTGGATTCAATATGTGTTGCCTTATTGAGGCTGTGGTTAACTGAAATAGGCCCTTGGTTCCCCTTCCTTTGTTGTTTAGATAATGGGTTGCGTAATAAGAAATACTAAAACATGATAGCGAAGGACATCCTCGACTACAGCAGAACTTCATGGCATCAAAGAAGCTGTCCTATATATCTTGCGTGAAACGCCGAACCGATGGGTGGTCTTCACCGACTCCAAGGGAGCGCTACAGATACTGTTCAACCTCTTAAAGAAAACAAATCATCACCCGATTTCATTCGATATAGCGTACTTGCACCACTTGGCTGTTACCACAGGTAACTTCATCACATTTAAGTGGATACCAGCTCATTGCGGTATTCTGGCCAACGAAAAAGCGGATGAAGCGGCACGAAAAGGACTTCAAAACCGAAATTACAGGCGAACCTATTTTACCAAATCTGATGCTTCCCAACTGGCTAAGAGACTTGCTGCCGAAGAAAACAAGAGGCTCTGGAACCTTTCGACACATCATTATGATTTCCTCTACTCTATCGACCCACATCTAAGAACAAGACTCCCATGCAGAATTCCTCGACATCTGGAAACTTTGTACCATCGTCTTCGACTGAACAGTGCTTATGGAAACAGCTTACGGTACCGCGTTGGTCAAACCGAAAGTCCATACTGCAATAACTGTGGCTGAATAGAAACTGTCGAACATATTTTATGCCGAGCGTATGCCGATGAGCGTGCGCTCTATGAACATTCCATGCATATGCTGACCCGAAGAACTTTATCATGACTGCGTCTTGGGCCCTTTACCCTGCGCCACGCAACAGAGGCATGCTATGAAACTATTATTCAGATATTTAGAGAGCATCGGTCAGCTCGACAAACTTTAATGGCACCTTGAAAGCACGTAATAAGTCACACTCAGCACACGCCCCCGCCCAAGAGACAAAAAACTCAGTTTGTGTTTTTACCTTTTTTTTAATTCCATTTTAACTTTTTATTTTTTTTATCTCTCTCTCTCCCTTTGTGTCTTTCAGTCCCCAATCCCCTTCCCCACGCAGAGTAGCAAGTCAGCGATTTACACACGCCGGCTAAACTCTCTGCCTTTCAATAAAGAGCTCTCTCTCTCTAAAACATGAGAACTTTACTTGCTCCATATCTAGAAGCGAAACCGGCTCTGTAGCAAAGATTCTGGGTGCAACACTTTAGCGAAAAAAACAAGAAACTAAATCTTCAGCAATGACGCACTAGTAATATTAATTGCTGGAACTTTACACGCCAAAACTACGATATGTTTATGAGGCGCGCCGTAGAGGAGGTCGAGACTGGAAAAACGATGTCCTACAGCACACGCGCTAAGCGCTTAGCGGGCGTCTCCCATTCCCTGTCGCGGCAGAAGAGTGTGCCGGAAATTTCGACCACCTGTGGTTCTTTAACGTGAATTTACATCTACGTACAGCATCAAAATCCAAGCATTAGTGGACTTTCGCCTCGTTCGAAAATGCTAGAGCCGCGGCCACGATCAAACCGGTGCCCTTCGGGTCGGCAGCCGAGCACCGTAACCACTGACAGCGATTCTCTAAAAAAAAAAAAAAAAAAAAAAAAAAAAAAAAAAAGAAAGAAAAAAAAAACGAAAAAATTTTCAGGGATTCGAACCCGTGCCGCATTTACCGCACGTGAATCGCCACTACAGACGCTCAACCATCTAGGCCACAACGCACACCGGTCGCGAGGCGGTAAAATGGGTCTTATCAAGATACAATGGTCGAAGACGCGAGTCGAAGACGCGACTGTGTTGTAGAAAACTTCATTTTGGAACGTGTTTTTCTTCGCACAGAAACATGATTGCGGCCTCAAATGAACGCTTCGTCTCCGTACTACTCAGATCTCCGAGAAATTTGCAGGATTCCGTCTAGTTTTTTTCAGACGGCCCGTTTTTGTCCCGAAAAACGAGGCGTGATTTCGGCCGCTTCCATAGGACCCCATTGTTTAAACTTTAGTCGTCGTGGGAACAGAATGTGAAGCCCCGATGTTAACGATGCTGCATTTGTTAAATGCGGTACAGCTTCTAGAAGGTGCCCCTTTAAGAAGTTTTGGAAATTGCGCCTCTACGATTTTTTATCGTCGAAAAATGACCCTGTCCCATTGAAAACGTGAGAGCTTCCAGCCGTGGCCGCTAGGAGCGCTGATCATCCAATCAGCGCTCCTAGCGGTTTTCAGGGAAGGTTTTCAGGTATTTGTATAGAAAAAGCGTCGACACGCAGTGGAGAAAAAGAACTAGGAGGCTCACCAGTAAATATACGGCTAGCAGTGTGGGCGACATGGCAACAAGGAGCATTAAGAGAGAAGTCAGAGAGGCGGAGAGGACTTATTGGATGACAGCGATGGAAAAGAAGCCGGCTCTCAGTGACTACCGAAAGGGAAAAAAACGAAATAAGGAGGGAGAGGTTTTATGATAATTCAAGGGGAAGCGCTTTACTGTTTGAGGCAAGGTCGGGTTGCCTTAGAACGCGTAGCTATAAAGCGAGATTCTCTAACGAAGAAGAACAATGTACATGCTGTGGGGGAACTAAGGAAACGATGGAACATGTACTGATTGAATGTGGCGATATCCACCCAGATATACGTGTGGGCACGAGTCTACATGAAGCCTTGGGTTTTAGGGACAACAATGGAAAGCTGAACACGTCCGCGATAGAAATAAGTAAGAGACGGTTAGAGTATTGGTGGCAGAAAAGTAGAGATAAAGGACAAAAATGAAGAAGGGGGGAAAAATAAGGTCATTCTGCCTTAAGAAGCAGAGAGATGGACCGTGAACTTATATTTTTCTTTGCTGTAATAACATAGATTTAATCAATGTAGATAAGGCATTAGGCCAACATAAAAAGAAAGTTTTTTTTCGAGCCTGGTGGCAGACATGTCACCGCCCCGTTATAAAGGGGACGCTCATAGCATCCATCCATCCATCCCGAAAGCTGGATCTGGTTACGCCGGTCAGGAAAAATCCTTACAGCATGTCCCCTGAAAAAAAAACTTTGGTTGAAAACTGAAATCCAAAATATGTTAGATGCTGGAATAATACGGCCATCGGTGTCTACGTTCACCTCGCCTATTACATTATCGCCGAAAGAAGACGGATCTTTGCGACTGTGCACTGATTACCAGATTTTAAATAACCAAACAGACATATTTCCTTTTCCAATGCCAAGGATTGATGAAATAATTGAAGAGACCGCAGGTTGCAAGATATTTTATCCTATAACCTCTGCAAATGATTTTGGCAGATTCCGCTGGAAGAGAAATATGAGATGTACACGGCCTTTGTCACACCATTCGACGTTTACGAATACAATCGTTTGCCTTTCGGATGGAAAAACAGTGCGGCATGGTTCCAAAAGATGATGAATAGTGTTCTCAAGCCATTCTTCGGATTATTCTGCAATGTGTATGTAGACGACATCATAGTCTACTCCAAGGATGAAACATCACACGCTGAGCACTTGACCTCTGTTTTGATGGCATTACGTGACGCCAAACTGAAAGTGAACTTTAAGAAAAGTGAATTTTATAAACACAAGATTACATTTCTCGGACGCGTTTTGGACGGATTCACAAAGAGTAGGAAAGAAGAGTCCGTAGAACGTGTACGAAGGATGAAAAAGCCAGACAATGTGCACGCAGTCCGAGTTTTTCTTGGCCTCGTAGGGCATTTTAGGAATGTACTGTGCCAACGAAGAGCCACAAGTGGAAGCGAAAGAGAAAGACACGTGGCTGGATATTACTCCTATACTTTCACGCAGTCGGAAAAAAAACTACAGCACAACTGAAAAGGAGGCATTGGCTGTTGTGCTAGCAATTAGGTATTTTCGATCGTACCTAGAAGGCACGAAATTCAAGCTGTTCACGGACCATCAGGCACTTACTCATTTGCTAAATGGTTCTCAACCTAAAGGGCAAGTTGCTCGATGGATAGGTGAAATTCAACAATTCGATTTTGAGGTGGCACACAGAAGCGGACACGATTTGTCAGACGCTGATACCCTTTCTCGACTTCCCATTGCCAGTAACGTTAAGAACGACGAGAGAGTGAACTCACTTGAAATGTGGGAAGGCACAGAAGAGCTTATGTATGTAGACGGAAGGTTTCATGTACCGGATACTCTGAGAACAAGACTTCTAGGCCTTTATCACGACAGCCCAGAGTCAGGAGGGCATGACGGCTTCTGGCGAACATACAACAAAAAAATGAGGAGAAGATTTACGTGGCCTGGCATGAAGAAACATATTAGCGAGTACGTTAGCTCTTGTCAACAATGTCAAATGAACAAAACAAAATACAAGCAGAAGACAGAAAGCATGATTTTTCCACCTCATTCTAATATCCCATTCGAAACCGTACATGTTGATTTCGCCGGACTGAAGAAAAAAAATCGAAGCAGTGAAGAAAACGCAATCCTTTTTGGTGTGCATTGATGAATGCTCAAGGATGCTAGCAGCCAAGCCAGGAAAAGAAAATGCTGCTGCTGTCATATCGCTCTTGAGCAGAGACATGTTTAAAGCAGTGAAATGTGTTGTATCCGATAATGGACCCGCATTCAAGAGCCAGGCATTCGCAAGGTGGGCAAAAGAAAGAAACATTACCCTGAAGTTTACAGCCCCTTACCATCCATCAGCTAACGGACTAGCAGAGCGTGTCATCCGAGATGTAAAACAACATACAGTGAAACCTCGGTGATACGATCACCGCTCATACGAATTTCGGGGTGATACGAATTTTTCTTTGGTCCCGGCGAAGGTCCATTGGCCTGCAATGTAATGGAGTACGGTTGTTGCGAACCAATTTTCACCCCGTGACGTTTGATACGAACGTACGCTACCGCCCAGGTACGAAGAGGTGTTGTCCCCGCTGTCGGGGAAGACGCGCCAAGCACGTGCGATCGCGGGAACGCAAGCGCGGGCATGCGCGCCGCACCGCCAAATCGTCAGAATCGCGGCGTCAACATGCGTGATTGTTGAGGTCGCACTTTTGCGGGCACGGCTGTAAATCTCCCAAAAGACATCCCCAACACTGCGATAACAAAATCATAACATAGGACCGTGGTTCTCAAATTTTGTGGCCTTGATCCATCGCGTAAAAGCGCTTCTTCCGTTACTTTCGCCGCGGTACTCTGTTATCATGCGAAAAAGCATACTAAAATTTGGAAGGGGCTACTGCTATCGCGGGTCACAGCGCACCTGCTTCATTAATTAAACACGCACGTATGGGCCGTATATTTATGAGTGCTGGTATGATTGCCGACATCTCAAAACGTAACTGATAATCATTCAGAGTTCTTCCTGACATTGCTGCGGTCGTGAAAAACAGTAAATGAAAATTTACGCCAGCTCTCTTTTGTCGCATGCTGATTTTCCATGCTTTTTGGTGATACGAATTTCGGGTGATACGAATATTTTTGTTGGTCCCGTGAGATTCGTATCACCGAGGTTTCACTGTATAAGTATGTACCCAGGATTCCCAGGAGGGTGGAAGTGTTGCCTTCAAGCAGCTGTATCCCACCACAACAGGTCGCATACAAGCACTCTTGGATGCGGCCCTCAATACGCCGCCTTCGGGGAGCCTGCTTATTTACCTGCGGCGACATACTTGGCATGGTGTACGTACGGGCTAGTTGGTGTTCCATTTCGTAGATTAATTACAGCGCAACAGCAGACACAGGACAATGAAACTAACGAAGACGAGCGCTCGTCTTCGTTAGCTTCATTGTCCTGTGTCTGATGTTGCGCTGTAATTAATCTACGAAATACTGGCATATCAGAGAAGCTTCACTTGAAGGAAACGAAGAAATGCTCAGACCAACAAAAGAAGCACAGGGAAGCGATGAAGAGAGCTTTTGACAAACGTCATAACACAAATATTCCAGCAATAGCACTAGGTGACATGGTTCTGGTGCGGAAAGGTTATGGCGGTCCGAACACAAAACTTGTGGGTCCGTTTAAAGCGGTAAAATTGGCCACTAAAGAAGGAGTACTGAAGACCATCGGCTACACGACGGAAAGCGATGCCATGGAAATAGCAGCCATTGCTAACGTCATCCCTTATTTGGAGCGGAGGGATGAAACAAAGCCCGGGAGAGTGTAGTGGGCCTATGTGACGATGGACAGATTTGGTGGGAACGGGGGGAAGACAAAGAAGAAGAATAAAGAGATCATGCTTTGGGTCTGTGCACGGTTGTCGTGGAATGTTATATATATATATATATATATATATATATATATATATATATATATATATATATATATATATATATATATATATATATATATATATATATATATATATATATATATATATATATAGTCAAGAAAAGGAAGGAGCACACTTACGAAAACTGCATATTTTTTACTGCTTAACGTTTCGGCCGAGCCATTACCGAAACGTTAACCAATAAAAATATTCAATTTTCGTAATTGTGCTCCTTCATTTCATGACTATATGTGCACCGGACCTACAAAACCTTCTTTTCAATCATAATTTGTGCGCGTGCATGCGCGCGCGCAGGCGTGTGTGTGTGGTTGTGTGTGTGTTAACAAGCGTATTCAAGTTACTTCAATGTACAATGATAATTTGGTGCGAAAAAACAAGCGTAGGCTTGTTATTGATGCAGTAACAGGAGCAACGTGTTCGATACACTAGCTGAGATCAAAGCGTACCACAGAAAATATAATTGATACATGCAAGCCTGAAAACTGGCAAGTCAAAAAACGTCGTTATCAATTGTACATGACAAACGCTACTCTATATTCGTTACCGCCACTACTAAACACAATTAATAGGAAATAAGTTGTTGATAATAAAAAAAATCAATTAGGTGACTACGAAATGTACTACTTGAAGAGACCCCATCATCACAAGTTTATAAGTATGAATGTTTATGCCCAAATTTTTCGTAATTTTAATAGTTGGTGCATAAAAGGCGTTGTATATACTGCTTACGTGTATCACATGCTGAAAATGTTTGTCTCGGTGTGTGCCATGTAAAAAGCATTATACCATTTTTATTAGGCTACTGTATTGCGGGGGTAGGGCGGTGAAATCCTCTCAACTTATTTTTTGCACCTTTTTGGTGGCCCGCCACTCGTTGTGGCAAATTAAATTCTCCTTCTCCAAACTAACACTTACCCGAATCCGGTGGCCTACAGCCGTTATTACCCCGACCAATACGATGGCAAATGCCAGCTATGCAGGGAACGGGCGGATCTGCGACACATTCTGTGAGCTTGCCCTCAGGCCACGGAGGAAGAAACATTTAGGAGGTGCAACTCCACTCCTTGAGGCGACGAGATAACGTCAAATTGCCGGAGAGCCACTTCATGCTGGCGGCGTCTGGCGACAGAAAAGGGAATTGCCGCCGTTTCGGTTTTCGAGGGAACCGGTCGCGCGCGTTGCTCGCGTTCCGCCGCAGTCACGGAGCGTGGACGCGTAGCGCGTTCGGCCGCGTTCGTTTCTTGCTCCACCTTTTCTCTACAAGACTTGCGCCCGCTGTTGAATGTTTCAACGAAGCACTTGCGTCCCATCTTAAGCAAGCAAATGCCTAAGAGCATACCGTGCGCAGAAGCGCGATTACAGCCACGTGTTACAGCGCTCTAGCAGACGCTGACCTCAGCTGTTACATCGGGCTGTTTCTGAAAAGGCAATCCACACACACACACAAAATTAACGTGCCCGCTGCTGCAAACGCCACTGTCCTCTCCTCGCAAAGAGAACGCAGGCGCGCGCGCTCACTTGGCCGCGCACGGCCGGTAGCGTTTTCTTTTCTTCTTTCTGCGGTTGCGGCTTCGCGCCGCAAGGCGCCGCCAACTGAAATGCCTCCGTCGGATCTTGTAATTTTTGTATTTTATGTGACGTTATCTGGACGCCCGTTCTAACGGGAGTTTCACCTCCTAAATGTTTCTTCCTCCGTGCCTTAGGCGTCCCTACAGGGTCGCAATAGAGATAATTATGAGAAGTAGGAGGCCTTACTGCTAAGCTCGGATCCGGAAGAGCAAATCTGGGCCGTCCAGCTGGCCGAAAACGCCGCCAGGACCCAAGGGCTACTGGCCGCCGTTTAGGCGGGGACCTGTTCCCCAACCCGCTGGACCCCATAAAGTTATTTCTCTCTCTCTCTCTTTATATGAATATATAGTCAAGGTGTTGTTATAGGATGAAGACGACAACCTAGACAGAACCGCAGCACGTGCCGGCACACACACAGAGACACAGAACTAGAAGGGCCAGAGTAGGAGCTTACGTGCCCTACATAGTTGTACATAGTTGACACTTGCGACGCGCTGTTTGAACGCGAAGAAAGGCACCCGAAAAACCACAGGTAGTGCACAACACGAGTGCGAACCAACAACTGTTTATTTGATGGAAACATCACGCATATGTACTGGGTGAAAGAAATAAAGCGGTAGCCTGCGCAAAGCAAACGACAGGAGGACAACCATCTGCGTCACATCATAAACTCTGTACATGTCTAATATCTAAATTTCTTTGCAAAAATGACACTTTATCATTGGTGAAATGTATCGATGGCGCACAAACACACATGTCTACGCCAAGTTTGTGCATAGTGAAGGCTTCAATAATCTCTCTTTCCCTCGTGTCTTTAGATCGCGATACCACTGCTCTCGAGATCTGGCTGACAATGGCACCTGCTGCAATGGGTAGCTAAGTTACCAGGGTGACAGATGTGCTTATTGTTGTAATTATACTCGCGTAAACGCGAGTTAAGGCACCTACCGGTTTTTCCAATGTACCGTTTTCCGTATGATAAAGGTACAGAAAATACATCTTTTTGGCACGGTACAAACTTGTTTATATGTTTCACAGAACATGAATGATTTTCCCTTTGTTTGTAGCCGTTGACTTTGTGAAAAAGTGAAACTAGTTTGTTAGGCGCCGTGAAGGCCATGGGTGTGCCTTACCTACTAGCGATCTTTTTCCCATGCGAAATACCGCGGGAGTAGGGAAGAACTATGGGTCTCTCCCTGGACTTCTTTTTCGTCCTACGTCCGTATTGTGCCTCTTGCTGAGGCAAGTGTTTTATGTCGGGGTCCACCAAGACTTTAGTGACGCATTTCCGTCACAGATATGACGCTGTTAAAATAGACGCTACCAAATGAGAGAAAAAAAACTTGAGCAAAAATTCCCCGCGCCGGGAATCGCAACTCCGACTCCTGAGATCACGACGATAGGCGCCCTGCGCTCTAACGAGTAAGCCATCGAAGCAGACACGAGACGGTGTACAAACGCGCCTCACATCTTCTCTTGCATGGTGCTGTCGGCGGGGCGAGGCGGTGCCGCCGTCTGTGAGCGGAAACGAGTAGTAATGATGCATGACACTTACTAGAGCCGATATTCGTTGACGACGCCATTGAAGTGGTGAAAGCATGGCGTCCGAGATTGCGCGCCGGTGCGCAATCTCAGAGGCCATAGTTAAAGCGTCCCAATAGTAGCAAAAAGCACTGGCCGTGCTGGCATCTGGGAGTCGCCTTAGACGCAGTTATGTTCTTTGCCTTTCGCTTTGTGTTAGCCTTTGATGGCTCGTTGTGGGAGTAGTAAAGTCCCTAGATTTTCCCAAAAAAGAGGGAAAAATCTAGGGACTTTAGGGAGTAGTTGTGGAACTTTGACATGTACCAACGATTCTTCGCCACTGACTACTTCGAGTGAGAGCACCGACTAATAAAACTGCTGCAGTAAGCGCTGCAGAAAGGCAACGACGTCGACGGGCGAATGTCGTGCCTTGGTGGAGCGAGACAGAGGTCAGCGGGATCTGGAATGCGTGGAACGCCTGCGCGCGTTCGCGGCTCAAGCTACGAACCTCTGCCTCCCGTGTTGCTGAAGTGCAGTGTGGCAGTGTATGCATGAGCACAGGCGTAGGTTACCCTATTACTTGGGAGCGCACACCGTGCTATTTCATGCCTTAATTGACGACGATTTGAAGAAGTGCATATTGAATACAAGTGTCTATTAGGTGCTTGTTGATGTCATCTTTGCGCGGGATTCAGGATACGCCGTGTCCAGGCAATATGTTAAAACTTCAGCTACCACAACGGTTCAATAATGATGGGTGTTAGTCGTCGCGATGGAGATATGTTACTATAGGCGTCAACGTGGATGCATCCGCGTCAAACGGTGCATAGCTGTCAAACACCCATAGACATTGTATAAACTCTCATAATCACTACGCAATAAGCACTACTTCTGTGAAGACACTGTTCACTCTCGTGTTATACCGATTCCTATGAATGTGGGATCAGCCATGTTTTTTTAAGAGCCTCTCAGCCAGGGAAGTGATCAGGGCGTCAGGGTAAGCGCTGTCCCTGAGTCTGTCTACTTGCTTCTTCAGACTTCGCGGTACTACGTGGTCACACGACTTTTGGCAGCTCTTTCACATGCACGCATAGGCAACACTTCTTTTCACAAACTTAGAGTGACCTGAGCTACAGCTCAACAAACTTTTGTCACCCTTTACATCGTATTCCCAGCACGTGTGTCCCTCACCTTGCAAATTCATGATGTCTAAGAATTTTATGCCAGAATGGTTGATTGGGCGAGTTGGTGTTCCATAATTCTTTTTCAAGTACGAGCGCGATACGTAGACAGGGACAGGAAAGACACGTACTAGCGCTTACTACCAACTGAAAGTTGAATCAGAAAGTTGCCAGATATATACTGACAGAGGAGACATATTTAGAAACACATTCGATAAGACCACCACGCGACATGACAATAAATATATGTGTATATCAGCGCCCCCTTAGCCTTACAGCGATTCCTTACCATCTACGCCATGAGCTTGCGTTTTTGGAGTAGCAGATGGCGTAGACGGTAAGGAATCGCTGTAAGGCTAAGGGGGGCGCTGATATACACATATATTTATTGTCATGTCGCGTGGTGGTCTTATCGAATGTGTTTCTAAATATGTCTCCTCTGTCAGTATATATCTGGCAACTTTCTGATTCAACTTTCAGTTGGTAGTAAGCGCTAGTACGTGTCTTTCCTGTCCCTGTCTACGTATCGCGCTCGTACTTGAAAAAGATTTATGCCAGAACTCGTGGGTAATTCGTAAGTGAAACTGGACCGCGAAATGCCATCTTAAACATAGCAACGATATCGTCGGGGTTTATGTTGCCACCATTTCAACTAGAAAAACATAAAAAATAATCAACGTAACGGAAACATGCCACACTGCCATACCCTTGCAAACAGAATTTTAGATTCCGGTCTCATTTCGCCATCTACAGGTTCGACAGGACCGGCGCCAGACACGACCCAACACAGATTCCGTCCCTCTGAACAAAGATGGATTCATGAAATTCCACATGCAACGAATGGAGGGACATGCGTAGCAAATCCAGACAACCATTAACACTAGTCCCACACTCATTTTGAAACCGAGTAGATCCGTACGCGCCAATAAAATCCTGCACCGTTAAAATGGCCTCAATAAGTCAGATGTTTAATACATGTCCTTGACTTTTATAGATATGCAAGTGACCGGCTGTCCCTTCTTCAGGAATTCGATGGCACCACTGGAGTTGCTAACACCAAAAGGGTCTTCCACCGGGAGTCGTACCAACATTCGTTTGAGATATCTAGCTAAAATGTTCTGCCAAGTGTCTTTATCTTCAACGATCATCCGAAAAGGGTTGTCTTGCTTGTGGGTTTTAGTAGTAAAGAAGGGCCTCAAAGTCTGCAACCCTTAAGGTCCTTTTCCAACCTCTTAGTCCCAGTCACTTGCACAGGTTAACGGCTTTCTTGTGAACATCCTTCATAGTTCTTCCCTATACGTCCACGGTATTTCGCATGGACTGAAAAAAGATCGCTAGTAGGTACGGCATCCCCATGACCTTCACGGTGCGTAACAAACTAATTTCACTTTGTCACCTAGTCAACGGCTACAACCAAAGGGCAAATCATTCATGTTCTGTTAAACATCTAAACAAGTTTGTACCGTGTGAAAAAGATGTTGTATATTGTGTTCCTTTATCATGCGGAAAACGGTACATTGGACAAACCGGCAGGTGCCTCAACTCACGTTTACGCGAGCATAATTACAACAAGAAGCACATCTGTCACCCTGGTACCTTAGCCACCCATTGTAGCAGGTGTCATTGTCAGCCACATCTGGAGAGCGCCATGGTGGTATCGCGATCTAAAGCCACGAGGGAAAAAGATATTATTGAAGCCTTCACGATGCTAAACCTTGGCGAAGACGTGTGTTTGTGCGCTATCGATACATTTCACCGATGATGAAGAGTCATTTTTAGAACGACATTTAGATATTAGACACGTAAAGATTTGACGATGTGACGCAGATGGTTGTTCTCCTGTCGTTTGCTTTGCGCAGGCTACCGCTATCTTTCTTTCCTTCTTTCTTTCTTTCTTTCTTTCTTTCTTTCTTTCTTTCTTTCTTTCTTTCTGTGTGTGCGTGTGCGCGCGTGTGTGTGTGTGTGTGTCTCTGCGTGTGCCAGAACGTGCTGCGGTACTGTCTAGGTTGTCGTATTTATCCTAAGACAACACCTTGATTATTTATTGATAAAGATAATTTAATGTGCAACAACAAGTGGCGGGCAACCATGTACAAAGCTGCAAAGAGAGGCTTTCGCCGCTCTACTCCCGCACTACAGCAGCCTGATCAAAATAGTATAATGCTTTTTACATGGCACACACCGAGACAAACATTTTCAACATGTGATACACGTAAGCAGTATATACAAACAACGCCTTTAATGCACCAACTATTAAAATAACGAAAAATGTGGGCATAAACATTCGTAATTATAAGATTGTGATGATGGCGTCTCTTCAAGTAGTACATTCCGTAGTCACCTAATTACATTTATTCATTATGAACAAGTTATTACATATTAATTCTGTTTAGTAGCGGGGGGAACAGAGTAGCGTTTGTCTTGCGCAATTATTAACGACGTTTTTTTTACTTGCCAGTTTTCAGGTTTGCATGCATTAAGGCGAAAGCCTTTAATGTCTCATGCTCACGTCCGTCCGAGCCCTGGCACGGTGCCAGTGGCCGCCTGGGCGTGCGAACGGACGCCGGTCGCGTCGGACTCTACAGCGCTCGCGCTTTGCTTGCGTAGCGTCGCTGTGCCCAGCGTTTGCAATCATGCAAGGAGGGAGACGCGCGCATCGCGTTCCATTCTGAGCGACCCCGTCTCAATGGACACAGGCGTTCGCGGAACACACTTTGGAATGTACAAAGTGTCCGTCAGCTTAAGCGCAGAAACGCGGATGGCGTCTGCACGATGCGCAAAGCGCGAGAAAATACGAATGCATGCGAGCGGAGGCAGATTAGTCTCGCTGCAATTCGAGGTAAAAAATTAAAAAAGAAAACACGCACACATTCCGTTTGTGTGCCATCCCACTGAGAGTGTAAAAGAAAAGACATGACATAGTCAGTCGAATGGCCACAAGCGTTCGCCGAACACATTTTGGAATGTTCAAAGTGTCCTTCAATTTTAATTACATTTTCTGCGGTACGCTTTCAGCTCAGCTAGTGTATCCAACACGTTGCTCTTGTTACTGCTTCGATAACAAGCCTAGGCTTGATTTTTCGCACCAATTGTCATTGTACATAGAAGTAACTTGAATACGCTTGATAAAAAAGGTAAATATAAATATGAGACCTTATGTATTACGCGAGCAACGTGCTTATTCAATAGCGTCAGCTTGATATTTTCATTCTCGGTACTCCCTAAACAAAACTATGAACGAAATTTCTAGTTTGACCCGCTGTTGTGGCCTAGTGGTTATGGTGCTCGACAGCTGACCCGAACGTCTCTGAATCCAATCCTGGCAGTGGCGGCGGTATTTCCTGGCAATCATGGCAGTGGCGGCGGTATAGGCGAAGTGCTGGAGGCCCGTTTACTGGTCCAAACTCCCGGAGCCCTTCACTACGGCGTCACTCATAATCAGATGGTGCTTTTGGGATCTAAAGCCCTAGGAATCATTATTAAATTTAAGGTTGCCAATAAAGGAAGCTCGAAAGAAGCGCCTTCAGATTCGCAGGGAAAACGTGTTTTTAAACTAATTTTCGTAAGAATGCATTGTGCCTGGCAGGGTCAAATTCTTTGGAGGAACCTAACTGTAGGCCGAGTAAAACTTCCAGACTTTCAAAGCTTTTGACGCCTTCTTATCGAGTAAAGAAAAGTGCAGTCATTATAATGCTAAAAGCTTAATGAACGGGATGTATAAGATTGCAACTGTACGCGAATCGTACTATCGTTGTAACACTTTGGCTTTTCTGACAACACAGGAAGAACTGCAATTGTGCCACAACCCCATTTCAGTAAACATGCTCATGAAGGTGGCAGAAGCTCATATATGGTTTCATGAATCCTGGGCTGGCATAAGAAAAATCTTCTGTATTAAGCCGAAATCTTTATCTGCCTGTTCAGACAAGAAATCCGGCGTCACCATGAAATAGTACTAAAAAAACATGGCTGATCCCCCTGTTATAGGAATCTTTATAACACGAAAGTGAAACGTGTCTTCACAGAAACAGTTCAACGTTTATTGTGCATTGTTTTGCCACAAGGGCGATGGAATGAATGCTGTAGCAACAAACTGTAATGCCACGTGAAGAACGGCAAGCAGCTCGAAACTTACAGCGCGTTCCTCAAGCAGAAAGGACGAGCGAAAAAAACATGCACAGGACGAGCGCGAACAAACCAAATAATATCTGGGATTTCTCCTTGAAGAACCACAATATGATAATAAGAGACGCCGTAGTGGAGGGCTCCGAAAATTCCGGCCATCTGGTGTTCTTTAACGTGCACCTAAATGTAAGTACACGAGCGAGCGTGAACTAACAACTGCCACAGTTGTTACTTCCTTGTGTGTGAGCGGCGCGCCTCTTTCTCAAACGCGGCTGCTGCAGCGAGGACAGTGACCTTCGTGCACTCTGTAACTTCAACGGCGGTGAAAGCACAAGACGTACAAACCGCTATCATGAGATAAGATTGGTGGCCCTAGCGAACACTCCCTGGCGAGACGCACACGCATCGCAACACGTCAAGCGACGACCTTTAAAGCGCGCCCGTCGCGCCACCTCACTAGTGATAACAAAAACACGCTAAAGTTGCAGACCTCTCTGAATACCGCCGACAGTAAATGGTGTACAAAATAGCTTGCCCTTAGTACTCCGAAAACGTACGGTTCGTGGTCGAGTCGATTCGAACCGCGCGCTGAAGAGCGAGAGGTCGGTCGACTCGCCATGACGGAACTTTTTCTTGTAATTTTGCCATCTGTTAGTGTATATTTTACATCATATCCGTGACGGAAATACGTCAGTGCAGCCGTGGTAGACCCCGGCATAAAACACTTTCTTGTTAAAAACGTGACCTCTCAGTCGCGAGCTGTGCGTTCACTATATTCTAGAAGAAACAGAGCGTGCAAACACGGACACAAGAATGAAGTCCGGACACCACAAGCGCCTACTAACAACTGAAGAAGCGCACGACGGCGGAATAGAAGATGGCACGAAAACTTATCTGCGCATGCCCATGCAATATGCGAACCTATCAATCTCGCACGCGGGGTGGTCTACGTGAAAGATAACTGTTAAGACATTTCATTTCGTCTTTATGCAAGTTAATTGACGGTTGGCTCACGCATGCGCTACCGCTATTGTCGATATGCCATGCCTCAATCATCAGACGCGTTTCTTCATTCCTATATATGTGCGGGTACAAAACTGAGCATTCATCGAATTTCTGCGTGCAAACACGAAGTCGTGTGAGCACAAAATGAGTGATAGCTTTAACGCACATGTGACGCGTCTTTTAGATGTAAGTTATCAGGTTGTTACAGTGGCCACTGTCGCTGAACGTTTAAAGAAGTCCGTAATGTTAAGTCCGAGCATGGTTGCAGAAAGCGATAGGAGGAAACGTGTCGTAGGTATACCGTACATTCATTGCGTATCTCACAGGCTAAAGAAAGTAGGAAGCAGATACGGCGTTAATGTTGTTTTTGCGGCTGCCAATAAGCTAGGTAAGATTTGTGCCGCTGTGCAGAGAAAGAATGACCGACTAAAAGACAAGAAGCCGACCGATATTTGTTTCGTAAAACACACCAACCAATTCACTAATTGCCGTACAAGTGTAGTATATAAGGTCCCTTTCAGTTGTGGTCGCTTCTACGTAGGACATTAACCAGAGATTATTGGAATATAAGAGATCTATAACAGGAGGCTCACCCAACCCGCCACGGTGGTCTAGTGGTTATGGTACTCGACTGCTGACCCGCAGGTCGCGGGATCGAATCCCGGCCGCGGCAGTCGTATTTTCGATGGAGGTGAAAATGCTTGATGACTGTGTGCTTAGATTTAGGTGCACGTTGAAGAACCCCAGGCAGTCGAAATTTCCGGAGCCCCCTCCTCTGCGGCGTCTCATAATCATATGGTGGTTTTAGGACGTTAAACCCGAGATATTATTATAATTAGGAGGCTCACCCTCTAATCTTTCTTTACATTGTCGAGAGTGTAAGTGCACGCCAAAATTCGATGAATGCGCAGTTTTGTACCGGCATAGGAATGAAGAAACGCGTCTGATGGTTGAGGCACGGCTAGTTCGGCTAGTATACCCCCCAGGTATTCGATAATTGCGCCACTAGCGCCAGTTTGTCCCCTGGTGTTTGGTAGGCCAAACTGTGAAACTAAAAAAACAATAAAAAAATGGCTGATGCTGCTATGGCAACGCTTTTGTTGATGAGCGAGGAGGAATCGCCCAGCTGCTTGTCGTCTGCTATGCGCTCGACGAGCGCGCGACTGTTTTGTGAGCCGCAAACAGAAAACGACACCGCTTGCATTTTTTTTTCAGGTTGTGTTGCTGCTGCACATATTGTTTTCGACAGCTTTCGGTTGCTAATTTTCTCGGACTCTCAGGACGTCAACAAAACACTTGTTTGGAAATATTTCTCAGTTGAATGCGTGCGAGCCAGCAAGCCTTGAAGTGTGACAATTTTCTTTGTGCAAGAAAAAGGAGTAGTCGGAAAATGTGGTTTATTCACTGTTTTTATTAGCAACGTATTGCAAACGATAAAATTCAATACATGCCACAATAGCACAGAGCTGTGCATCTCGTACAGTAAATACAAATGATGGCATTCTGCATCGGTTACACAAACATAAGAGAATTCTTGACACATTCATCGTATACAAAATATAGCTGCAGGAGTCACAACGTTCATTGGCTGTACACAATACAATTCTCCAGAAACGACGGCTCATAGTAAAACGCTCGTGAATAATGAACTGATCATGCAGTGCAGATGACCAGCACATTGAGCCCAGCACTACCAGCTCTTTTTTTCTTTTTCTATGAAAGTTGCTAGTCGAAACAACCTTCTATAGTAAGCGAATTTGCTACATAACTCAGCTTGTGCTTATGAACCGTTACATATTGAGGAAATTCTATTTACATTTTAACACTTGACTTTATTTCTCGACACAACGCGTAAAACCTCGTTCAAAGCTGTAGCACTGCTAACAGGGCATTATATTACAGAATTTTACACCAGTATATTGCACTTATTCCTCGCAATTTGTAATGCGCATATTTTCTGTCACAGTTTAGGCATGAGTATCACAATCCTACACCATCAAACAACAAATGTCACCCTGCAGACAGAGCTTTCCATCGAGAAGAAGTAAATTCAGTATAGGCAAGTGTCGATGGTAAATCATCATTCGAAATTGGGCTAGGACACAGTGATGCACAAAGGTACTACAGAACGCGCACCTTCGGGACATGGAGAAATGTTCACAAAAGTAATTCAGATCGACTGCATTTAATGAATCAGCCTGGGCACATAGCTCAGAATGGGTCTATTCTGACCGGTTTTCACAATCGTATAATATGCCTGAATCATATAAAGTATACTTTCTTTTATAGAGCTCCTAAGCCCAGCTTTGTGCGTCATGTTGGAAGCATAGGACAAATCTGAGCTGTAGTATTAGTTTAGTAATTAACTGAAGGTAACTTGTCATTTGACATTCGAAGAGCCTTAACAAACCGGTGAAAGCCCCTCAACTTTGCTGGTACACTTGCTTGTGGCACAGCGAGATGAGATGACCGAGATGAGACGGACACACCTTGAACTCATGCGTAAATATCGAACGTTAATTATGCATGAGGCGATAAGGTGCGCGAAAAGGAACTACGAAAGCGCACATATTCGCAACCGCTAATAAATTTTTATTACCTTCGTCGATCGGGGATCTCACTTCCACTGCAACAGTGGGAACAGCCGTCCACAAGAGCCGTCTTTTGGCAGGGTTTGCGAAGGCACTTTCGGCGAAGTGGTCCGAGCAGAGGCGGCAGCCGTTGTACATTTGCTCCCCCGTGAGTACCTCGAGGTCTGCCCTTTTGGTGTAATTCCTCCATACGCCACACCTAGAAAATGAAACAAATAACAGCATGGATATCAATAAACAACATGTAAAAGCGACACAAATATAGAGAGTGCGAAAAAGGGCGACAACTATGTTTCACAGGTTCAAAAGCGAAGCGCAGCTCGGCCTTAGCGCAGATAACACGAACTTCTCGTTACATGGAATGCAAGCAGTCACTGCTACGTAAATAAATTTGGGGGTTCTTTCTTAAACATTGAAATGTGGTACTGCCACTACAAGCGGCTGGTCGTCGGAATGCTCTAAAGCCGAACCAGTTCGTCGAAGAAGCACATTCGGCAAACATACCTTGCAAGATTTCTTCTCGAAGAAAAACATGTTACGAGCTACCGCTAACAAAACCGATATTGAAGCGAAATTTCCGTCTGCGCGTCAGTTGACATCAATCGGCTCACGAGAAACTGCCCACAAGTAGCTCTACATGCTTACAACATTACTTTGAAATGCGCAGTGCCAAGAAAAAAAAAGGAGGTTCACTTTAAAGCAACAACACAAATTGTTCGGTTCGCCCTGTAGCTGTTTTGATAAGGATAGCGCTTGCTTCTTCGTGCCGAGCAAAAAGTGCATGTGCTTACCTGTCGTCCGCTGGGAAGCGGAAAAATTTCGCTGCGCTGTTTCTTCCCGCATTGTTGCACCACAAAGCAGCGCAGCACGCCTTGTGTCCTTTTCCTGCTTTCATCGACATTTTGAGCGCGTTCGCACTCACAAACACCGAAAATTTTACCTTCAAGGCATTCTCAAAAATTTCACACGTGCACAGGGAAAACGGCAGGAGCAGACGAGCGGAATGGCAACAGAAGAGATAAGAGCGAAAGCGCCGCCTGTCGGCGCAATGAATGCAGCGTCTGGATAAATATATAGGGTGTTAAAAAAAGAAAATAGCCAAGAACACATTTTATTTCTACACATAATTGCATAACTTTACTTTCTTGATGCGTAGGTTGGAAAGAAAAGGCCACACATGCAAAAGTTGCTGAATTTTCGCTTCCTACAAAAACAATGGCGGACGCCTTATTTCCAATACCGAAACTAGTCGAAGTGTCCGGCCCCTGTTGAGGCATGGCATATCGATAATAGTGGTAGCTTATGCGTGAGCCAACCGTCGATTAAGTTGCATAAAGGTAAAATGAAATGCCTTAACAGTTATCTTTCACGTAGAGCACTACGCGTGCCAGATTGATAGGTTCGCATATTGCATGGGCATGCGCAGATACGTTTTTGTGCCCTCTTTCTTTTCCGCTGTTGTGCGCTTCTTCAGTTTTAGTATGGGTTTGTGGTGTCCTGACTTCCTTCTTGTGTCCGTGTTTGCACGCCTTGTTTCTTTTAGAATGAATACGTACCACCTAGCTCAGCCCTCTGTTATTCTAAGCGTTCATTTTGTTTTGGCGGCGTTCGCGTGATATCAAATGCAGGGTAAAATATCAATACCGTATGACTCTCGCCCCCCGAGTCAATTTAGGCGAATTCATACGGGACACTGCTAGTGTTTTGTTTTGGCAGTGTTTCCTACTTGGCTTGGTGGTTTTCTATTTCAACATGTAATGTACCGCCTAAGGGACACAGACAAGAAAAGAAAAGCGTGACACACGTTGCGCTCAGTTGGTGTCGCTGTGTTCCTTGCTTGTCTTTCTCTCTTCTACGAGTGGCAATACGCGATGTTTTTGTTTCTATTTTTAACGGCGATTAGCTGTTTATGATTGGGCGAAATCTTCTAGGTCTTCATTTGTCCACAGTACCTGTTCGTAACGCGTTGCAATGAAAGGCGCGAAAACATCGCGTCGGGTAGACCACTCATGCACGGATGAGTAAAACCTATGTCAAGGCAATTAACCTTCTCCGATTCTACACCGTCCTGACAGTTCGTCATTTTGCCTTAGTCAGAAATTTTCGGGCTGCGATAAAATTGCCTGCCTTTCACGCGACGTCACAAAACCGCGAAAACACACGATGTCAAAATGATGTGTACTGACTAAACTGCGTATGATTTTTACATGCCGATAATTTGGCAGCGGCTTTTCGTATATAGCTGCTTGCGAGAATGACTTGCGGTATAATGAATGTTTTTAGGGTTAGTACAACATTGTGCAAATATTCACGCACGAGTACGACGTCGCTCTGTCTGTGAGCTCTTCCAGAGGACGCGTCTTCATCCAAGGCGTCCTAACGCCTTGATGCAAGTCACCGCTGTCGTTGCAAGCTGTGGCAAGATAAGTAAGGCGGAGCACTTCTCCGCCCTCACTGACTCCCAACAGTAGAGGAGATAGGTCAGCAATGTCGTACGTTTCAGAAGAAAAATAAAATGATTTCCTGTGAATTGCAGTGACGGCGATTCATGGACACCTTCATAAAATTTTCTGGTGGTATCTCATGGGCGCCCGCCCCACATTACCTCGCTCGCCGGCAACGAGGCGGCGCACGGGGCGGCTCGAGGGCTTTTACGGACCGAGCCGCCACCGCCAACACCGCCACCGCCTCGGCCGCGACGTCGGGCGGGTAGTGGGAGAATCGCCTCACCAGTTTCAGAAATATAGCGCAGCATTACAGACTGGTAACATGCGAATTTCCGCCACCACGCCATAAACTGAGCAGAAACGGGCCCTCCCGTGGCGGCAGCTGCAGACCAGAACGATTATCAACCCAGTGATCTCGAATCTATGTTACCTTTATTCGTCAAGCTGGAAGTTTTGCGAGGCCAGGGCAATCCTGAAACACATGTTATGGGAGCGGGACGGAGGTGGGGTTCCAGACGCGTCCGCAGCCTCAAACCGGTCGCGCAGGGAGAATTCGCTGCTAAGCTTCGCCCACGAGGACCAACTCTGGGTCGTCCAGCGGGCCGAGGAAGCCACCAGTGCTCAAGGGCTCGTGGCCGACGCCAAGGCGGGGATATTCGCCCAAATGCCCGAATACTCACCGGACTTTTTAAAATAATGTTGCTGTTCTTTTCTGTTCTATCACCCGCGCTTGCGTCGCCAGCGATGTACATTTCACATCGGGTGGAATGGAATGAAAACAGGACGTCAACGCAATTGTCTGACGTCAGAGAGCCCCCCCCTAGGTGGTAGCCTGCTCCGCAATGCTAAAACGCAAAGTGTGAAAGCATCGCAAAGACCTGTTTCCTTGTAAGATTATTGGTGGAGGTGAGGGGCACGCCTGCCTGCGTTTCCTCGGCAAACCAACACGGAACTTCAGAGCGTTCTCGGCGTCCTTTTTCCTACAATGTCTGAAAGAATGGCAGACTGGAGCCTGTCTCTTCACACTCACTTCGCAGTTATCCATTTCCCAGACCGGGACCCTGCACTACTTTGTGCCACAAACCTACTACTGCCTTGTTGCAATATTATTTTACATCGCACAACCCCTTTCATTTCCCCGATGACATTTCATTTCACCGATGCTTTTTGCAAAATAAGTTCCTGCGGAATCCCGCCTGGCCGAGGAACAGTCAATGAAAGAAAACAATTGCCATCTACCAGTTTGTATCTTAAAGCTACGAGGACCTCCGTAGGCTTTTCTCGAAAAAGTGTAACTGTTACTAGGTGTCGAAAAATTTGTACGAGTTGGAGGATCTTCATGGCACTCATTTTATTCTTGTGCTACAAGTAGTAAGGTAGCGTTCTGGGCGAGTTGGTGTAGATAGCGCCTGTCCTGTGCATTTCTTCCTGTTTCTCGTCTTCCTCGCGCTACGCGTCGTCATGAATGCTACAAGTAGGTTCATGCCAATTTTTCGCTTTCATACTACTTTCTTTCTGCGTAGCGGCACCCATTATATCACAGAGATGGACTCAGATTACTTTGACTGACAAAGTTTCCTTGTACTGTGGCCACAATAACAGGAAAATTTCAGATGATTTTAGCAATCCCCGTTCTGTATTATTGCGATAGCAAGTATATGGACACTCTCGACTGGATCTCGCCGTCGGCGTCACCGTTGCCGTCGCCGTCATGTCTCGTATATTGTCACGTGGTCGTGACGTTGACGAAGGCAGGCAGTAGCGTTAAAAAGATGGAACTCTTTATTTGGCCGAACTTGTGGTCAAGAAACTGAAAGTAAGGCTACAGCAATGCACACTCGCACTAAGAGCGGCGAACAGAGCGTCGGCCGTCGATAATCTGGTGATCGTTGGGACGCGCCGTCTTTTATACAGTGCGCGTCGAACTTTCTAGCCTTATCACTGGTGGTCGGGCAAGCTCTAGAATAATCTGGACGGTCCGCATCCTGCGTGCAATCTTAACAAAACGATCTACTATAAACGCGAAGCTTCGCGAACACTGAGGCGTGGTCTGCGCCGAGCATTGCTTACAGTCTTTTGTGGGTGGAAACCGAATGCAGAAAAACTGATACTAGATATGCGCGTGGCAATGCCCCCCCAGTAAAAAAGCATCATCCCGATGCTTAAAACAGAACACGGGGGAAAAAATGCATGCAACAATAAATAACAGCAATAAAGCAAGAAAGTACAATCATCAATAGCACAAGCAAGAAAGAGCAGTAATAAAGCAAACAGCATACAGCCTGCAGTTCAGGTTCACTAACGCGCGTAAAACGGCTTGAGGCGCACGACATGGACGACTTCAGGTTGCGCTCGGCGCCGTTGAGAATTCGTAATGCCGTCCGGAACAACCTCGTAGTCGAGAGCGCCAAGAAGTCGAAGCACCTTGTATGGACCGAAGTATCGGCGAAGAAGTTTTTCACTAAGTCCACGTCGGCATATCGGCGTCCACACCCAAACCCGGTCGCCGGGCTGGTATTCCACGAAGCGTCGTCGAAGGTTGTAACGGCGGCTGTCTGTCGTCAGCTGATTCTTGATGCGCAGCCGGGCGAGTTGTCGGGCTTCTTCAGCGCGCTGAAGGTAGAGGGTGACGTCGAGGTTTTCCTCATCGGTGAGGTTGGGTAACATGGCATCGAGCGTCGTTGCCGGGCTCCTCCGTAGACCAACTTGTATGGCGTCATCTGCGTCGTTTCTTGGACTGCCGTATTGTATGCGAAGGTCACGTACGGAAGGATAGCATCCCACGTCTTGTGCTCGACGTCGACGTACATGGCCAGCATGTCGGCGATGGTCTTGTTGAGACGCTCAGTGAGGTCATTGGTCTGTGGGTGGTAGGCGGTTGTCCGGCGGTGGCTTGTGTGGCTGTACCTCAAGATCGCCTTAGTTAACTGCGCTGTAAACGCCGTACCTCTGTCAGTGATGAGAACCTCTGGGGCTCCATGTCGAAGGACGATGTTCTCAACGAAGAACTTGGCTACCTCGGTGGCACTGCCTTTGGGCAGGGCTCTTCTTTCGGCGTAGCGGGTGAGGTAGTCGGTAGCTACGACGATCCATTTATTTCCGCAAGTCGACGTTGGGAACGGCCCCAGGAGGTCCATCCCGATCTGCTGGAACGCTCGTCGAAGAGGCTCGATCGGCTGAAGGAAGCCTGCTGGTCTTGCGGGCGGTGTCTTCCGTCATTGACAGTCTTGGCACGTCCTTACGTAGTGAGTAACGTCGACGGCAAGGCGTGGCTAGTACTACTTTTCCTGTATTCTTGCGAGCGTGCGGGAAAGACCGAGGTGTCCAGCCGTTGAGTCGTCATGTAGGGCCTGAAGGATTTTCGGTCGCAGTGTTGAAGGCACCACGAGAAGGTACTTCGCTCGAAGTGGTGAAAAGTTCTTCCTCGTGAGGACGCCGTCTCACAAGGAAAACGATGCCAGTCCTCGCTTGAATGCCTTCGGAACAACGGCGGTCTTGCCCTCGAGGTATTCAATAAGACCCCTGAGTTCCGGGTCGCCTCGCTGTCGTTCAGCGAAGTCGTCGGCGCTTATGGTACCCAAGAAGCAGTCATCCTCCTGGTCGTCCTGTGGCGGTGGGTCGACGGGGGCACGAGACAAGCAGTCGGCATCAGAGTGCCTTCGTCCGGACTTGTAAACGACGGTAACGTCGAATCCTTGAAGTCTAAGACTCGATCTTGCTAGACCACCTGAAGGGTCCTTCAAGTTAGCGTTAGCTAGCCAACACAAGGCGTGGTGGTCGCTCACAACTTTGAAGGGCCTGCCGTAGAGGTGGGGGCGAAACTTTGACGTTGCCCAGATGATGGCAAGGCACTCTTTTTCTGTTGTGGAATAGTTGGCTTCTGCTTTAGATAGCGACCGGCTAGCATAACTGATAACCCTTTCCACTCCATCAGTTCTCTGGACGAGAACAGCGCCTAGTCCTACGCTGCTTGCGTCGGTGTGGATTTCCGTGTCGGCGTGTTCGTCGAAATGCGCAAGTATTGGAGGCGCCTGCAGGCGTCGTTTCAATTCTTCAAATGCTTCGACTTGCGCCGCTCCCCACTTGAATTCGACGTCGTTCTTCGTGATCTGAATTAGTGGCTCGGCGATGCGCGAAAATTGCTTGACGAAGCGTCTATAATAGGCGCACAAGCCGAGAAATCGGCGTACGGCCTTCTTGTCGGTGGGCGGCGGGAAGGCAGCGATGGCAGCTGTTTTGCGTGGGTCGGGACGAACTCCAGACTTGCTGATGACGTGACCCAAGAACAGAAGTTCCTCGTATGCGAAGCGGCACTTTTCTGGCTTCAGGGTGAGTCCGGAGGTCTTGATTGCTTGAAGTACAGCTTCAAGGCGCCGGAGATGTTCGTCGAAGTTTGAAGAAAACACAACGACGTCTTCCAAGTACACAAGGTAAGTCTGCCACTTTAAGCCTGCGAGTACGGTATCCATGACACGTTGGAACGTCGCAGGTGCCGAGCAAAGACCGAAGGGCATGACCTTGAACTCGAAGAGGCCGTCTGGTGTGATAAAGCCAGTCTTCTCTCGGTCTCTCTCGTCGACCTCGATTTGCCAATAGCCGGTCTTGAGGTCCATCGACGAAAAGTACTTGGCGCTGTGGAGTCGATCCAGGGCATCGTCTATACGTGTGAGAGGATACACGTCCTTCGTGATTTTGTTCAGGCGGCGATAATCGACGCAGAAACGTAGGGTTCCGTCCTTCTTCTTCACTAACACCACAGGTGACGCCCAAGGAGTCTTGGAAAGCTGGATGATGTCGTCGCGTAGCATTTCGTCGACTTTTTGCTTTACGGCCTCGCGTTCTCGTGTCGAAACTCGGTACGGGCTCTGGCGGAGTGGTCTCGCATTTTCGTCTGTTATGATGCGATGTTTTGCGACTGGGGTCTGTCTGATTGCAGTAAGGTACGCATTTGGGCTGGTTGGTTCATGATTACGAGTGAAAAACAGCGCTAAAAGACGGGACAAGAAAGAACACGGGACCACGGCGCTGCCACAGCGCCGTGGTTTCTTTCTTGTCCCGTCTTTTAGCGCTGTTTTTCACTCGTAATCTGTCTGATTCTTGACGACGACGAGAAGCAGTCCTTGAATCGCAGGAGCAGGGCTGCGAGCTGGTCTTGCTTATGCGTCGGAAGGCTCGGATATACGTCGAAATCTGGTTGGGTACCCCGATTCGTCGAAGCAGGTTTGGTAACGTCGATGAGGGCGAAAGCATTGCTGGCGTCCACAAAATCATCTATATAGGCGACCGTCGTACCAATGTTGAGATGCCTGTATTCGCGACTGAAGTTTGTGAGCATTACTTTAGCTTTGCCATCATGCAGCTCGGCGATGCCTCTTGCGACGCAAATCTGACGGTTCAGAAGCAGGTTCTGGTCGCCCTCGATGACGCCTTCTAAGTCTGTGGGTTCTTCAGTGCCGACGGAAATCATGACGCTGGAGAAAGGCGGAACGGTGACCTGCTCTTCTATGACATTTAAAGCATGGGTTGCTGGCATCGTGTGGGGCGGCAGTGCTTCTTCTGAGGTTAGTGTGATTGACTCAGACCTCAGGTCGATGACGGTGCCGTGTTGACTTAGGAAGTCCATTCCAGGTATCACATCCCTGGAGTACTGTTGCAGGATTACAAAGCTCGCAGGACAAGTCTGGTTATTAATGGTGACTCTCGCTGTGCAGACTCCAGCCGGTGTTATTAGATGACCTCCAGCGGTACGGATTTCGGGGCCTCCCCAAGCAGTCCTAACTTTCTTCATTTTCGTGGCGAACGGTCCACTGACGACGGCATAGTCAGCTCCAGTGTCGACGAGAGCGGTGCCGTTGTGGCCGTCGAAGAGTACGTCGAGGTTGCTAAGTCCGTCCTCTTGCGTTGCGGTTAGGTCGCGGCGTCGGATCACGGCTACGTCGGTTTGCTCCGTGGCTTCCTTCTTGCGTCCTCAGGTCTTCTTCGGTCCTTGAGGTTTCGTCGTCAGAGCTCTGCCTGCTTCGCGTCGTGTTCTGCGGGTCTCGTCGCGGCGTCGTCGTCGGCGGAGGATCTTCGGCATTTCGTCGTACAGAAACCGCACCTCCATCGGTTGCTGCCCTTAGTTTTCCGGGTACGGGCTAGGCGACCGGCCCCGGGTTGGGCCAGTGTACGGCCTGCCGTGCGGCGAGATGTAGCGGCCGGGCGACGGTGAACGGTATGGTCGTCGTTGTTGCGACTGTGCTCCGGTAATGTAGTCGTCGATGTCGCGAGGTCGTTCACCTGGCTGCGGACGCGGCGCGTTGATGGCGAAACCACGTAGCCCCAACTGCCAGTACTGGCAGCGGCGGTAGGTGTGACCGGCCTCACCGCAGTGGTAGCAGAGCGGGCGGTTGTCAGGGGCACGCCAAACGTCAGTCTTCCTCGGAGTGTAGCGCTGGCTGGCGGGTGGACTGTATTGCGTCGTTGGCGGCGGAACTGCGGCGGTGCGAAGTCTTCACGTGGGCGCGGTGGTGGAGCGTTAGGACGCGTTGCAGCAGCGTAGCTCATAGCCTACGGCTGCTGCTCTGCTAGCTGAGGAACGCCCAGGGATTGCTGGATCTCCTGGCGCGCGACGTCAGCCAGAGAATCCAATTGAGGTTGGGAGGATGGAACAGCTTACGCAGCTCTTCCCTAACTATGGCCCTGATGGCCTCGCGCAGGTCGTCGGATCGCAGCGCGTGACTCTCTCCGTAGGTCGTTAAGGGAATCCGCCGGTTGTACTGCGTCGTATGCATTTCAAGGGCCTTTTCGATCGTCGTGGCCTCGAGACGAATTCCATGACCGTCTTGGGTGGGTTGCGTACAAGGCCGGCGAATAGTTCCTGCTTGATACCCCGCATCAGGAAGCCGGATCTTCTTCTCCTCGGGCAAAGCGGGGTCTGCATGACGGAACAGGCGAGTCATTTCTTCGGTGTACATCCCGATATTCTCGTTGGGGAGCTGTACATGGGTTTCCAAAAGTGTTTCAGCCCTTTCTTTCCGGACGATGCTTGTGAAGGTGTTCTGAAATGCGGAGCGGAAGAGGTCCCATGATGTTAGCGAGGACTCTCGGTTCTCAAACCAGGTCCTTGCGCCGTCTTGAAGGGCGAAGTAGACGTGGCAGAGCTTCTCGTCGCAGTCGCAGTTGTTGAACGTGGCGACCCACTCGTATTCCTCCAGCCAGCTTTCTGGATCCTCGCATGGTGAACCGCGGAAAGTCGGCGGCTCTCGGGGTTGGTGCATGGCGACCGTAGTAGGCGGTACAGGGGCTGCCATCGTATCTGCAGTCGCTGTCGTGGTCTTAGGCTGCCTGGTTGTCTCGGGAAGTAGCCCGTACTCTGGCTGAAGTCCCTTCTGCCTGCGGCTAGCTCGAGATTCCGGGTTCTCTTTAGTGTCAGCTTATTCGCGGCTTGAGCTTGGGTCAGCGCTTCGCGGGGGGCGTCCGGAGCATGGACGCAGCAGCACCTCCACCAGATGTCACGTGGTCGTGACGTTGACGAAGGCAGCAGTCAGCGTAAAAACATGGAACTCTTTTAGATGCCAAGCATCTTATGCTCGGGGCTATGTGCGTCCCGCGTCCGGCGTCCGGCCACATTCATAAAGCACCCATTATGCGAACCAGAACACTGTACTAATATGAAGGCCGTCAACCACTACCACAGTCATCAGAGTCACGGCCGAGAGCACAGAAAGGCTGCTTAGCAATGGCTAGGCAGGTGGTGTCTGTCTCCCAGGTTGACCCCATTCCTTGATCTTGCTTGCATGTGTTTGGAGGGGGGCTTAGTCCGTCCCGCGTCTCACACTACCACAGCGCATGCGGGTCTCCTCCCCCTCTCTCTCTCCTCTCCTACGCTCACCTCCTTTCTCTCCTCTAGGAATCTACTCTACGGAGCGGCACCCGCTTCCCACATCCCCACAGCCCATGCGCGTCCTCTCCCCCTCTCTCCTCTAGGAATCCTCTACGGAGCGGCTCCCGCGTCCCACATCCCTACAGCGCATGAACGTCCCCTCCCCCCTCTCTCTCTTCTCCTACGCCCCCCCCCCCCCCCTGTTCTCTCCTCTAGGAATCCTCTACGTAGCGGCGCGCACGACAGGTGGTGCGACAGCTGCATACTCCGCTGGGGGGCGCGACGGTAGTTCCGCGGTATGAAAATGACGGAGCGCGCGCGCCTCATTTTATCTCTTGTGCAGCGCCGCGATGAGCGCTCGGACAGCTGCCATGAAACGAGAGCGGCGACGTTCCTCCCGCGCTCAAGCTAATTATCTTCCCGCTGCTTCGCATCCACACATGGTTCCCTTTAGCGGGAGATGGGGAAGTTTTTATTTGGCCGAACTTGTGGCCAAGAAACTGAAAGTCAGGCTACCGCAATGCACACTGGCACTGAAAGCGGTGAACAGAGCGTCGGCCGTCGATAATCTGGTGATCGTTGGGACGCGCCGTCTTTTATACAGTGCGCGTCGAACTTTCTAGCCTTATCACTGGTGCTCGGGCAAGCTCTAGAATAATCTGGACGGTCCGCGTCTTGCGTGCAATCTTAACAAAACGATCTGCTATAAAGGCGAGGCTTCGCGAACACTGAGGCGTGGTCTGCGCCGAGCATTGCTTACAGTCTTTTGTGGGTGGAAACCGAATCCAGAAAAATTGATACTAGATATGCGCGTGGCAATATGTATATGGGTCTATGTATTTATAAAAGCCACAAAGGAAAACAATTCAGAAAATGTTTCCGACGCGCGGCATCGAACGAGGGACGTCTCGCTCTGCAGCGCGGCGCTAACCGGTGAGCCACGAAAGCGCACGTCCTTCAACGTTCAAACGGCGAGCTATTGATATACAGCGTGTTTTCAGCGTGTTTTATTGCGGTAGCAATTATTTGGACTCTCTCGGCTGATTTTCGCCGTCGCCGTCTGTTGACACCGTCATGTCCCGGATATGTATACGTATGTGTATATATAAAAAAGGCATAAAGAAAAATAAATCAGTAGAAAAAATCACGCCATATCCACAAAGTGAATGATGTTGGAGGAGCTTGCTCGGAGATGATCGGGTAATCCGCGAATCCTCCGTACACATCTCCTACCATCATATATAGACGTGACAACGTTGTTATATACACACTACATGCGGCGCTCGGGCCGCGAGCCCCAGCTGCTGTTCGTTGCGAGCCCGTCGCGCTGCTGTGCGGTGTTCCTGCGGCCGAGCGGTAACGAAGTTTTCACTGCCTGAACTCCCGGCGAAGAGAAAATTATACCACCTCCCGCTAAAGGGAACCATGTGTAGATGCGAAGCAGCGGGCGCTAACGCTTACACTGGCGGCGGCGTTGACGCTGGCGCTCATCGCAGCGTTGCGCAGGAGAGAAATCTGGGGAGGCGCAAAGCACGCAGTGATGGACCGGTGTTTCCTACTGGAACATGCCAATCGCTGCTAATGGGCAATGAGTAGAGGCCGGATTTTTAGGCACTAAAAATCATGTTTTAGGCGCCAAAAATAGGCAGGAAAAACAAAGTTTAAGGCCCCCCAAAATCGTAAATATAGGCACAATAAATTTTTACAAAAACTCAGATTTTCGAATAAGGACGTGCGCGACCTGGTCTACGACAGGAAAGCAAACAAATGTTATATTTTATTATTGTACAAAGGCGTTAATGATTTAACATAGCCATGCAATGGTCCCTTTTCGGGCACGGTTTCCAGAACACTGTATCTCCTTTTATTGTCCAGAATGGTAAGTTAAGTGTCCACCATCGAATAAACACGCTCCTGGGTCTGCTTCTTTTCGGCATGGCTGGGAAGGGCAGCACAGGATTCAATAGCCAGACCGCTAAAAGGCCAGAAGGGTCTGTTAGCCTCGTATTGGCCGGGTCTAATAGCGCAGGGTCAATTTCTCCTCTTTTTGTGAACACCATAAAGGGCCCCTTACCAGGTTTGAGCGTTTCGAGCTGGCAAGTGTAATGCCATGCACTGCGCTAACGATCACGTCTGCCAAGATTTGCAACGCTACGCGCCCGGGAAGGAGGTGAAATGTCAGACTGAACACCGCTTGCCCTTGATCTCACGGGCGCGCGCACCAATGTGGGGGGAGGTGAAGTTCAACAAGGAATGGTCCTGTGAATGTCACAGTAGTACATGAAACTGCGAGAATTATTCGAGGCTACATGTGTAATTTGTCCAATCTGTTGCTTGAATAGAAGAATGAAAGTTAATAGAAATATTAAAACATACAAACGGAATGTGTGGGCGTTTTTCTTTAGTTTTTTCTTCGAATCGAGAGCGATAAGAGACTTAGCTGCCGATATTTCTTTTGTGTTCGTGTTCTCGCCGTTCCCGCGTCGTGCCGGCGCCAGCCCTGACAACGCTTAGCATGTTTTTGGTGCATCGTCCCTTACAGCAGTTCCAGCTGTGCGACGTGCTGTGTCGTGGTAAGGATACCGGATCCATGCCATCCTCTCCAAACGCATAGACGGATCCATCCCACAGAAACAGGCAGTACACTATAGAGCGAACGCCGAAACGATACAACACCGCTCGTGCGCACGACCTGGCTTGGGCATGTCGTGTGCACATAGTGTAATCTTGCGTGCGCATGGCGTGTTGATGCGTCAACGTCGTGTGATCTTCCGGCTCAGAGTTTCTCTGATACCGAAGAGGGCAGGGAAGGAATTTGGCTTGCGAGTGGCAACTGTTTCAAGCTCACCTACCGGCATCATGCTTTCGCGGCTCGTAATGAACCAATTAAAAAGTTCTTGTGGTACAAAGCTCTTCATTGGGCACGCGAACACTTCCAGTATCTGACTAAAATTTCTCATGTGACCTGGTGAAGCGCCCTTAAAGAGTAAATTACAAACGAAACAAAAGCCATGTGCACATCTGATTTTTTTTACCTACTTTCGACTTTCCCCTGACGGCACTCCATGGTTTCGCATTCGCTCTCCATATTACTGCTGCTGCGCGCAGGCACCTCATGTTTTCTGCCCCCACCACGCCCAAGTCTTCAAGGAGGTGCTTCAATTCCATGGGAACACTGGACTGGAAAACCGGCGATAAAAGCCGCCCGCCTCGTTTTCGGCCATAGACGCCACTCTCCTCTTCTTCCCCTCTCCTCTTCCCGCCTTTATTAGATGTGAAGCATCTTATGGCGAAGCTTAATCCGGTGGTGGTGTGCGGCGTGGCCTCCCTTACTGCGCATGCGCAGACCCTTTAAAAAAATAAAAATAAAAAAAACCTCCTCTCCCCCTCTCTCTCCTCTACGCATCCCTCCCCGCGGCAACCACACCCTCACTGCGCATGCGCCTCCCTCCCTCTCTCCCCTCCTATGCTCCCCCCTCTCTCCTCTGGGCATCCCTGCCTGGGCTCCCCACTGCGCATGCGCGTCCCCCCCTCTCTCACCCCTCCTACGCTCCCCCCCTCTCTCCTCTAGGCATCCCTGCCCACAGCGTCCACACCCCACTGCGCATGCGCGTCCCCCCCCCTCTCTCTCTCCTCTCCTACGCTCCCCCCTCTCTCGCCTTCGTGACGCCGACGCAGGCAGCGTCTGCTAGCGAGTTTCTTGGTTGAAAAAACCGACTGCTCGCGCTGCACAACCGTTCACTGTGCATCCCGTATATATGGCAATGGATCTTGACCTCCAAGGTGGTGCCGGTGGGAGATTTCTCCTGTGCGTTGTTGAACAATAAAAATTCGCAGCGTGCGCGTTAACTAAAAGTGCACTGCGGGTCTCTGTGTCCAGTCGGAGTCTTCTGTCTCTCATTGCCCATTAGCAGCGATTGGCATGTTCCAGTAGGAAACACCGCTCCATCACTGCGTGCTTTGCGCCTCCTCAGTTTTCTCTCCTGCGCAACGCTGCGATAGCGCCAGCGTCAACGCCACCGCCAGCGTAAGCGTTAGCGCCCGCGCTTCACATCTACACATGGTTCCCTCTAGCGGGAGATGGTGTAATTTTCCTCTCCCCATTCCACTTTACACGCTGGGACGTGCTCCCATTTAGGGTTGCAGAAATAGCGTTTTTTCCTCTCCCCCTGCTCCAACCGCTCGCGCCATGTCAGTGCGGTGGGGTAAGGTGGCCAACGCGTCCCATTTCACTGCTGCTACCGGTACCTTCCCGGATGTTTGTTGAACTAGGGAACATGGTTTTCGCACCCCATAAAGTTCCGAAACGTCAATTTTGCCCGGTAACATTAATTACGGTCTCAAACTGTACTCGAAAGCAAAATTTGAGGCCAAATAGCGTTCATATAGGCACCAATTTTGAAAATAGGCATTTATGGGCCCTTATAGACATTTAGGCACAAACCCCAAAAATAGGCATTTATAGGCACTATAAAAACACTATAAAAACCCTCCTTTACCCCTAATTCATGCTCATATATCAAAGTGGCGCGGTAGGAACACAAGGAAAAAAATAGGCATTTGCCTATAATCCGGTCTCTAGCAATGAGAGACAGAAGACTCCGACTGGACACAGAGACCCGCAGTCCGCTTTTAGTTAACGCGCACGCTGCGAATTTCTACTGTTCAACAACGCACAGGAGAAATCTCCCACCGGCACCACCTTGGAGGTCAAGATCCAGTGCCATATATACGGGGTGACCAGTGAACGGTTGTGCAGCGCGATCAGTCGGTTTTTAAAGACGATAGTCTTTCTTGGGATACTTCAACGCAAAAATTTTGGTCTGGCTGTCTGTCTGTCTGTCTGTCTGTCTGTCACCCGATTCAGCTACTCGGCCAAAGTTTAACTACTTTCTGAACACCCAGTCATCTTGAACTGGTATTTGCGTTCATACTTGTGAACATATTCAATCAAAAAGCAAATACTAGGCATACCTGAGGCGCAACATTAATATGTAAGTATCAGGTCGTGTGTTCTTTTATTAGAAAATACATAGATACGTAATTCTACAGACCCTAGTGTTTTTTTTGGCTGCGCTGAAAATGCGACGCTGTGCACGAACTGCGGCGCTTTGCAGAAAAAATTCGCAGTTGTTCCGTGTACGAATACAACCGATCAGCAATGGTCCTTAGAAATGGGACGCAAGTGGGACTATGTACGTTTTGAAAGTGTTTAACCATTCTAAGGATGCAAGGCAGATTGTCATTTCGGTGTGTCGGTTGATGCCAATGATCTTGCACCTTCAGCGAAAGTAGCTTTCGCTGAAGGTGTCCACATCGGGTAGGTCGTATTTCTAGTACTCGCAGAAACTGTCGAATCCGCAGTGGCTCTACTGTCGGAGGAAGGAAGAGATGGTGGTAGCACGGAGGAAACTCTAGTCGTCCATGGCAGTAGAGCGTGCGTGTGGCAGCGGGAGAACGCTGGCTTCTTTTAAATGCGAAGTGTTTTTTTTTTTTGCGCCGTGCGCCTTCTTTGCGCGCGGAGAGCGTCTGCTGTGCTCGGTGCCGGAACGCGCGTTCGCCGGTTTGAGGGGAGAGCGCAGAGACGAAGAAAGAGGGAGAGGGAGACTAATCTGCCTCCTTTTCGCATGCGTTCGTATTCTCGCGTTTGGCGCATCGTGCAGACGCCATCCACGTTCCAGCCCTCATAAAGCTCATTTATCCTCCCGCGTGAGGGGGAGACGCCACAGCTGGCACCGTGCCAGGGGGCTTCAACGGCGACGGCGACGACGGGGTGCCGGCCTAAGGAGCTTCGCTCTTAAAAAGCCCTGTGCCGACGATAAGGTGATGCCGCTGCCAGTGGCCCTTGGTTCAGCACAAGCTCATGTTTTTCGATGGCGTCCATATCTTGCGCAGCGCGTCCACTCTTTTATCAATGCCAGCCAGATGCGGCCAATTCAACGTAGAGGAGGCGCTGTCTGAGGCAAGGCAAAACATAGTAGTACGGCCGGCACAAGACTATCGTCTTTGGACGACATTTGCAGCGAAGCACGCAGATACGCGGCCAATTTTTTCAACCAAGAAACTCTCTAGCAGACGCTGCCTGCATCGGCGTCGCGAGGCGAGAGAGGGGGGGGGGGAGCGTAGGAGAGGAGAGAGAGAGGGGGACGCGCATGCGCAGTGGGAGTGTGGACGCCGCGGGCACGGATGCCTAGAGGAGAGAGGGGGGAGCGTAGGAGAGGAGAGAGGGAGGGGACGCGCATGCGCAGTGAGGGTGTGGTCGCCGTGTGGAGGTATGCCTAGAGGAGATAGAGGGGGAGAGGAAGTTTTTTATTTTTATTTTTTTTTGGAAAGGGTTTGCGCAAGCGCAGTAAGGGTGTTCACACCGCACACCACCACCACCGGATTGAACCCCGCTCTAAGATGCTTCACATCTAAAAGGAAGCGCACGTGCTGAGAGGGGTGTGCGTCGCCTTGAGCGGCGCCGACGCTCGTTGCGAGCCCGCCGCGCTGCATTGCGGTGTCCATTCGGCCGAGCGGTAACGAAGAGCGTTCACTGCGTGAGCTCCCGGTGAAGAGAAAGGAGGCGCACGTGCTGAGAGTGTTGTGCGCCGCCTTGAGCGGCGCAGCCATTTAGTGAGCATTCCTGAAATCACCGGAAAGCCGGCGCAATGAGCGGAGAAGTGTACACGCCACCGCCATCGCCGCCGCCACCGCCGGACAAGGCGCGAGCTTAAGAAGCTTGCCGAACAAGCTCCTAAAAATTCCAAACCACCTGACCGGGGACTAGAACCAGCGGCCCCTCGCTGCGCAGCCTGCTGCGCTAACCAACACAGCCACACGCCATGCTCGTGCCAGCGATATAGCAGCGCACTCTGCATATGCACCATTTGCCAATCGCGGTACGCAGATCTCGGAACAGCTTGAGCGTGTTTTCTATCACGCAACGCTTTTAGTTTCTTTCAAATTGAAAACTGCTTTGAGATGCGCACGATAAAGTGGCTTCCTCCTGTACCACTCATGATGTAGACCGGAAAAAAAGAACACCGGGCACACTTAGGGTTCCTCGATGCGCGCGCTCCCCTCCGCGCATCGAAGAACCCTAGGCACACTTGGCGTCAGACGCCACCTCGTGGCAGCAGACGCAGCGGGGTCATTCCACGTGCCGCAGTTTAAAAGAAAAAGAAGCATCAAACAGCGTCGAAAAGTCATATAATCATATTATCAATCCTTGGCCAATCCCATGAGTGGGTATGAGCCTTGTCAGAGGCAACAGCGTCGGCTTCTGTATTGTGGACACTCGCAGAGCGTTCAATACAAACACGTAACAACTGCGACAGTTGTTAGTTCACGCTTGTCCTGTGTATACATATGCGTCCTTTTCGAGTGTCCTTCTTTGTGCTGCGGCGCGTTGCAAGTTTCGAGCTGCTTGTCGTTCTTCCTGTGACAAACTAATTTCTTGCTATCGCATTTATTGATTAGCCCTAGTGGCGAAACTGTGAGTATTTCATGTCATGACCAGACAGTCATAATCGTCAGACCCTCTTACCTCCCATACTAATTTTGGTCTACCCCAAGTTAAGGAGGTGATCATGAGACCACCCAGACGTAGGCGGCTAAATAGATAGATAGATAGATAGATAGATAGATAGATAGATAGATAGATAGATAGATAGATAGATAGATAGATAGATAGATAGATAGATAGATAGATAGATACTTTTTCAGCATTACCAGTGAGATGGCACAAAGGGCGCGCTCGGCGCGGCTTTAGCTCGGCGCCCCGCTCGTCGCGACGCGCGCTCTCAGGCGCTCATTTCCCGCGCGTACTTTGCCCCGTGGGGGGGTAGAGGCCCGTGCGCGCGCGCGCTTATCTCGCGGTGGGGGAGAATAGTACGACTTGGGCTTTCGCCGGAACGATTGCGTTGTAGTTACCCAGCGCACGAAGGTCACTTCGCTGGCTGCAGTCCCCCCCGTTTGCGAAAAGAGCACGCTTTTCAAACACAGCGAAGTAACAACTGTGACACTTGTTAGTTCGCGCTTGTCTGTACCAGTGAATACGTTTCGAGCGTCATTTTTGTTTAAGCAGCGCGCTAAGTGTCGAGCTGTGAACGTTGTTAGTTCGCTCTCGTCCTGTGCATGTTGTTTTCGTGCGTCATGTGTGCGTGAGCAGCGCGCTGCACGTTTCAACCTGCTTGCCATTCGTCGCCTGACATTCCAATTTGTTGCTATCGCATTCATTGCTTCGCCTTGTGGCGAAACTGTGACTTTTTTAATTCTCTTCTGACCGCGCCCTGCCCGGAAGCCTGTGCCGAGAAAGACGTTTGGTTAGATACGTGGCCAATCTTAAAGCTATGGAGACTTTTTATTGCGATAGGAATTATGTAGGCCTACATGGCGTTTTTGCTTTTCTTTTTTTTTTTTTGCCGTCGTTGTCGTCTTCACCATAGCCGTCATGTTCAGTAAAAAGTCTAAATGGATAAAATCGCCCCCGCGTCGTATGTTCTACCCTCGAGTAAAATCACGCAAGCGCTGGGGACGAACGTAGCTGAAGCAGGGATAAAGGTTGTCGGCCCAATTCTGTCGCACAAATGGTGCGTAAGATAACATTGCCCCGCGTGCGAGGCCTGCAGTCAATGGCTAGCAGAGAGCAAACGCCCCGGCCGTCTTTGGCCTTCCAAAGAAGGGAGGGGCCTGTGTTTCTCGAGCAGCAACTGTGAACTGGGCGCATAAGGGCGCGGTCGTGAGCGCTGGCGCTCGCACTATTTCGACAGGCATCAGGAGACGGCTTGTAAAGTTGCTGTGCTCTCAAAGCTTCGCATTCAGAGGACTGACAGTACGAAAACCGCTTCGGGCCCTGGAGTGGCGTATATCCTTAAACCGTCGTTGTGTTGAGTTGCGCGAGGTCGGATCCAAAAGACTTAGCTGCTAGGCTTACTTCGTAGAACATTCAAATTTGTTCCTATCGCATTCATGGTCTCGCTTTTTCTATGCACGTCCATGGCTGCTCACGACGCGACTGGGAACGGTTCTGCTCTAACGACCTGCCTTTGATGAAATCTGCGGCGAGCGTAAAGGCTAGGTGGAGCCGGTAGCTTTATGTGTACTATCTTCTCGTCTGTATCAGGCCCCGTGATCTTCAGGTACACGATCAAGCGAGCTTTGCGACATCGAGCGTTTTCCGTGAAGAGAGGCTGGTGTTTGTTTATGCGTGTGAACTTTGCCCAATACTCTTTCATTCCTTTAGTAAGCAAAAGAATGTTTATCGAATTACGCACAGTTAGTAATAGTACGAAGCATACTTCGTATATTTTTGTAATGAACTTATTGCCAATATATGACAGGCTTTTTTGTTGAAACTGCGACATTTTTACATTTACGCTTCGCATACACCAATTCCCCTTATACGTCAGTGCAGCAGGTAAATAACTGAAAAGTCAACGCTACATTTTGCTTCAGGTGTAACCCGCAGGATGCGAACATGTTTCCAAATAAATGCCCGTGGGCAGTGACCACGGTGCTCACCTGAAGATGTCTACCGAAGTCGGCAAAACGTTGCTGAACAGCCAGTCGGCCACGAAGGAAACGACGAGCAGCGTGATGAAGCACATGCACATTGCGAAAGTGCGGAAGGGAAAGCGCTGCAGCTGCATTTCGTCGTCATAGTAGGGGTAGTAGATGAAGGCCGGAATTCCCAGCAGGGCCTCGCCACCCGCCGCGCGAAAGAAGCCGCCCACCAGGTATGCGGCCAGCGAACCGTAAGTATTCACGTAGTCCTGCCATAAGTGGAATGTAGAGCGAGCTTGATACTGGCATTTCGATAGAGAGGGAACACTCAGTTTAAATCATTGTATATGGCAGTTATAGTGAAGCCGAGCCAGTCATACACCGCCCCCGGAGCGAAGGTATTACTTGCCATAATAGCTAGTTCATCGCTCGGTTTGTGTAGTTTAACATCACGAAGCGCCTCAGGTTGTGAGAAACGCCGCCTTGAAAGGTGCATGATGACTTCTACCACCTGGGGTTCTTTAGCGGGCACCGATATTCCACAGTACACGAGCCTTCGCCTCCTTCGAAGTGCGACAGCCGCGGCCGAGAGTGAAACCACGTCTTTCGGGTCAGCAGCCGAGCGCCGTAACCACTGGGCTACCACGGCGACACCCTAATAGCTAGCGATAAGTCCTTGAATCCAAGTATACCGAAGAACCATCCTTCAATACAAGCTGCGTTCTATAATTCTTGTTTTATAATCGTCATCATCCGCTTACCTTAAGTCCAATGAGGGACGAAGGTCCCTCACAAAACTCTCCCATTTTGCCTGTCTCGCGTGAGCTGGTACCATTTTATGCGTGCGAATTTCGTTATTTCATCACTCCACCACGCCCTCTCCCTAATCGGCTGTGCTCCCCCCCTGTCACTAGGCAATTTTAGAGTAGCGTACGCAAAAGGATAGCGCTCCTTGCGGTCACCAGCTATTTCCGTCACTTAACGGGGGCCCGCAAGAGGTTACGTCACATGCGCAGTGACGACAAACGCTAACGCAAAACTATGGTTCCATATTATTTAAAGCAGCGCAACCGACAGGACAAGAAGAGTACAAGAAGTCGACACAAGGAACACATGTTGAACACAAGGCTCTAGCGCTTCTAAATGAATTTAACCCTAGAACTGCTAACGAGGTTAAGAAGACAAAGGCCCGTATTCACAAACGCTCCTCGACTAGCAACTCGACCTCAAGGGACCCTTGAGACTTCTCGCGTTGCAGAAATCGCCACGCGAAACAGTCCTCAAGGATCCCTTGAGGTCGAGTTTCGAGTCGAGGAGCGTTTGTGAATACGGGCCAAAAGGTCTTCACTTCGAAATCTTCTTGTCTATCAAAACTCACAAAGAGAACATGCCCTTCAGAGCAATGGTGTCTGAACGGGGAACTTGGCAATATGCAGTTTCTACCTATCTTAAGAGCATAGCTCGGCACACTCACTCATGAGTGCACTCACTCACTCATTTGAACGTGGCGAATGTGAACGTGAGTGAGAACTCATGAGTGTGAGTGGACGTGAGTATGAACGTGAGTGAGTACTCATGAGTGTGAGTAGTGAGTATGAACGTGAGTGAGTATTCATGAGTATCAACACGAATGAGCACTCGAGTATGAGTAGTCGTGAGTATGAACGTGAGTGAGTACTCAGGAGAGTGAGTGGACGTGTGTGTGAACGTGAGTGAGCACTCATGAGGGTGAGTAGGCGTGAGTATGAATGTGAGTGTGTACTCATTAGCGTGAGTAGGTATGCCGCACAGGGAAACACGGCGACACCCACACAGTGAGTGGCCGTGCTGAGGAAGTGAGAAGCCCTAATGGTGTTGACGTTGGTTATCAATCGGCAGTTGACTAGACAAGCGATATGAGGCGGCAAAAAAAGTTTTATTGTTACTCTTTAGGAAGGCGCGACAGGGTATGTGGAACCTTGAGCCTTTGGATTCCCTTCCGGTGAGGCTGTGGTTCCGAGAGTGGGTTCTGTGAGGATCCTGGGTCTGTGGATTGACGCACGTGGCTGTAACGGAGGAGCCGTTGAGTGATTGGGGGGGTCGGGCGAGCAACATCTTGCGCCTGATCTCTCGGATTACGAGTAAGCGTTGGTGGTTTGAGAGAGCATCTACTACTAAGGGTTATTGATGCTTTCTTTATTAGTCATATTAATTATACGGTTCCATATTTGCACTGGACTGGGACAGAGAAGAAGATTGATACGCTCATCAGGGTCGGGCTCAAGAGGATTCTGGGAATTCCGCAGACGACTAGCACAGAGCGGCTTCTGGAGCTGGCTTTGCACAACGCGGTTGATGAGCTGATTGAGGCACACTTTGCGGCGCAGGTGGCTCGTCTGTCCAGCACTAAGGCTGGTTTGAGAATCTTGGATGAGGCTGGCATTGCGGCTCCTAGGGTGGAGGTGTCTGACGGAGTTCCGCTCACACGTGACGAGCGGGAGGATATCAAGGTAGATCCTATTCCGCGCAACATTCATCCGGTGCACCACACAGGCCCTCGTGAGGCTCGAGCTCGGGCTATTCTTCGAAGTATAGGTAGCGATGCTAAAGCGGCGCTTTTTGTGGACGCTCCCGAGTACAGTACGCGGCGGGTCTTTGGGGTGTCGGTTGTCGATGGTAGAGGGCAGCTGGTGGCCCGGGCCTCAGTCTGTACAGATCAGGTCACAGTTGCGGAGGAGGTCGCCATTGCGTTAGCTCTTCAGGCAGCAGAGGTGCGTTGTGTGGTTTACTCAGATTCAAGATCGGCCGTTCGGGCCTTCTCTGGAGGTTTGATTTCGCAACAGTGGTCGCACACAGGCGAGGTGGGTTGGTGGTCAGCATATCTCTTGGTTTCCAGCGCACGTTGAGGGCATTGATGGGGTTAATCCTAATGCCAGCGCTCACACCCATGAGCGTGAATGCACGAACCGTGCAGGGGATGGTGAGGCATCTGAGGGGGGACATTGACCTCAGAAAGGATCCTTTGACAACGTTCCATGAGATTACGTCTAGTTACAAGCTGGGTAGGAGGCGTTTTCCCCTTCCTAATGCTAGGCTCAACAGAGCCAAGGGAATCACTTTTAGACTCCTGCAGACGGGTACATATCTCTGCCCGCCAACATATCGTATGATAGAGCCTGACTTTCAAGAAGAGTGTCTTCATTGTGGCCTCGAGAGTTGCTCGCTACCTCATATGCTGTGCAGTGCCCCGCGAATGCGGGGGCGGATTTATGTGACGAGGACTCGTGGCGGCGGAGTTTACACAGCCCGGGACCTGGGTCTGCAACTACTGGCTGTCCGGAGGGCCCGGGCCATCGCGGAGGGTCTTCACCTTACAGTGCCGACCTGGGTGGAGCCGCCGACTGGTTGAGGGGGTCTTCGGACTACCTTAAACTAGTCCATCTGGCCTTTTAATAAAGTTCTTTAAATGTATGTATATGATGTCGTGTTAGCTCAGTAAGAGGCGTTTCAAGTTGTAAGAAAAAGTCACAGTTTCGCCACAAGGCGAAGCAATGAATGCGATAGCAACAAATTGGAAAGTCAAGCGACGAATGGCAAGCAGGCTGAAACGTGCAGCGCGCTGCTCACGCACACAAGACGCACGAAAACAACATGCGCAGGACTAGAGTGAACTAACAACGTTCAAAGCTCGACACTTAACGTGCTGCTCAAACAAAAACGGCGCACGAAACGTATTCACTGGCACAGACTAGCGCGAACTAACAAGTGTCACAGTTGTTACTTCGCTGTGTTTGAAAAGCGTGCTCTTTTCGCAAACGGGGGGGACTGCAGCGAGCGAAATGACCTTCGTGCGCTCGGTAACTACAACGCAATCGTTCCGGCGAAAGCCCAAGACGTACTATTCTCCACCATCGCGAGATAAACGCGCGCGCGCACGGGCGTCTACCCCCCCACGGGCAAAGTACGCGCGGGAGATGAGCGCCTGAGAGCGCGCGTCGCGACGATCTAAAGCCCCGCCGAGCGCGCCCTTTGCGCCATCTCGCTGGTAATGCTGAAAACACGCTGAAAACACGCTGCGTATAAATAGCTCGCCGTTCGAACGTTGAAGGACGTGCGCTTTCGTGACTCAGCGGTTAGCGCCGCGCGCTGCAGAGCGAGAGGTCCCTCGTTCGATGCCGCGCGTTGGAAACATTTTTCTGAATTATTTTTCTTTGTGGCTTTTAAAAAATATATATTTACATATACATATAAGAGACATCACGGCGACGGCAACGGCGACGCCGACGGCAAAAACCAGCCGAGAGTGTCCATATAATCGCTATCGCAATAAAACAGGAAGCAGAACTGGCACTCGGAAAATGAGGTTTGACTTTTCTTCAAGAGATAACTGTCACTCGTGCAGCGCGTTTCGATAGACGTCAGACTCTGCCCAGGCGGCGCTGCGAAAAACGCCGCCACCAGCGCTCTCATCGCCGCCCTGGCCATAACTGGGTAGTGCAAAGGAGAACCGTCCGCCTGCTAATGTGCATAGGCCATTATTCGCCTCGAGATCTTTGAGTGGCGCCCTCTCGCGTATGACATCAGGGAGAGGACTCGAATGCAGCTCTTCGCGCGCGCGCTCGCTACGTGAAGGCTGCTCGACGCTGCGGGCCTGTCTATCGTGCGCGAGTTATTGAAACGTTGGTGGGCAAGTTCATAAAGCAATTTGTACTGAATGTTCAAGCAAAGTGAGCAGCGAAACCGAGCGGAGTTGCCGTCAGGAGCACGTTCTATGTCGATTGCTCCTGGTGTCGTCTCCTAGCCATCCATGTGTACATCTGCTTCTACGGTGAATTTTTTTTCGCGACTGTTCTATGGCCGTAGCGCACTCAAAATGACCTTCCTGCCCGTTTTCAATCACTGGCTTCAGCATTCGGGCTTCAGCTTCCATGTCTGCGTTAAAGCGCAATAAATGTATACCGCGTGCTGCGTGTGTTCGGTTGCCAAGCCTGCTCCTTCGGTTCAACTCCTATGTTAGGAGCATGACAAACGCGTGTGATGTCATTCAAATAAATTAAATGGCGTTACCGGCAACAACGTTTCATTAAATCCACATTTTTAGCAGCTGCTGTGTGAGCGCGTCGTAAGCACTTTAAATTGAAACACGAAAAAAACCGGCAGATCCCACGCATTGTGGGAATCCATGTAATGCGAATCAGCTAGCAAGTAGCAAATCATGCTGTACATAAAACTGAAGGACGCTTTGTGCCCTTTCAAAGTGTGTTCAGCGAAACTTTGAGCCCACTCGCATGACTATGCCATGTCTTTTTTTTTTACACTCTTAGTGGGATGGCACACAAACGAAATGTGTGCGTGTTTTCTTTTTTTACCGCGAATCCCAGCGCGACGCTAGACTAATCTGCCTCCGTTTCGCATGCGTTCGTTTCTTCGCGCTTTGCGCATCGTGCAGACGCCATCCGCATCCCAGCGCTTAAAATGACGGACACTTTGTAAATTCCAAGATGTGTTACGCGAACGCCTGTGCGTATTGAGACGGGGTTGGTCAGAATGGAACGCGATGCGCGCGTCTCCCTCCTTGCATGAATGGACAAGCTGGGCACAGCGACGCCACGACCACAAAGCGCGAGCGCTGTAAAGTCCGACGCGACCGGCGTCGGTTTGCACGCCCCGGCGGCCACCTGGCACCGTGCCAGGGCACACCCGGAGGGACGGACGGACAGAAGGAAGTGAGCATCCGACATTAAAGGCGCCTCAATATGCATGCCATGGTTTACATGTTAGGACCTGTCATTTATTTTCCTCATACAGTCCCGTCGCGCAATACCAATTTTGGTGTATGCAACTGGGAACGCAAGCGCACCATGAGCGTGTCGTGTAAATGGCATTGTAGATGACATGCATGCCAATATTTTCATGTTACCACCAGCCACTTATGTTCGTTATACAGTCACGTCCCGCAATACCAAAGTTGGTGTATATCAAACTAGCGAAACGTCCGCGAACGTGCCATGAGCGTGGCATGCAAGTCATGTTCCAGATGATATGTCATGATTTCCATATTACCACTTGTCATTTATGCTCGTCATAGAGTCACATCACTCAATACCAAATTGGGTGCATATTAAGCTTGCGAAACGGCCGCAAGCGTGTCGTGAGCGTGGCATGCAAATCATGTTGCACATGACATGTCATGATTTCCATATCACCACTTGGCATTTATGTTCATCATAAAGTCACGTCACACAACACCAAATTTGGTGTATATCAAGATAGCGAAACGGCTGTCAGCGTGCCATGAGCGTGGCATACAAGTCATGTTGTACATGACATATCATGATTTCCATATTACCACTTGTCATTTATGCTCGCCATACAGTCACGTCACGCAATACCAAATTTGGTGTATATCAAGTTGGCGAAACGTCCGCGAACCTGCCATGAGCGTGGCATTCAAGTCATGTTCCACATGACATGTCATGATTTCCGTATTACCACTTGTCATGGAGGTTCGCCATACACTCACGTCACGCACTAAAAAATTTGGTGTATATCAAGCTAGCGAAACGGCCTTCAGCGCAACATGAGCGCGGCAGATAAATCATGTTGTACATGGCATGCACGTTATGATTTTCATATTACCACATCTCATTTATGTTGGTCATGCAGAAACGTCTCATCGTGCCAATTTTTGAATATATCAAGTTAAGAAAATGGTCTCAGGAGCACTACGGCCATGGCATGTAAATCATATTTTTCATGACAACTTAGTCATGATTTTCATCATATGACCAGTCATTCGAATTCGTCATACAGTCATGTTATGCTATACCAATTTTGGTATAAATCACATTAACGATACGTCCAGGAGAGCACAAAGTCGTGGGAGGCTAGATAGATAGATAGATAGATAGATAGATAGATAGATAGATAGATAGATAGATAGATAGATAGATAGATAGATAGATAGATAGATACGCTCAAAGTCGCCGAAGTTCGCTAAAAAATGATTCGCATTTAAAACCTCCTCTCCCCCCTCTCTCCTCTAGGCATCCCTCTCCGCGGCGATCACACCCCCCACTGCGCATGCGCGTCCTCTTCCCCTCTCTCTCCTCTCCTACGCTCCCCCCTCTCTCCTCTAGGCATCCCTGCCCGAGGCGTCCACACCCCCCACTGCGCATGCGCGTCCCCCCCCGCTCTCTCCTCTCCTACGCTCACCCCCCTCTCTCGCCTCGCTACGCCGACGCAGGCAGCGTCTACTAGCGAGTTTCTTGGTTGAAGAAACCGGCAGATCCCACGCCCTGGGGGGAATCGATGTGTTGCGAAGCAGCCAGCAAGGAGCAAGTCATACTGCACATAATATGCATGCGATTATCTACATGTTAGGACCTGTCATTTGTGTTCGTCACACAGTCACGTCGCGCAATACCAATTTTGGTGTATATCAAGCTAGCGAACTGGACGCAAGCGCACCATGAGCGTGGCATGTAAACGGCATTGTATATGACATGCATGCCAAGACTTTCATGTTACCACCTGCCACTTATGTTCGCTTAATTTTTTACCTCGAATCGCAGTGAAACGCGAGACCAATCGGGCTCCGTTTCGCATGCGTTCGTATTCTCGCGCTCTGTGCATCGTGCAGACGCCATCCGCGTTCCAGCGTTTAAATTGATGTACACTTTGTCAATTCCAAAGTGTGTTCTTCGAACGCCTGTGCCCACTGAGACGGGGTCCGTCAGAATGGGACGTGAAGCGCGTCTCCCTCCTTGCATGATGAGAGACTCTGGGTACAGCGACGCTACGCAAGCAAAGCGCGAGCGCTGTAGAGTCCAACGTGACCGGCGTCCGTTTTCGCGCCCCGGCGCCCCCCCTGGCACTGCGCCAGGGCACGGCTGGAGGGACGGACGGACGGACGGACGACTGGGCGGACGGGCGGACCTGAGCATGAGACAATTAAAGGCTTTCACCTTAAAATGTGGTGTATATCAAGCTGGCGAAACGGCCACAAGAGTGTCATGAGCATGGCATGCAAGTCATGTTACACATGACATGTCGTGATTTGCATATTACCACTTGTAATTTATCCTCGTCATACAATCTCGCCGCTGACTGCCTAATTTGGTGTATATCAAGCTAGCGAAACGGCCGCGGGAGTGCCATGAGTGTGGCATGCAGGTCATGTTGCACATGACATGTCATGGTTTCCATATTACCACTTGTCATTTATGTTAGTCATACAGTCACGTCACGCATTACCAAATATAGTGTATATCAAGCTAGCGAAACGGGCCGTCAGCGCGTCATGAGCGTGGCATGTAAATCATGTTGTATATGACGTGCAGGTCATGATTTTCATATTACCACCTGTCATTTATGCTTGCCATGTTGTCACGTCCCTCAATACCAAACTTGGTGCGTATCAAGCTATCGAAACGGCCACGAGAGTATCTGAGCGTGGCATGCAAGTCACGTTGCACATGACATGTCATGATTTCCATATTATCATTTGGCATTTATGTTCGTCATACAGTCACGTCACGCATTACCAAATTTGGTGTATATCAAGTTAGGAAACGGCCGTCACCGCGTCATGAGCGTGGCATGTAAATCATGCTGTATATGACGTGCAGGTCATGATTTTCATATTACCACCTGTCATTTATGCTTGCCATGTTGTCACGCCCCTCAATACCAAACTTGGTGCGTATCAAGCTATCGAAACGGCCACCAGAGTATCTGAGCGTGGCATTCAAGTCACGTTGCACATGACATGTCATGATTTCCATATTGCCACTTGGCATTTATGTTCGTCATACAGTCACGTCACGCATTACCAAATTTGGTGTATATCAAGCTAGCGAAACGGCCGTCACCGCGTCATGAGCGTGGCATGTAAATCATGTTGTGTATGACGTGCAGGTCATGATTTTCATATTACCACCTGTCATTTATGTTGGTCATGCAGAAATGTCTCATCGTACGAATTTTTGGATCATGGAATTAAGAAAACGGCCTCAGGAGCACTATGGCCATGGCGTGTAAATCATAGTTTTCATGACAGGTTAGTCATGATTTTCATGATATGACCAGTCACTCCTGTTTCTGTCATACAGTCTTGATATTCCATACCAAGTTTGGTATAAATACCATTAACGGTACGGCCAGGAGAGCACAAAGTCGTAGGCGGCTAGATAGATAGATAGATACGCTCAATGTCGCCGAAGTTCGCTAAGAAATGCTTCGCATTTAATAAACAGGATGAGTCTAAGGGGATACACGATGGTGATATGAAATATTGGTAGGATGTTCAGAGTGATATTCTTTTTTTTTTTTGCAGCACATTTTAATCCTTACGTCAATAAATCGACGTTTGTTCACTCGTCCACGGTGGTCTCACAGTATGCGGCCCAGAATTAGTGTAATCATACTAACGTTGATAAATACAAAGCTTTCGAATCGAAAGTCGTAAGAAGATGTATTTGCAATAAAATACTGTAAATGAGTCTCCACGGTCGACTCCTGATAGGGCTTGGTGCGATAGCTGTACTAAAAACTTCCCCATCTCCCGCTGAAGGAAAAAATGTGTGGATGCGAAGCAGTGGGGAGATGGCTAGCTTGAGCGGAAGAAACGTCGCCGCTCCCGCTTCGCGACAGCGGCCCTGGCGCTCATCGCAGCGCTGCACAGGAGAGAGAATGAGGCGCGCGCGCTCCGTCATTTTCATAGCGCGGAACTACCGTGGCGCCCCCCAGCGGAGTATGCAGCTGTCGCACCACCTGTCGTGCGCGCCGCTCCGTAGAGTAGAGGATTCCTAGAGGAGAGGACGCGAGGGATCGTAGGAGAGGGGAGAGAGGGGACGCGGATGCGCTGTGAAACGCGGGCGCCGCTCCGTAGAGTAGAGGATTCCGAGAGGAGAGAAAGGTGGGGGAGCCTAGGAGAGCAGAGAGAGGGGGGTGTGGGACGTGGCAAGGAGGGACGGACAAAGCCCCCCGCAAGCATATGCAAGCAAGATCAAGGAATGGAGTCAACGAGACGCGTTGCGCCGCTCCATAGAGTAGAGGATTCCTAGAGGAGAGAAAGGTGGGGAGCGTAGGAGAGGAGAGAGAGGGGGGTGTGGGTCGCGGGAAGGAGGGACGGACAAAGCCTCCGCAAGCAAGATCAAGGAATGGCGTCAACGGGACGCGGGCGCCGCTCCGTAGAGTAGAGGATTACTAGAGGAGAGAAAGGTGGGGAGCGTAGGAGAGGAAACAGAGGGGACGTGGGTCGGACAAAATCCCCGCAAGCACACGCAAGCAAGATCGAGTAATGGAGTCAACGTAGCGCGGGCGCCGCTCCGTAGAGTAGAGGATTCCTAGAGGGGAGAAAAGGTGGGGAGCGTAGGAGAGGAGAGAAAGGGGCTGTGGGATGCGGGAAGGAGGGACGGACAAAGCCCCCCAAAACACATGCAAGCAAGATCAAGGAATGGCGTCAACGGGACGCGGGCGCCACTCCGTAGAGTAGAGGATTCCTAGAGGAGAGAAAGGGGAGAGCGTAGGAGAGGAGATAGAGAGGGGTGGGACGTGGGACGGACAAAGCCCCCGCAAGCACACGCAAGCAAGATCAAGGAATGGAGTCAACGTAACACGGGCGCCGCTCCATAGAGTAGAGGATTCCTAGAGGGGAGCGTAGCGCCCTCATTCGGGCGGCGCGCAAAACGGAGAGCGCGCGACCGTAAGTAAAGAAAATAAAGACGGCGCTTGGCTGTGGCACGAGAAGCCACGGCTCATGTTCCTTGCTGGCGTCGATTATGGTTCAGGCGTGTCTTTCCTTCGCTCCTGTGGCATAAGCCTACAAGTGGTGACCTAGGACGAAGCCAATGACTGATGTAGACGCTAGGACGTTAGCTGGTACGAAAGAACTCAGCCAGGAGACATCGTGTCGCCATATTCGAACGTGTTCCTCTATCTCTTCTTCTTCTGTGCCTTTTCTGGCTGGCTGCGTTTATTATGTTTTCTACATCCTGCCCCGCCCCAGAAGAAGCACGAGGCAAGTCTAGTCGGTGCAGCTTGAACGGGCCTCTTGAGTACAGTGCCGGCTTATATTCTGTGGAGCAAGCCCGCACTAGTCCACCATGACCAGGATATGCCAGCGCTAGTCACGTCGGTGGCCAAAATCTTCAGTACTTTCTGTCGTCTTGCTACGACACTGTCTACCTTTCTACCGGTTGAAACTTCGAAAGTACCCATGCGGAGGTCGTGTTTTCAGAGAGTACTTCCTTTTCCATCTTTCCCAACGGTGAGGACCCTGAGGGTACTTCCTGGAGACATCTTTCACAGTAGTCCGATGCCGAGTTGGTGTGTTACAGGAGTTGAGATCCGGATGAGAACGGAGTGACTTCCCGACGAGTAAGCGCGCAGGGCATTCCGGAGAAAAAATAGATATCCTCGAAGAGCTCGTCTTCAATTCTTGAAGGTTCTTTCCGGAGTCGTCCACATTTGAACTTGTGTTATATGCATCTTGTCCTTCGTCGAAAGTGTCGGCTCCTCGCCGCGGTTCGTCGACAGAGAAAGTCTGCTTTGAAGTTCGGGCAAGTGTTCTGTTTCCTCCACTTACGTTGTTCAAGTTATGGTGTATCATCACGAGAGGAAAAGGCCTTGTTGACGCAAATCGCACGCGTGTCACTCGCCGCTCGACGATGTCATCGCCCCGATAATTGCGGTCGTTTGTCCACGGTAGTGCTGAGTGTCGGCTGCCAGACTGCTTCATTGCCTGCTTAAACTGCAGAAGCTCATCAGGACATTCGCCCGAGTGATTGGTATCCCTCAACTCCGTCTTTCGGAAAGAGGGCAAGATTTCCGCTGTAGATTTTCCTTCTACTGCCTCCACTCGCAAAACGCTGATGAGATGAGTGCCACAGTCCAAGGTGGTCTTTTGGCAGACTGGTCCTTGTAGAGTCCAGCCGAATATGGTGTCAATTGCCACTAAACCTGGCACGTCTGGGCACCGGATGATTTCGCCGGTGATTACTTGCCAGAGGTAATCCGATCCTATTAGCAAGCCGATCCCAGAGTTCGGAATCGGATTATCCACTGCAGAGTTATCGTTTGCCAGCAGCTTGCCTTGATTTCTCAGTGAGTGAATAAATGCGTTGTCAGTCGCCGGCACAGCTACGTCGTGGCAAATTACAGGGATAACTATAGCTTCCACGCCAACCGAAACGTTGTTGTACCGATTTCGAAGTTGGAGTTTCACCACGTTGCGCTTTTCCGGTGGTGAGGTGGAAGTGCTTCCGAAGGTGTTTAGCGCGAGACGTGTCTTGCGGACCACACTCAGGTTGAGCTTGCGAGCTAGGTCTTCTTGGATGAAAGTCCTCTGGCTACCTCCGTCCTGAATCCCGCGAATGCATTCGCTCTTGTCGTTGTTGACTATGTCGGTGAGAAATGACTGGAGGTAGACCGCGTTGTCCTTCGTCGTTTGGTTGGCGGACGATACGTCTTCGCAGGATGAAAGAGCGTTCGATGAAACGCACACTGTGGCACTTCCTGAGCGTTCTGCGGTCGTCGAAACCATCCGGTAATTAGGGTCGCACATACTTGAAGCGTGTCTTCCGCGGCAGGAACTGCAGGTGAGCTTGACTCGGCAATCTTTCGCTCGATGACCTCTTGACGTGCAGCGGAAGCAACGGTTGTTTTTTGTCAGCTGCTCCTTCTTGACAGCCAGAGGGATATCGGCGCTGCAACTTCTCGTCCCATGCTGATCGGTACGGCAGAAGAAACACTGCAACCTTGCGATAGATGTAATGTGCATCACGGATGCCGTAGGGACACCACTAGGCACTTCGTCCGTGCGATCGTCCGTAGCAGGTCTTTGACGTGGGAACGCGTGCTGTTCTCTGCTTTCGACCTCCACCCGTATGAAAAGTAGTAGATCGTTCAGCTCGGCGTGCGATGCAGTTGACGCCTCTGCTGGTGCACCCGACGAGGAGGCTTGAGCAGCACGTACGTCAGAGGGACGTGTCAAGGCGCGGTGCCGTTTCTCTCGAGTGAAGCAGAGACCGATGTCACGCGGTAGAGCCTGCTCCAAGATGTCGACGAGCATAGCCGAATATGTCATAGTCGGCACGTTCAGGGCTCCAAGGCAGCGAATATTCAGTTGTGTGGCATCGTACAGTCTTCGTAAGCCACGGATGTCATTGGCTGATGTCACGTGTGGAAGATTTCGCAGTGCCGTGAGATGGTGCTTGATAATTGTCGTCTTATCACCGAATCTTTCCTTCAGCATAGCAACGGCGTCGGCGTAGCAAGATTCGGTCGTGGGCAAACCCGCAATAGCTGTTGCTGCGTCACCAGACAGAAAACTCTTGAGATAATAAAACTTGGTGGATGGCGTCAGGTCGTTGTTCAGATGGATGAGCTGTTCGAATTGCTCCCAGAAGCCTGTCCACTGCGAGATGTCACCCTTGAACGTTGGGATGTGCAGCTGGGGCAACCTGGGCGCCGTAAACCTTGCGGGAGCTTCGTGTCTGGAAGCCGTTGACTCTGTGTTTCCACTCATGGGAGCTTGCACATGGACGGTCTCAGCTCGTTCCAACTGGGAGATACGGCAACTTAGCTCGGCAAGCATGCTCACAGCTTCGTCTTGGTATTCAGCTGTTGCAGTATACTCCTGCTCGATATTTTCTGTTGGAATGTACTGGTGGTACTGCTCGTTGATCTGCGTAAGCTCGTCGTTACTAGCGGTGAGTCGCTGCTTTACAGCTGCGAGCTTCGCGATGTCGACGTTAGCGGAGTCGAGCAAGATTCGCGCCTCTTGAATAATCTTTGTGTTCTGCGCACGCCGTGCCGATCGCTTGCCTTTCAGTCGATCCATTTGGAGAGCACCGATGCTGGCTACCGTTGTCGTACCAACCCCGATCATCGCATCCACGATCCGTCGAGTCCTCACCGCCCGCGACGCGAAGCGAGAGTAGAATCCTGTTCGCCGTGCGTAGAAAGAAGGCTTGTCCGCACGTGGGTCTTCGGCACCAAAATGTAGACGCTAGGACGTTAGCTGGTACGAAAGAACTCAGCCAGGAGACATCGTGTCGCCATATTCGAACGTGTTCCTCTATCTCTTCTTCTTCTGTGCCTTTTCTGGCTGGCTGCGTTTATTATGTTTTCTACAACTGACTCGAACGCACCCTCAACAGAGCAAGCCTCACGTCTTCAGGACGTCTCGGCGGTGCAACTGCGTCTCCCAATCTTTCTGGTCACAGAACCCGCAAGTTTGGTTTCACCAGGTCGAGGCGCAATTCTCCCTGTACCGCATTGCCTCGGAAACGACACGCTACTACCACGTAGCCTCAGTCTTTCCACCTGATGTTGCCAGCGAGCTCTCCGACGTCCTCTCCAACCCCTCGGACACTACGCCATATCAGCACCCTAAGACCAAGGTGCTGGAGCGATTTATGCCGTCGGAACGCGTCCGACTACAGGAGCTCCTTGCAGAGGAAGACCTTGGTGACAGGCGTCCCTCCCAACTACTGCGCCGAATGCGACAGCATCTTGGGGAACACGACGTCTCTGCACACTCAGCGTTGCTTCGCGAGCTCTTCTTCCAACGCCTTTCTCAGCCAATCCGCCTCGTCCTCGCGGCGGCTGGCGACGTCAACCTCGATCACCTGGCGGAGCTCGCCGATCCGGTTCATGAAGCGACCTCCCCATCTGTCAACGCTGTCTTACCACCAGCAGACACAGTGATTTCGTGCCTTGAGGCCCGCATCGACGAACTCGCCGCCTCCATTGCCGCACTCCGCAGCCCCCTGCAGGAGACTCGTTCGCCTCGTTCCGGTCTTCGAGCTCTTCCACGCACGCGAGATGCTCGGAGTCCCAGCCCTCCACCTGTCTGCTGGTACCACCGGCGTTTCCGACACCGAGCCACTAAGTGCACACCTCCCTGTTCGTGGCCGGGAAACGCCCGCCGGGATCACTGACGGCGGCGTGTGATGTCACTTCTCGTCCCAGCCGCCTTTTCATAGTAACAGACCAGCTATCCGGCGCCAGGTTCCTTATAGATACGGGCGCGGAAATAAGCGTTGTGCCCCCCTACTAAGGCTGATCGTTCGAAGTCACCTGGGCAGTCACTTCGCGCTGCCAACGCCTCGTCTATAGCGACATATGGACTCCGATCTCTCACGCTCGACTTCGGCCTTCGCCGCATTTTCCGGTGGGTTTTCGTCATCGCAGACGTGGTTCAACCCATCATCGGCTCGGACTTCCTCTCATACTTCGATTTAGACGTCAGCGTGCGGCACCGCCGCCTCATAGACGGTCAGACTCGTCTCTCCATCTCGGGAGTCCTGTCCGACATCGCTCATATGGCCATCCGCATGCTGATACCCTCCTCACCGTTTGAAAAAATCTTGGCGAGTTTCCCGGAGTTCAAAAAAAACCGTGCAACCTCACTCAGCCGCTTAAACGTACGGTGACACACCACATCGTCACCCGTGGTCCACCAGCAGCCGCTCGACCACGCCGCCTGTTTGGGGACCGCCTAGCTATCGCCAAACGGGAGTTTGACCACATGCTGCAGCTCGGCATTATACGGCCGTCGTCAAGCGCTTGGGCTTTCCAGCTGCATTTGGTGCCAAAGCGTGATCCCGGTGACTGGCGTCCTTGTGGGGACTATCGAGCGTTGAACGCCAAGACTGTCCATGACAGGTATCCCCTACCTCACATCCTGGATTTTACGTCGCGCCTCGATGGCTGCACGATTTTCAGCAAAGTGGACATTGTTAAGGCGTACCACCAGATTCCTGTCGAGCCCGCCGACATACCTAAGACCGCCATCACGACGCCCTTTGGGTTGTTTGAATACGTGCGGATGCCTTTTGGACTCCGCAATTCGGCTCAAACCTTCCAGCGGTTCATTTCTGAGGTCACACGGGGCCTCCCTACTGTGTTTGCGTACCTTGACGATGTCTTCATCGCCAGCCGCACACCTGGAGATCATGAGCAGCATCTTCGTGCTCTATTGCAACGTCTACAGCAGTACGGCCTCGTTGTGAATGCCTCGAAGTGTATTTTCGGCGCATCTGAACTCGAGTTTTTGGGCCATCACATATCATCCAAAGGAATACGCCCTCTCGCGTCCCACGTTCAAACAATCCAGGATTATCCTCGGCCTACAACACTGCGCCAGTTACGCCAATTCCTGGGGCTTGTGAATTTTTCCAGGTGCTTCATACCACACTGTGCAGAACTGCTTCGACCACTGACCGACCTTCTTCGGTCAACCGCCGGCCCGTCCTCTGCCATTCCGTGATCGTCAGAGGCCCAGGCCGCCTTTGCTGCTGCCAAGAAAGCGGTCGCTAACGCCGTGCTTCTTATTCATCCGCGCCGCAACGCCCCTACTCGGTTGATGGTGGACGCATCCAGTGTGGCCGTTGGAGCCGTCTTACAGCAGTGCATTGACTCCGAGTGGACACCCTTGTCGTTTTACTCTCGGAAGCTACTTGCTGCTGAGACCCCCTACAGCGTCTTCGGCCGGGAGTTACTGGCCATCTGCACTGCGATGCAGAATCGCGAGTTGGCCAAGTTGGCGGATGTTCATCGTGGAATATTTTACAGCGCAACGGGTTAAATACGGACAGAGAAGGGACACAGCGCTGAACTCACAACTAAATTTATTTGGAAAAAGGAAGAACATATATAGGAAACAATGATTCATCAAAACTGTGCGCAAGTACACATGTGTTCGAAACGCAACATGATTCAGGTCTTGCCTAACAGGGTAGTTATATTCTTCATCTAGAACAGTGATGTTCCGTCCTGGACAGAAGAATTCCCTTTCCGAGGCGCGAAAATTCCCTATTTCCGGCATTTTTCCCCGCATAGATCGCCAAAAATCCCCGCATATTTCCCTGCACAAAAAAAGGTTATATATATATATATATATATATATATATATATATATATATATATATATATATATATATATATATATATATATATATATATATATATATATATATTGTGAGGAATAAGACACAAAGACAGCACCCGTTCTTGGGCCGGCTGTTCTTTATCTCCCCCGTCGTCTTCTTCCGCTTCGCCCTAGCCGCCCACGCGCCCGAACCCCAGCATCGTTCTTGGTCATGACACTCGGCCATGACTGCGAGCGCGCGCAGCTGCCGATGATGATTCTGGTGGGCGGCACTGACTACATCGCAGCGGCCGGTCCCGGCCACGCTGCGACTCTGCTTGGGGATCTGCCTCTGTGTTACGTGGTGGGCGATGCTGGCTGCATCGTGGTGGACGGTCCTTATGTCGCTGTAGACGCAGGGGCTTGGCTTGCACCTTTGTCGACGACTCTGGCGGACGACATTGAGTGTGTCGCGGTGGTCGACAACCTCGGCCACGCTGCGACTTTGCAGGAAAAGTCTCGTGCCGTTCTCCCGTTCGAAACTGGAAGCTTCGAGGTACTCGAAGTTCCCGGCCATAAAGAGACTTAGCATTAACTCTCCGCGACGGTTCTGGCGGGCGACACTGGCTATTACGGCAAGGTCGTAGACCAATCAGTTTGTCCCGCCGCAGTTGTTGGGTCGAGCTGCAGCTGGATGTCCTGCGAGGCGTCGTGCAACTCCCTGAGGGGATCGAGCTGGTGGTTCCTGGCGAAGTGTTGCGTGCACACGAGGTGTCCCAGGAGGAAATTGTGTCCCCAGCAGAAGAGTTGGTCTGGTAGGGTTCAGTGATGTGTGGTTCATCTGGCACGAAAGGGGTGAGCGCCTCCATGTCCTCAGATGGTGACGAGCGCGAGGGCAGTATCTCCGACTGAGGAAGGTCTGGCGGCGATATTGTCGGGTCGAATACCGACACAGAGTCCGGGACCTGCATAGAAGGACTACGGCCGCTCCAATCAGGGTCAACAGCAGGAAAGTCCACGATGTTCTCCGCCGATGAACTGCGACGCACATCTGCAGCCTCGACTGCGCCATTGTGAGGAATCAGACACAGAGACAGCACCCGTTCTTGGGCCGGCTGTTCTTTATCTCCCCCCGTCGTCTTCTTCCGCTTCGCCCTAGCCGCCCACGCGCCCGAACCCCAGCATTGTTCTTGGTTATGACAATATATATATATATATATATATATATATATATATATATATATATATATATATATATATATATATATATATATATATATAGTGTTCGACGTGTTTCAGGCTCTTCCCATCGCTTTCTCTTCTTTCCTGCCCAACTCAAAGCATCGCCTCTGAGATCGGCTTTTAATGCTACGAAGGAGCTACCTTGGAGCTCGCTTTAAGCGGTATGCGATGCGGAAGGTATGCTGTACAGGCTCGTGCACACGGCCACTGCATAAGAAGAAAAGTTTATTATTGTTTTTTTTTGTTACTGAGTGACGTGGCTGACATTAATGTGCCTAGCAGACGCTCTGTATCTATATGCACCACATTTTGTACAAAAAGCACGTCAACTTTTGAATAATGGTGACTAAATATTGTGAAATAAAACAAGCTTTTAAGGTGTTATTGAACATTTTATTGACTTGATTAAGAACGGTTCTGCAAACTACCGTAAAGAAAAAAAAATAAATAAATGTGAAGTGACTAGAATATATATTGACTGGGAAACCTTTCAATTGACCGCAGAACTTTTGATTGACAATGTTCATAAGTACGAACAGATTCACCAGATCAAGATAGGCGGGCTTTGAGCACGGGCTTAAACTTTCGCCGGGCAGCTGAATCGCTGGCCACACAAACCAGCAGTCAGTCAAATCAATGTCATCAATGTTTCTGCGTTGAATTATACCAAGAAAGACAATGGTCTTTAAAAACGAACCTTAGAGGCTGTGGTTTGGCGCGCTACATGCGCCAGAAACGATTGCGGCATGCGAAAGCCTCATGTCCACGGTCTTTCGATCGTTATAAAAAAAAATTCGCCGTCCCTCAAAATTCCCTGCAATATCGCGAAGATTCCCTTTTTCCCTTTCGTCCAAAATGACTGTCGAAAATTCCCTTGAAAAAGGGAAAATTCCCTGCACGGAACATCACTGATCTAGAAGAGTGATAGATGGATGGCTTATGCACTTGTTATTTGATCTAATATAAAAGGCTTCGGCTATTTCACGCGTGCGCTGATCCACATGTCTATATTTGGTAGTGGTTCTCTGCAAGTGGGGCACACAACCGCATGATCTGCAATGAGCAGCCAAATGAGACGTGAGTGCAGCACCTGAAAGCGTCAGTTCATGCTCACGTAAGCGCACGTTCATGTAACGTCCCGTTTGACCCACGTATTCACAGCCGCAAGACAGTGGAATGGCATAAACCACGCCAGTAGCGCAAGGCGCATATCTGTGGACATGATTGGAGACGCATTTGTTCCTTTTTCCTGGCTTCTGACACATCGCTCTATCTACCATAGCACGCACATTACTCACTTTATTATGTGCTGAGAACACCACGTTTACGCCATAACGCGAACCAACGTTTTTCAAACCATGTGCGGTTCTGTGTATGTATGGGATAACTACATGCCTCTTTTTCTTGCTACCTTCCGGGGAGCTGGCATCACGGCGTTGAACCTTCTTAAGCTTTGTTATCATTTTCTCCGATACGGAACACATCACGTCACTCGGAAAGCCAGAATTTGCATGACGAGCAACCTGCGTATCAAAGGCATGCGCCATACGGTGCTCGCATGACTTCAGTAGAGCAGCACCCATCACAGTTGACGCAATGCCTCTCTTTACGGTTTTTGAGTGGCCGGAATTAAAATTTAAGGTCGGCTTTATGGACCTAGCTTGGTATTCCCAACACACGTGATCCTTGACGAAAGTCACTCTTAAATCAAAAAAACTGTAGCTCATCGTTTTTCGGCAGCTCCGAAGTGAAATGAAGACCCATTCCATATTCTTTAAGCACATTCATAATATTAACAACTAGTACAGAGCTAACGTTAGTGTTCAGTAGAACTGAGAAGTCATCAACATATTGAACAACGTGTGACGCTAACCCATTCAAATGCTCTTGCAGCTGCCTGTCTACAAAACTCAGAAAGATATCGCTAATTACAGGTGATACACATGATCCAATGCAGATGCCAGATTTTTGGACAAAATTACTTCCCTCCCAAGACACAACGGTTGAATTCAGGTACGTCTGCACGAGCTCCAGGAACGACTCAACAGATATGCCACACTGGCCCTGAAACAGCAACTCATCGTTATCCTCTCTTATGCACTGCTTGATACATTTCAACACTTCACAATGGGGCAACGAATAATACAAATCTATTACGTCTATACTGAACGCGTAGCGGTACATTGACGGCTGTTCTTTTAGTGATGCGATGATTGATTCTGAGTTGGAAATTCTTAGCGGATCACAAATCTTCAAACGCTCCAAATTTCTCTGAAGATACCGTGAAACATTTAATTGCCAAGTGTCTTTTTCTGAGACAATCGCTCTAAGTGGCATTCCAACCTTGTGCGTCTTCACTGAAAAGAAAACAGACAGTTCTTGCTTTCTGCCTTCTTCACACTTGCCGCTAAGAGATCCAGAATAAGCGTTAGTAACAGGGCACGAACCTGTTCCTTCAGTCGCCCACTTTTTGCATCAGCACGCATAAGGTAGCCACTGCTTTGGAAAAAAGCTTCAAGCGTGCTGATGCAAAATGTGGGCGACTGAAGGAACAGGTTCGTGCCCTGTTACTAACGCTTAATCTGGATCGCTTAGCGGCAAGTGTGAAGAAGGCAAAAAAGCAAGAACTGTCTGTTTTCTTTTCAGTGAAGACGCACAAGGTTGGAATGCCAATAAGAGCGATTGTCTCAGAAAAAGACACTTGGCAATTGAATGTTTCACGGTATCTTCAGAGAAATTTGGAGCGTTTGAAGCTTTGTGATTCGCTAAGAATTTCCAACTCAGAATCAATCATCGCATCACTAAAAGAACAGCCGTCAATGTACCGCTACGCGTTTAGTATAGGCGTAGAAGATTTGTATTATTCGTTGCCCCATTGTGAAGTGTTGAAATGTATCAAGCAGTGCATAAGAGAGGATAACGATGAGTTGCTGTTTCAGAGCCAGTGTGGCATATCTGTTGAGTCGTTCCTGGAGCTCGTGCAGACGTACCTGAATTCAACCGTTGTGTCTTGGGAGGGAAGTAATTTTGTCCAAAAATCTGGCATCTGCATTGGATCATGTGTAGCACCTGTAATTAGCGATATCTTTCTGAGTTTTGTAGACAGGCAGCTGCAAGAGCATTTGAATTGGGTTAGCGTCACACGTTGTTCGATATGTTGATGATTTCTTAGTTCTACTGAACACTAACGTTAGCTCTGTACTAGTTGTTAATATTATGAATGTGTTTAAAGAATATGGAATGAGTCTTCATTTCACTTCGGAGCTGCCGAAAAACGATGAGCTACAGTTTCTTGATTTAAGACTGACTTTCGTCAAGGATCACGTGTGTTGGGAATACCAACCTAGGTCCATAAAGCCGATCTTAAATTTTGATTCCAGGCCACTCAAAAACCGTAGAGAGGCATTGCGTCAACTGGGATGGGTGCCGCTCTACTGAAGTCATGCGAGCACCGTATGGCGCATGCCTTTGATACGCAGGTTGCTCGTCTTGCACATTCTGGCTATCCGAGTGACGTGATTTGTTCCGTATCGGAGAAATTGATAACAAAGCTTAAGAAGGTTCAACGCCGTGATGCCAGCTCCCCGGAAGGTAGCAAGAAAAAGAGGCATGCAGCTATCCCATACATACACAGAACCGCACATGGTTTGAAAAACGTAGGTTCGCGTTATGGCGTAAACGTGGTGTTCTCAGAACATAATAAAGTGGGTAGTGTGTGTGCTATGGTTAGATAGAGCGATGTGTCAGAAGCCAGGAAAAAGGAACAAATGCGTCTCCAATCATGTCCATAGATATGCGCCTTGCGCTACTGGCGTGGTTAACGCCATTCCACTGTCTTGCGGCTGTGAATACGTGGGTCAAACGGGACGTTGCATAAACGTGCGCTTACGTGAGCATGAGCTGACGCTTTCAGGTGCTGCAATCACGTCTCATTTGGCAGCTCATTGCAGATCATGCGGTTGTGTGCTCCACTTGCAGAGAACCACTACCAAATATAGACATGTGGATCAGCGCACGCGTGAAATAGCCGAAGCCTTTTATATTAGGTCGAATCACAAGTGCATAAGCCATCCATCTATCACTCTTCTAGATGAAGAATATAACTACCTGTTAGGCAAGACCTGAATCATGTTGTGTTTTGAACACATGTGCACTTGCGCACAGTTTTGATGAATCATTGTTTCCTATATATGTTCTTTCTTTTTCCAAATAAATTTAGTTGTGAGTTCAGCGCTTTGTCCCTTCTCTGTCCGTATTTAACCCGTTGCGCTGTAAAATATTCCACGATGTACACTGCGATACAGCACTTTCAGCATTTTCTGGGAAGATGCTCATTTTACGTGCTGACTAATCATAAGCCACTGGCGCATGTTTTCTGCACAAACTCATCCAAGTATGTGCCCCGTGTGCCATCTTGCTTATATATCGGAATTCACGACTGATATCCGCCACGTGAAAGGCGCGGACAACACCGCCGCAGATGCCCTTTCTCGTATAGCCGCGGTTGACTCTCCATCTCCAACCATCAACTGGGCCTCATTCTCCTCCGCACAGCAGAACGATAGAGAGCTCGCCGCTTTTCGGGAGAACCCCCGTTCTCTCCGACTACGCCTGGTATCTCATCCATTGTCATCTGAGCCCTTGTGGTGCAATGTCTCAGCTGACCTTCCCCGCCCTTTTGTTCCAGCTTCATTACGACGCACCGTTTTCCACTCCTTACACGACATCTGTCACCCCGGCATTCGGGCTACTCAGCGTCTTCTCACCCAGCGCTATATGTCTGGCCCGGAATCAGCGGTGATGTCCGCGCTTGGACACGCATGTGCCTGCCCTGCCAGATGACAAAGATCTCGCGTCATACTAAGACGCCTCCCCAAACTTTCCTTCCACCGGGCCGTCGTTCCGACCATGTTCATCTAGACATTGTGGGCCCTCTACCAGTGTCTCAGGCGTACCGTTATATACTGACCATGGTCAATCGTTTCACACGCTGGCCGGAAGCAGTTCCCATTCAAGATATCACCGTCGAGACAGTTGCCCGTGCTTTCGTTTCTACGAGGGTATCTCGTTTTGGCTGTCCTGGCACCATGACAACAAACCGTGGACGTCAATTCGAGTCCTCGCCGTTTACTTGCCTTAATCGCATCCTCGGGGCCAGACATTGCCGCACCACTGCTTATCATCCCTGCGGCAACGGCATGGTGGAACGCCTTCACGGACAACTGAAGACCGCCCTGACCACCCGCCTCAATAGAGCCACCTCGGTTGATGCCTTGCCACTGGTGCTCCTAGGTTTACGGGCTGTAATCCGGGCAGATCTACAGTGCTCAGCAGCAGAGCTGGTGTACGGCAGTTCTCTGCGGCTCTGAAAATTTCTTCACGTCAACGCACCTACCAGATCAGCCACAACAATTTCTACAACGCCTCATCGACTGTGTTCAAGACCTCCGGCCCACTCCACCCCGACCTTCCGACCACAAGACTATATTTGTCCACCCTGATCTGGCCACTTCAACGCACGTTTTCGTGCGCCACAGCGCGGTCAGGCCACCTTTGACACCAGCCTACGACGGACCATTCCGCGTCCTTAACCGCACCCCCCAAAACTGCCACTCTTGTTCAGAACGGCCGCGAAGAGACAGTCAGCTTGGACCGACTTAAGCCGGCGTACCTGGAGACCGCCATAGAAAGCCTCTCATCTACGCCTGACCTCCCGTTGGACTACCAAAAACCGCATGTCACATTCCGACTTCCAGTCTACACGGGGGGGGGGGGGGGCGCTGTAGCGCCCTCATTCGGGCGGCGCGCAAAACGGAGAGCGCGCGACCGCAAGTGAAGAAAATAAAGACGGCGCTTGGCTGTGGCAACGGCTCATACTCCTTGCTGGCGTCGATTATGGTTCAGGCGTGTCTTTCCTTCGCTCCTGTGGCATAAGCCTACAGGAGAAAGGTGGGGAGCGTAGGAGAGGGGCTGTGGGACGCGGGAAGGACAAAGCCCCCCGCTAACACATGCAAGCAAGATCAAGGAATGGAGTCCATGTGAGCGACAGACACCACCGGTAGAGCGCGTTATCCTTTGCTTGTACCCACCACTTGCCTAGCCATTGCTAAGCAGCCACTCTGTTCTCTCTGCCATGATTCTCATGACTGTGATGGTGGTTGACGGCCTTATTGTACTACAGTGTCTGGTTCGTATAGTGGCTGCTTCCCTACCTTCATAAGTGACCGGACGCGGGACGCGGGACACGGGACGCGGAACGGGGGGACGCGGGAGGGACGGACACAGCCCCGAGCATAAGATGCTTCGCATCTAAAAGACTGGAGTTCCTTATACATCTGCCTAAGTTGACTCGAAGGCAAAAGCCATCTTTTTCTTGAGTCGATATATTGTTCCTTCGCCGCCCTCCTCCGAATGCTTGCTGGACGTAACGTGGTTTTGCACTGAAGCTTTCTACACATCACCTGGTTTTGCATCGCCTCTGAGATTGGCCCACCAATCACGGAGGCAATGCAAAGCGACGATGTCATGTGATGACGTAATCATGTGACGTTATGACGTCACAAATTTTGGTGGTCTGGGATGTCATGACGACGTCATGTGATGAATTTTCGCATCACTCGTGTTGACGCTGACGACGCGGGACGCCGACGGTCAATTTTCGCATTTGACGAGGAATCTAAGGCTCTGACTTTAAAATATTTAATCTTGTTACAGCACGGTAAAGAATAGCAATAACCGGCCACAGGGGCCAAAAGAATGGTGGGAAAGAGCGCTGTTTCTCATCTCCCTGGACACATTCGCCGATGTTTACTACTGTTTACCAAGCTGTACTACCGGTCAGTGGCGTAGCCAGGAATTTTGTTCAGGGGGGGGGGGGGGGGGGCTCGCATGTCAACACAATATATATATATATATATATATATATATATATATATATATATATATATATATATATATATGGCAGAGAAATGCGTATTTACTTCTCCAGCATTTTAAATGTTGTCTTAGCTGCATGATGGCGCTGTTACAGCACAAAGTCTGTTAAAAACTCCGATCTAATGATATGCATAGCTTTTCTTGTCCTTTACACTTCTCATCATTCACAGCACCTGTCCTGTGAAACGTGCCCGCTTGTCATTGTGGAGGAAGCAATAAAGTCTTTTACATAGGGCTGCCCACATGAACTAATGAAATTCTATGCAACTCTGGAAATGCAGTACATTCTTTGGGACCCATCTCAGAAGTGAACGTTAATTGTTTAAGTGGAATTCTAGTACTACCGAAACTTGACATTTCGCGCTTAATTCTACTGACATGACGTTGCTACATCACACATTTCCTGAGAAGAAGGCCCTCATAATTTTCCTCTCCAGCTGTTCACCTTGAACAATATTTATTTATTTATTCAAAATACCTTACAGGGCCAACAGGGCATTGCGTAAGGGGAGCATCAAAAGATTATATACATGCACAACTTAAGTACAAAGAATGACAAAATAAGGAAAACTTGTCAAAAATTATACAATGTATAACAGTGACAACGATAAAGAAATTACAACGGGAACTAAACGCAGGCGATGACACATGTTAGATTGTGACTACACAACCGGCTACAAAAAGTAAACAAAATTTCTAAAGAGGCATTGAGTTATACAAGTCATAAAAGCGAAGACATATCTCAAGATTACACATTGAAATGAAGTACATGTTAGTATTCAAACCTAATAAAAATCACTAAAAAAAACGAGAAAGAAAAAAAGTGAGACAAGAAAGAACCGATCGCTAAATGCATAAATAGCAAACATGGTGTAAATAAATGAAACAGTTAATCATGAAAATGTGTGTTGAGGCGGTGGCGCAAGTTTCCTCCATTGCGTTCAACTACGATATTATCTGGAAGGTCGTTCCACATGCGGATGAAGCGTGGGAGGGCAGATGAGTTGAAGATGTCTGTTTTACCGTAGATGCGCGTGAAGGAAAGATGATTATGCAATCTTTTAGACGTGAATGTAGATATTTGCAATGTTACTGGCAATGACCTTGCTTCGTACACGTATTTATGAAACAATGAAATGAGCGTTATGTCACGATGGCGGCTCAAAGCGAAAAGTTATAAGTTCTTTTTAATTTGTGTTATGCTCGTGCTGTGATCTGTTCCACCAGGATCTATCACGCACCGCAATCGTCATGTATTTTTGCATGATTACTGGAAATAAATCTTACAAAGACTTTGGAATATGAAAGCTTCATGTGGGAAAGTTCGTATACTTACGTTACAATCACTAGATCATTTAAGTTGAGTCATGTGAACAAGCCATTTAGAAAACACAAATTTATTACTGGAGATATAAATTATAATAGAAAATAATGCACTAAATTTAAACCTGGCTATATGTTGCTGTGTATTTGCATGCTCCTGTTTTTCCGCTCGTGTTTGCAGGTCCATCGATACAATCGATCGAGCAGAATTCACTACAAACGTCACAATTATCTTAGCTTCGAGAAGCTAATTGATCAAAATCTGTTGAAAACGGTGATCGAATCAATTTTTCAAGCTGGGTGCGCATGTTTTTTTTTTGTTTTTTTTACCCCCTATACTTCGCGCTGTTACAATAAGCTCGCCCGCGGAATCTACCAGCTTACTATTGAAGAAAACAATAACGAAGGGCAGCGTTACGACCAGCAGACTTATTACATACATATATGAGCTTTACATACATATATGAGTCATAGACGCAGTGATCAAATTTACCTTCTGGTAGTGCACATTGTAACGCAATACTACGTAAGTTTGTCTACCCACCAGACAGTTCTATCCGCCTTTCCACCTGACGTCCCACTAAAAATATACTGCTACGCTTTCTTAGAAAATGCAACTAATAGCATTTATCTGCATGAAAACTAAGCAAGCGTTCACACTGCTTGTGAACCTTAATATTGCGTGGTGCATGTATTCCTGAAATGAACTGCCCGTGAGCAAAATTGCGACCTGTTTCTCTGGCCGCAAACGAGTGACAAGAACAAGAAGGGAAATGTAAAATTTCCTTTGGAATATAGGATGCTACCTGATGCTACTTAGACTACGTGATGTTTTGCGAATGAGCCCCTATCATACTGCTTCGTTTCCAGAGTTGTATAGACATCCATTCTCGTGCTTTATGAGATATTAACTTTTTACGCAAGACCTTTCAACACCACTTAAACCAAAACATTACGCTACTGAGTCACGAGGAAACATAGCTCACATAGACAGCTGTGGTTCTATGGAATACACATTAATTATAGATATTTGTTGACCTCATGATACTCGCATTTACAAAAGACAAAAAAGTACAAAGCAAACAATATTTTCAAAGCCCAAGCCACCGCGGTGGTACAGTAATTACGGTGTTCGACTGCTCAGGCGAATGATGCGGGTTCCACCCCGGCTTCGGCGGTAGCATTTTTATGGAGACGAAATGCTTGATGCATTGTAAGTGCGCGAGCCTCCTTAATTTAAGTGCTTGTTAAGGAACTCAAGCGGTAGAAATTTTCGTAGTCATCCACTACGAAGTGCCTGATAACCATACCGTGGTTCTGGGCGCGTCAAACTCTACAAATTATTATTAGTAGTAGTATTGCAAAATGTCGGGCTTAACTGAGGTCGAAATAACAGCGCGGTAGAAATGGAACTATTCTAGCCAAATGATACATATGTAACCCTTTTCTTCTAAAAAAGCCAAGTCCGCTTGAACTGAAACTGAAAAAAAACGCAGTTTTTGCTACGGACAATATTGGTCGGGCCATCTCCAACATTTTTTTTCGCCAGTGCGCTCAAGCCACCAAAGTACCTCAAATCTATATTGCTGCTAAAATCTATGTAGCCTACTATCATCAGTATTCCGAGTAAAATTTGTTTTTGGCTTTTAGAGATTGTAACATCTCAATTGTGCTTGACTTAGCTCGTAAAAGAACTTTAAATTGCAGCAAATGAACGATACAGCAATATTTTGTGACAACATTAACACCATGATTGTGCCTCCGTCGGTGCCGCCTTTTGTTGCATTGGCGTAACGACGATAACTATACTTGTAGAGCGAGTGGTCCTACCAGGGATAATGCGTACCGTTCTGGACTGCCGGCAGCATTTTGTCGTTTTTGGCATCTTGAGGGCCTTCAGAAAAATGCTTGGTTGTTTGTTTCTTTGTTCGTTTTTTTATTTGTTTCTTTGAGCCTGAAAACTGTTTCAGCTCTTCTTCATCTGCTTCTTAGCTCATTTGATTTCACGCCGTTTCGGATCACTTCTTCAAGGAATAAAGCGGTGCCTATATCTTCATTTCAGTTGTCTTCTATTTCAAATGTGAAAGAAGGCCATGATATGCAGCGCAAAGGTTGTCGAATGAAAGCAACATAGGAAAGCTACTAGGATCCAACTGAAACACATTGGACCCTGTCACGTTGGTTGTTTTGGTCGTGTTTGTTGAAGCAGCACGGATTTAATGGATCTGACTCAGTTTGATCTAAGCAGATAAAGGATTTCGCGGAGTTCTTTAAATTCAAAACTGCATTTTTTTGTTCACGTTACGATGAGGAATCGTCTCATTTTGATTACAATTCGTTTAAAAAAGAAATATACTTTGGCATCTTTTACGCTCCCGGGAAATTGAGCGCTTTTCTGCTTTGGTTCTTTAAGAAAAAAAAATGCCACATGTATAGCACAAGACAGTCATCATGTTTTGGCAGAAAGAGGGCTGTTAGAAGCACTCTGGAATGTCCCATGCAGGAAAGGATTTCTTTATTTTTTCAAGAGGCAAAGTTTGGTGGCATTTTGATTCAAAATCTCGCCCCCCCCCCCCCCCCCCCCGGAATCCAGCATATTCACTGTCCTGCCAGCCCGTGTGGGACTAAATTTCGGTACTGCGGCTCGATAGTTGAGGTTTGTTGGAGGGCTGTCCTATATATCTTAATCCAGAGCGTCCTTCGTGTCAACAATGTATTCCTTCGCGGTGACACGGCTAAAATCGCAATACAAGGCACTACATACACACACCTTTTTTGCAGAATATTACTGATGCTATGATGCGCTGCACAGCCAGATATAAGACCGCCAGTGGTCAGCAATGTTCACACCGAAGTGTCTTTTCGACTGCGAAAAGCAATTCTAGAAAAAATCCAGGATGATTTCCGGCGCACCAAGCTCTTTTGGTCGGAGATACATCACAATACGAAAAAATTTCGGGGGGGGGGGGGGGGGAGGGGCTGAAGCCCCATAAGCCCCCCCCCCCCCTGGCTACGCCCCTGCTACTTGTGTCAAATGTAACGCGAACACTGCAGCGGATCGCGTTGCCCAAGCATTAGAAATATAGTGCGCGCCATCCTGTCATCACCATTGACAGGCTCGCGCAGTCGATTTGGCAGCACTGCGCGATCGAAAACATGAATGTGGCTCATGAGCGTATCTATCTCTAATCATAAGGGTCGAACTGTACCACGCGCACCACGGCGTTTCATTCCGAGCGATCTTATTTGCATCCAGCTCGCCCAATCTATGCTAGTGGTCCGCAATAACCCGCTGGTCGATGAAGTTATCGATTTCATTTTGTCGGCTGCCGTGTCTGCACAAGTCCACATGACTACAATTAGGAGTGGAGCGTGAATTTTCGTTCAACTCAAGTCTGTTTCCACAACTCTGATTTTCGCGAATAAGCCGCAAAATTGATCGCGCTTCGATTTCAAAGCAGCGTAGACTCTCTTTAAATCACTTGGCGGGGGGCGTTCGCGCTTTGACGTAAGCTATTTCAACGCCATCCAGCCCAGTCAGTGACGCTACGAACTCGGGGGGGTATGAACCTGACTGCGATGGCTGTGGGTACATAGAACATAAGTTCAATGTTAACGTTTCTCAAACTCCTGTAATGCTAGCAGTCATCTCAAGAAATATCATTACAAGAAAAAACAGGCAGATGCCACGCATTGTGGAAATCGATGTAATGCGAAGAAGCCAGCAAGAAGCAAATCATGCTGTACATAATATGCATGCCATGGTTTATATATGTTAGCACCTGTCATTTATGTTCGTCATACAGTCACGTCGCGCAATACCAATTTTGGTGTATATCAAGCTAGTGATCCTAGTGATCTGGACGCAAGCGCACCATGGGCGTGGCATGTAAATGGCATTGTAGATGACATGCATGGCAAGATTTTCATGTTACCACCTGCAACTTACGTTCGCTATATAGCCACGTTCCGCAATTCCAATTTTGGTGTATATCAAGCTATGAAAACGGCCGCGAGCCCGCCATGGGCGTGGAATGCAAGTCATTTTGCACATGACATGTCAGATTTGCAAATGACCACTTGGCATTCATGTTCGGCCATACAGTGACGTCACACAATACCAAATTTGGTGTATATCAAGCTAGCGAAACGGCCGCAAGCGTGCCATGAGCGTGGTATGCAAGTCATGTTGTACATGACATGTCATGATTTCCAAATGACCTCCTGGCATTTATGTTCGCCATACAGTCACGTCAAGCAATACCAAATTTGGTTATTATCAAGCTAACGAAACGACCGCGAGCGTGCCATGAGCGCGGCATGCAAGTCCTGTTGCTCATAACATGTCATGACTTCCATATGACCACTTGGCATTTATGTTCGTCACAGCCACGTCACGCAGTAGCAAATTTGGTGCATATCACGCTAGCGAAACGGCCGTCAGCGCACCATGAGTGTGGCACGTAAATCATGGTGTACATGGCATGCAGGTCATTATTTTGATGTTACGATCTATAATCTTGTTGGTCATGCAAAAATATCTGATCGTACCGATTTTTGGATATATCAAGTTAATAAAACGGCCTCAGGAGCACTACGGCCATGGCGTGTAAATCATGATTTTCATGATAAGTTAGTCATGATTTTCATGATAAGACCAGTTATTCATCTTCGTCATATAGTCATGTTATGCCATACCAATTTTGGTGTAAATTCCATTAACGATACGGCCAGGAGAGCACAATGTCGTAGGCGGCTAGATAGATAGATAGATAGATAGATAGATAGATAGATAGATAGATAGATAGATAGATAGATAGATAGATAGATAGATAGGTAGATAGATAGATAGATAGATAGATAGATAGATAGATAGATAGATAGATAGATAGATAGATAGATAGATAGATAGATAGATAGATAGATAGATAGATAGATAGATAGATAGATAGATAGATAGATATGCTCCAACTCGCCGAAGCTTCGCTAAGAAATGCTTCGCATTTAGTTAAAATGCACCAAGTAGTCGAGGAACGCCGTGCTACGCGAGCGAGCTATAACAAAAATGCTGCTGTTTTAGCCAGAGCGTAGCAGACGGCAAAAGCCGAATCCCCACCCTTGCGTCACCGGAGCGCCGTTCGCAGCGCCGCCATCGGTGGCACACGAGGCGAATAGAACCCCCCCCCCCCCCCCCCCCTCTTTCTTTGGTGTTGAGGCGCGGTTTTCTGAAAATCAAGGACCTGGAAAGCTTCTTCCGTCAGTCCACCCTCGCTTCAGAAAAGTAGGAATCTCATCAAAGTGAACTGTGGCTACAGTGCAAAAGCTGTTTCAGTTATTTCCCTTAAAACGTATTTGCGGGCTAGTTGGTAAGTCATTATGGCATAAGGCAGCGCACACCAGGTAAGTCAACAATCACGCACACAGGGGGACGACACAAGCGCTGATCGTCACAGCGCTTGTGTCGTCCCTCTGTGTGCGTGATCGTTGTCTTTACTGGTGTGCGCTGCCTTATGCCATAATTCAGTTATTTCGGCGTGTTGCAACTCGCAAGTGCAAGCGAGCATCGCATGAAATCGAGTTCCAGGCACTCCGACCTGCGTTTTGTAACGCCCAAATGTGTTAAACTTGGGCACATACAAAGTGATGAAGTACATACTCGAGCAATGTATCTTACGATCAGTGGTACGAAGCTCGCTTTATCAGGTACGAATGGCCACGGCGAATTTCGCCTTTGCAGTTGCATTCTCCATCCATATCTCGCTTCCTGTGCGTTGAACTGTTTTATTATGCATCCTCGAATGTTCCGTTGACGGTTGTCTTCCGTTTTTATATACTGCAAACGGGGATACGTGCGTGTCCACTTTCTCGGTGAACAACGAAAGGCAAAACCGTGGCCTCCGAGTTAGCTCCGGCAATCTCGGAGACCGCGGGCAAGAAAAACGTGACTGTGGTCCCGACCAACATTTTGCAATTTACTTGTATGAAGCACGTGTTCGCATTTGCTAGATAAAGCCGTAACTTTGAGCCTTCAATGCGTACGGGCGCGATGCTGTGTGGTGACGACCAGTTCAGATTATGGGTGGTCGTGGAGTGCGCGATGTTTATCGCGCGCTTCACCAGTCTGCATTTAACTGCTACACGGCGCGCACCGAGGTCTGAGGCTCTACTGAGCTTCATAGTCAAGGTTACCACGGTTCTACGTCAAGGCTACTCAAAATAATAACATGAGACCCACATTATCACACTTTCTCATGAGACCGGCTGTGGAGAACGCGAGTAATTCGCTTACCCAACACGTTCGCAATGACCCGTATCCAGCGCTCTCGCCGTTCTGCTTCGGGCAACAGCTTCGTAAATCGGTAAAACTGAAGTCATTTACAACCGTGGCAATTCAAAACGCAACAGTAGCGTCGACGGAGGCCTTTCTTCGTAGCGCACGGAGCTGTTGCGTCTGCTCTTGTTTTCGCCGTCGCTCTGGCAAGCACTTCATGGCGGTTCGGTCACGCGTCCGACTAGCGGAGAGAAATTCGTAGCTATTTTTCTGTGTTAAATGCGCCAACACACCTAATATTTAGCTCAATCGTTGTTTCGTACTCGGTAGTTGCACCTGGTTGCACAGCAAACTCTGCGTAGGAAGAGCACTTGACGAATACGGAGCGATAGCCTTCCCAAACGAGAACGGACTTGCAAGCCGGACACTTTTTAGAGCTTCAATCTACATATATAAAGTGGGAGGATGCCTTTATTCAGAAGAAGGGTATATATGTATTGGATCCTGCATAACCCCAATTCTAAGTGATCTATTTTTATCCCATCTGGACAAAACACTGGCTGGCGAATTGCTATCAACAGTGGTGTGCAAGGGCTTCAGATACGTTGATGATTATATGTTTCTTTTAGAATGCAGTTCATCCGATTTTAACTGAGAGGCCTTAAAGGTTTTGTCCATCGCGGAAAAATGTCTCAAAACCGTTACAAATCACCCACGAAATGCCCACAGACTCAGGCATCCGGTTTTTAGATATTAGATTCTTTTTTTAATGACAATCATTTGTGTTGGAGGTATGAACTGCGAGCTGACAAACTCATTCTGCACTATAACTCCGCGTTATCGAAATTAGTCAAGCGGGCTAATATAAATCTCTGCTTCAAGAACGCGTTAGACAAATCATGCTCCCACCAAATTGATAACAGCTTCAGTCAACAGTGCACTCGTCTAAATGAAGTTGGTTACCCGAGACAGCTTTTGATTTCTGCTGCCGAAAAGCTCCTGAGGAATGTAAGGGTTACCAGTAATGCGACACCACAAGCCCAGAAAGAAAAAGGAAAAGGAAAAACCACGGTAATGCCTTATATTCACAAAATTTCGCACAACTTAAAGGTAGCCGAACGGGTCGATGTTAACCCCTTGAGACGCTATGTACACAATTGTGTACACCCGTTGTTTTTGCTATTTCTATCAACTAAGGGCTATGAAAGAAGAAGATATATCGAGCTATGGATGAATGAAACCCCCTGCTTAATAAATTTGTCTTCATTTGACTTCCTTTTGCAGCGTACTTTTGCATTTGATCACTTTTCTGAAGGCACTACCACGTTCGACCAGTCATTCAACGGGCCGCTTTCTGCGAGTGATGTGAAAACTAAAAATTTCGTGTTCTCAAATTGGACATAACCAAAAATGAATTTGCACTATATTTCTCGTCTGAGATTTCATTCTATTTATGCCAAAACAGAGCATGAATTACTTCAGAATAAACCGATATTTAATTACAACTTAATTACAATTATTCACTATAACACACATTAATTGGCATGTAAAGGCATTATTTTTGTTACAATAGCATATTGAGTGCCTTCAAATAACGTTGTATAGATTTGACACATTTACAGACAGTTCTTCATAGGTGGCGTCTGAAAGGGTTAAAGGTCTTATTCTCCGCCCCCGATAAGCTCGCTAATTTATGCCAAATGACTAATAAGAAAGGCAGAGAAAAGAAGTGTTGCGGTAAGCAACATCGCACCAAATCTTTTGCATGCAATGAAGGTATTGTGTACCACATACATTTAACTTGCAAGCGCTATTATGTAGGGAAATCAGGTCGTTGCATTAACGACAGGCTGCACAAACACGCGAATAACGTTAAAAATCAGTCAGGTGGTTGGCTAGCCATCCATTGCAGAGATTGCGGATGCACACCTATCTTCGAAGAGTGCATCATAATCGCAAGAACTAGAAACGAAATGACGCGATTGATTATAGAAGCGCATAATATCTCGCAGTTAGAAGATAGGTGCGTAGCATTGTCAGCAAAAGAAATTACTTTTTATTCATTTATTTCTTCATAATACCTCAAAGGCCCCACATGGGACATTACATGAGGGGTGGGCGAACAAGAAAACTGTCGGGTCAGGTTAGATTTCATGACTTGAAAGATGGTCTTCAATGGCAGGTTTGAATTGAGCAATGTCAGTGATGAGGGCGATATCTGAAGGAAGGGCATTCCATTCTCCGGCAGTATGCAGGAAAAATGAACGTTGATAGGTGGTCGTACGTGCACGTGGTAGATACACAGCATTTCGGTGCGAGTGGCGAGAGAAACGATGTGCAGCAATGATGATTTGGTTTCCCGGAGGCAGCGAATGAAAAAGCCTAAAGAATAATATTAGACGAGCAGTGTTGCGGCGAGAAGAAAGTGAGGGGAGGCATAGCCGAGATTTTAGGGCGGATACACTTGTCCTGTAGGAATACTCGAAAAGAATGAACCTGGCAGCACGGTTCTGGACCGATTCAAGGGAATTAGTTATATTAACTTGGTGGTTGTCATAGATGGTAGAGGCATAATCTAGTTTCGATCGTATCAACGTTTTATATGCAAGGAGTTTGACTGTAGGGGATGCTGATGACAAGTTACGGCGTAGATAACCTAATAAGCGCTTGCAGGAATTAGTTGGTGTACATGATGGGTCCAGGACAGATCGCTAGATATATGTACTCCTAGGTATTTAAGTGTCTGGCATTGAATCAATGTGTTGTTTTTGAGGGAGTAAGAAGACGCTACATAGTTTCGGCGGCGATGAAAGGACACGTGGGAGCACTTACTGACGTTGAGGGACATGTACCATTGGTTGCACCACGCCTGTATTTCGAGGAGATCATCCTGTAGAGAGGAGGAGTCTATGGAGTTTGTTATTGGACGATCCAGAACACAGTCATCCGCAAAAAGGCGTATGTTTGATGATACATTAACTGGAAGATCATTTATGTATATGAGAAAGAGTAGCGGTCCAAGTACAGAGCCTTGCGGCACACCAGATAAAACAGGAGGTAGAGATGAGGTAAATGAGTTGGTGGAAACAAATTGAAGACGATTGGTCAAGAATTCACGTATCCACTTAAATGTGTCGGGGTGTAGGTTTAGGTGCGAAACTTTATGCATGGGAAGAATGTGCGATTCTTTATCGAAGGCTTTTTCGAAGTCCAAGAAGAGAGCGTCAGTGGCGATATTGAGATCCAAATTAGAATGTAAATCGTGCAGGAATAAAGCGAGCTGAGTGTTGCAAGAGTGAGCTTTGCGAAATCCGTGCTGGTTAGGATGAAAGTTGACAGATGACAGAAAATTGGCAATGTGTGAGTGTAGAATATGCTCCATTAGTTTCGAGCAAACGCAGGTGAGGGAAATGGGACGGTAGTTGCTAGGATTTGTACGGTCGCCTTTTTTTAAAAAATAGGAATTATCTTACCAACTTTCCAGTCAGAGGGGATTGATCCAGTGGATCAATCCACTCTGATCAATCCACACTTTTTGGAGTGGCTGCGCACCAGGCGCGTAGCCATAAATTTTTTTCGGGGGGGTTTCATACCGACCCGACGGGAGGGGGGGGGGGGGGGCAGGCATCAGCTTTCCTCAATGTGACGTCAATATCGGTAGTTTGAGCAGATTGTGTACATGTATATCAAAATCATGAAACTCCCTTATCCCCCCCCCCCCCCCACCCATGTGTGTACTTGTGAAGTAAGTAAAAAGTAAAGTAAGCGCAGTAAAATACAGTAAGTACGACAGGTACAGTGGCCGTCCGGAGCAACGGCCTCTCGTCGCAGCATTGAATGGACTAGTCTTCGAAAACGCATCATTGCGACGACCCGCCCGATCGGAGAAGACATCGTTAATCGTTAACCTCTGTTAAGCGTAGATGGCGTAGTCCTCGTCGGGACGAAGTGCGTTTCACAAGTCAAAGACGGCTCCGTTTACGACGTGGAATGAGAGGTATACGGGGCATGTTTTTGTACATTCATAATTACATTTCGGTTTTGCTTACTTTGCTGAGTGAATTTCTTACTGTCGATGTTTGTAACTGCATGCCTATGGGAACGATTTTTATGTTAATTAAGCGCTATATGTCAAGCAGCCCTGACGCAGCGATAGCTTTTAGTCAACATCTTTTACTTTACTGCGCGCATCCAAGCATGCTTACGATACGCAATAAGTAATTTTTTTTGTAACTTATACTGCACGTTGGCAACACGCTTTCGCACACGTTATTTTTCGGGCAGACTTTCTCGCAACCTTGGTTGACATTACAGTCGCACTGTGACTTTTGCGATGAAGTCTTCCAAACGTTTAGGTTTTATCGTGCAATCTGCGAGGGCAAGGTAATCATTGTTGAGAAATGTTCACTTGGCCGAAATCGAAAATGCACCTGGGACCAGGCTATACCTATTCACATAGAAATAGCTTGTTCGCTGCATATATGCACTAGAAAACTTAAATACGCGCGAAGACGCATAGTGGTTTCGTTTTTTTTTTTTCGTAGCTTTTGTCGCTCTGCTCCCTCAAACGATAGCGTCGCGGCAAGGTGTCTTCCGTCGTTTGCAAGCGTGCAGCCGTCATTTGCCTTTACGTCAACAGGTTCAGAATTGTACAGAATGTTTCACCGCACAACATAGATATGCCATGTGTACACTGTTTAAACTAGTACGGGGTGGTTCCACGAGAGATCGAACATGCATGTCCGGTCGATATTTTTGTTTTATGTGGATTTTTTATATGTTATGCGGGCACATTCAAAGTGCACGGAACCGAAAATTTTATTTCCGAAAAACGCTCCGAGCGCGAGAAAAAAATATTTGAAGGTGGCGGTGCGGGCGTCTTGTTTTTGCTCACCGCAATATTTTTGGATTTCGCGGCCGAATTTAATGCGAACTGTAAACGTGGCATCAAAATTTTTTGTGTTGGTTTTAATAGGCAATACTGTGAACTACCTCCATGCTTTTTTGATGCTGTCCTCCAAACGGAAAAAATGTAAAAAAAATGGCAAAAACGGCCCAAATTGAAAATGTTTGCTAAGTTTGATGCGTCTTCGCCCGTTTGCTATTGTACACAGAAACTTCAAAACTGTGTCACATATAGATAAAGGCCTTTGAAATGTTTCTACGAAAGATCGCTTTCCTAAAAGCAGCGTAAAAAAAGAAAAAAATAGTTAAAAAAGCAAGTTTTTTCAAAAAAGCCCATTTTCAAAAAACAAAATAAAAAAAACCTCGGTCTCAATTTTGACGAAAATTTTTTATCGAAGAGCGCTTATGTCAGTCAATGCACGCTTTTAATATCATATGTCCTCATTTGATTTGTTAACGAGATATAACGCGCCAAAGTGACCCTTGCTGTGTGTTCTCACTTCAGTACCTTTGATGGTTGTTATCAGCTTGCATTGTGCGTAAATATACAGTACTAATTATTTTGCTGCAGCGAAACTTCACTCTGGTGGCCTGTCTTCAGGAAAAATGTATTCTCAGATTTTATTTGTGTCTAGCGTGTGCGGGGGTGGGCTGCTTCCGCTTTTTATTGGACTACGCGTACACAGTTTGCAGCCTGCCACCTCGCCTACAAGCATCAGAAGACAGGTGGACGCACCTGTTCAACACTTTAATCGCTTCATGTTCCTCAAGAAATGCTTGGTCTACCTCATCGCGGTTCTCAGATGTAGACAGGTTTTCCACAAGACGCGCAAGGCAAAGCCAGCAGACCTCCGTCGCGAATATTCTCATCATATGTGGTAGTGGCCTCCGCAGGTAGGCAACAACAGAAACAGTAATGGCAAAAAAAAAAACATAAAAACATTTACGCAACGAATATGTTATCGAAACGTGGGAGGCCAAGCTCGCCTCGGAGGACCTGGATCAAAAACGACGTCTCGTCGCCAGGGCCAAGGAGGCAGCGAAAGCCAGAGGGTTCCTGGAATGAGAAGACTTCCCACCTAGGGTAGACGCGGGTCTTGCACCGCGATACCGTTTCGTGAAATAAATGTTTATTCCTCCTCCTCCTCAACAATCTTCTTCTTGGGAACGCGTAAATAATTGGCACATAATACTCAGATCTAATCACGGGTCACGCGCATCGTGTGCAGTGAACAGACCAAGTCGATACGTTTACACTGAACAACGCCACACTCATTCTCTCACTTATGCGCTGCTGTCGTGAATGAGTTTCCGAAATTGCTAATGTTTTCACGCTTTATGACCAATGCTTTGTCTGTCTAAAGGCTTTGTACTACAATTAATGTGTGGGTCACATTCCTAGTCGAAATTAAGGATAACGTATACGTCTGGAGCCACCAGTAATCACCACTGTTCTCGACGTGCGAAAGCACTTTAGCAAAATTGCCGACAAAACATCATAAATTGGGCAGCTTCGGCCACTTGTGGCTTAATCATGCCGCACCACACGTTTTCTGGCTGCTGAAACGCTGAAGTAAAGGTCGAGATGATACAAGATGACGCTATCTGCGATGCCGAAAACATGAAATTGCGGGAAGCGAAATTAATGGCTCAGAAGTGGCTGAGCCATTAATGTTATTTAGGCACACTGCTCGTCGAATAGATAAGATGGTTAGAGCATCCAAAGCACGTAACGGGAGGGAAGCAGGCAGTCAGAAAGCACGTCCATAACACGGCGTATGGCATTTAGTTACAAATTAAGCTAGCTTGTCGCTGCATACAGATGCTTTTTTTGTGTGTGCAAGGCGAGTTTCGGCAAATTCACCTAAAGCATGTGCTCACGGTGTCTCGCGTGGTCCTGATTAGCGAATAATGGCGGGGTAAGTTGAGGTTGCAGGCTGCAAACTGCGGATATTCGCGACAGAGGTCTGCTGGCATTGCCTTGCGCGTCTTATGGAAAACCTGTCTACATCTGAGAACCGCGATGAGGTAGACCAAGCATTTCTTGAGGAACATGAAGCAATTAATATGTTGAACAGGTGCGTCCACCTGTCTTCTGATGCTTGTAGGCGAGGTTGCAGGCTGCAAACTGTGTACGCGTAGTCCAATAAAAAAGCGGAAGCAGCCCACCCCCCGCACACGCTAGACACAAATAAAATCTGAGAATACATTTTTCCTGAAGACAGGCCACCAGAGTGAAGTTTCGCTGCAGCAAAATAATTAGTACTGTATATTTACGCACAATGCAAGCTGATAACAACCATCAAAGGTACTGAAGTGAGAACACACAGCAAGGGTCACTTTGGCGCGTTATATCTCGTTAACAAAGCAAATGAGGACATATGATATTGAAACCGTGCATTGACTGACATAATCGCTCTTCGATAAAAAATTTTCGTCAAACTTGAGACCGGGGTTTTTTTTTTATTTTGTTTTTTGAAAATGGGCTTTTTTTGAAAAAACTTGCTTTTTCAACTATTTCTTCTTTTTTTACGCTGCTTGTAGGAAAGCGATCTTTCGCAGAAACATTTCAAAGGCCTTTTTCTATATGTGACACAGTTTTGAAGTTTCTGCGTACAATAGCAAACGGGCGAAGACGCATCAAACTTAGCAAACATTTTCAATTTGGGCCGTGTTTGCCATTTTTTTACATTTTTTCCGTTTGGAGGACAGCATCAAAAAAGCATGGAGGTAGTTCACAGTATTGCCTATTAAAACCAACACAAAAAATTTTCGATGCCACCTTTACAGTTCGCATTAAATTCGGCCGCGAAATCCAAAAATATTGCGGTGAGCAAAAACAAGACGCCCGCACCGCCACCTTCAAATATTTTTTTCTCGCGCTCGGAGCGTTTTTCGGAAATAAAATTTTCGGTTCCGTGCACTTTGAATGTGCCCGCATAACATATAAAAAATCCAGACAAAACAAAAATATCGACCGGACATGCATGTTCGATCTCTCGTGGAACCACCCTACGTGCATTCATGTTTGCAACACTTACGCCGGCGCGACCAGGAGCAGCCTCGTACCACACAGAATCTCGAGTGATCGGTTCACTATATAGTGATGAAGGGATGAATTCCGGTCTTGTTCAGAGCATAGTGCGCCATAATCAATTTCTCAGAACGCGTGAACTCCGACGAGAATTGCCAGCGCATGCAACAAGAGTTTACTTACGCTGTACTGCGCACCATCCATGACTGTCGGCTGTCTATCTGGGCATTCTGATGCGAGTCGCTGGAATTTCACTGCTGGCATCAACCCCTTCGTGTTCATGCACGTTGCTGGTATGGGATTCAACAACACAACAGTAACTACCAGTCTCCCGTAGGGGCGCAATCACAAACGTGAGACGTTTCGCGCGCAGAGTAAGATACTGGGCGAGCGCGACCTTGCCGGCATCTGAAGAGAAGCGGAGGAAATGTATACCCGAAAATCTTTCCGCCAGGGGAGAAATGAGCGCTAGTGTTTGAGGCGGAACTTTACCAGCCGACATGTATCGTCGCTAAAGTTCTCGTTTCTCGCATTCATCGTCACCGCCCGAACTCTGATGAGCGCGTTGCTTCCTCGCAATGTGAAGTCACCCCCCTTGAAATAGGCTGCCTCCACGTACTGCTGGGTAGTTCGTGTTTTGTGTCCATCAGCCCCCTTCTATGAGACTCGATGGCCGCGCCGAAACGCCGTAAGGTAACGCTTGATGATTATTTCACGAAAGGCGACGCTGCTCCCATGCACACTCGACAACTAGCGAAAAAGCTACAGCCGCCGAAGAAACAGTTCCCAGATGCAGTTCTGCACAGCCTGAATACGACTCGTGTGCCGAAAGAACTGAAAGCCGATCGGAGCATGATGCATGCAAGGAAACCACGATTCCTGACAACGACATTAGTCTTTACGTGGTTAACGGGCCAAGACGCCAGGAGTTGCAGGACGACGAGACCAGACGACGTTTGCCAATGACGCCATAGAAACCAGGTGCTAACTACAGCTTTCCCTCAGTTAGTAAGCGCAAACTGAAGTTCCAACCTCACTGGAAAGAAATGTTTTCCTGGCTGGTGTATTCCAAACATAGCTCGGCACGCTCACTCATGAGTGCACTCAACTCACACTCACTCACACTCATTTGAACGTGGTGAGTTGAGTATGAGTGAGTACTCATGCGTGTGAGTGGACGTGAGTGTGAACGTGAGTGAGAACTCATGAGTGTGAGTGGTCGTGAGTGTGAACGTGAGTGAGTACTCATGAGTGTGAGTGGACGTGAGTGTGAACGTGAGTGAGTGCGAAGGCTGAAAAAATTGTGGTGAGTGAGTTTGAGTGAGTACTCCCTTAAAGTGCCGACCTATGGAGCTCGGCACACTCACTCATGAGTGCACTCAACTCACGCTCACTCACACTCATATGAACGTGGTGAGTTGAGTATGAGTGAGTACTCATGAGTGTGAGTGGACGTGAGTGTGAACGTGAGTGAGTACTCATGAGTGTGAGTGGAGGTGAGTGTGAACGTGAGTGAGTACTCATGAGTGTGAGTGGACGTGAGTGTGAACGTGAGTGAGTGCGAAGGCTGAAAAAATTGTGGTGAGTGAGTTTGAGTGAGTACTCCTTTAAAGTGCCGACCTATGATTCCAAATATCAGGAGGGAGCCCTCTGCAAGACATGAGTGCTTTTTGGAAAAGAAAGTTCAGGCAAGGGGACTCACCAAGTTCTTGGTGCCTTGGTCCTCTCTCCGTTCACACGTTGGAAGAACGCGCTCGAAAATTTCAGAAGCCACAACGAGTGTGACTACCACAAGACGGCTGCTCTCTACTCGACGAATTTTCTAGAAGCACTCAAAGGCGAGTCAGTCGCTGAAAAGATGGAGTCATCAGCGCAAGCACAAAAGGAATTAAACAGAAAAAAGCTGATCTCCATCATAGACACTGTTATCTTCTGTGGGCGACAAGGTATACCTCTAAGGGGACATCGAGACGCCGGACCTCTTTCCCTTGAGGAGCCCGCTGAAAATGAAGGCGATTTCCGTGCTCTATTACAGTACAAGGTCCGCAGTGGTGACACCGCGCTAAGAAAGCACTTGGAATCAGCTGCCAGTAACGCGACCTATCTGAGTCCACAAATTCAGAATGAAATATTGGCAGCAGCAGGAAATCTCGTCCAGGAAGAAATCGTGAGGAAGGTCAACTCAGCAAAATGCTTTTCACTGCTTGCGGACGAAACCACAGATATTTCAGGTGATGACTGCATTCACGATGTTGCTAAAAATTGTTGCTCTGCTCTGGGTAATGCGTTTTACACACACACACACACACACACACACACACACACACATATATATATATATATATATATATATATATATATATATATATATATATATATATATATATATATATATATATATATATATATATATATAAAGAGTGTTCCACACTCGCCGTAATGGCAACAGGCGGCGCTGACTGACGCTCCCACGTTTAAGTACACATATATACCCTATAAAGTGGACGGGGGGGATGACCGCCACCGTAGCTCAGTGGTAGAGCATCGGACGCGTTATTCGAAGGTCGCAGGTTCGGATCCTGCCGGTGGCAAGTTATCTTTTCGTCCACTTTTCCTTTCTTCAGATTTACATTACAATTACTTCTAATAGCTTCCCCTATACTTTCCTTGGCATCTTTGTCTGTTAGTTCTGATTAATACTGTGTTTAACAAAGCAAACGAGCCCTTAAGTTTAGAATTCTTTCCTTTATATATATATATATATATATATATATCTATATATATATATATATATATATATATATATATATATATATATATCAATGAGAATAATAGTTCGATGGGCCAGTTGTCTTGGTTCAGCAATGGGTTGTAACACAACGGAGGCGTTGTCAACAAGGATAAAATATTTATTTAGTTCCCAACAGTTTCGGGAGGGGACCTCCCTTCGTCAGGGGTTGAGTTAAACTACTCAATATATATATAAATTTGTTTTCATTCTGACGAAGGCCGTGCCACGGCCGAAACGTTAACCAGTAAAAATATTCAATTTTCGTAAGTGTGCTCCTTCATTTCTTGACTATATATATATATATATATATATATATATATATATATATATATATATATATATATATATATATATATATATATATATATATATATATATATATATGTATATGTATATATATTATCGCGGTACACCGTAAACGGACAACCAAGACGTTTAACAGAACAGCAAACAGCCCGTTTTATGCAGCAGCAAAGGCCAAAACATAAACACAAGAACGTCTTCTTCTTCAGTCAATGACACGTTCCGCGAGGCTCTAAGAGCCCATATCGTCTTCGTTTCATGCATACACCGGGCGCGGCATTTGCCTCCCTCTAAAAGAGCATCGCCCCGATGCTATGGTCACACGTTTGCAAAAGAGCGACAGTCCCTCGCAATGTCACTCGCTTATGTAAGGTTTTATGCGCACGACGTGCACAAGTTCAGGTCGATGCTGGCGACGCTTCGTACAGTGGGGGCTATCCGGAACGACCTCATAGGTGACGTCACTTAGTCGTCGCAGCACTCTATAAGGCCCGAAGTATCTTCTAAGAAGCTTTTCGGATAGTCCCCGTCTTCGTACAGGCGTCCACACCCATACCCTGTCGCCGGTTTCGTAGGTCACAGGTGTATGACGTAGATTATAGCGACTTGCGTCGTGCTCTTGCTGTTGGTATATTCGCACACGTGCGAGCTGCCTGGCTTCCTCTGCGCGTTGAGTAAAAGCTTCGGTACTCGTCTCAACGTCATCGCATTCATGTGGCAGCATCGCGTCCAACATCGTCCTTACTTCTCTTCCATGAACAAGGCGGAATGGGGTCATACGTGTCGTTTCTTGCTTAGCAGTGTTATAAGCAAACGTTATATAGGGTAGAATCTCGTCCCAATTTTTGTGCTCTATGTCGACATACATTGAAAGCATGTCTTCAAGGGTTTTGTTCAGCCGCTCGGTCAGTCCGTTGGTTTGTGGGTGGTAGGCCGTCGACTTACGGTGAATAGTACCGCTGAGCACCAACACATGATCTAAAAGTGCTGCTGTGAATGCGGTTCCGCGATCTGTTATAACGATCGATGGTGCGCCGTGTCTCAACACAATGTTCTCTATGAAAAATCGGGCGACCTCCTCTGCTGTGCCTCTCTGGATGGCTTTTGTCTCGGCGTAGCGAGTAAGGTAGTCGGTGGCCACAATAACCCAGCGGTTACCAGCACTAGAGGTAGGAAGTGGACCCAAAAGGTCCATTCCGATCTGGTCAAACGGCGTTGGTGGGACCTGGACTGGGTGTAACAAACCGGCTGGTTTCGTCGGAGGTGACTTGCGCCGCTGGCAATCGAGGCAGGTCCGAACGTGATGTTTCACGGCAGCGGCGAGTCTTGGCCAGTAGTACCGCTCGCGCACTCTGCTCAATGTGCGCGTGTAGCCTAAATGCCCAGAGGTGACCTCGTTGTGGCACGCTTGCAATACCTCACAACGAAGGGCTTCAGGGACGACGAGCAGGTAGGTGGATCCGTCTGACGAGAAGTTCATTTTGTAGAGGACTTTGTTTCGCAAACAAAATGACGATAATCCTCTTGCAAAGACTTTGGGCGCGTTCTGAGTTCGTCCTTCCAAATAATTAATTAGACCAAGCAGCTCAGGATCGTCATGCTGTTGCTCTGCAATTGTAGACGTGTCGAGGATTCTGAGGAATGCCGTCTCTTCATCGAGAGGAGCAGCCGACTCTATCGGTGATCGAGACAGGCAGTCAGCGTCCGTGTGTCGTTTTCCCGACTTGTAAACAATCGTCATATCGAACTCCTGTAGTCTAAGGCTCCAGCGTGCTAATCGTCCTGAAGGATCTTTAAGGTTGGTCAACCAACACAATGAATGGTGGTCACTGATTACCTTGAAAGAGCGGCCGTACAAATATGGGCGAAATTTCATAACCGCCCATACCACGGCGAGGCATTCTTTTTCAGTGGTTGAATAGTTTGCTTCGGTGCGCGAAAGAGTCCTGCTTGCGTAGGCGATCACTCTTTCCGCGTCCTCCTGGCACTGCACAAGCACAGCTCCGAGGCCAACATTGCTGGCATCAGTATGGAGCATTGTGGGTGCTGTTTCGTCAAAGTGGGCAAGCACCGGGGGCGTATGTATAGACGTTGCCGCAATTCATTGTAAGCGGTTTCTTGTTCGTCGCCCCAAACAAAGGCAACGTCATCTTTCGTGAGGCGAGTTAAAGGCGACGCAATGCGTGCGAAATCCGGTATAAACCGCCGATAATATGCGCAAAGGCCCAGATATCGCCTGACAGCCTTTTCATCTGATGGCATAGGGAACTGTGCGACGGCGGCTACTTTCTCAGGATCCGGACGAACTCCTGCGTAATTGACGACATGTCCAAGGAACTATAGTTCTTCAAAGCAAAAGTGGCACTTCTCCGGCTTCAGCGTGAGACCGGCAGACCGTATGGCCTGGAGAACCACTTGCAGCCGTTTAAGGTGTTCGTCAAATGTTGCGGAAAACACAATGACGTCGTCAAGATAGACTAGGCAGGTTTTCCACTTCAGTCCTGAGAGCACGGTATCCATGAGACGCTGAAAAGTAGCAGGCGCGGAGCATAAGCCGAACGGTAAGACCTTAAACTCGTACAGTCCGTCTGGCGTCACAAAGGCGGTCTTTTCGCGATCTCTGGCGTCTACTTCAATTTGCCAATATCCACTCTTTAAGTCCATCGAAGAGAAGTAACGGGCGTTTCGAAGCCTGTCGAGCGAATCATCAATGCGGGGAAGCGGGTACACGTCTTTCTTTGTAACCTGATTTAGCTTTCGATAGTCCACACAGAAACGCAGACTGCCGTCCTTCTTCTTGACTAGAACAACAGGTGACGCCCAGGGACTCTTTGACGGTTGAATCACGTCGTCTTCAAGCATTTTGGTTACCTGTTGTTCTATCGCTTCTCGTTCTTTTGAAGCCACACGATACGGATTTTGATGGATTGGTCTCGCTGCATCCTCTGTGATGATTCGGTGTTTTGTCAAGGGTGTGCGGCCGACTTTCGAGGTCGACGAAAAACAGTCGTGGAACTTGGCTAGCAACTCTAGAAGGCGTTCTCGCTCCTGCTGAGGTAGAATAGGGCTGACGTCAAGGATAGGTGCTAGGGCTTGTGGATCTTGTGCAGGCGTTGCTTGGAGTGCTGCAAAGCAGTCGCGGACATCTGCTACCTCATCAAAATAGGGCTAAAGCTGTGCCCTTTGGAAGGTGCCGGCGCTCTGTGCTGAAATGTGTCAATAGCAAGTTCGTGCGCCCGTCGGTGACATGGACTATTCCTCGTGTGATTGAAATGCCATGAGTGAAAAACAACGAGGTTATTCGGTCTGCGACTCCTTCACCGTCAAACTGTACGTCACATGCCACTGAAACAAGAGCACACGATCGAGGCGGGACAACAATGTCGTCGTCAGCGAGGCGAAAGGAGATGTGTTGCGGCGATAAACTATCGGTCAGACCAGGACCCTTGTAGAACGAAACGACGCGGTCCGGGATGTTGATTACTGCACCATTCTCCCTGAGAAAGTCCATTCCTATGATTAAATCCTTGCAGCACGCTGGGAGAACGACGAAAGTGGCAACAAAAGAAGAATCTCCGATGCTGATTCTTGCTGTACATCTGCCTGTAGGGAGCAGTAACTCACCGCCCGCAGTTCTTACATGGGGTCCTGTCCACGGCGTTTTCACTTTTTTAAGACGAGAGGCGAGGTCTTGACTTATTATGGAAAAGTCGGCACCTGTATCGACTAATGCGGTCACTTGGCGTCCATCAACAAACACATTGAGGTCGGCGCCTACAATTTCGTCACTGTTAAAGTTCGTCGACGTCAGGTCGTTCTGCAGCGGCAGTATCGGGGGGCTTTTTATCGTCTTGTGGTCTGCCTGCGACCTTACCCCGAGAGGTCGCCGCCTTTAGTTTCCCCGTTGTGGGCTGGGCGACCTCCTCCCACGAAGGTCAGCGAAAGTACGACGATTGGGCGACGACGACTGTGCAGGAGATGGAGAACGTGACCGGTGGCCGAGGTCGGACTGGTGATTGGGCAGCGACTCGTTATAGGGAGACTGCGTCACTGGGGGGCCCTTGGAAACCAGCATCACCGCGGCGAACCATGTAGTCGGCATTAGCGCGGCGACCGTCATACCATGGCCGAGGAGTGCGAAACGAGGCGTCACGGTGCCAACAATAGCGAGCTATATGACGGGCACCACCGCAGTTGAAGCAGAGTGGGCGCCGATCGACAGTGCGCCAAGCGTCCGTTTTTCGAAATTGCGGGCGTCCCATAGTGTCTTCTTGTGGTGGTGACCACGGTGCGGCAAGTGATGACTGGCGGCACGCTGGCATCGGAGTCATGAGCGGACGTCTGAAGGCCTCTTGCTGAGGTTGTGACGAAGGTGCGGCTGTAGGCGGCTGGTAGTACGACGCGACAGGCATGACGGGTGGTGCACGGCGGACAACATCTGCGGTTCGTCACGCCGAAGTTCGTCACGAACGACTTCGGCAACTGCCGCCACGGGCGTGTCCATCGTTGGAGTCCAAAGTTTCTGAAGTTCTTCCCGAACAATCTCCCTGATCAGGTCACGCAAGGAGCCCTGATTGTCCAGAGTCATGGAGGCGGCATTGATTGGGGTGCTAGTGCTCAAGCGATCGTACTGCCTGGATCTTTGATGCAGGGCTCGCTCAATGGCAGTGGCTTCCCTGATAAAATCACCCACAGTGCCTGGGGCTTTACGCACAAGGCCGGCGAACAGTTGTTCTTTCAGCCCGCGCATGAGGTAGCGTAACTTCTTGTCCTCCGGCATGTTGGGATCAGCCCTACGACAAAGGCGTGTCATGTCCTCTGCAAACATTGCCGCAGTCTCGTTAGGTTTCTGAATTCTTAAATCTAGCAACTGCTGAGCACGCTCTCGACGATCGATGCTAGCAAAGGTGTCAATGATCTGCTGCCGAAAATCATCCCATGTCGTTATACGGCCTTCTCGATTCTCAAGCCACGTGTGAGCGCTGTCATCGAGAGTGAAATACGCGCGGGCAAGCTTCTGCTGAGCACTCCACTGATTGATGTCGGCAACGCGTTCATAGTGGTTGGATTCTGCATGGATTCTATGAGCGTCCCCTTTATAACGGGGCGGTGACATGTCTGCCACCAGGCTCGAAAAAAGAACTTTCTTTTTATGTTGGCCTAATGCCTTATCTACATTGATTAAATCTCTGCTATTATAGCAAAGAAAAATATAAATTCACGGTCCATCTCTCTGCCTCTTCAGGCAGAATGACCTTATTTTTCCCCATTCTTCATTTTTGTCCTTTATCTCTACTTTTCTGCCACCAATGCTCTAACCGTCTCTTACTTATTTCTATCGCGGACGTGTTCAGCTTTCCATTGTTGTCCCTAAAACCCAAGGCTTCATGTAGACTCGTGCCCACACGTATATCTGGGTGGATATCGCCGCATTCAATCAGTACATGTTCCATCGTTTCCTTAGTTCCCCCTACAGCATGTACATTGTTCTTCTTCGTTACAGAATCTCGCTTTATAGTTACGCGTTCTAAGGCAACCCGACCTTGCTTCAAACAGTAAAGCGCTTCCCCTTGAATTATCATAAAACCTCTCCCTCCTTATTTCGTTTTTTCCCTTTCGGTAGTCACTGAGAGCCGGCTTCTTTTCCATCGCTGTCATCCAATAAGACCTCTCCGCCTCTCTGACTTTTCGTTTAATGCTCCTTGTTGCCATGTCGCCCACGCTCTAGCCGTATATTTACTGGTGAGCCTCCTAGTTCTTTTTCTCCACTGCGTGTCGACGCTTTTTCTATACAAATACTTGAAAACCTTCCCTGCCCATCTACTCTCCTTCATTTTCCTCAGCCTCTCTTCAAATCTAATTTTGCTCTGCGCTTCCCTCACTCCAAAACTTGTCCATCCCATATCACCCTTTACAGCCTCATTTGTCGTCTTCCCGTGAGCGCCCAACGCGAGGCGTCCCAGAGTCCTTTGATTTACATCCAATCCTGATTGCACCTCTGACTTCATGCACACCACTGAGTTCCCAAATGTAAGCCCCGGAACCATCACACCCTTTCCACAGCCCTCGAAGCACCTCGTACCTATTGTATCCCCATAACGCTCTGTGCTTCATGATTGCAGCATTCCTCTTTCCCTTTGTTACCGATGCTTTCTCTTGTACCTCCATATATCTATCCCCCCTCATTTACCCACACTCCGAGGTACTTGTACTCGCTTACCCTCGGTATTTCTTGGCCCTGTATTAAGACCGCATGGTCTTCGTGATCATTGAATACCATCAATCCACATTTTGTTGCACTAAAACCTAGTCCCAGAGCCTCGCCTTCCCTTCCGCATATATCTGCCAGCCGCTGTATATCATCTTGACTGTCCGCAAATAAGACAATATCGTCAGCATAAAACAGACCTGGAAGCTTCCGCTCAACCATCGCGCCTGCCTGCTTGTGTGACAGATTAAATCCAATGTTGCTACCTTCTAGCGCTTTTTCCATCCTCACCATGTACAGCATGAATAACAGCGGGGACAAAGGACATCCCTGTCTCAGCCCCTTGCTAATGTCAACGCTGTCCTTGCTGCTTATTCCTTCCCATTCCACACAAACTGTATTTTCTCGGTATATTTCCCTCAAAAGCTGTATACAGTCGTCACCTATGCCCACTTCCTTTAATATATCCCACAAAATTTCCTGATTAACGTTGTCATATGCCCCGGTGATGTCTAGATAAGCTACGTATAAGGGCCTGTTTTCTATTTTTGATATTTCTATACACTGTGTAAGAACAAACAGGTTATCGTCTATCCGCCTGTCGATTCGGAATCCATTCTGGAGTTCTCCCAAAATATCATTTTGCTCTACCCACGTTTCTATTTTTAATTTTACTGCCTGCATCGCCAACCGGTATAGTACCGATGTAATGGTTAGCGGTCTATACGAGCGAATGTTATCCTTTTCTCCCCTGCCTTTATATATTAAGTTCATTCTACTTTTTCGCCAACTGTCTGGTATTTCCCTCTCCTGTAAGCACTTTTCTACGGCTTTCAGCAGTGCTTCTTTAGTGCTATGTCCTAGTTCGTTAATGAGGCTGACGGGAACCCCATCTAAGCCCGGAGTAGTGCGCTTAGGAATTTTTCATTCGGCCTTCTTCCAATTGAAATTCTCAAGTACTACATCTTCCTCGGTTGTACTCTTCTGTATACTTTTACTCACCGGGGGAATCCCCTGGGCGACCTTTTTAAACGAATCGGCTGTTACCTTTCGGATGTAACCTAGCGCTTCATACCCTTCCAATTGATTTCCTCCTTCATCTACCATATGTTGTTGCATTGTGACAGACTTCATACCTAGCGCTTTTAGGTGGCTCCAAAATATCCTAGGCGCGGCCTTCTTCTTTTCGCGAATCTCTGTCATCCAGCGTTCACTTTCGCCTGTAATTTTTGCCTCGACTAATTTCTGCACAATGGATTTTTGCTCTAAATATATTTCCCATACTTGGTTGACTTCATCCTGTGGCCGCTTCTCCTTTTTTGCCTGTCTGTGCTGCCGTGATGCCTCACGTCGCTTCTCGATCGCATCCCGGATTTCTTTGTTCCACCAACTTTTTGGCTTTCTCTTTCCTTTCCAAGAAATAGTTTTCTTCTCTTTTTCTATTTCTTTCGTGATTACATGTAGCAGCTCACTATACTTCCAGTCTTTGCCTGGCAGTTTGTCTACTTCTTCTTCGACTCTTGCGGCTATATTCGTTATTTGTTTCTCATTTAAATATGAGCTGCCAATGTTTAATTCTAGGTTCTTATTTTCAGTTTTATATCCCATTTGTAATGTTATGCGTTTATGATCACTACCCAAGCTGTTAATGCCTTCCTCGTCTATTCTCATCTCTCTAAGTTTGTCATAGATTCCTTCTGTCATGAGACAATAATCAATGCTCGATTGCCTGTTTCCGACTTCCCACGTGATCTGTCCCTCACACTTAGGCCCCGCGTTAACTATTTCAAGACTATGTTGCTCGCAGAGATCTAGCAATAACTTGCCATTGGAGTCTGAATATCCGTCAAGGTCATGTATGTGAGCATTCATGTCCCCTAGAAGGATTATTTCGGCATCATGACCAAATTCTTTAATATCGGTGCTTATGCATTTCACTATCTCCAGATTCTTTTCTCTGCAGTTATTCCCCACCCACAAGTAAGCTACACCTAACCACATTTTCTTTCCACCTACTGTGCCCGAAACCCATAGGTGCTCTGAACACGTTTGCTTCACTCTATTCCCATTTTGCTCTGCTATGAATTAGCATTCCAACACCCCCCACCTCTCCTTTCTGATATGATCCTGTTGCATCCTTCCCAAATATAATTGTCAATATGTGGTGGCTCTTCCAAGTCTCTAAGGTGTGTTTCTGTAACCGCATAAACACCTATCTGTTCCTTGTTTAACTGTCCCTCAATCTCTAACCATTTGGCCTTTTTTTCTACCACCCTGCATGTTAATGTAACCAATTGCGACACGCGCCTTCTCCCTTCTTTTACCTTTTCTCTGGGTTTTCGCTATACTACCTGCCCCAGAGTCCCCCCTGGTTGTTGTCCTCATTACACGCTACCCTGGACACCGAAGGGCCCGCGTGCCCCCCCAAAAAAAGCTACTGCGCGTCCTGCAAGTCGCCAACCCACCTCATGTCCAAGCCTCCTATTGAAGTGTATTCCGTCTCTTCGAAAACCACCCCACCTGTGCACCTCTCTGTTTATTTCCACTACCTCGATGCCCTTCTCTCGACTCATCTGCCATATCTCTTTGTTTGCGTCGACAACCGCTCTTTGCAGGTTGCCGTCACGCACCGGTACCTCCGGTATTGTGCATACCACTATCTGCACCTGAGGGGAAATGGCGCGCATGTCATCAACCCCTTTCGCCAATGTGGTCGCTAGTTCGGCTGATTCTTCATTCAAGACGTCGTTTAGACCTCCCGCAATTACCACGAGGTTACGTCCATTAGCTTTAGCTGCGAGTTCTGCGCTAGCTTGTCTCATCACTGATCCCAGCCTACGTCCCGGGAACGTCCCTATTAAAACTCGTTTGTCGCCTCTCACCCTTTCCTTGACTGCTTCTGCGCATCTAGCTAAATTCGAGTCCCCGGCCATTATCACCTGCTCCGACTTTTCTGTTGGACTGTCCCGCACCTGGCCACTGCCTCGGTCACCAGCTCGCGCAACCGCCGCTGTTTTGCTCCCTCCCCTCCCCAAAACCACCTCGCGGAAACTGGGTCCTGTGACCCCTGCACCTGTCTTCCCCAAACCTGTTTCCCCCTTCGCGTCTCCCACTACGGGGGTTGATGCCCCCCCTGTTCCCGCCATCGCTTGCTTCCTTGTTCACCATGACTGCCTTCGCTAACCCTTCCTCAGCTGACTTAAGCCTTTCTCCCATAGCCATCGTTTTTTCGCGCTCTGTCGCCAACGCATTCTCCAGCTCGGCAATTCTTACCATGAGCTCTTTCTGGGCAGCCATCATTATTTCCATTTTCGCCTCTAACTCACATTGCTTACACTTGGCGTCAGCTTCCTCTGTCTTGTCATCCGCACAAACCTCTATTTTCCATCCCATTCCGCACCCTGAACACTTTACGGTCTTTTTTGACCATGGCTCGATCGTTCACACTTCTGATTACATACACTCAAAGCCAAAAGGTACCACAAAACTCCGCCAGTATGCTTCAAAGCACTTGTGTACCCTTCAGCCACGTGGTGGCCGAACAAAAAAAAAGCCAGGCGACTGTCACACAAGAAACAGTACAAAGTTGTAATACCAATTAAGCTTCAATCTAGTGGCTTATGTACTCATATAACTAATAAAAGCAAGCTCGAATCATGCAGAAAAAACTTATCTGTCGCTGTCATTCCGGAGCCCACGAAAAACACGTCCGTCCTCTAGCGCTGCGGCGAACCAACCCCAACATCGAGCCAATCTTCAACGTCTTCATGCCAATCGACCAATCTTCAACGTTGAAGATTGGTCGAGCCAATCTTCAACGTCTTCATGCGGGGCACCGCTGAAGCGATCAGGCACAAGAGGCTGCAGAAGCGTTACCTGTGGCAGATTTGGAGTTGAGCTGCCAGGTACAGCCTGTAGCGGACTGGCGTTGGCCATTGCCAGAGGTACGAAATGCCTGGCAGACGGTTCCTCCAAGGTTGTCAGCTCTGGACCGAGGCCTAGCAACCGCCGACTGAAGCGATGCACTGGAGTCGTAACAGGTGACGGCGTGTCAGTACTGGATGAACGGCTGCCAGATGGAGTGTGGAGCATCAGGCAGGGTTGCGGTCCAGCACCTCCACCAGTGTCGCGGTACACCGTAAACGGACAACCAAGACGTTTAACAGAACAGCAAACAGCCCGTTTTATGCAGCAGCAAAGGCCAAAACATAAACACAAGAACGTCTTCTTCGTCAGTCAATGACACGTTCCGCGAGGCTGTAAGAGCCCACATCGTCTTCGTTTCATGCATACAACGGGCGCGGCAATATATATATTGTAATGAATAAGGAAGAGACGAGAGACAACGCCCGTACGCTGGGCCGGCTGTTCTTTATCTACTTCTTTCTCTACCTCGCCCTAGCTCCCCGCTAGCTGCCCGCGCGCCCGAACTTCAGCGTCGTTCTTGGTCATGACACTCGGCCATGACTGCGAACGCGCGGGCTGCCAACACTCTGGTGGGCGATGCTGGCTGCATCTCGGTGGACGGTCCCTAGGACGCTGTGGCTTGGCTTGAACATCTCCCGAGGATGACTCTGGGGGTCGACACTGACTATGTCGCGGTGGTCGACGACCTCCGCCACGCTGCCCCTTTGCAGAGAAAGCTGTTTGATTTTGCTCTGGTGGTCTGAGTTGGCAGTTTCGCGGTAGTCGAAGTTCCCTGGGACGATGCGGCCTGGGTTGAAATATTCTCGGCGTTGGTTCTGGCGGGCGGCTCTGACTGTGTCGACATGGTCGCAGACGCATCCCAAAGCGCTGACTTTCGTCCCGAAGCACTTCTGGCAATGGGAGAAAATGCGGAACTGCTGAAGGGACAAGATGCCCAAACTGCGGAACTGTGAACTGTCGCGAAATATGTTGTCCGTGACCCTCTTCGCGGTGGGTCGAGCTGCCGAGAGTTGTTCTGCGAGGGATCTGCGTCGATGAGTGGGCGATTTCCCGGAATGAGTTGCCACGTAGCAAATGGTCTTGCAGCACTGTTGGTGTAGGGCTCCTTGATGCAGTCGAGCTGGCAGTTCTTGACAATGTTGTGCGCGCTGTAGAGCCTTCCTGGTCAGAAACCGTATCATCAGCTGGAGACATGACCAGCACCGGCATGTTTCTGATGACAGTGGGCCCAGCTGAGATAGGCATCTCAGCTTCTTTCAAGGAGACAGCGCTTAGCACGTAGCGAACATGCGCACACTCGGCCAATGACTGCGGTGATTTCCGGGGATGTGGCCTCTGATTGTGAGTGATGTTTCTTCCGTCGTTTCCGACTGGTTGCGAGGCAATTGACGTCGTCATACAGCAGGCCGGCGCCCCCCATGCACTCTAGTGGTGGACAGCTTGGAGGCTGCGTCGGTGGCTGCTGTGAATAGGATGTGGTCTCGGCATCTCTCCAGGATGTTACGGTGTGAAATACCGACGCAGAGTCCGAGACCGGAGGTGGCGAGCCCGGTCTCTGAGGTATGTTGGTACTCGGGCAGGTTGTGGAACTGGCTGCCGGTAAGCTGCAATCTGCAGTTGCAGCCTCGAGGTAGGTCCCCTCCTGAACTCCATTCTCGGTAGCGATAAGGTTGGACTGGGTGGTCATGGAGATGTGGTAGTGACTCCGTCCAAAAGCAGCTATGAGCTTTTTGCTCCACTCCGCCCAGGACTGCTGCCGCACGCCTTCGTATCCATGCCACGCCGCGGCACCATTCCGAAGGCGGTCTATGGCAACGCACCACTTCTGTTGGTCCGTCCAGGCCTCGCGAACTCCGAGGGCGTTGACGGTAGCCACCCACTTGTCGGCGTCGTCCTGGAAGCCGCGGAACTCTGGTAGTTCGCATGCAGACGATGGTGGGACGGCCGACGAAAATCCAGAGAGCGCCAACGCGAAGCAGCCCAGCTGGTGTGAGAGCTGCATGAGGGCACACCGGAGCTCTCTGCGTTGCTCGGGTGGGATGGCCTCCAGATCTTGTGAGGCGGCTACATCCAGCGTGGTGTTGGCGGCGCTCAATGCCGGCATGAAGGCAGGAAACAGCGCAGCGCTCGACGCTGTCAAAGCGTTCACCATGCCGCGGAGTCGCGCGATGGTACGCCGCAGCTGCGCGGCGCTGTCCGAAGATCCGCATGATGTGGTGGTTGTGCTCACAGTCGCGGGTTGCTCGTCAGAGGGAGCCTGAACAGCACCCCTCGGCAGCTCAGGTGCCGATGAAGTCTTGAGCGAGAGGTTGGCTCCACGGGAAGCGTGAACAGCGTTCCCGGGCAACAGGAGGCCGCGCGCTGTCTTCGCGACGCCGTGGTACGCCAAGGAAGCCTGAACGGCGTCCCTTGGATGCTCACGCGTTGGACGAACCTTGGGCACGGGATCCGTGTCATGGGAAGCGTACGTGTCGTTCGTAAACGACAGGAGCCCGTGTGTCTTCCCAGACGAAGGTGGTAGCAACGTTACTGTCAGGTCGTACCCTGGAACCACCGAAGAGGCATTGACGCCGTCCGCGGATGATTCAATGGGTAGGTGCAGCAGCGGTCGGGTCGTGGAGTCCATGATCGAGGAAGCATGGACGGCGTTCCTGGATGGAGAGACCCGCGCTGCCGACGACCCGCGAGGACACGTACAGGTGGCTTCAGCCATAAGGTTCATATGTCGGACTGCGCCATTGTAATGAATAAGGAAGAGACGAGAGACAACGCCCGTACGCTGGGCCGGCTGTTCTTTATCTACTTCTTTCTCTACCTCGCCCTAGCTCCCCGCTAGCTGCCCGCGCGCCCGAACTTCAGCGTCGTTCTTGGTCATGACAATATATATATATATATATATATATATATATATATATATATATATATATATATATATATATATATATAGAGATATAGGTCACATAACGATTATGTTATGTAGGGCTTACATTACCATCAAGCGTTTTAGTCCGCCGCGGTGGTGTAGCGGTTAGGGCGCTCGACTGCTGACCCGAAGGTCGCGGGTTCGATCCCGGCCGCGGCGGTCACATTTCGATGGAGGCGAAATGGTAGAGGCGCGTGTACGGTGCGATGACAGCGCACGTTAAAGAACACCAGATGGTCGAAATTTCCCGAGCCCTCCACTACGGCGTCTCTCATAATCATATCGTGGTTCTGGGACGTTAAACACCAGATATTATTATTATTATCAAGAGTTTTACAGCCACCATGCTTTATTATTAAATGTCGTTTACGCCAAGAAGTGAGCTCATAGGCGTGCGCACGGGGGGGGGGGGGGGCAGAGGGGCGAGAAGGGGGGGGGGCGCAAAGTCAGCCCCATACATTGACATAATAGGGAGGGGGGGGGCGCTGCGACGAGCCTTCGCCCCCCCCCCCCTGAAGGGGAACCCTGCGCACGCTTATGAGCCGACGTAACTGTGGTTTGTGCACAATTACGGTGGTTAGAATTGCTATTGAGGATGGTATATCACGGACACGGGCATACTGAATGTGTGACGTTGAACAAAGAAAAGCTCATACGAGTCAGAATCATATTTCTGATACACCGCAGGCACTTACCGAAAACTTCTATCGTGCGACTGATGCAACAGCAGATAAATTATTGTTTTAGTGGATTAATTCATTGGATCTTTAGAAAAGAAGCGACCTAAAATGAAAAAAAAAAGAAAGCAGATCCCACGCGCGTTGGGGATCGATGTTATGCGAAGCATGTGGTGGAAAGTTGGTTACGCCACATTTCTCTGGTTCCATCACGAGCACCATGTCAGAGCCGAGGCGGCAAGCTTGCGTGATGCGTCATCGTTGTACTAAAGTAAGAAATCGTAACCGGTGAACGCTGTAAAGTGCAACATACAGACCATGGTGCTACGGACTACCGCCACGCATGCTTTGCCAAGCTTTGCCGTTCTCCAGCAGATAATTCTACGTCTATCGCGTTGGTTGCATGATAAATTTCTGGTTCGTCGCTCTCCCACCCTCTCTCCGGATGCGCACTGCATTAAAATGGTATACCGAGTGGCCACACTCTCACTACACTGAACACATTTGTGTATTAGAGTGTGTGTGCTTGAGCGGGCGAGCACAAGACGTAGGCGGCTAGATAGCTAGACAGATATATACGCTAAATGTACAGTTACCGCGGAAAATATCGGCACAAGCGGCCGATGACCAAGGCAACGAAATCGCGAATATTGTTGGAAGTTTTGGCACTATAGGATGGGCTACTTTTTGCCGACCACTCCCCCTTTGACAGATATATTGTATATGCTACTCTCATCTTGTCATACTGGGAATGGGAAATAAGACTCGCAGTGTCGCGTTTTTCCAGCTGCCGTGTTATCCACTTATGCTAATCAGTCATACTACACTTTGTGCTAATCATTTTCTGTCGGGATTGTACCCTTGGTTTGCCAAGAAATGCTTCGCATTCAGAATGACAGGCAGTGCCTGAGTAAAATCTGTTGACCCATGGGAAGTAATTAAACACTCCAATTAAACTGCACAAGTGCTCTTGCGTTCAACACGCCGTCCGAAGAAAGCCAATGCGAATAGATCCGACAACATCGTTTAACATCTCTTGCTATACGATGTTGCTTGATTGGTTGTTGAACTTTTTTCCTTGCCAAGGTACTTCCTCACCTGACACAAGATATATTGATCGTCAAATAACATCTCCATGACTACTTTTCTTGCAGGTGCCGAAAAGATGTCAATTTGCCTCCGCTACATATTCGACGGCCAGTTGCGAGAGGAATTTTTCGCCTTCATCCAGGTAACCAACCTATCTGGCCAAAGCCTCGCCTCAATAATCCTGACAGCTCTCGCGAGCATAGGCGTTGACGTATCCTATATGTGTGGACAAGGCTACGATGGTGCAGCGAATACGTCGGGCCGCTTCAATGGCGTCAAAGCTGTAATTCAGAGGGAGCACCCTGTGGCATTATACGTTCACTGTGCAAGCCACTCGTTGAACATCGCAATATGTCATTCCTGTAGTGTCCCGGAAATACGTAACAGATTTGGTGTATCGCAGGAGGTGTGCACATTTTTTAGGAAATCTGCCCCAAAGTCAGCTCTGCTAAAGGAAAAATTACACCATCTCCCGCTAAAGGGAACCATGTGTAGATGTGAAGCAGCGGGCGCTAACGCTTACACTGGCGGCGGCGTTGACGCTGGCGCTCATCGCAGCGTTGCGCAGGAGAGAAAACTGGGGAGGCGCAAAGCACGCAGTGATGGAGCAATGTTTCCTACTGGAACATGCCAATCGCTGCTAATGGGCAATGAGAGACAGAAGACTCCGACTGGACACAGAGACCCGCACTCCGCTTTTAGTTAACGCGCACGCTGCGAATTTTTATTGTTCAACAACGCACAGGAGAAATCTCCCACCGGCACCACCTTGGAGGTCAAGATCCATTGCCATATATACGGGGTGGCCAGTGAACGGTTGTGCAGCGCGAGCAGTCGGTTTTTTCAACCAAGAAACTCGCTAGCAGACCCTGCCTGCGTCGGCGTCGCGAGGCGAGAGAGGGGGGAGCGTAGGAGAGGAGAGAGAGGGGGGTGACACGCATGCGCAGTGGGAGTGTGAACGCCGTGGGAAGGGATGCGTAGAGGAGAGAGGGGGGGAGCGTTGGAGAGGAGAGAGAGGGGGGGACGCGCATGCGCAGTGGGAGTGTAGACGCCACGGGCAGGGATGCCTAGAGGAGAGAGGGGGGGAGTGTAAGAGGGGAGAGAGGAGGGGAGGCGCATGCGCCGTGAGGGTGTGGTTGCCGCGGGGAGGGATGCCTAGAGGGGGGGAGAGGAGGTTTTTTTATTTTTTTAATGGGTTTGCGCATGCGCAGTAAAGGTGGGCACGCGGCACACCACCACCACCACCACCACCGGATGAAGCTTCGCCATAAGATGCTTCACATCTAAAAATCAGCGAGCTATGCTGAGGAGTACATAAGCAACGGCTTCATTCATTGTGCGAAACACGTTGGGCAGAGCGTCACGAGGCTGTGCAAACGTTCGTGGAGCTTTTCAATCCAATTGTTTCAGCCCTTGAAACTCTTGAGGATGGAGCTCCCGGGGACGCATCCGCCAGAGCACACCAGTTGCTCACCTGTGTTTTTTGACTTCCACTTTAATTGTCAGTGTACACATTGCCGCCAAAGTACTCTCTATAACGCTTCCGCTTTCGAGATTGCTTCAGTCTAGCTCTCTGGATCTGGCCGCCGCCTTGATGCATGTCGACGACGTTGAGGCTGCAGTGCTCCAGATGCGGAGGTCTGGCTTTAATGATATATACGACGCCTCTGTAAAGGCTACCGAGGCCGCACATGTTGAAATGAGGATGCCGCGTGTCACAGGTAGGCAGCTTCCTCGAAGTAACGTGCCAGCGGCTAGCGTTGAAGAGCACTTTAGTCTTTTGGTATTTCTGCCTTCTATGGACTATCTAATAGGTCAGTACAATGAGCGCTTTAAAAGGCATCGGCACACCTTGAAGATGCTTTCTTCCCTTCTGCCACAAAATATAACCGAATCTGCCACTCTTCCCATTGCCGAGGAGTTTGCTGCCGTGTACTCGAACATTATCTCAACTTCAGCATTGCAAGGGGAGATAGCAGTATGGGCTGCGAAATGGAAGCGGGAGAAGCGAGAAACGCTCAACATGTCTGCGATGCAAGCGGTTGCCAATTGCCCAGAGCTATTCTTCCCAAACGTGCAGCGTCTTCTAAAGATTCTGGCAACTCTGCCCGTGAGCACAGCTGAAGCGGAACGCTCTTTTTCATCGCTTAGACGCCTAAAGATGTACCTGAGAGCTACAACAAGAAATGAAAGATTGGTTGGCATCGCTCTTTTAAACATCCACCGTGAAACTCAAGTCCGCCCGGAAGACATTCTTTCTGTTCTTTACGGGGAACGTAGACGGCTTCAGCTGAATGTGTAGTATCAACCACAGGCGCCTGTTGAAAATCAAGGAAGAATAACTGGAATTTTTCTCGGATTGAGATTTTCTGAACAGTCGTGAAAACATTGTTGTTAATTATTATTTGATGGGGTTTAACGTCCCAAAACCACAATATCATTATGAGAGACACCGTAGTGGCGCGCTCCGGAAATTTTGACCACGTTGGGTCTTTAACGTGCACCTAAATCAAAGTGCACGGGCCTCGAGCATTTTCGCCTACATATAAAATACGACAGGGATTCGATCCCGCGACCTGCGGGTCAGCAATTGAACACCATAACCACTGGACCACCGAGGCGGGTAGTAAAAAAAAAGACAGTTTTGGTAAAATCACTATGCGCAACATTTCGTTCAGCTGTAAGGGCGTAAGTTTAACTGATGGAGATATAATGCTGAAAATCACTTTCACACCGTGGCAGAGTGATTCCGTTCTCTCCCGTGGTCTACTCCTTGTTTTTCGGCGGCACCTTTCACTCGCAGACGCGTGGTTCACGGATACGAAAGGTGTGAACGGCAATGCAACAACCCAAGTTTTCATGTAACAATTCTCGCAACTTTTGGGTAACATATGTGGCATAGAATGTGACATGTAATGCACAGGATAATCTTCGTGTCCATTGCAAAAGATAATCCACAGTATTCCGCTATATCACCTGTCCGCACTACTGCGTGAGACATTGCTTGCACAGAGTTTATTTCATTTCTTGTAAAAAATGATGGTTACTATTGTCGAGAGAGAAACAGAGACAACACCCTTCCCTGCGGGCCGGCTGTTCTTATTCTGCTCTTCGTCTTTCTTGTCTACGGGCTAGCCGAGCGCGCGCGTGCGCCCGAGTGCCACCGGTTTCGCTTCTCGTCCTTACACTCGGCCACGCTGCCACATTACATGTGGAGCTGCAGAAATGTTCTCGGGCGGACGGCACTGGCTGTGTAGCGTTGGTCGTCGCAGGCACACAGGCCCTGGGCCCTGAAGCACCATCGTTAGCCAAATTGTCTCTGGCGGTCGGCATTGACTTTGCCGTGGTGGTCGGTCTTGTGTTCGCCGCGACGTGTCTTGCAAAATTACCGAAGACTCAGGCGGCCGACATTGGCTCTGTGGTTGTGGCCGCAAGTTTCGGCCACGCTGCGACATTGCCTGTAAAGCTGCCGATATCATCTCTGGCGGCGGCCTTGACTATGCCGCGGTGGCCATTGATACGCACGCGGGGACATGTCCTGCTGAACTGCCAAATATTCTGGTGGACGACACTGGCTGTGTCGGCGTGGTCGTCGCAGGTCTCGTCCATGCTGTGAAGGGATGTCGTCACCTCTAGAGTACGGGGCTTGCTGGTGGTGCCAGCTGATTCAGAGTGGTCGCATCGGTTACAGGTCATTAAGACGACTATGCAGTCGCAGCTGGGAAGACAGGGTAGCGAACCTTGGTTGTGCCATGCCTGTCCGCACTGAGTGGGGACGTCTGCGCTGTTCCTTGTGCGTCAAGGGGTGACGGAGTGTCCATCTACAAATCTGTGGCATCGCAGGGCAAAGTTCACGTACTGGCTTGTGATGCAAGTCGTGGTCTTGCGGCATTGATGTCGTACCGGTGTTCGAGCTGATGACTTTTGACAATGTGCGATGTGCTGTCAAGCCGTCCCGGTCAGAAGCCTTGTAATCCGGTGAAAACGTGGGCGGCACCGGAAGGTCTTCCTTGACAATGTCCTCATGCAGGATAGCCACTTCAGAATCCTTTAAGGAGACTGCACATGGCAAGTGACGAGCGTCCACACACTCGGACAATGAGAGTGGTGGTGGTGGCCTGGGATGATGTGGCTCCTGACTGTGCACCGAACCGGGAGTGGTGGCGAGTGCTTCGTCTCCAGCTGGTTTGGAGGGAGCTGACATCGTCATACAGTAGACCGACGCGTCCAGGCACTCTACCACTGACCAGCTTGGAGGTCGACTCACCGGCGGCTGTGGCTTGGAGACGGTCTTGGTCTCTGTCAAGGGTGGTTCTGTGGCAGGTATCGACGGAGTGTCTGACCGGGGGGAGTACACCTGGCGGCTAGTGTCGATGACTGCCGCTGGGTGCTCTGCGAAGCTGTCCGTGGAGCAGCTACAGGAAGCGCCAGGCCTTCTTGGCGCTTTTTGAAATAGTACCTTCGAATACGAGTTATGAGTGGTTGCAAACCAGTAAGGACATTTCTCTTGAGTGATGACAACATAAGATATACTTATCAAGAACTTCCCTGGAAGAGTTGTCGGGGAGGGGGGGATGTCAAGGCACCCCCTTCGCAATTCACGTCTCTGATCAATAAATATTGAAATCGTGTATGAACGATACTGCTTTGGAATACGTGTGAGTAGATGTGAGTATAAACGTGACACCAGGTAAGGCTGATAGTAATGCTGAAGTAGAGTAGCTAGGACCATAGGTCGGCAAAAACAAGTGGAACTCACACTCACTCAAGAAATATATCTTGTGCTTTGTACTCACTCGGACTCCGACTCACCAAAATTTTCCTGGGCCGGACTCACTCGGACTCACACTCACGAAAATTTTCTTCAACCGGACTCACTCGAACTCACTCACCAAAATATTACTCACCCGGGACTCTCTCAGACTCAGACTCAATGCTCGATCTGAATCTCAGTGAGTCCGAGTGAGTTGACTCATGAGTGAGGTCGCCGACCTATGTCAGGTATTGACGGCTCAGAAAGCTCGTGTTCCAAACAATTTAAAAATAACTTCGGGTAGCCACAGCCGAGAGATCTCGGTGCACTTGTAAGACAGCAGCCCTGATTCTTGGCGTTGTGTAAATTAGGTTTGCTCCGGACAAGAGTGGTTCTGGATACAAGGGTTTCGCTACGCTGAGTAGTCATGCCATTATTCTCACTATTGTACAAGCCTTGGAGAGGTATTTCCCCAAACATGCGCTACACTCACATTTAAGATGCCTCACATGCACTCAAGGTACGGTCACACTCTCAATGTGCCATAGAAACTGAACGTTCATGCATGGTATACATCACAATCTTCGAAGAGCTAATTCGTCCGTATTGAAGCACCGCCATTGAGCATGAATTTTTGTGGCGCAGGAAAGCTACTTTTGAAGGTTTTGCAACTCGTCTATTGACCCTTCATGGTGGTATAGTAGTTATGGTGCTCGACTACTGACCCGAAGGTCATGGGCTCGAATCCCAGCCGCGGCGGCCGCATTTTCGGTGCAGGCGAAAATGCTCGAGGCCCGTGTACTTAGATTTAGGTGCACGTTAAAGATCCCCAGGTGGTCGAAATTACCGGAGCCCTCCGCTATGCCGTGCCTCATAATCATATCGTGGTTTTCGGTCGTTAAACCACAGCAATTATTATTAATTCGCCTATTGATATTTCATTGAAAGAAAGCAAATGAACGAGTTCATACCGTCAAGTAGACGACGGACAGCAACTGCGGGAAGAGGATGACGTAGACGAGATCCGAGGACAGGTACCAGAGGGCGTATACAGACTCCGCCGTCAGCGCCATGTAGGTAGCGAGGGCGCCCACCACCACGATGGACAAGCGCATTACCCATATCACCTCGCCTTCCGACGCCTGCGATATATCAATGGACCGTTGACTACTACATGTATGCCATCACTCGTGGCGCTGTCGGTAAAGTTCCTCACAGGCAGCACAAGAGGGAAAAAATCCCACCCACAACCTCCTTTTGGAGTTTCAATAAAGCTTTGGTTGGGCCTAGTTGGTACTTAGCAATTAAATTCTTTTGGAGTTCTCCAAGTAATGTGTGGGTTTACCATATTTTGGTTGTGGTCCATCCTAGAAAGAAATTACCAGGCGGCATCCGCAAGGCGTCCTTATTAGATGCGAAGCATCTTATGCTCGGGGCTGTGTCCGTCCCGCGTCCGGCGTCCCGTGTCCGGTCACTTTCATGAAGTAGGGAAGCATCCGCTATGCGAACCATAACACTGTAGTACAATAAGGCCGTCAACCACCACCACAGTTACCAGAGTCACAGACGAGAGCACAGAGTGGCTGCTTAGCAATGGTTTGGCATGTGGTGGGTGCAAGCAAAGAATAACACGCACTACCGGTGGTGTCTGTCGCCCACGTTGGCTCCATTCCTTGATCTTGCTTGCATGCGCTTGCGGAGGCTTTGTCCGTCCCTCCTTCCCGCATGATCGTCCCCTCCCCCCCTCTCTCTCCACATCTTTGTTTTGGGACGTTAAACCCCAGATATTATTATTATTTGCATACAACGCCTGAATATATACAGTGTCTTACCTAATTCGGACCGAGATCTTTAAAAAAAACGTGCACTTCAGGGAAGTTCTACCTGCCTTATATTAGTGGTAGTCATGTGCACATACAACCTCTATTTTTTCATAAGTAAGCATTAACAAAATATTTATTTATTTACTCACGAAGCTACCATAGACTCCAGCAGGAGTGTTGTGCGAGGAGGGATTATACAGTATATAAGATCACATAAGCGGAAGCATTAAAACGCGATAATGCATGTTACTGCACATAAAGCTACAAAATAAAGTTATGTTATTGTTAGCGAGAGTAAACGTGACATACAACTAATAAAGAGAATGCAGATATACTCACTTGTAAAAGTACATCTCATAACTTAACAAAGTATACGATAGTTAGCGAAGAGCGTCTATATTATTTAATAGAAGGTAGAAGCAATTAGTCATGAAAAAATGGTGGTCACTTCGTCACGAACCAACATGGAGTCGTGAATGATGACAACATTATCGGGAAGACCATTTGATATTTCAAGTGTTACTGGTAACGTTGATGAGTTCAATGCGTTAGTGCGTCCGAAAATGCGTTTGAAGCAATGGTTATTGTGCAAACGGCGCGACGCTCGTGTCGGCTAGAAGGAAGGGGGAGTGGTTTCGTGCTTACCAGTTGACTATTTTGTGAAATAAGCAGATCAGAGCTATCTTTATGCGAGAATCTAAGGAAGGCAATGATAGTGAAGTCCGCCAGTCATCGATGGATCTATGTGCAAAGCTTTTTAGTTTTGAATACCCGAGCCTGATGAAGTGCCATTAAGAAGGTATCACGAAAGTTCACGAGGACAAGTGCGAATGCTTGAAAAGTGCACGATTGTCTACGCCGTAGTGGTGCAGCGGTTATGGTGCTCAGCTGCAGACCCGAAGGTCGCGAGTTCCATCCCGGCCTCGACGATCGCATTTCGCCTCCATCGAAATAGTAGAGGCCGGTGTATTGTGCGATGTCAGTGAACGTTGAAGATCACCAGATGGTCGAAATTTCTGGAGCCCTCCACTACGGCGTCTCCTATAATCATATCGTTGTTTTGGGTCGTTAAACCCTACATATTGTATTACCAATGATAGCCAAGATCTATATGTGTGGTTGATCATAGCGTGGGTGAAAAATGCACACCAAGGTATTTGTATGATGATGTGCGTGTTACATGACAGTTATTAAGAGTATAGTTAAAGATCGAAATGAATTTTTAAGGGTAAAGATCATTAGCTTAAATTCATCAGTATTAAGTGCCATTCGCCAGTGCGAGCACCAGTTATTAGGGGCGAAGCACCTTAAGACCCCACAATGTCCCTCCGTAAACCACCGTCCAGCATCCACACCAGATGTAGCGCAGGTGCATGTGAACAAACTGAAACATCTGTGAAGAACAAAAAGGTTAACAAACGCCTGTTAACCAGGACAAACAAAATAAAAGGCCACAACAGCGTAAAAACATGGACTTTTAACCACCCATCAATCAAAGCGTATGACAGAACAAAAGGGTTAACAAGAACAAAATATAAGGCTGTTAACCAGGACCAAATAGAAGGCCACAACACCATAAAAGCGGCAAAGCGGCAACGCCAACATGTGAACAAACCAAAACATATGTGAACAATAAAGGATTAACGAAAGGCTGTTAAACGGAACAAACCAAATAAAAGACCACAACACCCTAAAAACACCTACATTTAACCACCCATAATGGAAGTGCATGAAAGAACAAAATGTTAACAAGAATAAAATGAAAGGCTGTTAACCAGAACAAAATAGAAGGCCATGATTCATGATCCGATGCACACTGCTTCGGATCACTTCGTGTATATGCACTTCATAGATATGCGTGGATTTTTATGAGATGTACGTCTTCTTGAAGAGTGAGATGAATGATAACAAAGTTATATTACGATAGATTACGTAACATTCTGCGAAGAGTCGTACTTCAGAGGATTATGTGGTTATAGGTCATTAATGTAAATTTAAAATAACAAGGGACCAAAAACGCTACCCTGGTGGATGCCGGAGGTTGTTTCAGTTAGAGGAGATGAGAAACAATTGGTAACGGAATTCGCAATGCCCATAGACTGTCGCGCCCCTAGCGGAATTTAGGAACGTCCTCTAGTGGATGATCAGTAGACGACACCATGGTAGCCCTACGCAGTCGCTCACTTGTTCGGCTGTGTTAGCAGGAAACAAACACTACGAGTTTGCATGTTTCCTGCATCAGTGAACAAACCGGGCCCTCCGTGACACGATCAATCTGATTTGTTCTTGCGAGACGCGAAGTTTTCGTGAAAATACGTGCCAACTCGCGCGTTCAACGATGACCCACATCGTACAAATATCAGCTTCGCGAGGTTTTGTGTAGCCACGTAGGTGACGTAGGTTAGTTAAACGCTGTCGTCTGACCTTCTCAGTTGAAACTCACCTTGTTTTACTTGCATAAAGCATTCGTCAGTGCTCTTGTAGTGTATGAATTTATAACATTGTAGGCGGGAAGTCGCGCGAGCTAGCGATATATAACTGAGTAATCTCAAATTGGCCAGCGCTGCGCCGCTTGTTTTTGTACGTTTGTTGATAGATGGCAGCACTCTTCAAGCAATTTGTTTGTTGACCGGTGTGAGAGCAAGAAGTTCTGCGCGCCCAGATAACGTTGTGACGAGGACTAATCGAAGTCGTTCGGCGGAGGAAATTCTTCAGATTGCTTTCAGCAATGATGTTAAGAGGAACCACCTTGACGACGAGGATTTTTCACTGGACGGAGAAGGCTGTGAAAGCGTGTGTGTGTGTGAGGAGTGTGACAGCGACAATGAACGATCAGCTGCTAACTCACGAGGAGCGAGTTGCACTTCACGTCCCCTCGTGCGCTAATGTTTTTTCACGCTCGTAAGTCACTTTGATTGTATTTAATGTATAGTATACTTCAGCGAGATCAAAATAAAAACATACTTTTTTCTTGTGCATTGCACGTAGCGCAATTATTGTGGATATTATCGAGCGCCGCATGCCGCCAAAGCACTCGAGTTCAGAACAGGGAAGCGAAATAGTTAGAGCGATGAAACGTGCAGTCACGGCCACAATCCACTCCTCTCCGCTAACTTCTCCTGTACTTCACAATGTACTTCGTCGAAGAATTCGTCGTTGCAAAAAGCATACGTGCGTGTTCTTTTCGATATTCATGTTTCGATCGTGCTGATCGAACTTGCGGCAACCGAGTGCAGTGAATTGCGCACGGCCTGAGTCTGAGCATGGCTGTGACACAAGCGCTACTAAATAGTATGTTAAATGCTTGTGTTCCGTTGAAGAAGCAACTCCGCGTTCCTGACTGCGCAAGTAATGACGACGGGGTATGTTTGCGAACCATCGCCACGTTAAACATTCGGTCCCGTGCAGCAGCGATGACGCTACTCGCTAGCGGCCTCCCACTGCGGCAAATCCGTCAGGCAGGCTCAGTACACAGTATATCGGAGTGCCGTTCAGGTCATACGTCAATTCTTGTTCATGAAGTTTTCTGCAGCACGCACAGGATTTCGCACAGCATCGCTTATGCACGGTAACGGAGCTGAAATATAACCTTTCACACCGCGGCAAATAATTTGGTGGCGAGCTTCCATGGTTTGAGAAAGAATTTCGGTCTCATATCCATTTCAGTGCAGCTCATGACTTCATCCGGTGAAAGTGGCACGGGCCGTACGTCCGCACGTCCTACCTGTTCCTATGCTAACAAATGGATTGACCCTCCATCGGGCGCCATCTTGAATCGTACAGCGCGCCACCTGTAGTTCGTGGGCATTGCGAATACTGCTAACAGAATGCTAAGAAGTTGCTGAGCCAAATCTACATTTTGCGGTGACAGATGACGGCAATTTCAAAATTCGACCCAATCAAAAATATTACAGAAATCGATGAATATGCAGTCACTGCCAGGGTACCCTATTGCAAAACCCAGCGCCGCTGGGTACCAGCGTCCAGTGCCATGCCGGATTATGGGCCCAGTATCGCGCTGGATACTGGGACGCTGGAGCGGCATTTTACTGGGAGGCGCTGGTACTCCCGCGCAATACGGCTCTACAGCGTTGAAATAGCGGTGCCTATGTGCCATAAATAAATATATTAGTGAAAGAAGTGATATAGAACGCAGTAACGCAATAAAAAAAAGAAAAAAAAACCATATGAAAAAAAGCCGGCAGATCCCACGCACTGTGGGAATCGATGTAATGCGAAGCAGCCAGGAAGGAGCAAATCATGCTTTACATAATTTGCATGTCATGTTTTACATGTTACGACCTGTCATTTGTGTTCGTCATACAGTCACGTCGCGATATACCAATTTTGGTGTATGTCAAGCTAGCGAACTGGACGCAAGCGCACCATGAGCGTGGCATGTAAATAGCATTGTAGATGACATGCATGCCAAGATTTTCATGTTACCACCTGCCACTTATGTTCGTTATACAGTCATGTCACTCAATACCAAATTTGGTGTATATCAAGCTAACGAAACGGCCGCGAGCGCGCCATGAGCGTGGCATGCAAGTCATGTCGCACATGACAAGTCATGATTTTCATATTACGGCTTGTCATTTATGTTCATCATACAGTCACGTCGCGATATACCAAATTTGGTGTATATCAAGCTAACGAAATGGCCGCGAGCACGCCATGAGCGTGGCATGCAAGTCATGTCGCTCATGACATGTCATGATTTCCATATTACCACTTGTCATTTATGTTCGTCATAGAGTCATGCCACTCAATACCAAATTTGGTGTATCTCATGCTAACGAAACGGCCGCGAGCACGCCATGAGCGTGGCATGCAAGTCATGTCGCACATGACAAGTCATGATTTCCATATTACCACTTGTCACTTACGTTCGTCATACAGTCATGTCACTCTACACCAAATTAGGTGTATATCAAGCTAACGAAACGGCCGCGAGCGCGCTATGAGCGTGGAATGCAAGTCATGTCGCTCATGAACTCATGATTTTCATATTACCACTTGTCATTTATGTTCGTCATACAGTCATGTCACTCAATCCCAAATTTGGTGTATGTCAAGCTAACGAAACGGCCGCGAGCGCGCCATGAGCGTGGCACGTAAATCATACTTTTCATGACAAGTTAGTCATGACTTTCATGATATGACTAGCCATTTATATTCGTCATACAGTCATGTTATGCCATACCAAATTTGGTATAAATCCCATTAACGATACGGCCAGGAGAGCACAAAGTCGTAGGCGGCTAGATAGCTAGATAGATAGATAGATAGATACGCTCAAAGTCGCCGAAGTTCGCTAAGAAATGCTTGGCATTTAAAAAAAGTATCCGTCAGGAGGATTCGAACGCGCCACCTCCTGCTTCCGAACTGAGTGTTCTACCCACTACGCCACGCCGGAATATGCTTGACTGTGCGTAAAACAACTATTTAACCAATAAACACACGGTTCGGCTTCATGTTTACATGTCGCACAGTCACGATAGACGCGATCTTCCTTTGCAAATAACAACTGCGTCTTCATTAGACACAAACGAACGGCGGCCGGTACCGAATGACATGCCGTTAATGGCAAGAGCGCTAAGTTTCTTTAAGAATTCACATGTTAACTACGAAAACTATGAAATACACCTAGAGCAGGCACTGTTTGCTGGCTGTTACTGCCGATTTTTTAATAGCCGTTTCTCGCTCTTGCTACTGGTCAACATTTACGGAGGTTTTATGATGACTAGTTCGATAAACAGGTGCGTACATGATTGAGTATTGAGTAGTGTTATCGCGCAAGCGACGATACGCCAGTACAGCGGGCGTGCCAGTGTACAGATTTGCAGTTCTATCGATACCTATAACTAAGAAACCGCTCAACTAAATACAAATACAATGCGCTAAAGGAATATGTCACTATGTTAGTTCACTAAGGCGCACCAAATTACCGACTGACAATTATGCGTTCTTACATAAGAGTCACGAGAAGTACCGGCTAGCGCGGACGGCAGCTTTCGGTGACAGCTTGTGTGCGTTGCTGAAAGCGCGTCGCTTCGATGGTCATCGCTCCTTGCGCGGACACCGTACACAAGGAAAAATGGTTCATTTAGGGTTAACGAATGTCCAAACTGTACTTTACAGTCATCCTTACGCTTTAGAATTGCGTGTACTTAAAGCGCGAAGCGCCGGTAACATGTAGACGGACACGGCCGGCACACTAGGCCTAACGCTCGCTGGGAGCCTCGCTGGGTAGGACCGGTCTCGGCGCAGCTGAGTTGAGATGGTTGAATTTTCTGCATGCAAGCTTCGGAACCTTTCTAATGGTTAACAAAAGTTCAGTTGAAGTAAGTGGAAGGGCAAACAATGCCAGAGATGCGTTTCCGGTGTGGTGATATCGAACGGCGGCTGTTTTTCTGGCCTCCGTTGGGTGGGGTTGCGAAGCCAGAGCTCAATTCCTTCTCGCCAACTGTGCGGCGATGTAACGATTTGCTGTTTCTGGTAGGACCAGCGCCTCCAGACTTATAAACACTGCAAAATGTAATCATTACAACAACCCATCCCTGATGCCACACTGGTATATGTGCGGCGCATGCACAAAACGTGCATTCATCGCTTCGACGTTCTCCGCAAGAATTAACGCTGTTATTTAATCTGCGTGAATAAGAAAAAAAAGCAAGCTAACAAGCAAAATAATCAGCGTTGGCTCCTTTGTGTTATTAACGCAATTTTTTTCTGCATTCCAAAGGCAAAAATAAAAATGACGGTGGTTTCGCATATATCACATAATGTCTTGCGCTTATCATTCTCTTTCTCTGCCAAGCTAGAAGTTGTGAAAATGTTTGGGACCTGTTAGCAGGCCCCTGGCCAGGGGGGAGGGGGGGCTAGGGGCCCGGGCCTTCCCTCGGAATTCGGATGGAAGGGGGCGTTTACCGAGGAAAAATAATAAAAATCGGTGTTTTTGAAGGCTTTCAACAAGTGCCCCCCCCCCCCCCACGAAAAAAATTTTTGGCTATGGGCCTGCCTGTTGGGGTAGCATCCATTGGTACCATCGAATCAAACATTCTATATTCAAAGATACCGAAACATTCCGCCGCCTACACTACAGAAACTTGCATGCCGCACTGGAAGAAACACTGCAGGCTCCAGTGTGCACCAGCGCACTCCAGTGAAAATTCCAGCGTCTCCAGCGCTTCCCAGTACGCGCCAGCGTCACAGCGGCCAAGCCAACGCCCCTACCAGTGCGACCCAGCTCTGTCCCAGTGCGCTCACCAAAGTGCCAGTGAATCCCAGCGTGTACCAGTGTTCCCAGTGCCATCCAGCGCCAAAAAAACATACTGGTATCACGCTGGGGGGCGCTGGTTTTTGCAATAGGGTACTTATCCATGTGCATCAACAAATCATTGCTGAATTCTATTATTAAGGCGAAAGCCTTTAATGTCTCATGCTCACGTCCGTCCGGTGTCCGTCCCGGTGTCCGTCTCTCCGTCCGTCCGTCCCGTGTCCGTCCGTCCATCCGTCCGTCCAGTGTCCGTCCGTCCGTCCATCCGGTGTCCGTCCGTCCGTCTGTGTCCGTCCGTCCGTCTGTCCGTCCGTTTGTCCGTCCGTCCGTCCGGCGTCCGTCCGTCTGTCCGTCCGTCCGTCCATCCGTCCATCCATCTGTCCGTCCGTCCGGTGTCCGTCCGTCCATCCGTCTGTCTGTCCGTCCGTCCGTCCGTCTGTCTGTCCGTCCGTCCGTCTATCCGTCCGGCCGTCTGTCCATCCGTCTGTCCGTCCGTCCGTCCGGTGTCCGTCCGTCTGTCCATCTGTCCGTCCGTCCATCCGTCTGTGCGTCCGGTGTCCGTCCGTCCGTCCGTCCATCCGTCCGTCTGTCCGTCCCTCTGTCTGTCTGTCTGTCCGTCCGTCTGTCCGTCCCTCTGTCTGTCCGTCCGTCCATCCGTCTGTCCGTGTGTCCGTCCCTCTGTCTTTCTGTCCGTCCGTCCATCCGTCCGTCTGTCTGCCTGTCTGTCTGTCCGTCCGTCCATGTCCGTCCGTCCCGTCCATCCGAGCTCTGGCACGGAGCCAGGTGGCCGCCCGGGATGCGCAAACGGACGCCGGTCGCGTCGGAGTCTACAGCGCTCGCTCTTTGCTTGCGTAGCTTCGCTGTGCCTAGCGTTTGCAATCATTCTGACCGACGCCGTCTCAATGGACACAGGCGTTCACGGACACAGGCGTTCAATTCAATACACTTTCGAATTTAGAAAGGGCCCGTCAATTTAAGCGCTGGAACGCTATGGCGTTTGCACGATGCACAAAGCGCGAGAAAATACTAACGCATGCGAACGGAGGAAGATTAGTCTGGCGTCTCGCTGCGACTCGCGGTAAAAAATTATAAAAGAAAACACGCACACATTCGCTTTGTGTGTTATCCCACTGAGAGTGTAAAAAAAAAGACATGCATGGCATAGTCAGTGGAACGGCCACACGCTTTCGCCGAACACACTTTAGAATGTACAAAGTGTCCTTCAATTTTTAGTTGAGCGTCACATAAAAAACCTTTTCAGAACCCATTACTTTTTAATAAGCATTTAATTAGCTAACTTCTTTTATCTTGCTGGAACAGGTAAAATATTATCGTTAGGTTGTAGGCCGCCTTAAATAACCCCAGAATCAAGCATTTATTCTGTGCTGAAAGGTGCCTGGTTATTTCTTCCGAGAAAAAAACAAAAGCGCGTGAGACACTCTAAAGTGCCGCTACTGAAGCGCTCCCAGGAGTTCTTTGGTTGATACACGGCTGCATTCGTTCATCGCCGCATTGTGCAGGGCTCGATGATGGACACGTCAGCGGCATTATGATGTGCGTCCATTAAATAGCGTGGAGCCATGTACAATGATTGAACGGGAGTGTTGGCCAGCGCCGCTCGCAGCCATGGCGGCAAGGGTAGAACAGTCTTTTTTGCTAGCTCGCGTCACGCAGTACGTGAACTTTTTAAGACTGGCGGCTTCTTTTTTAACACGAAAGTGTTTTATGCCGGGATCCACCAAGATATAAGTGACGTATTTCCGTCACGGGAATAACGTAGAAAAAATACGCATTATCAGAAGAAAAAAGTTCCGTCAACGGGAGTCGAACCTACGACCTCTTGGTCAGTGACAACGGATTCCGGGCACGCTATCCACTGCGCCACGGTCAAATACTCTCTCGGCTTAAAAAAAAGCCTCCTATATCTACCACTGTCCTCTCACAGTGCTCTTGCTAAAGTGAAGTAATTTATTATGACCGTGAAATGCACGATTAGTTCTTTCAAAGCGTCGTTTCTACGCGTCCGTCCCATTCGGCGTGTTTCGAATAGGAAAAGTGCAATTTCGTCGATTCATTAACACACTGCCAGGTGGCGACCTTACCCATAGCATCGGCCTCGCTCATAGCATCCGTCCATACCAAAAATACCTCTGGGACGCGCGAGTGCTTCGCATGGCCTTAACTCAGCGTTCCTCGCCCCGCGAAAAATCGCAGCCGGCCAACGGAGAAGACACGACGCGCGTTGCGTTTCCCTCTGGTCGGGCAGCGTTGTTCAGTGACACTAACATGCCGCGAGCAGGCGACCTTAGGCCAAGTTCGGCGTCCTATCAGTGACGCTCTTCTGGCTGTCACACCGCTTTCTACGATTCCGCTCTCACCGTACAGCAACCACAAGTATCTATGACCCCAAGGGTTTGTTTAATCATGGATCATGGACGTTAGTCGTCGGGATACAGATGTACCACCAAGCGTCAACGTGGATGCATCCACGTTAAGCAGTGCTATAACTGTCAAACACCAACAGACATTGTGCAAGCTCTCTTATATCAATGTACAGTAAACATTCGACTACTTCTGAAAGGACATGTTTCACTTTCGTGTTATACCGATTCCTATGACGGAGGAATCAACCATGTTTTTTTCTTTCTTTCTTTCTGTAATAAACAGCTCTATATGAGAGCTGTCTAATAAGCTGCCCTCATACCAATTTATTGATTCCAGATATTTTACATATAACAACAGTACCAGGTTTGCACATATCTCTGACTTCCTTTTGCCTATTGTACATACTAACTACGGCAAAATGACCTCGATGTTCACGGTCATAAAACTGTGGAATGATTTACTCTTAACAATCAAAACTTCATGATCTTTTCATGAAGTCTAACACGCCATTAAGCTTTTTTACTTGCAAAACTACATTCACTTTCTTCACCATAGTCGCCACTTATACAGCTTCTTGTTTCTAATTTTCACAAGACATCATTTGTCCTATAATAAGTTTGGTTAGCTGTATACAGTTCTTGTACTGTGCCAATGTGTCTTAATACATTTACTTTAATAGGTATTCGTTGTATTTTAAGCGTTTCCTTGATTTTCGTTCAGATGTTCACTGTTTTCTGTTTTTTTTTATGCCAAGGATGTCTCAGCGAACTTAAGCGACATTGAGCGCATCTATCTATCTATCTATCTATCTATCTATCTATCTATCTATCTATCTACCTAGCCGCCTACGACTTCGTGCTCTCCAGACATAACATGACTATGATGAACATGAATGACTGGTCATAGAGTGAAAATCATGACAAACTGGTCATGAACGGTATGATTTACACGTCAAGGCCGTGGTGCTCCTGCGGCCGTTTCCTTCACTTGATATATCCAAAAATTGGTACGATGACACATTTCTGCATGACCAACATAAATCACAGGTGGTAATATGAAAATCATGAGGTGCATGTCATGTGCAACATGACTTGGATGCCTGCTCATGGCACGCTCGCGGCCTTTTCACTAGCATGATATACAAAAAATAGGTATTGCGTGACGTGACTGTATGACGAACATAAGTAGCAGGTGGTAACATGAAAATCATGGCATGTATGTCATGTACAACGTGATTTACATGTCACGCTCATGCTGCGCTTGCGTCCAGTTCGCTAGCTCGATATACACCAATATTGGTATTGCGCGACGTGACTGAATGACGAACATAAATGACAAGTGGTAATATGGAAATCATGATATGTGATGTGCAACATGACTTGCATGCCCACTCATGGCATGATCGCGGCCGTTTCGCTAACTTGATATACACAAAAATAGGGTATTGTGCGACGTGACTGTATGACGAACATAAATGGCAGGTGGTAACATGAAAATCACGACATGCACGTCATATACAACGTGATTTACATGCCACGCTCATGGTGCGCTTGCGTCCAGTTCGCTAGCTTGATATACACCAAAATTGGTATTGCGTGACGTGACTGTATGACGAACATAAATGAGAAGTCCTAACGTGTAAAGCATGATATGCATGTGATGTACAGCATGATTTGCTCCTTGCTGGCTGCTTCGCATTACATCGGTTCCCACAATGCGTGGGATCTGCCGGGGTTTTTTTTTCATGCTTCTTGTCAGTAATATAAACCGAGGGTGCGTCTGCTAATCATATGCGTAGTATTTACATTAACGGAGAAAAAGTACTTGCGGTTCGAGCGGAAATCAGCTAGCACGACTGTCTTTCAAAGATGAGTGACATGCACTCCAGGCTTCTGGGGGGCGGAGACTACATTTTAGATGCGAAGCATCTTATGCTCGGGGCTATGTCCGTCCCTCCCTCCCGCGTCCATCCCGCGTCCCTCCCGCGTCCCGCACCCGGCCACTTTCATGAAGTAGGGAAGCACCCATTATGCGAACCAGAACACTGTAGTAATATGAAGGCCGTCAACCACTACCACAGTCATCAGAGTCATGGCCGAGAGCACAGAGAGGCTGCTTAGCAATGGCTAGCCAGGTGGTGTCTGTCGCCCAGGTTGACCCCATTCCTTGATCTTGCTTGCATGTGTTTGGAGGGGCTTAGTCCGTCCCTCCTTTCCGCGTCCCACACCACCACAGCGCGTGCGCGTCCCCTCCCCCCTCTCTCTCTCCTCTCGTACGCTCACCCCATTTCTCTACTCTAGGAATCATCTACTCTACAGAGTGGCGCTCGCGTCCCACATCCCCACAGCACATGCGCGTCCTCTCCCTCTCTCTCCTCTATGAATCATCTACTATGGGGCTTCATCCCCCCCCCCCCCCCCCCCCGAAATTTTTTCGTATTGTGATGTATCGCCGACCAAAAGAGCTAGCTGCGCCGGAAATCATTCTCGATTTTTTCTAAAATTGTTTTTCGCAGTCGGAAAGACACTTCGGTGTGAAAATTGCGGACCCCTGGCGGTTCTGTATCTGGCTATGCAGCGCATGATACCGTAAGAAATATTCTGCAAAAGAAGCCGTAGTGCCTTGTATTGCCATTTTAGCCGTGTCACCACGAAGGAGTAACTATTGTTGACACGCAGGACACTTTGAATTAAGATATATAGAAGGGGCCTCCAACAAACCTCAACTAGCGGGCCTCAGTAACGAAGTTTACTCCCACATGCGCAAGGAGGAGAGTGAAGGTGGTGGATTCCAAGGGGGGTGGGGCAGAGAGTTTGAATCAAAATGTCACCAAACGTTGCCTCTTGAAAGAATAAAGAAACCTTTCCTGCACGGGTCATTTCAGAAGGGTATTTGACGCCAGGTCTCGGAAAACGTATGGATACTGATTTTCAGAATGACAAAAATCTGGATGCCGATTGTGAAATATGGAGTTTTCGTTTCGCGGTGATATTGCAACTTATCATGAGCGCATGGGGTGCCTCGCGCACACGCACAAAACACTTGAGACCAGTCCCGTCTCTGTAGCTTGCCGGAACAAAGAGCTATTATACGTAGTAGACGAGAAAATAATGCGAATACTGTTTAGTAAACTCGAAAGGCTATTCTGTCTGGAGGCGCGGGCCGCTAGCAAGGGGTCCGCGGGCCGCGTGTTTTGTCCCGGCAATACACTATATTCTTAAAACAAAAGGCATCTACTAATTTGGGCTGCTAGGGTACGCCTATCAGCGGGGGTGCATCCCCCCCAGTGGATAAGTGAGGGCTGGGGGAGAGCACCCTTGAGTCACTCCTTAACTGACCACTCTGACTTCAAAGTTGCTCTGATGTATTCAGTGTTGCCAGTCAGCTGACATTTTTGAGGTCAATTTTTGAAACACACCCAATTTTTTTTCCTTGTCTGAGAAGCTAAATTTACATCGACGACGCTGCTAAGGAGACTATAATTTACTGGCAATCCTGCTTCGCCAAAATTACTTCCTTCTAACGGTGACAGTGCTTCGAACAACCCTCTTTCGGCCAAAGCATGATGACTGTCTTGTGCTATACATGTGTCGGTTTTTTTTTTTCTTAAAGAGCCAAATCACAAAAGGGCTAAATTTCATCTTAGCGTAAAACGTGCCAAAGTATATTTCTCTTTTAAACGAATTGTAATGAAAATGGGACAATTCCTCATCCTACCGTGAACTCAAAAAAGCAGTTTTGAATTTAAAAAAAAATCCTTTGGCTGCTTCGATCAAACCGAGTGGGATCCATTAAATCAGTGCTGCTTCAACAAACACGACCAAAACAACCAACGTGACCGTGTCCAATCTGTTTCATTTGGGTCCTAGTAGCTTTCCTATATTGCTTTCATTCGACAAACTTTGCGCTGCATATCATAGCCTTCTTTTACTCCAAGACGGTATACTTGAAATAGAAAACAACTGAAATGAAGATATTGGGCACCGCTTTATTCCGTGAAGAAGAAGCGATTTGAAACGGCGTGAAATCAAATGAGCTAAGAAGAAGACGAAGAAGAGGTGAAACAGTTTTCAGGTGACAAACGAACAAATAAATAAATAAATAACTAAATAAACAAACAAACATTTTTCTGAAGGCCCTCAAGATGCCAAGAACGAGGAAACGCTGCCGGCAGTCCAGAATGGTACACATTTTCCCTGGTAGGACCACTCGTTCTACAAGTCTACTTATCGTCGTTACGCCAATTCAACAAAAGGCGGCACCGACGGAAACACAAGCATGGTGTTAATGTTGTCGCAAAATATTGCTGTATCATTCATTTGCTGCGACTTAGACTTCTTTTACGTGCTTAGTCAAGCCCAAATGAAATGTTAGAATCTCTAAAAGCCAAATACAAATTTTACTCTGGAATACTGACGATAGTAGGCTACATAGATTTTAGCCGCAATATATAGATTTGACGTATTTTGGTGACATGGGCGCACTGGCGAAAAAGTGTTGGAGCTGGCCCGACCATATTGTTCGTAGCGAAAAACTGCGTTTTCTTTTTCAGTTTCAGTTAAAGCGGACTTGGCTTTTTTAGAAGAAAAGCGCCACATATGTGTGATCTGGCTACAATAGTTCCATTTCTACCACGCTGTTATTTCGAGCTCAGTTAGCCCGGCGTTTTGCAATACTACTAATTTTAATAATTTGTGGAGTTTGACGCATTCAGAACCACGGTATGGTTATCAGGCACTTCGTAGAGGAGGACTACGAAAATTTCTACCGCTTGTGTTCCTAAACAAGCACCTAAATCAACGAGGCTCGCGCACTTACAGTGGCCTCAATCATTTCGTCTCCATAAAAATGCCACCGCCGCGGCCGGGATGGATCCCACATCATTCGCGTCAGCAGTCGAGCACCGTAACTACTGTACCACCGCGGTGGCTTGCGCGTTGAAAATTTTGTTTGCTTTGTATTTTTTTAGGGGCGAAGCTCCTTAGGGTGTGGGTCGTTCCCTCATCTGTAATAGTATGTTGTAGTAGCCACTTCTAGTTAGTTTTAAGAATTGCTCACTAGATGGCGTTGTGTGTATATGTCCTTGGAAATAATATCACTAGATGGCGTTAGTGGTTTTCGTATAGTTGATGATTAAAGAGGATAGATGGCGCTGTTATAATTGGGATCGTCAGGCCGACGCGGTACTCGGAGTCGAGCACCGGAGGTGGACTCCATCGTGATCAACGGTGAGGTGAACTTCACCAGAGAGGAGGTAGTCAGCTCCACAGTGCTCTCGTGTGAGTTGCATGCAAAACCAGGGCAGCCGGTATCTGCGGAGCATGCGGCGGCTCCGGTACTCACGGCGGCACAACCCATAGCCAAGGACGCGTGGCTTTCACAACTCACAGCAGCGTTCTGCGGCGATGCATGCGGAGGCGAGGCGTTGCGTCGAGCACTGGGGTGGACTTCGGCGTCTGAGTAGGTGGCATCGTCTTCCTCTGTCGTGGAATGCGAACTGGCGTTGTCGCTGAGGCTGGGAGCGCCCGGAACACAAGTCGGCGACGCTCCTGCCCAGCTCACGATCGAACACCCAGGATCATGCAAAGACGTGACACGTGTTGTCACGTCTTTGCATGATCGAGTGGGCAATGTACGGGAGGATTCACGGTTACCCGAATGATCCCTCCGAGCTTCGCCCACTCATCATCATTCACTTCGTGGATATGCTGTGATTTTTTTTTGTCTTTTATAAATGCGAGTATCACGAGGTCAACAAAAGTCAGTATTTAATGTGTATTCCATAGAACCACAGCTGTCTATCTGAGCTACGTTGTCTCGTGACCCAGCAGCGTAATGTTTCGGGATAAGTGGTGTTGAAAGGTCTTGCGTAAAAAGTTAATATCTCATGAAGCACGTGAATGGATGTCTATACAATTCCGGAAATGAAGCACTATGATAGGGGCTCATTCGCAAAACATCCGTCGTCTCAGTAGCATCAGGTAGCATCCTATATTCCAAAGGAAATTTTACATTTCACTTCTGGTTCTAGTCACTCGTTTGCGGTCAGAGAAAAAGGTCATAATTTCACTCACCGGCAGTTCATCTCAGCAATACATGCACCACGCATTGTTAAGGTTCGCAATCAGTGTGAACACTTGCATCGTTTTCATGCAAATAAATGGTATTAGTAGCACTTTCTAATAAAAAAGCGTAGCAGTATATTTTTAGTGGGACGTCAGGTGGAAAGGCAGATAAAACTGTCGGGTGGGAAGACAAACTTACGTAGTATTGCGTTACAATGTGCACTACCAGAAGGTAAACTTGATCACTGTGTTTATGATAAAGCTCATATATGTATGTAAGTTGGTTGGTTGGTTGACCCTTGTTAATTTGGCGCAATCCACCATGGAGATCGGCCATGAAACGGGCGGTGCTTTGTTATATAAATGAATTTGTTTATATTCTTAAAATGTTTAGTAATAGATTGTTTTTCGAATAACTTAGCTTAATTCATGAAAAAAAAAGAAAAAAGAAAAGTCTGCTAGACGTAACGCTGCTCTTCGTTATTGTTTTCTTCAATAGTAAGCTGGTAGATTTCGCGGGCGGGCTTATTCTAACAGTGCGATGTATAACGGGTAAAAAAAACATGCCCACACAGCATAAAGAACTGATTCGATCACCCTTTTCAACAGATTTTGATCAATTAGCTTCTCGAAACTAAGATGATTGTGACGTTTTAGTGAATTCTGCTGATCGATTATGTAGAGGGATCCCCAAAAACGAGCGGAAAAACAGGAGCATGCAAATGCACAGCAAAATATAGCCAGGTTTAAATTTAGTGCATTATTTTCTATTATAATTTATATCTTCACTAATAAATTTGCGTTTTTTAAATGGCTTCTTCACATGACTCAACTTAAATGATCTAGTCATTGTAACGAACTTTCCCACATGAACTTTCCCACATGACGATTTCATATTCCAAAGTCGTAGTAAGATTTACTTCCAGTAATCACTCAAAAATATATGACGATTGCGGTGCGTGATAGATCCTGATGGAACTATTCTTCAAGTTGAACAGCTAGAGAGGAAAATTATGAGGGCCTTCTTCTGAGGAAATTTGTGATGCAGCAACGCCATGTCAGTATAATTAAGCGCGGAATGTAAAGTTTCGGTAGTACTTGAATGCCACTTGAACAACGCTCACTTTTGAGAATGGATCCCAAAGAATGTACTGCGTTTCCAGAGCTGCATAGACTTTGATGAATAAAAAGGACTTTCATTTGTTCATAGACTTTCATTTGTTCACTTGGGCAGCCCAATGTAAAAGACTTTTAATTGTTTCCTCCGCAATGGCAAGCGGACACGTTTCACCGGACAGGTGCTGTGAACGATGAGAAGTGTAAAGGAAAACAAAAACTATGCATTTCATTTGATCACAGTTTTTAACAGACTTTGTGCTGTAACAGCGCCATCATGCAACTAAGACAACATTTAAAATGCTGAAGCGAATACGCATCTCTCATATACAGGGTGTTCCAAGAAATGTGTCCACTATTTTTTTAAAAATCAGCAAAATGCGGTATTTGCTCGCTGTCTTCACAATTTCTTTTTCTGTAGCGGCAGGCATCTTAAGATGGTTGAAGACATGATTTGCGACAGTAATTAAGAAAGTTAAATTAATTAACTTTTTAATTAGCGGAGTTAGGTGATTAAGTCCAATGGGACAATTGAAGTCCTTCATGCGAAGAACCGATTTCAGCTTTCAGATTTCGCAAAAGCGGCCTCTATTAATTATGGTGGCGTAATGAAATTCAGGCAAATTCAATGGCGAAACCGAAACCCAAGCACCGATGAGCGCAACAAGCAGACGACTAGAATGACGTCACTGTTCAAGACAACGGTTACAGAGGTACAGTTCTTTCCCGTTCGTTAACGTATGTGCATCACGCGTGCTACTACTGCAAGCGCAGCCCACACGCTCACACCAAGAAGTCGGTTGGTGGTTGATATAATGACGTTCACTCATTGTGGACGTATCAGACGAATTTAGCAGTTGCGCTCTTCCGCGTTTCGGTTTCGGTTTGGCCGCTGAATTTGGGAGAATTTCATTACTTCGCAATTATCCCTAGAGGCCGCTTTTTCGAAATCTCAAAGCTGAAATGAGTTCTTCGCATTAAGGACTTCAATTCTCCCATTGGACTTAACCACCAAACTCGCCTAATTAAAAAGTTAATTAATTTAACTTTCTTAATGACTGTCCCAAATTATGTCTTCAACCATCTTAAGATGCCTGCCGCTACAGAAAAAGTAATTGTGAAGACAGCGAGCAAATACCGCATTCTCCTGATTTTTAAAAAATAGTGGACACATTTCTTGAAACACCTGTATATATATATATATATATATATATATATATATATATATATATATATATATATATATATATATATATATATATATATATATATATATATATATTGTAAAGCAACAGACAAGACACAACGCCCTTGCTACAGGCTGGCTGTTCTTTATCTGCCTCGTCTTGTCTCTTTCTCGCGCTCGCCCCAGCTGCCCGCGCGCCCGAACATCGGTGTATTTCTTCGTCATTACAATATATATATATATATATATATATATATATATATATATATATATATATATAGTGCTGACATGCGAGCCCCCCCTCGAACAAAATTCCTGGCTACGCCACTGGTTCCACGGTATGAAAATGATGGAGCGCGCGCGCCTCATTTTATCTCCTGTGCAGCGCCGCGATGAGCGCCCGGACCGCTGCCGTGAAACGAGAGCGGCGACGTTCCTCCCGCTCAAGCTAATTATCTCCCCCGCTGCTTCGCATCCACACATGGTTCCCTTTAGCGGGATATGGGGAAGTTTTAGATGCGAAGCATCTTATGCTCGTCCCTCCCTCCCGCGTCCCGCGTCCGGCCACTTTCATGAAGTAGGGAAGCACCCACTATGCGAACGAGAACACTGTACTACAAAAGGCCGTCAACCACCACTACAGTCACCAGAGTCACGGCCGAGAGCACAGAGAGGCCAATGGCTAGGTAGGTGGTGTCTGTCGCCCAGGTTGACTCCATTTCTTGATCTTACTTGCATGTGCTTGCCGGGGCTTTGTCCGTTCCTCCTTCCCGCGTCCCACAGCGCATGCGCGTCCCCCCCCCCCTCCCCCTGTCTCTCCTCTCCTACACTCCCCCCCCTTTCTCTCCTCTCATCATCAGCCTGACTACGCCCACTGCAGGGCAAAGGCCTCTTCCATGTCCTGCCAATCATCCCGCTCCTGTGCTTTCTGCTGCCACGTTATACCTGCAAACTTCTTAATCTCATCTGCCCACCTAATTTTCTGTCTCCCCCTCACGCGTTTGCCTTCTCTTGGAATCCAGTCACTTACCCTTAAGACCAGCGGTTATCCTGCCGACGTGCTAAGTGCCCGGCCCATATCCATTTCTTCTTCTTGATTTCAACTATGATATCCTTAACCCCCGTTTGTTCCCTGACACACTCTGCTCTCTTCCTGTCTCTTAAGGTTACACCTATCATTTTCGTTTCCATCGCTGGCTGCATCGTCCTCAATTTCAGTTGAACCCTCTTTGTAAGTGTCAGGTTTCTGCCCCATAGGTAAGTACCGGTAAGATGCAGCTGTTATATACCTTCCTCTTGAAGGGTCTCCTCTAGGAATCCTCTACTCTACGGAGCGGCGCCCGCGTCCCACACCCCCCACAGAGCAATGCGCGTCCCCTCCCCCCTCTCTCTCCTCTCCTACGGTCTCTCCTCTAGGAATCCTTTACTCTACGGAGCAGCGCGCACAACAGGTGGTGTGACAGCTGCATACTCCGCTGGGGGGCGCCACGGTAGTTCCGCGGTATGAAAATGACGGAGCGCGCGCGCCTCATTCTCTCTCCTGTGCAGCGCCGCGATAGCGCCCGGACCGCTGCCGTGAAGTGAGAGCGGCGACGTTCCTCCCGCTCAAGCTTTAGCGGGAGATGGGGAATTTTTTTTTTATGTTATAAGCTAGCGTAGGTGAAACACGCTTCTGCACGAGAAAACCCTTAGCGCATGTAGTGCCACGGAAATTAGACAAGCCCCACCAGCCACCACTAGTCCACTAAACATTCAGAAGTTTCCCGCGGGCAGAAGCCTGTGCCACAGAAACTGTGGAAACCCCAGTATTCCCTACTGGCCCACTAAAAGGTCACCAACAAGGATAATGGGGCAAAAAAACGCACACTGCTCAGATATAAATCTGTTAAGGAGTATATACGCCACTTTCAAAAGGTTCGTTCTGTGCCTTTATGTACCTTTCATGAAAATTCTGCGGCTTTCAAAATTCAGTGTCACCTCTGCGCTACACAGCTTTGGTCATCCTCCTTCACAGAGAGGAATAGTTCATGAATTTTTCATTGCGTAAAATACATAAAATAAGGCGGTTGTATTCACGCGCTTGTTACTTTGGAAGTTTCAGAAAATATTATTGCTTCCCAAAAATGGTTCTTTGGCTTCTTTGACACTTTCATTCTGACGGTCGTCAAACGTATACATTGTACTCCACGGTGCGGCCTTCCGTAATCTGATGTACGCGCTTCTTCGCCCTTGGTTAGCCCGCGATATGCACACAACTACATCTTTAACAAAGACACGTCGAACAACCTCGTAACGTTCGACTAAAAGGCCAAGAAATGCAGCATAGACAGCTGATCGCTAACTGGTTCCCGTGAAATCAATTCCAACAATGCGTGGGATCCGCCGAATTTTTCGCGTAGTCAAGCCTAACAGCTGATATTCGACGGAAGAAAAAGTAGAAACACTGACCTGCTGCCTGAAGGTAAGCCTGTAGATATTCCAGGCGAACATGGATGCTGCACTGAGAATGGAAGAGTCCGACGAGGACATGACCGCTGCCGAGACAGCGCCGAGCCCCATGGCCGACACGAATCCCGGAGTGAGATACTGCAGCACCAGCGGCAGCGTCAGCGAGCTCGCCTCCCCGACAAGCGGCACAGGTTTCGTGTACCCGGCCGCTGTGAAATCTGCACGATGCAGGTGTATCACTCCCATGACCAAATCGGTGTGTGGAGTGCCACTCAAGAAAAATAGCCTGGGATTTTCAGGCATGGCTACGGATAGAAAGGATTGTTGGCGTTTTCAAGTTTATTACTAAGCGGTTCTTTTTTATTTCTGCGAAGGGGAAGTTATTTTGGACAGAGGCATTTAGGGAAGAATGCCCCACATGCGCCGACATTTGAACGAGTGGCGCCGGCTAACGTTTCCGGGATAACACGTACAGAAATACCCAATGGATTGTACGGGTAACGGCCACCATGGTAGGTCAATGTAGCCTATGCGAAATGCGCACTACCGTATCTAGCAGACGCCACCACAACCAGAGCCGTTATCTTGCAATATATCCGGCGGAGCAGACGACGCTCCACGAGTGACGCGCGCGCTCAGAGCACTTGTGCTTACGTACCTCGCGAGAAGCGTAGGAAAACACTTGTCCTTCACTCGTTAAGATGCCTCAGCACTGTGGTTTTCCCCTTTGCAATGAACGTGGAGTCACTAGACAGCGTAGGAGGCAAGGTAGCTGTTAGATCTTTCGTTGATGTTCAGATATAATCGGAGAAGCAGCTACGCTTACGAAAAATATTTTATTGAGAAATTATTGAGATGTCATTGCCATTGGTCAATGTTGACATATTTCACTGGAGAGTAATTGTCGGCCCGTGGATACCTTTGAGGTCATTATTGACCATAGGTCGGCAAACTCACTCATGAGTCGACTCACTCAGACTCAGATTGAGGACTTCATTTAATTGGGTCTGCAGAAACACACACGCGCGCTCGCCCATTGAAAACAAATGGCGCGTGCGCCATTCGCCTCGAGATCTTGGAGTGGCGCCCTCTCGCGTGTGACGTCAGGGAGAGGACTCGGATGCAGCTCTTCGCGCGCGTGTTCGCTACGTGAAGGCTGCTCAACGCTGCCAGCCTGTATATCGCGCTCGAGTTATTGAAACATTGGTGGGCGAGTTGATAAAGCAATTTGTACTGAATGTTCAAGCAAAATGCCCATCGAAATCGAGCGGAGTTGCCGTCAGGAGCACGTTCTGTGTCGATTGCTTCTGTTGTCGTCTGCTAGCCATCCATGTGTACATCTGCTTCTATGGTGAATTTTTCTTTTCGCGACTGTTCTATGGCCGTGGCGCACTCAAAATGACTTTCCTGCCCGTTTTCGATAACTGACTTCAGCGTTCGGGCTTCAGCTTCCATGTCTGCGTTAAAGCGCAATAAATGTATACCACGTGCTGCGCGTGTTCGGTTGCCAACCCTGCTCCTTCGATTCAATTCATATGTTCGGAGCATGACAAACGACGTGTGATGTCATTCAAATAAATTAAGTGGCGTTACCGGCAACAACGTTCGATTAAATACACATTTTTAGCAGCTGCTGTGTAAGCGCGTCGTAAGTACTTTAAACTGAAACACGAAAATAAACAGAGTGAGTCTAAAGGGGATGCACGACGGGGATATGAAATATCGGTAGGTTGTCCGGAGTGATTTTCTTTTGTTTTTGTTCTATTTTTTTTTGCAACATATTTTAATTCTTACGTTAATAAATCGACGTTCACTCGTTCACGGTGGTCTGAAAATATGCTGAACAGAATTAGAGTAATCATACTAACGCTGATAAATATAAAGCTTTCGCATCGCAAGATGTATTTGCAATAAAATACTGTAAATCAGTCTCAACGGTGGACTCCTGATGTGGCTTGGTGCGATCACTGTACTAAAGAGACTCGAGTTCCTTATGCATTTGCCTAAGTGGACTCGAAGGCGAAAGCCATCTTTTTCTTGAGTCGATGTATTGTTCCTTCGCCGCCCCCCCTCCGAATGCTTTCTGGACGTAACGTGGTTTTGCATTGAAGCTTTCTACACATCACCTGGTTTTGCATCGCCTCCGAGATCGGCCCACCAATCACGGAGGCAATGCAAAGCGACGATGTCATGTGATGACGTAATCATGTGACATGACGTTATGACGTCACAAATTTTGTCGGTCTGGGATGTCATGATGACGTGATCATGTGATGAATTTTCGCATCACTCGTGTTGACGCTGGCGACGCGGGACGCCGACGGTCAATTTTCGCAATTTATGTGGAATCTAAGGCTCCCACCTAAAAATATTCAATCTTGTTACAGCTAGCACGGTTAAAGAATCACAATAATCAGCCACAGGGGCCAAAATAATGGTGGGAAAGAGCTCTCTTTCTCCTATTCCTGGACACATTCGACGATTTTTCCTAATGTTTACGAAGCTGTACTATCGCTGTCAAGTGAAACGCGAACACTACGTACAGCGGATCGCGTTGCCCAAGCATTTGAAATATAGTGCGCGCTATCCTGTCATTACCACTGGCAGGCTCGCACAGTCGAGTAGGCAGCACTGCGCGATCGAAAACATGAATGCGGCTCATGAACGTATCTATCTCTAATCATAAGAGTCGAACTGTACCACGCGCACCACTGCTGGCGTTTCATTCCGAGCGGTCTTATTTGCATCAAGCTCACCCAATCTATGCTAGTGGTCCGCAATAACCCGCTGGTCGATGAACTTATCGATTTCATTTTGTCGGCTGTCGTGTCTGCACAAGTCCACATGACTACAATTGGGAGTGGAGCGTGAATTTTCGTTCATCTCAAGTCTGTTTACACAACGCTGATTTTTGCGAATAAGCCGCAAAATTGATCGCGCTGCGATTTCAAAGCAGCGGAGACTCTCTTTAACTTACTTCGCGGGGGGCGTTCGCGCTTTCACGTAAGCTATTTCAACGCCATCCAGCCCAGTGAGCGACGCTACGAACTCGGGGGCATGAACCTGACCACGATGGCTGTCGGTATACAGAAGATATGTTAAATGTTAACGTTTCTTAAACTCATGTAATGCTAGCAGTCATCTCAAGAAATATCATAAGAGAAGAAAATGCAGCTAGTAGTCGAGGAACGCCGTGCGACGGGAGCGAACTATCAAGAAAATGCTGCTGTTTTAGCCAGAGCGTAGCAGACGACAAAAGCCGAATCCCCGCCCTGGCGTCACCGGAGCGCCATTCGCAGCGCCGCCATCGGTCGCACATGAGGCGAATAGCGCATGCGAAAGGTAACAGGAATGAAAACCTAATCTTCCTCGAAGGTCCGTAGACCAAGTCTTATCTTTAAAGAAAACATTCTGAATATTGCGAAAATCGCGTGTAATGTTGAATTTATCTTTACTGTAGACATCGAGAAGCACGGGAAATAACTTCTTTTATGTTGAAATCTATCATATATCTATATTTTCAAGGTTGCCAGGCACTTGTAAACTCTTTACATGTGTTATTCTACATAAGCTTGTTCATGGCACTCTTTCGACGGGTGGCGGCTTGGGCTAGTTCGTAGGTCATGACGATTGTTATAGCGCGAACTGAGGTGCTCGTCTTCGTGTACCTTTTGTCCTTGTCCCGAGTTTGCGCTATAACAATCGTCACTCCCTCGACATTTATGGTATGAGCCGGGCCAAATCAAACATTACTGATTTTTAGTCTGAGTACGTCTGGTTGAGAAAAAGTTTGGCGAGTCTGTGAGTCCGAGTGAGTCCGCATGAGAAAAATTCTGGTGCGTCTGAGTCCGTGTGAGTCCAGTTGACAAAACTTTTGGTGAGTCTGAGTCCGGCTGAGTTATATTTTCATTATATTTTCGTGAGTCTGAGTCTGAGTGAGTCCAGCTGAGTTATATATTGGTGAGTCTGAGTCCGAGTGAGTCCACTTCAGGAATATTTTGGTGAGTCTGAGTCCGAGTGAGTCAGGTTGACGAAAATCTTCATGAGTATGAGTCCAAGTGAGTCCGTTTGAGGAAACGTTTAGTGAGTCTGAGTCAGTCCGAGTGAGTCCGGTTGACGAGAACATCGGTGAGTCTGAGTCCGAGTAAGTTTGGTTGGAGAGTCCGAGTAAGTTTGGTTGGAGAAATTTCGTGAGTCTGAGTCCGAGTGAGTCTGCTTCAGCAATATTTTGGTGAGTCTGAGTCCGAGTGAGTCCTGAGCGAAAAATATATATATTGAGTGGGTCTTAGTGAGCTCCATTTATTTTGCCGACCTATGTTATTGACACGTAGTGAAAGTTCGCCACTGAGACTTTATTGGAGAGGAAGGTGTCATATAACAGTACTCTTGCTGTGAGCGGTGCACTGAGATTGATACTTTAATGGGATGGTTCTGTTGGATAATTATTGAAGTTAAAACAGAAGCAGCAGTGAAACTCAACGGATTCTTGAGAATACGCAGTGCAAAATATGTTTTAACACGAAAGTGTTTTATGCCGGGGTCCACCACGGCTCCTCTGACGTATTTCCGTCACGGATATGACGTTGTAAAATATAAACTAACATAATGAGATCAAAGAAAAATTAGAAGAGAAAGTTCCGTCGCCGGGCGTCGAACCTACGACCTCTCGCTCCGCAGCGCGCGGCGCGAAACAACTCGGCTACGGGAGCGTACGTTCCTCAGCTTGCTAACGGCAAGCTATTTATACACACCATATACCGTTGGCGGTCCTCAGAGCTCCTCGACTTCAGCGCGTTTTCGTCATCACTAGCGAGATGGCGCGAAGGTGTCACAGAGCGCGCGCTCTAAAGGTCGTCGCGCCTCTCGCTGGGATGAGCGTGCGCCTCCATGGGGCGTGGTCGCTGGTGCGCGCGCGCTTATCTCCTGATCGGGGCATTCGGGCGCTTCGCACGCCTTGTGTTTCCACCGCAAGTTTGCTTTGAAGTTACAGTGGTTAAAGTTACAGTGGTTACAGTGGTTAAAGAGTGCACGAAGGTCGCTTCGTTCGCCGCAGCGGCCGCGTTTACGAATGGAGCGCGCCGCTTACACACGAAGTAATAATTGTGGCAGTTGTTCGCGCTCGTCCTGTGTATGCTTGTGCGTTCGTTCCGTGCGTCCTTGTGTTAGAGCAGCGCGCTTTAAATGTCGAGCTGTGACAGTTAGTCCGTGCTCGTCTTGTGTATGCTCATTTCGTGCGTCCTTTATGCTTGAGGTGCGCGCTGCATGTTTCGAGCTGCTTGGCGTTCTTCACGTCACATTACAATTTGTTGCTGCAGCATTCATTCCATCTCCCTTGTGGCGAAACAATGCACAATAAATGCTCAACTACTTATGTGAATACACGTTTCACTTTCGTGTTATACCGATTCCTTTGACAGAGGGATCAGCCATGTTTTTTTAATAGTTCAATTGTTGTGAAAGTAGGCTACCTCAGTAGCCACTGTCCCAGTTCAGTGACAGCTGAGACGTCGCTGGAAAGCTCGATGAACTTTTTAAGATGACATCTTAACTTCAAGGCGAGCACAGCTTCCGCCTTAAATATACTTAGTCTTAAGCATATGAATGCCCTAATTCTGATCACTCGTATTTACTTCCATGAATATGAATGAAAACAAGGCTGGGCAAACATACCCAGAACAGTATTCCGGGAATTACAGATATCGAAGTACATGTGTTAGAAGCCTAAAATGCAGATACTGCGATGCATTCGTCTTTGACGGAACGCGGTATTTCGGAGATACATTTGCAAAAAGGAGAAAAAAGTTATCCGGAATACTGACAGAAGAATACAGATACACAATACGTCTTTGTTTCGGGGATGCTGATGCTTTGCGAGGACATAAATAAGTGCCGCATAACACAGTGAAAAATGTGCCAGCGCAGTGAAACTTGCAAGGCAAGCAAGCTCGAACGATTAAAGAACACAATATAATCAAGAAAAACTATACATTTACTTTACACACAAGATCTATATTGCTGACAAGGTTGCTGCCTTAATTGTGCTTAAGGAACAGCACCTTCTCAAATAGGCTGTCCTCTAGACGGCGTCGGTTCCGCCTCAAGACAACACTCGCGAACTCGCGTAATGGCCCTAAAAATTTAGAGGTGCTGCACCAGCCTTGAGAGACAGCGACTATCGTCCGCAGAGGCCGACAACATTGCTACCGTAATCCTAATGTGAGCGGCGTCAGGCGCTTTACAACACGTGCCATTCTGTGTGCAACCTCTCACTGTCCTCCCTATGTCGCCGATCGGCGGCGCGCCTTCAATACTTTGCGTAGCCCCAAAAAATCTTCCTTCCCCTTGGAAACAGGTGCGCTCATTTCCAGCAAAAATAAAGTAACGGGATACCCGGCATAGTATCGCGATATAATCAGTACATCATAAAAGTATTTCACTATACCGAGATACAAATACATTTTTCAAATGTATCTCGAAACAGATACTCAATAGTATTTCCAAGATACCATAGCGATACACCCCAGGCCTGGATGAAAACAAGTGTAGCCCTTTCATGCTACAAAACATTTTATTGCGTGTGTAGTGAAGAGGAATGTCCAGCGCTGCAGCCACATCGCCAGCTATGCACGAGCTGGAGCTGCCTAGCCTGTGGTTGCTGCAACGCTGCCTGCGCCTGACCAGCTCTTGCCGCTACTGTTCGGACGAAACCGCCGCTTTCGGCCCAGTGTTTTCATTATATTTTGGTGGAGGCTGCTGTGGTTTTCCCCGGCCCTGGAATTACGTAGCCGAACGGTGCCGCCCGCCATGCTTGACGACGCCAACTCGACACCCCAACCGGCTTCGCCGCCCATGGGATGTCCCGGTGCCCAACTTCTTCGTGAACCAGAGATCTTCAGCGGCACCAATGAGAAAGACGTTGAGGATTGGCTTGAATCGTACGAGATAGCCTGCTCTACCAACAAATGGGACAATCCTATGAAGCTCGGCGCCGTAATGTTCTATTTAACGGATGTCGCCAAGATGTGGTATAAAAACCACGAGGCCGATCTCCCCACTTGGGCGACCTTCAAAACCAGCATAGCAGCAGTTTTTCTACGTCCTTGTGTGCGCAAACTTCGGGCAGAGCAACGCCTGCGAAGCCGGGCCCAGCAAACAGGTGAAACGTTCACCAGCTACATCGAGGACATTCTCGACCTCTGCCGCCACGTCAACCAAACGATGACGGAAGCGGACAAGGTGCGCCTCATCATGAAGGGCATTTCTGATGATGCATTTCAAATGCTTCTCTCTAAGAACCCTGGCACTGTCTCTGAACTCATTGAGCTTTGCCAGAGTTGTGACGAGCTTCGACGAAAGCGTCTTCTCACGCGCCGCCAACACGTGTCAGACGAAACCATCTCGAGCCTAGCTGGCGCTCATCACCTTGAGTCGCTGCTCACCGAGATCAAGGAGTTTGTCCGTGCGGAGGTCGCTCGTCAGCTTTCGCTGCTATCAACAGCCGGCCAACCACCGTCGCCTTTGCCAGCGAACATTCTCCAGGTGATACAGAAGCAAGTTTGCACGGCTCTGCCTTCTGCCCGTGGCACTTCACCGGCGTCGACCCCCGTTGCCTGTGCTGAGGTAAATGCTCCCCTGAGCTATGCCGAAGTTGCCGCACGGCCACCACCTCAGACCTTTGCGCCATTACCACCTGCCGCTTCACTGCGACCAACTCTCCGCTGCGATCAGGCAATGTACCTCCACGGTAGGGGACAATGGCGCACTTTCGACAACCGGCCAATATGCTTTTCGTGCGGGCTACCATGGCCACGTCGCGCGATATTGCCGTCGTCGAGTACGCCCCTACCACCAGAGCTTCGACCCTGACCCTTATGTGTCGCCGCAGTCATGGTTCTCCGCATCTCGGAACCCCGGCCAGATGTCTTCATATACTGACCACCGCACTCCTTCTAACCGCCGCTCGCCGTCGCCTCGACGCCACTCGCTATCGCCGACGCGCCGTCGTTCCTCGACGCCGGAGCAGGAAGACTAATTGCCGCAGTTCCAGAGGCAGGAACTGCGTCGCCCGCGAAAACACCAAGGCCTCTCCCTTCTCCGACGAATGTTATTGACGTGCGTATGGACGGTTTCGCTGCACTCGCCCTTGACACTGGTGCCGCAGTTTCAGTTATTAGTGCCAAACTCTGCCGCTTTGCTAAAAAAATGCCCCCCATCTCCCCGAAGAGAATCGTGAGGAAATGCGAATGCATTTCTTGCGCCGACACCGACTTCTGCCATCGCCTTGAGAGGCGCCCAGCCAGCGAACGGTCGAGAGTGAGGCGCGAGCGGACGGGAGAGTGGGGCACAGGGAGAAGAGAGAGCGAACGGCGAGAGAAGGAGCGGCGAAGCACTGCACCTACCCTCTCCTACACTCTCTCGCACCACATGCTCCGGTTGCTAGGGGCGAGGATAAGCGCGCGCGCCCGCAGCTGTTGCTATGGAAGAGGGAGTGAGAGCGGAGAGATAACACCTGCCGGCGCGCGGGCAACGCCGGACAACGCCGCACAACGCCGGATGCCTGACATAGCCCGACTAAGAAATGCATTCGCATTTAAAAAAGTTACGACGCCGCTGTCAAACATATCGCTGCGTACCGCCAGCGCAGACTGCATCACGCCGGCCGCTGCACGTTCTGCTCGCGTCGTGATTAATGATATCCTGTATGTCGTAGAACTTTTAGTGCTGCATTGTTGTTCCCACGACCTCATTTTAGACTGGGACTTTCTTCCCACTAATAAAGCCGTCATCGACTGTTCTCGAGCGGAAGTGGCATTCGAAGCGCCTTTCGATTAACCGTTATTTGACGATCCAGAAGCTGAGGACAAGCTATTTGTTGCGGAAGACGTTACAATACCGCCGCACTCCTTTGCCCTTGCCACTGTGTCCTGCAACAGTATCGCCTAGTCGAGCGCACTTTTTGCGCCATCACTCATCTTCGTTCGTCGCAAATGTTCACCGCTGCCTTTTGCCCTTTTGCACATTCGTGACGGTGTCAGCAAACTGCCTGTCTCCAACCTGTTGTCATGTCCTCAAACACTGCTTCGTGGAGAGTGCATCGGGCGTGTCCACGGTGTCGACCCTTCGACCATCACTGACATGCCGACTGCTTCCACCGCCGAGCACGAAGTCGTCGGAGTGACCTGTGACTCCTTGCAACAGACGACTACGCCTGATGTCTTGAGCAGCTCCATCGCCGACACGTTAACTCTACCTCAGTGCGCCCAGCTCCTACACCTCCTCGACAGATTCCGTTCGTCCTTTGACTGCCAGCATGCTTCCCTCGGCCGTACGTCAGCGGTGAGTCACCGCATCGACACGGGTACCAATGCGCCACTGCGACAAAGACCGTATCGTGCGTCTGCGACAGAGCGACAGGTTATCGACGAACAAGTAGCTGACATGCTCAAGCGTGGCGTCATCCAGCCTTCGAATAGCCCATGGGCATCTCCAGTTGTCCTCGTCAAAAAATTACACCATCTCCCGCTAAAGGGAACCATGTGTAGATGTGAAGCAGCGGGCGTAACGCTTACACTGGCGGCGGCGTTGACGCTGGCGCTCATCGCAGCGTTGCGCAGGAGAAAACTGGGGAGGCGCAAAGCACGCAGTGATGGAGCAGTGTTTCCTACTGGAACATGCCAATCGCTGCTAATGGGCAATGAGAGACAGAAGACTCCGACTGGACACAGAGACCCGCACTCCGCTTTTAGTTAACGCGCACGCTGCGAATTTTTATTGTTCAACAACGCACAGGAGAAATCTCCCACCGGCACCACCTTGGAGGTCAAGATCCATTGCCATATATACGGGGTGGCCAGTGAACGGTTGTGCAGCGCGAGCAGTCGGTTTTTTCAACCAAGAAACTCGCTAGCAGACGCTGCCTGCGTCGGCGTCGCGAGGCGAGAGGGGGGGAGCGTAGGAGAGGAGAGAGAGGGGGGTGACACGCATGCGCAGTGGGGAGTGTGAACGCCGTGGGCAGGGATGCGTAGAGGAGAGAGGGGGGAGCGTAGGAGAGGAGAGAGAGGGACACGCGCATGCGCAGTGGGAGTGTAGACGCCGCGGGCAGGGATGCATAGAGGAGAGAGGGGGGAGAGGAGGGAAGGCGCATGCGCAGTGAGGGTGTGGTTGCCGCGGGGAGGGATGCCTAGAGGAGAGAGAGGGGGGAGGGGAGGTTTTTTTATTTTTATTTTTTTAAAGGGTTTGCGCATGCGCAGTAAGGGTGGGCACGCGGCACACCACCACCACCGGATTAAGCTTCGCCATAAGATGCTTCACATCTAAAAGAAGGATGGGTCAATTCGCTTCTGCGTTGATTACCGTCGTTTTCACATGATCACCCGAAAAGACGTGTACCCCTTACCGAGAATTGACGATGCCCTTGACTGCCTTCAAGGCGCGGAGTTCTTCTCTTCTATTGACCTACGAAGCGGCTATTGGCAAGTCCCCGTGGCGCCTGACGACCAACATAAAACGGCCTTCATCACACCCGATGGCCTTTATGAATTCCGTGTCATGCCTTTCGGTCTCTGCAACGCGCCCGCAACATTCGAGCGCATGATGAACAATCTTTTGAGCGGTCTCAAGTGGAAACCATGCCTCTGCTACTTAGATGGCGTGGTTGTATTTTCACAAGATTTTCCCGCGCACCTCAGTAGGCGAGATTGAAGTACTGCAGTGCCTGAGTGACGCCGGCCTTCAGCATAACCTGAAGAAATGCCGCTTTGACGCAAACCAGCTCACCATCCTTGGCCATGTCGTCTCCAAAGACGGTATTCTTCCCGACACCGCCAAGCTCCGGGCAGTTGCTGACTTTCCGAAACCTGCGTCTCTAAAAGAACTTCACAGTTTCTTTGGCCTCTGCTCCTACTTTCGCCGCTTCATTCGGAATTTTGCGACCATCACCGCACCCTTGAATCAGCTCCTACGAAGCGACTCGAAAGGTTACGCTTGGTCACCCGCTTGTGACGATGCCTTTCAAGAGTTGCGCCATCTCCTCACCTCAGCGCCAATCCTGCGTCACTTCGACCCTACTGCTCCGACTGAGGTACACACCGATGCCAAGTACACACCGACTCGGTGCCGTGCTTGCGCAGCGCAAATCTGGATACCCGGAGTACGTCGTCGAATACGCAAGCCGCACCCTCACTAAAGCAGAAAATAATTGTTCTGTCACGGAGAAGGAATGTTTGGCCATAATTTAGGCTCTCAGCAAATTTAGGCCTTATATATATGGCCGCCCCTTCGACGTAATCACAGACCACCATGTGCTTTGTTGGCTATCCACGTTGAAGGACCCCTCCGGCCGCTTAGCTCGCTGGGCTTTGCGGTTGCAAGATTTCGACATGCGCGTCGTCTACAGGTCTGGACGCCGCCACACCGATGCCGACGCCCTATCACGCTTGCCTTTGCCAACCGAAAGCGCTGCCTGCCTATCGGCCGTGGACGAAGTACTTTCGTTCCCAGCTGGCTGTGACATGGCGTCTGAGCAACGCAAAGATGCCTGGATCAGCGATCTCCTCTGTTTCCTTTCCAACCCACCGACTTTTCCTTCCGCTTCTTGAGCATTGCGTCGTCAAGCGGCTCACTTTGAGATCCGCGATGGCCTCCTCTACCGCAGGAACTACATGTCTGACGGCCGCAAGTGGCTGCTGGTCATACCTCCTCATCTTCAAGCTAAAATATGCTCAGCCTTCCACGCTGATCCACAGTGTGCTCATGCGGGCGTCTTCAAAACATACACCCGACTTTCCTCGAGGTTTTATTGGCGAGGCATGTGCAACTTTGTACGCAAATACATTAGGTCATGCCCACAGTGCCAACGACGCAAAGCTCCTCCCCAGCACACCTCTGGTCCGATCCAGCCAATCCCGTGCCCGGCCAGGCCCTTTGCCCGCATAGGCATTGACCTGTATGGACCCCTTCCATTCACGGCTTCTGGAAACCGCTGGGTAGTCGTCGCCGTCGACCACTTGACGCGATACGCAGAAACAGCTGCTCTACCTGCTGCCACGGCCCGTGACATAGTATCTTTCCTCCTGCAGAACTTCATTCTGCGCCACGGCGCACCATGCGAACTTCTGAGCGATAGAGGACGTGTGTTCCTTTCCGAAGTCGTCAACGCACTCCTTGCCGAATGTCGCATCGTTCATCGCATGACTGCTGCCTACCATCCCCAAACTAATGGTTTAACGGAGAGATTCAATCGCACCCTTGGCGACATGATCTCTAAGTAAGTTGCCTCCGATCACTCTGATTGGGACCTAATTTTGCCCTTTGTGACGTACGCCTACAACACGGCTCCACAGGCGACTACAGGCTTTTTCGCCATTCTTTCTCTTATATGGCCGAGAACCTTCTACCACACTCGACACCATTCTGCCGTACCGACCCAATTCATGCGAACCTACGCCCATCTCTCAAGTTGCCCGCCACGCCGAGGAGTGCCGACAGCTAGCCCGCTCGTTCACAACCACAGACCAATGGAAACAAAAATCTTGCCGTGACGAGGACCACCCGTCCACTTATCCTCACTTTCCTCCGGATTCCCTTGTGTGGCTTTGGGTTCCAGCTGTCCCTACTGGCCCCTCATCCAAGCTTGCTTCGAAATATCAAGGACCCTACCGTGTTGTTGCGCAGACGTCACCTGTAAACTATGTCGTCGAACCGGTTACACCGCCTACAGACCAACGCTTTCGTGGTCGTCAAACCGTCCATGTACAGCGCCTGAAAGGCCCACTACGATCCGCTTGTACTGTGCTCTCCATGAGTCGCCAGGATGGCTCCTTTTCCGACGGGGGACGATTGTAGTGAAGAGGAATGTCCAGCGCTGCAGTCACATCGCCAGCTATGCACGAGGCACGAGCTGGAGCTGCCTAGCTTGTGGTTGCTGCAACGCTGCCTGCGCCTGACCAGCTCTTGCCGCTACTGTTCGGACGAAACCACCACTTTCGGCCAAGTGTTTTCATTATACGTGCTTCAATTATTCAATACACGCGCAAACCTGAAAACAAGCCAAACTGGGCGGTAACGATAAAAATAGGACATAACTCATTTCAATGATTTCACTGAAGTTTTATGCAACTTAATACCTAGAACTAGAAGTGAACGCTGTTAAAGGTTAAAACTCGATAATGCCGTACGGCTAAGTGAGCGAGCATGCTATGTGCAAAATAACTTTTCTCGTCTCCTGAGAGGTGCCGCTGTAAAGAGGTAGAGGGAGGTTAACATAGAAGGGAAAAGTTAAGCCACAGGTTCGAAGGCGCGCCTCGAAACAATCAAGGCAAACTAACATCACGGCACTACGAGATACGCCTAACTACCGTCCCTAACACGCCCCGCCTCACACTCACACCCTCACACATTCGAAAGCATAGAAGAACGCGCCCAGCCTAGCGTTACATGGAGACAGTATTGAGCGTGAAGACACGAACCAGCGCTCTGTTGCCTATGGAGGTTCTCTTACCCACAAATCTGTTGCAGCGACACAATAAAACACAATACACATTACGTAATTTCTACCAAGTCGATGCGTGGCATACGCAGCTTAGCAAAGGAGGTAGTACATGCGCTCGAACGTAAAAGGTAGTGCAACTTGAAACAATTAAGCTCTGAAAAGCGCGGTTAACAAAAAAATGTGGGCAGCTTGCACTAGTGGCTGAACTTACAGCGGAGCACTTGGCTACCTGTATTAGGGAGGTCTTAATTAGCATGTTCTTAGTTAGCATAGCGTTAATTTCCACGGACCTGTTAGGAAGGTCTTAATTACCAGGGTCCTAAGTAGAGTGATCTTAATTAGCAAGGTCCTATCTCTGTTTCACTTGCTCCATTTCTCCTTTCTCTTCCCTTTATCTTCTCTTTTGTTTTCTTCCGAAGGCATACGCATTGAAGAAACGCCTACATAGCGCATCCATCGTTTCCTTCTCAGTTGGTGTGCTGGCCACAGGCCTTATTATGCCCTCAATTACTAGGCGATACAGAAAAATATTACAGAAAAAAGCGCGAGAAAACGTGGGACAACACGAATAAAACTACAGGACAAGCGCATACTGACAACACAACTGAACTTTTATTGCAAAAACTTTTTTATGGAACCTTTATTGAATGTGCGCCTGCAAGATCACCGTCTATCTTTGATAGGCCAGCCTTCATGAAATTTGGCTTTGCACTGCCGTGAGTGTAAGTGTACTCCTCTCCTGTCTGATGCCAGAGTGCTCGCACGTCACAGGGACCAGACGGCTCGTGAGCTCGTTGAAGCTTTCTTAATTTTTAAAAGCTGGTGATAACTGTGTGGCTAAGCCGTCTCTTGCGTTAAACAAGGCAGAGATAAGGTACCTGGATGCGCACATCTGAGGTTTTCGGTTTTGTTCGCGGTGAACATATGTTCGCGGTGAACGCAGGTTCGGCCATGGCCGAGCTGGAAGAAAGACCCTACCCGCGCTCTCAGTCGCGCGTGTCGCGTCCGCTCTCTTACCAGACTGCAAATTGGACTAGTGTGGAGCTGCTCACTCGTGCGACATGAACGCCGCCAGGCACGTATAGGCTCCCAAAGCAACGTTGAGCGGCGCCACTGCTCTTATTGTAACTGGGAATATTCACGGCGCGTTCTTTCGCCACAGCGCTGTCGCCTCGCTTTCGCGCACGTGCAAAGCTCTCGGATTGCATCTCTGGGGCGTCAGAAAGTCAAAATATATTGCTGACTCACAACGTCACAATTTATTGCTGACTAGGGTGCCCCGGGCCGAATGAGGAGCGCATGCACGCACGTGTCCTTGCCGCCACCACTTCTTAATCCGGCACAAACCGTCTTCGCAGGCGGCGCCTATCCCCAGTAACGCACAGCTCGGCCACGCGAGCGTCACGCCCAAACTTGAGCTGCGGTTTTCCTATACCTGACTTGTCCACTTACTAGCAGCCTTAGCCACGGCACCGATGACCACCGGAGGAATGGCCATGAACAGACAACCCAATGAAGCCATGTAAGAAAGCAGCTCAGCGCCTTCGGCCGTCCGGCTGGAGAGCACCCGCTGGAAGTACACCTGCCAAGCCAAAATTCGATTAAGACAAGGCGTGCATATTTTATACTTGCCGCTTTCTATGAGTCGCCGTGAAGATGCCATTCCTAATGTATGCTCAAGGCCATCTGGTACCGGGAACTTGAGGCTATGGAATAAAAGGCACTGCTCTTTGGAAAAATAAAAAGGCATATGACTCACTTATATTTACATTGCCAAGTGCGAAGAATTTCTAATTTCGCACTTCATGACAGCGTAAACAATACATATATTGGACACTAAGTCGCACTTCTATCTCAAACAAAGATAAACTAACCAGCGACAGTCGCGTCCAGGCAGTGGCATTGGGTTCCGTTTCATGACAAAACAGGAAGGCAAGGAATGTCGTTCTATTTATTATGGTGATAATGCCATTTAGGTGAATGCCCAAACTTTACTAGCGCCTGAACCGGGTACTGAACTATCATCAATTGATCAGGCTTGAACTTCGCTAAATGATCACGGTTCACAAGAACTTCTTAACATAGTAGAAACCAGCATCACGAGCACGAAAAGGAGGCAAACAACATAGTGGCCCTCGTTGCACCAATCTGTCGCCTGCTATCGTCTCTGTGTTCGTCGTTTTCGTGCTCTACTCTTTTTAGTGATCACAGAAAGCCAGCTAGTTCAAGAACCAGTCTTGCGAAGGAGACACGAACCCATTACTCTACCAGTTGCAGTCAGGACTTCATGGTGTCTACTCTGTCGGTCCGTGTTAAAAAGCTCTCGTGCGTTATGATCACATGCACATAAAGCCAATTAGCCCACCAAATGGTACTGGACTGAGCTTCGCATCGCCAAGTAGCCCGCCACGGTGGTCTAGTGGTTATGGCGCTCGAGTGCTGACCAATGCATTTTCGATGGAGGCGAAAATGCTTGAGGCCCGTGTACTTAGATTTAGGTTCACGTTAAAGAACCCCAGTGGTCTAAATTTCCGGCGCCCTCCACTACGGCGTCTCTCATAATCATATCATGGTTTTGGGACGTTAAACCCCAGATATTATTAACGCATCGCCAAGTATTTTCAGGAGGCTGGACTTCATAGTTATTCGCAAATGGATAAGGGCTACACACATTCAAGTTGTACATGCGGCCGAGGTGGCGCTCGCTCGATGGGCTCGGTACATCGACACACGTTGCATCTGCCGCTAGCTTTCCTTCATGACTTGACAGCCGCGAGGCGTCCTGAAATTTAGCTGACCTCAGTGTCTTGTGCCCCAGGATGAAGGGCGCGCCAATGTCACTGACGAAAGATAAGTTTTGGAAATCATGATGTCGTAACGCCAGCACACTACCGTAACGCCATCACGTTACGGTAACGCCGTACGCCGTAATGCTAGGCCGTTACGGTAACTCAAAAGGGTAGGGCAACGTGCTGGCGTTACGGTATATTGTTTTCGGCACTAGAAAAGTTGTCCAAGCTTTCCAAGTTTGCTTCAAGTGGTAACCGTAAAGGCTGTTCCGTGAAGCACAGAAAGCAGTTTGCGCCCTGTACCACTGGTGTGGTAAACGTGATACCTCTGTCTTGTGGCAAGAAATATGTGGGAAAGACAGGCAGGTGCTTAAATGACCGTCTAAGAGAGCCCCATAACAATGTGTAAAAGATGATACAAGGCCACATGGACATTCATTGTCGTGACTGCGGTTGTGCGCCCTTCTTTGAAAAAAGCGAGTTTAATTTACAGTTCACACGTGAAATCATTGAGGCAGACTTCATCAGAACGTTCGATAGCGCTTGCGTCAGTACTCCTTCAATAGCACTTTGATTTCGTGAAATATCATATCCAAAAAAGGCCATGAATGACACACCATTGTGCACAGTGGTGTTTGTACTATGTATAACATTCAGTAAAAAGTATTCGTCATTTTGTCAGTGGCGTACGTATAAAAGTTTCTATGAATAAAGTGTTGTAAGTCAGCGCTGTGTGGAGGCTTGCCGTTGGTGGCTACATTGCGCCAAATTGGCTACTTTACAACCCTCTCTGGCGACCAAAAATTCCGGTTGGCGCCATGGCTACTTATGGCTATTTTTAGCTGTTGTTTTGGCACATTAAGTGGCCATTTTTATAGCATTTGCAGATTAAGTACACTCTTTTTAAGCAGTTCTATCCCATCAGCAGATTCATATTTGAAGATAAACAGCGCACAGAAAAAAACGAAGACAAGAAGAGAAGGGATCGACACACACAGCGCTGCACTCACAACTGCAATCACAACGATCCCTTCTCTTCTTGTCTTCGTTTTTTTCTGTGCGCTGTTTATCTTCAAATATGAATACGCACCAACTCGCCCAACTAGCTGTTTTGATACCCATCAGCAGATGCGCGTACGCGTCTTCCCCACCCCCAGCGCCTTGGTGCCCATCGAGGCACACCAACGCAACGTGTGGCGTGCCTGCAAGCATGGGCGCTGGCAGGGTGGTGCAGAAGGGGCACTTGCCCCCTTCAAGCCAGACCAGCACTTACGTCCACCTAAGCTACACCAGTGCTCTCCCCCTCCCCCCAGCCGCGATGTAACACGCGATGTAACACGATGCACCCCCCCCCCCCCCAGGCAAAATGCTACCGACACTGGTGACTGCAAATATAAAGTGGTGAAGCAATGTGTATGCTGGCAAACGCGTAACTAGCGCAGTGCTCACGCTGCCCGCCGTCTATGCTGATTCTACGCGCAAGTTTACCATTCTGACCCGCAGCGGTTTTTCTGGGGTGTGAATTAGACAAAAACAAAGATCCGCAACAAAATGAAGCTGGACTGTACATCTTAACCAGATTTAACCAGGGCGTGGGCCGTCGATAAAACTGGTCATCGTTTGGAACGCGCCGTCTTATATACATCAGGCATCAAATTTTCTAGCCTTATCACTGGTCGTCCCGCAAGCTCTGGATTAAGCTCGAGTGTTGACGCCTTGCGCGCAATCTTAACGATCTACTACAATCGTGAAGCTTCTCGAACACTGAGGCGCGGCTTGCGCTGAGCATTGCTGGCAGGCTTTGTAGGCGTATCCCGAATACAGCAAAAGTGAAATGAGAAACGTGGCAATACCCCCCTTCTGAAAATGCATCCGTCCCGATGCTTAAAACAGAACACGGGGAAAAACCGAACACGGGGGGGGAGAAATGCATTCAACAATAAATAAAAATAATAAAGCAGTAAAGCACAATGAACAATAAGCACAAGCAAGAAAGTACAATAACAAATTACACCATCTCCCGCTAAAGGGAACCATGTGTAGATGTGAAGCAGCGGGCGCTAACGCTTACACTGGCGGTGGCGTTGACGCTGGCGCTCATCGCAGCGTTGCGCAGGAGAGAAAACTGGGGAGGCGCAAAGCAGGCAGTGATGGAGCAGTGTTTACCTACTGGAACATGCCAATCGCTGCTAATGGGCAATGAGAGACAGAATACTCCGACTGGACACAGAGACCCGCACTCCGCTTTTAGTTAACGCGCACGCTGCGAATTTTTATTGTTCAACAACGCACAGGAGAAATCTCCCACCGGCACCACCTTGGAGGTGAAGATCCATTGCCATATATACGGGGTGGCCAGTGAACGGTTGTGCAGCGCGAGCAGTCGGTTTTTTCAACCAAGAAACTCGCTAGCAGACGCTGCCGGCGTCGGCGTCGCGAGGCGAGAGAGGGGGGGGAGCGTAGGAGAGGAGAGAGAGGGGGGGGACGCGCATGTGCAGTGGGAGTGTGGACGCCGCGGGCAGGTATGCCTATAGGAGAGAGGGGGGAGCGTAGGAGAGGAGAGAGAGGGGGGGACGCGCATGCGCAGTGGGAGTGTGGACGCCGCGGGCAGGGATGCCTAGAGGAGAGAGGGGGGGGAGCGCAAGAGGGGAGAGAGGAGGGGAGGCGCATGCGCAGTGAGGGTGTGGTTGCCGCGGGGAGGGATGCCTAGAGGAGAGAGAGGTGGAGAGGAGGTTTTTTATTTTTATTTTTTTTGAAAGGGTTTGCGCATGCGCAGTAAGGGTGGTCACGCCGGCACACCACCACCACCACCACCGGATTAAGCTTCGCCATAAGATGCTTCACATCTAATAAAGCAAAAAGTACACTCCTCGGGTTCACTAACGCGCGTAAAACGGCTTGAGGCGCACGACATGGACGACTTCAGGTCGCGCTCGGCGCCGTTGAGAGTTCGTAATGTCGCCCGGGATAACCTCGTTGTCAAGAGCGCCAAGACGTCGAAGAAACGTGTATGGAGCGAAGTATCGCCGAAGAAGGTTTTTGCTAAGTCCACGTCGACGTATCGGCGTCCACACCCAAACCCGGTCGCCGGGCTGGTATTCCACGAAGCGTCATCGAAGGTTGTAACGGCGGCTGTCTGTCGTCTGCTGATTCTTGATGCGTAGGCGTGCGAGCTGCCCGGGCTTCTTTGGCGCGCTAATCGTAGACAGTCACGTCGAGGTTTCCTTCGTCGGGGACGCCAGGTAACATGGCGTCGAGCCTTGTGGCCGGGTTCCTTCCGTAGACCAACTTGTATGGCGTAGTGCATATTGCAACAGAGCATATTGTAAAACACCCCATGGACGGAACGCTCGCGCTACACAGCCTTACACTTACCATTTGGTTTATATAGCCATAGTATATTAAGCGCCTTTCAGTGCCGGTGGGGATATTCCTTTTCCGTATAAATGAACATTAAACATTAAGAGAATAGGCGTAAATTTGTGGTATCCTTGTAGACAGCCCTAAAAGAGACATTACTTATAATGTAAACTCGCCTAAGATCCAACGAACTTTTAATCAGTGAGTCCCAGTTATCATCTGGCACGCAGTGGTATAGGCCATGGGTGTTTCAATAACCCATAACACCCTTAACTCCAAACGGGTGTTTTAGTTAGAACATCACCCCTTAAAGGCTATTTGGGGAAGGAAAACACCCTTACGCCCTAATTTTTACAACGTTTGCTTAGGCAAAAGGGTGTTTTGCTTGCTTGAAACCGCCTTAAGGGTGCAAAGTGGTTTATAGTGTATGCAGCCGTAATGTTGTTGAAACGTCTATCGTGGTTGCAGTGCTGGCCTATGATACAGGCGTCGCGTCGGGTCAACGTCAGTTGTATACTTAAGCGCCATCCACTGAAGTTGGTCTACGTAGCACTAGCCAGGGCCACCATCCTCGCAAGCAGAAGCGCTACATATCAGCTTACCGCTTCTGGTGTTCGTAATACCCATGTCGCTGTTGGTATCCTTACGCAACTGTAAACATCTGGTTATATAATAAAACACTTGTGAGTATCTTTGGCGTCATTTCGTAACGTTTGACTCAATAAAAAATTACACCACGGTCACCTTCCCTCCGCGTGCTTCCCATAACATCGATTAAGAATTGAAATCAGCGCAACCGACAGGAGGGGACAGAGGAGAGGACACAGAGCGCTCTGTATGCTCTCCTCTGTCCCCTCCTGTCGGTTCCCTATTGAAAATTTGCCCAATGGTGGGCATGATGGGACCCACCACCCACCATCTTGGTGGATTATGTTATTGGGTAATGGTGGACGGACGTTGAGTAGATGGTGGGTGGTGGACGGACGGTGGGTGAAGGACAGACGATGGGTGGATGGTGGACGAATGGTGGATGGTGGGAGTACTGGACAGATGACGGGTGGATGGTGGACGATGGGCAGATGGTGGGAGTAATGGACAGATGATGGGTGGACGGTGGGTGTACGCTGAGGGACGAGCAGACGGATAGATGATTGGTGTTGGACACCCAAGTCAAGGCTGAACTCTGAATTAATTAAAAAAATAGACAGTGCACATCGCAGCGTGATTATAGACTACCTTCTACCATTGATCTTAACAAGCTTGTCTGTGTCTTCACGTGGCCAAGGATGCAGCCTCATATGTTGATGCAGCACTGAATTAATGAATGTATGTTGCACGAAAGACTTGTGTTTATTTGTTCTCCGTGCTGTGATGTCTAACACATATGCCCTGCGTGCTAGCTTCATAAAGTAACTTCTTAGGAGCTTGCAGATGGCAGCAAGGCAGTTTCCTTGAGGTGGCGCAGCCGGGCTGGGGCGTGCCTTGAAGTACTTTTCCAGGCATGCTACAACAGAATGAAACAAAAACAAATAAACTGCTTTTGCTGCAATATGGAGCAATATCATGAATGAAACCAGTTGCAATCACTTCAACCAAATTCTTAAAGGTGCCCTGACACCAAAACTGAAACATGAAGATGTTTGCGTTGTTCGATTGACCTGATTACGGGGCACTTCTGACAGATTTTTAGTACCAGACGTTAGCTAAGATATTTTAATTTGGTTTTAAAGTAAGCGTGAGTGCTCATCTGAGTTGGCAGCACCTCGTGACGTCACCCCTGGTATGGCTATTCCAAGCCCCATGTGATGTTCCACGAGTAAAGAGAGTATTGTCGACGTCAAAGGTTTGCGGGGCTTCCACAAAAATTGAAGGGCACTTAGTGAATTCCAAAGTGAGTTTGGCGAACGCCTGTACCCACTGAGATGGGGTCGGTTAGAATAGAACGTGATGTGGCCGTCTCCCTTCTTGCGTGATTGGACACGCCGAGTACAGCAACGCTACGCAAGCAAAGCGCGAGCGCTGTGGAGTCCGACGCGAAGTGAAATCGGCATTCGTTGGCGCGCCCCGGCAGCCATCATCTGTTGACGCGGGAAAGATAACGCAGCAAACATAATCAGAATAGACTAATTGCGGTGTCCCAGACGCTTCTTTCAGAGTGTATGAGCCCTGCTCTTCTTCGCTAGGAGCGGCACAAACTGTTAGCATGAGCTCAGCTCGTTCTCGGTTGGGAAAGGCTTAAAGAGATCCAAAAGGGATAACGCTATTTCCGTAATTTAGTGCAATAAAGCTTCAGAATACCAAAGACACCACTCTTAATGCGAGAAGATACGTGGTAGGCGATTCATGAAAGACAGTACACGTGCAAACATGAACACAAGAGGGAAGTCTGGACAACACAATTGCCTACCAAACGACTAGCCGAATAAGGTTAGTGAGCATTTGTGTTGTCTTGACTTCTCTCTTTTGTCTTGACTTCTCTCTTGAGTCCGTGTTTGCATGCCTACCGTTTTTTGTCATGAATGTCTACCAACTAGCTCATCTTCCTGGCATTCGTAAGCGAGATAATGTAGGAAAAGTAGATACACGAGGCGACACCTCGTAGAAGTCCCTACACCAGCTCTGCATGACAGAGCAGATTTTGCCAGCACCCGCCAGTCTATATTGTTTACATTGTGTTCCTACAGAGCCAATGTCCTTAACTTAGCAGGTTTTAGAAAATTTTGGCAAGCAAATGTGGCAAATATATGCAAGAACACGTAATATTTGCGACGTCACCCTAACGCCCATGTGCTGAAAATCATCATGAAACTTAACAAGTGAAATATTTTCATGTTCTCTACCACTAGTTCACGTATGAGGTTTACACAAAATTAATGACATTAGAGCTCTTCAAGAATTTCAAAATAATTTATTTGTCTAGACTGATCTAAGGTTTCATTTTAGTGTCCTTTAAAACCAAAACAAAACAATCTAACTCTTGCCTAACTCACATGCCGGTATGATGGCATCAAATGTAATTCAAGGGTGCAACAGCCGAAATAAAATTGGGAGCAATTTTTGGAGCAGCAAAATATTACTTTTGGAGCACGAAAATCCAAATTTTGAGCAGGTTACGGGGAAAAACATTCACTTTTTAACGTACAGTACTGGGCAAGTTGGCACAGATTCATGTCGAAGCGTAGCGCTAGGAGAACAGGACACAGTAAAGAACACACAGGGCAGGCACAAAATCCCGAATTTGGAGCAGTATAACAGAGAAGGCTTACATTTAGAAAATAAAATAAAAATATGTACAAACCAATCAACGTCACCAAATTCGTGCACAGTGAACATGGACGCTGCTATTTCAATTAAAGCAGTATTTTGAACCACCCCACTGTGCAAACAATGGCGAAGTCCACATTAGCACTTGGGTCGCCTGTAGAATCCTTTGACAGACTGCAAATTCAAATGTGGATCTGCCAAGCTGGCGACCTTGAAATTCGGGAGGTTCGTAAATCAGTAACAAGTGGGGATGGTGCAAAAAAAACTGTCCTATGGTTTTCTTTCTTGATTTTTAAGTCTGCAGAAATGTCATACACTGCTGCGAATGATTGCCACTAATTTTTTTTCCCGTCAGCGATCATACTATATAATACTTACAATTATGCGGTGTATACATGGATTAGTAATTGAGGAACAAAATGTGCTGTGTCCCGTGACTAGTGCTAACAGCCCCTTTTAAATCTTAATACGCTTCTCCGTAGCGCACTGGTGTACTGCGGCGATGGTAGCTTAAACAGCATTCTGCACGGGATAGAACAAGATCAAGGAATTTTGGAACCGCTACCCCCCTCCCCGTCTTTTTTTTTCACGGTGCGGTTAGGCTTAGGGCACAACTTCGCGGTTCGCTTGCAAGGCGCGTTCGACCAGACAAAGTAACAGCGGCGCGCGTCCGTTGGTCCGGCGACGGCACCGGATATCTATCGGCGGGACGATGTAACTTCAAGAGAGAAGAATGTTTTATGTGCCGTGGCTATGGCAACCAACGTGGTCGGCGGCAACGCCGGCGTTCGCAGTATGTGAAGTTTGTTCGCCTGCGGAAAACACAGCATCTGCTTCCAGCTTTAGTTCCTAACATGCCATAGTCGCGTTTGCAACTAGAAAATTCATATTTCTGCACTCGAGAAGTTCATACTATGGTATAGATTGACCATCGCGCCACAGATTGGTACCAGGCAGACGGCAATAGGAGGAATGTATTTGTTTTGTGTTCCACTTGGCCCTCGTGACAGAAATCATATGGCTTTGAAGATGTGTGCACAAAAGATGAACAAGCACTGTTTGCCTCATGAAGCATTACTTTTCTGTGTGAATATCTGCAACAAAAGAATTTATGCCACATGTAACTCTGCGCAGGCATGAGGTGTCACCGAAGAACTACGAGTACTACAACTATAGGACAGAATGTTCACAGCCATATGTAACGTTCAATCAAAGCAACAACAAAAGCTAGGAGTGACTGCAAGCCCGTGGGGTTCTCGATGAGAAAGAAAATGCTACAAGGGTCGATAGAGTGTATAATTGTGCTTCTTGTATTGCCTGAAAGTGCTGCAGCATTCTAAAAAAAAAAGAGAGCACCGTGAGAGCACCACCTTACTTTCAATACATAGGACCGCTTCAAAAAGGTGCTGCAGGGAAGTTTCACATGTTGAAACGAGAACAGCATAAAAGAATGCAATATTGCACAAAACATCACAAGCCATGGTGTAATTGGCATAGCTGGAAGGGGGGATTTCGGAATGCCCTCAAAATTTTGAAGTGCTGTATGTGAATATAAACACACACACATACAAATGCATGCACAAACACAAACATATGTAACGTAAGGCTGGCTCACAACTACTAAAAAAATTCTGGCTATGACCCCAGCATGGTGTGTATGTGTCTGTCATTCTGTGCTACCTTCACTACGACCCTGTAGCAATAACACACAAATCTCTGCTGCACCAGGGCCTATTTCCCTGAATCAATGCAGAGATTGTGGACCGTGCCATTACTAAACATCCACAAGAAAACTGGAATAATGCCTGTTACACATGGATATATGAACAACACAGCCCTGTAACTGGTTTCTAGGCTTGATAAGTTCTGGTGCCTGAGATAGGTTGCTTTTATAGATTAAGCTTAACTTGGGAATCAAACGCCGCACTTTAGTAGCTTTAGAACTTAATGCATTTGAAATCTGATGCTGACGTGTGGAACATATGTTCTATGCACTCAAGGAGATTCCTACACTACATCAGCACTCCTATATGTTCTTTTGCTCAAGTGTAGCAGATGAAACTTACTGAACCTCGCCACATGTGAGCAGGCACACGTAAATTGCAAAAACTTACTCTGTGGCAACAATAATTTCAAAATTGTTTACGACATAGCCTGGCCTACCTGCATTTGGTCATTACTCAGGTTCAGATCAGCATTGGCAGCATGCGGTCATCACCAGCTTCACCAGGACAGGAGCAGTCTGCAACGGTTTCTTTGTTAAAGTATTGCCAAAGATTCGATCTGGTTTGTTGCCAATAAAGTCTGGTAGGACAGGCTTTGAGAGAAAGTTGTGTAATAAGGCTCTTTCCAGTCAACTTAAAGCTTAGGCCAAGCAGGCGTCGTCTCACACAAACCTTAGATGGAATATTAAATGGCTCGGAGAAATACAGGTATATTTTGAACTTGCTTGACCAAGGCGCTAACACATTATGCACTGATTAACTTATATGTTAAAAAATAACAGCCAGGAAGATTAAATTATTTCACTAATAACACAAAACATCCCCATTAGCCGCATTCAATAGCGTGCCTTCGACAATTACCAACTAAGAAAATGTTAATGAATGTTATCTGTAATTTTTGAAGCCTCATGGTTCATGCGATTATTGCTCAATACACTTTCACATGGATTCTATTGATTGAATGTTCACAGCATGTACATTCATGAAAATTGCCGAGTTTTTGCACAGTTTCTGTGGTCTACACGTCTGTTTACATCCAACAAGCTCAGCATGCCGGTGTTGCACTGTGCAATGTCAGTGGATTTACACGGCAAGTTGGGCGAGTTGGTACATGAACATGTTCGGTTTAACGTGCCACGCGGCACAAATAAGCAAACAAGAATTCGATGACACTCCATGCCTCGTCTGTGTCAAGCTGCACGTTGAACCAAACAAGCCATGGAAGTGCCATATTATCTACCTTAGATGCAGGGTGGCTTATTTCTGTCTTTAGCCACATATACAATGTGCAACCATATTTATAGCATATTTTATCCACGTGAAAACTAAACTTTATGGTTCCCTAATACAGCCTGAGTTCTAGTTAGTGGGCACGAGAATAATGCTGCTTTATGATACTCGCCAGAGTCATGGAAAACTGCAGCCCACCTTTCGCACCACCTGTAAAGCACGAATAACCTACAAATGGTTTTGCATAAATGACTAGCGTGTAAATGAGAACTTACTACGCTCTATTCAGCTGCGGAAGTTAGGAAACAAGTAATACCAATCCAAAAAAGGCAGAGTTTGAGGGTAAGATGGAAGGTTGAAGAAATGAAAAATTCGTGAACACGGGGTGCCAGAGACACCCAGTGTTCCCGATTTTTTCAATACCGATGTCGCACGTAACTTCAATGCCTGAACGTACGCACAGTGCCAAATAAATTGAAAATTCAGCTGATCATAACATCTAGGGTTTCACATCTTGAAACCACGCTATGATTATGAGAGACGCCGAGGCGGTGGGCTCCAGAAATTTCGACCGTCTGGCAGGGGCGTAGCCAGAAATTTTTTTCGGGGGGGGGGGGGGGCACGTCCTTAATTTCGGAGGGGGCACCTCCTTGACATGGTCATTTTTCGCTCTCTATGCAATGGCGAAAAAAAATTTCGGGGGGGGGGGGGGGGGGGGCACGTGCCCGGTGTGCCACCCCCTGGCTACGCCACTGCCGTCTGGTGTTTTGCGCACCGACAATGGCAGAGAACACGGGCCTCAGGCATTTCGCCTCTATCGAAATGTGACCGCAGCAGCCGAGATCGAACCCGCAACCTTTAGGTGAGCAGTGGTGCACCATAACCACTGCTCCACCGCGGCGGACTGAAAATTCAGCTGAGAGTACGGCTGGTCAGATTAGTTCAACATGCATGAAGGATACAAAATGGGTGAAACCGACCGTACTAAATACAGTCTCATGCTGCAGCAATTCCATTTTTAGCAAACCTACTACATTCGCTATAGCTGGAAAGACGATAAACAGTGTCCAAGAGTGCTATTCTAAACACCTTCGCGGGTCACGTTACTTTATGACGCACAAAATGCTCGCCAAAAGAATAATATCCCTTGAATCGCTTTATTTCTTCCAACTGTACCGATTCACGGTTCATAGAACAACACGGTGGCCGAATACTATTTTTTCCTTAAGAGCTCGTGCAAAATAAATGAATGTTGAGCCTTCGGTTTCACCGCGTTACTCCAGGTAAGTTGAGAAGTGTAGATATAATAATAACTGTTTGGGTTTAAGATCCCAAAACCACGATATGATTATGTGGGACGCCGTCCTGGAGGACTTCGGAAATGTTGGCCATCTGGCGTTCTTCAACGTGCACTGACATCGCACAGTACACGGGCCTCTGGCCTCCATCGAAATGCGACCGCCGCGGCCGGGATTGAACCCGCGACCTTCGGGTCAGCAGCCGAGCACCGTAACCGCTACACTACCGCGGATGACTTGACAAGTGTAAATATAAAACGCATGACAATGGTGTGCCTGACAAAAATGTTGCCTCCTTTCAGGTAATTTTAGCGTAGAGAAGTGCGTGCGCGCAAGCGATAACTTTAAAAATTTTACCGATTACGCTCTTGACAAACGTCGCGCGCGAGCAGAGTCCACACAACTACAACAGCATGCAGTACCAACACGTTAAACGATTTACTTAGGCGATAACGCATACTGCAATAAGAACAACTCAACTTACGAAGCGCAACGATCAAAATCACTTACCTCCTGCAAGAAAGCACGCTAGCGGCGTTCGCTGCAGGCTGACCGCCGGTGTTCAAGCGATGCGCCGAGCGAGGAATGGCCAAGCTACCCGCGTGCGGCAGTTCCCCGGTATCGCTCCCGAAGTGCCCGAGCGTCAAGGCATTTTCCAGGGTCACAGAGCGCGTCATCGAGAAAGGATTGCGGCGCTGCTGCTCACTGATGTGCGGTAACATTTGAAGGGCAAACAGAACGTCCGTCGATGACACTGAACAAAGGAGTCGCACATGTCGGAGTCGCAGGGCCAGCATATGACGACTATTTGCCGGGTACCGCGGATAATACTCAGTGAATAACTTGCGCTTACGTCAGTAACCGCCACACCCAACACACAACGCGATTCAACGCAGTAACAATCACCCGCACGAACAAACTCGACACCGCGAAGTACACATGAACCGCAGGAGGCCGCCATGTCTGAGGAAAGAAAAAAAAACGCCAGGCCTGCGCGGAACTCGCAGCACAGCCACAGCGAAAGCTGGGAGAGCGGCCTTTCTAAAGCCTTTTTTAAACATTCTTGGGGCAACTATAACAACCGCACTTGCATGGAACCCACTACGCCATAAATCATCATAATTTTTGTGTAGTGGGGAAGCGTCTACTATGCCATTATTCGTCATTCTTCAGAAAAGCGCGGTACCCGCTACACTCTTGTAACGCGTTATGTGCACTTCGTTGATGCTGTGGCTGACGACGATGAATTTTGCCTGAGGCTTTTGTAATGGGTTGGAGCATTGAACGACCCACTCGTTACGCAATTCGATTTGTGTGACGCCTGGTTCTTACTTTACTGTTCTAAAACGCTTTACAACACACGTTTACGCGATTCCTTACCCGACATGAAGCCTGCATAGGGTCAGTTTGCACCGCAGTTTCAAGCAGCGGCGTAGCTCAGTTTTCTAGTTCAGTGCGTGAATTACTGATGTATATTTGTTTGTACGTGGATCTTTCTGTTCTATGTTTAATAAGGTAATAAAGAAAAAAAAGTAGCTCAGTGGTAGAGTGCGAGGCTGCCACGCAAGAGACCCGGGTTCGATTCCCCATTCGGTGATAGGTGTTTTTTATTTATTTAGTTTTTTTTTTCTTATTTCGTGCGATATTGGTTACGGACACCGGCGGTGGCGGCGGACAACTACGGCGCAGAAACGACCCTTGTTGTGATCTCATAACAGCTTTTGCTGTAAATACAGTGACAGGGCGATCGGGGCGCCACCACCACCTCAGTTTCAGTTTCGGTATCGAGTTATCAACTGAAAAAAGCCGTGTAGGTTGCTAGAAATCATGGAGGAAGGAATACTAAGGAGAGGCCCTGACGTCATATTCGTGAAGCCTGCCCGTCGCAAACACCCGCATCGCCTCCTAGCGAAGGAGCAGCTAAACACTTCGCGATTTCCGCCGCGTCGGGAGCGAGCGCATGCGTGCTGTGCGCGCATCGAGGGAGTCGCGAAACTTTTGCAGCCGTTTATTTTTTTTTTCTTCGCCGTGGAAGCGGCGACGGCGGCACAGTCTATTCGCGCATACTGCTCCTTCTGTGTGTTCTTTACGAAAGCTACGCAATGCCCAGCTGTTGCGTATACTCGGTGCAAGCCGAGTGCACTACGAATAGTACCTGGTGTCACTTTTCATGTGTACGTACGTTCGCTTCATTATATCTGCATGCGAAGCTCTCTCGGCTGTACGCTCTGTCGGTTCTTACTCATTGTGTGGACTCAGAACACACGTGAACTTTTGTTTTTGGCGTCTGATGCGCCTACATAACGTGCGCCGAAGGCATCGTATCGCGTTTTTAGAGGTTGTCTCGTTCATACGGAAATGCAATAAACTTTTGTTGTTATCCGACTACGTGCTGTATGTATTTTGATAGTTGTTGCTAGTTGTTGTGTGCTCACTGGAATTACAAAGTTTACGTGCACGATCGCGTAAACAATACAGCGGTGTCCTCTTTTCGACGTGAAGTTATGTCAAATACTAGGTTGGCGTTGCGCCGAATAGCTACTAAGCAAGCTCTTAAAATCGTGTAGTGCCAACGCTGGCCAGTAATCGGGAAATCGGGCTACGCGTTCTGCTGGTCTTACGCCCAGCAGAACGCGTAAGTCACTGTCGGGTGCATTCGAATACGATGATGCAGGCGCTGAATGTTTTTGATTACGGCACGTACCGGTACTTTCTCGCCTGTTGCACAAAAACGTTCCACAAAGAGTTTCAGCACGCAGCGCTCGGGCCAGCCACGCACGAACAGCCTGGTAAATGTGTGCTCGCGACATTTTACTGCATGCAAACCTCACAATACGCGCCAAGTTTACGCCAGGACTACAAATCCATGCAGAAGCGAACCAGCGCGGAGAGCACGCCGCTGGTCGTCTGCTGTTTTGTTTGCCCCATACCGGCTTGTTTGCCCCATAAATTTGACGTCACTTTCGCCACACTTTTCGCAATGCATTGGGATACGATAGGGCCTCTCCTGAGTTTTTCCTTCCTCCATGCTAGAAATAGCTCAAACACGCGTGCTAACGCTGCGATAAGCAAATGCAACGTCTTATATATTTGTTTCATCTATCTGTCATTAAAATTTACCGCAAGTGATACAAATGCGGCGGAATGGACCTTTCCAGAAATTCCTGCGCGCCACCTATGGCGTCCGCAAAGCATTGTGGGAAGCCGCAGCGCCGGCGTAGTGTCGTCTGCTCGGTCTGCTCGCGGAAGCATTGGCTCGCCTCGTTTACAGCGTGCGAGCTTGCGGGCGTACGAGCGCGTCGTTGCAGGAATATCGCTCGTAATAACCTTGCTTCAAACTGCACTCACCGAAGAGGAGCGGCCTGAGCAACATGGATAATGGCTAGCAAAGAGTAAGTATTCCTGATTTCTTAATGACACAGGAAAATGCTCACGTACCCGCTTGAAGGCTCATTGAATCGAAAACTTTGTACGGCTTGCGTGGTGAGTCCCCAGCGCTGCGTTGATCGTGTTCCCTAGCAGCGGAAGCTTTTCTCGTTTGTTTTATTGGCAGAATGACCGTCCGCCTCGGTGGATCAGTGGCTAGGGTGCTCGGCTGCTCACCCGAAGGTCGCGGGTTCGATCCCGGCCGCGGCGGTCGCATTTCGATGGAGGCGAAATGGTAGAGGCCCGTGTACTGTGCGATGTCAGTGCACGTTAAAGAACACCAGATGGTCGAAATTTCCGGAGCCCTCCACTACGGCGTCTCTCATAATCATGTCGTGGTTTTGGGACGTTAAACCCCACATAATAAAAATTAAAATATTGGCAGAATGACCGTACAGCTGCATTAACAGCAGTTTGTGCTCGACACTATCGCTCGTGGTATGCTGCCGCGATACGCAGGACCGTGGCACGTCGCGCGTGATAACCGCTGGCAAAATCGCACTCTGATAAATGGGTGGGAGCCCAACTACGCTGTGGAGATTCAAATATTAATTGTCTCTTTAAAAGCTGCGTGTTGGAAACTTTGCACTTGCGACGCGGAGAGTAGTAGAAGCCAGCCACCAACACGTTCATAGAAAGGACATCAAGTGAGTGCTGTTGGGGGGTGGAGATCGCGTAATCAGGGCACAGTGGCGCACTACATGAAGCGTGAACATTCTGCACAGTTGACTTGCCTGCATTTGTTTTCAAACAACGTAAAACATGCTGTTTCTTTATCATGCCTGTTTTCTCAACCATGAGTTGGAAATGAACTTTTGGGCATGATTTGCGAAATGTCGTGAATCCCGAGTTAACAAATGTAAGTAATATATAAAAACCAGAATAACGTTCATATGCATGATTTAAACAATATTCTATTTTACAGTTTAAGCTTCATTGTTTCATTACATTTTGTGATAATGCCAATTTAGTGATTTGTCATTTAAATGCGGATGCCCCTCCAAGCTGTCGAGAACACAGCTGTCCCTGGCACGTTTGCCAAAAGGGCCATGGACAAAACAACTGGAGGATTTACCTTAGGGGTATAGAGAAGAAAAAAATATGCAGCATGAGCATTTTCATGGTGCTAATAAGCACTCAGTATCTGGGTATAGAATCCCAGCGCCGTAATCTGAGAACAACAACATCTTAACAAAGGTCAAACATGGCTGCAGCACACACAAAAATTCAAATCCGGAAGTAGCACCGAGCGATGAAACGAAACGTCCGATGTCTTTCGCTTGTTATCACATCCAAGAACAGCGCAGGTTTCTTCGCCGCTTTCCTTCTTCGGTATGATCAGTGATCATTCTGGCTATTTGGGACGAACAACACAGTCTATTTTGCGTGCATAAAAGTCGGAGCGCTGAGAAGTAGCCGTTTCTTCACAACAGCAGCACCTTACACCCCCCGAAACCACTCACGGCGCGCGACGAAAGCTGGCGAAAGGTGGTGGTGGTGGTGGTTGTGGTTCGAAGAAGGAAAAAGGCGCCTAATTTCTGCAGCCCAGTCGGGAGCACGGCGCAGCGCCTGCGGGATAGGGGGGATGGGATGACAGTGGATAGAAGAAAAAGGTTAGGGATGTCTGCTCTGCCCGCCCGGCGCTCCGCTCTCCCATAATGCCTCAGCGCCGATCCACCAGGGGAAGGCGCGGCGCTGCGATTTCCGGAAAGGTACATTGTTTGTCAAGTTGTTCAGGTGAGGTTTGCCTGTGACCCTTAATATGATAATGCACATCATGCATTCACGAACGTTTTTTCGCGTACTTGCATCCGCAGGTTAATGAATGTTTCTATTCAGCCTAAACTGTATCTTTTAATACAAAAGCGAGTCCTGCTGTGAACCATGTGGTTTATTACTTCTCGCTTAGTACAACTAGACGCGTTTTGCTCTATCCTGCGGCGTTGACATCGCATCCCCATCACGCGGATGTGCGATACAAAATCTAAATAACCGTGATTGCTTTTTCGCGCGTTGTATACGCAGTTCAAATGACACGAAAACCTTTTCATCTCGGTGTCACATCTTACGCAGAGCAAATGCGTTATGTATATAATATACATGTATGTTTCTGCCGCTTCGTAATTCACAAAATCGCACCGTTCGTGCAACGTGCAGCAACTTAGTAAAAGTGTGTCCGCAGTGAATCATGGGTAAATATCATATGCCCGAGGTATTGCATTGCGCCTTAGGCGCTCTCTCTGTTTCACCGGTTTCACCAATGCTGGCGCGCATCCGTCGCACGACGTGCGCGACGCGCCCCTCCACATAATTACCTTTACATAATTCGGGGTTCTCTGATGACGTTAGAGCCGTCGGAAATCCTAATATTGGAATACTAAAAATAACAGCACAATTAATGTGAACGCGTTGAGCGAAATTGTCGTTTTGTTTGGAACTGTTTGCTTATATTTCACAGTCGTCGTCGGGGCTGCTAGTGGCTATCCGGGAAGCTCGCGCCTGTATTCACCAACGACCCGTTCCTTGCACGTAAAAGCGGCCTTTCGTGAGGAGAACTTCAGGTAAAAGTGAAATAAAAGGCACCTTTCAAAAATCCACTTGAGGACGTTTAAGGGCACCTAACGAAAGACGCCCTTATGCGCATAAACATAGTATGAGTGACTGTCATGGGAGCGAAGGTATGCTTGTTTTTATGCTTGAATTATCCATTCATGCGCGTATAACTCATTCCTACAACAAAAGCATACTGTAACTTTAGCGCAAACACACCAGGACACACAAGAAAGGAACACGCGGACCAGCGCAGTTTTTTTTTTTCTTGTGTGTCCTCGTGTGTTTGCGCTAAAGTTTCAGTATGCAGCTAAACCGACTAGCCCGCTTATCCGTTTTACTACAACAAAAGGTTAGAGCAACTGTGCATTTAGACTCCCAAAAAACAAGTACCACTAGTGTTAGACAGGAAGTATGCGCGCTGGTGGCTTTTCTTGACCTAAATTTCTTTTCGGCTAAACACTACCCGTCACAGTAACATGTTCGCTAAATTTCACGTCTTTGCATTTGTGTACGTTCAATGCACGTAATGCACGTGGTTGTGCGGTACATTTGCATTTGTGAGTGAGATTTGAGTGAAAGTCGTTGTGTGCAGTTCCCGGGTTGAGCCCGGGGGTCGTGGCAGTTTCCCACCATTCTGCTGACGTCTTCAAGGGAAGGGGGGATACCTAAAGACTGAATTCCAGTAATGTCCCCGGGCGGTGTATTTTGTTGCCGTGTTGTGGCCGTTCCGTCGGCGTTGGAGAAACGGGCAGTCTGTGCGAACCGAAGTGAATGCTCGTGAACGATGTGTGTGCCTGTGTTGTGAATATTACCTACTTCTCAATGTGTTCTAAATCGGTTTTATTCGAATAAATGGGTAAGGTTTTCTCCTTACCGTACGTAAGTGTTTGCTTCGGCCGGTGTTAGCAATTTTGCCGTTAGATTTACGCGCCGAGGTCCACCTGCAGACTTGTTGGGATTATTTCAAAGAAACGAGAAGGTTTACCAAACGGAAGAAGTGTTGACAGCAGGCAGTGGCGTAGCCAGGGGGTGGCACACCGGGCACGTGCCCCCCCCCCCCCCCGAAATTTTTTTCGCCATGGCATACAGAGCGAAAAATGACCATTTCGAGGAGGTGCCCCCCTCTGAAATCAAGGAGGTGCCCCCCTCCCCCCCCCCCCCCCACCCGAAAAAAATTCCTGGCTACGCCCCTGACAGCAGGTGAGCTCCGTTACCTCGAAAGCTACGCTATAGGGGCCCCCCTTTTCTTAAATTTGTCGAATGGGAGCTGTGGCGGATAAATTCTTGAAACGCGGTAAGGAGCCGGACAGGTAATACAGGTGTGCTCGTGCGAGTACATCTTAACATCGCGCGAGTACATCGTGCTCGGCGGTGTACTCATGCGAGCGCACTGCCGAGCAACCAATACGTTTGCGTTAGATTCAGTTGCTTGTAACCGTCGCATACAGCGATATGTGACAACGGACACCATACCTTTGCACAATTAGGCCGAGTATGTAGGCGACGCAAAATGTCATATTAGAAGTGTTGCACTTCTAAAATGTCACTTGTATGCTTTATCCGATTAGTTCTAGGTGAGGTTTAGGTGAATTGTTGTGTGTAACACTTGCCTCTCCCCCCTCGTTCAGAAGTGAACTTTTCTCACTTCCATTACCAATGCATGGAAATACCGGTAGATGCGCGTTGAACATTGATGCACAAAGTCCTAGTGCTCAAAGTTGTATCACGACAAATCGAAGATTTTCTCGAATGCGCACTTCGATGCATCATAAATACAACTGATCACCAAGCATTCATAATCAGCAAGATACGTGCCAATCGCGTTTCATCATGTTTTATTATCACAGCTATTGCACCAAGCATGCACCCAGCACGTATGCCACCATCCACCCACTGTTCCCACCGTGTCTCCCACCAAACAAGAAGTGTCCCTGCATCCACCCAGCACACCCACCACATATCCCGGCGCCCACCATCCGTGTGTATCGACCACCCACCCATTATAACCACCGAGGGTTCACCAACCCACCTACTATCCCAGCATCCACCCCCGGCGTATCCACCAAGTGTCCCACGATGCCCACCATTATTCCCAGCATGTACACCACATTTTCCGTCATACCCACCAGAATTTCCAGCATTCCCAGCATACTTTTTTGGTGGGCAATGCTGGGATTTGCAATAGGGTAGCGCTCATTTGAATTCTTAATCATGTTGTACCAACACCCCCCAATCCTACAGTCTTCTAAGTTGCATAACATCGGTTCCCATGGTACGTGGAATCAGCCGAATTTTATTGCGATAGCTATTGCCGTCGCCGTCATGTCCCGGATATGTATGTATAATATAAAAAAGGCACAAAGAAAAATAAATCAGAAAATTCCGAAGCACCCTACGGGAATTCGAACCAGCGACCCCTCGCTCCGCAGCGCGCTGCGTAAGACTACTCAACCACTCGCCATGCACGAGCCGGCGTATCAACGGCAAGCTTGAAATATACACAATGTACCGCTGGCAGTACGCAGATCTTTGAGGAGCTTGAGCGTGTTTTCTATCGCGCAACGCCCCTACATTTTCTTTCAATTTGACAGCTGCCCTTGAGACGCACACGAAAAAGTGGCCCCTTTCTGTACCCACTCGTGATGTGGAACGAAAAAAAAGAACACCGGTCACACCGACGCCACTGCATGGCAGGAGACGCAAAGGTGTCACTCCACACGCCACAGTCTAAAAGAAAATGTCACAGTATCGCCAGAAGGCGAACCAATGAATGCGATAGCAACAAATTGGAATGTCAAGCGACGAATGGCAAGCAAGTCGAAACGTGCAGCGCGCTGCTCACGCACACATGACGCACGAAAACAACAAGCACAGGACGAGAGCGAACTAACAACATTCACAGCTCGACACTTAACGCACTGCTCAAATAAAAACGACGCACGAAACGTATTCACAGGTATACAGATGAGCGCGAACTAACAGTGTCACAGTTGTTACTTCGCTGTGTTTGAAAAGCGTGCTCTTTTCGCAAACGGGGGGGGACTGCAGCGAGTGAAGTGACCGTCATGCGCCCTCGGTAACTTCAACGCAGTCGTTGCCGCGAAAGGCTTAGGCGTACTATTCTCCCGACCGCGAGATAAGCGCGTGCGCGCACGGGCGAGTACCCCCCACCGGTCAAGTACGTGCCGGAGAGGAGCCCCTGAGAGCGTGCGTCGCGACGATGGGGGCGCCGAGCTAAGCCCCCTCCTAGCGCGCTCTTTGCGCCATCTCGCTGGTAATGCTGAAAACACGCTGGAAACACGCTGTATATAAATAGCTCGCCGTTTGAACGTTGAAGGACGTGCGCTTTCGTGGCTCAGCGGTTAGCGCCGCGCGTTGCAGAGCGAGAGGTCCCTCGTTCGATGCCGCGCGTCGGAAACATTTTTCTGAATTATTTTTCTTTGTGGCTTTTATAAATATATAGATACATATACATATACGGGGCATGACTGCAACGGTGACGCCGACGATGAAAACCAGCCGAGAGTGTCCATATAATTGCTACCGCAATAAAAAAACACAAAGACGTAACAACTGTGACAGTTGTTAGTTCGCGCTTGTCCTGTGTATAACTGTGCGTCCTTTTCGAGCGTCCTTCTTTGTGCTTCAGCGGCGCGCTGCAAGCATCGAGCTGCTTGTCCTTCTTCGTGTGACATTTCAATTTCTTGCTATCGCATTCATTGCTTCGCCCTTGCGGCGAAACTGTGACTTCTTTTTTATGCCGCGTCGTTTCGGATGACTTCTTCTTCAACGAATGGATCGGTGCCCAATATCTTTATTTTAGTTCTCTTCTATTTCAAGTATACCGTCTCGAGGCGAAAGAAGAACGTGACACTGTAGCGCTAAACTCGAACAGGAACACTAGAAGGCAGAAAGGAGTAGAAAAATCGGCCTCTTAAGGCTCGTTCACACGGAAGCACGGCGAAAGACCGAAGGCGGAGCGGCCGAACTAGGAAAGCTGAAAGCGGGGAAACCTCCTCTCCAGGCGGCGAAAACAGGCGGAAAACAAGGCGGAGAGCCGGTCGCTCGGATGATTGATTTTTTGCCGCCCGCGGAAGCTATCCGCTTTGCCGCAGCCAATAAGAACGCCATGGGGTGGTGGCGCGGCGGTGACGCTAGTGTATCCTTGGGCCTGGCCGGACTAGAGTCCCTCCTCCGCTCTCCCTTACGGCCTTCGCGATGAGAGTATATTACTAGCTCGAGAACACAGGGACAAGAAAGAGGACGACACACTCTCTGCAATGAGCCGAGAGTGAAAGAACTTTTCCTGATGAGTTCCTGAGTGGCTCGCCGCATGAGGGCGCCACCACCTCACCGTATCCGCGGGCGCGTACAGGTGTTCCGCTGGGCGTTCTGCTGTTATTTTAAAACGAAAGTGTTTTATCCCGGGGGGCCACCGAGATTTCAGTGACGTATTTCCGTCACGGAAATGACGTTGCAAAAATACACATCATCAGAAGACAAAGAAAAAAAAGTTCCGTCAACGGGCGCCGTACCTACGACCTCTCGCTCCGCAAGAAGAGATGCCGGGCGCGCTATCCACGGCGCCACGGTCGATATTATGTAGGCTATAAAAACGCGCCTTTTATATCTACCACTCTCCTCTCGCAGTGCTCTTTCTAACGTGAAGTAATGCAACATAACCCTGAAATCCACGATTAGTTCCTTAAAAGCGTTGTTTCTTCGCGTCCGTCCCATTGGGCGCGTTTCGAATAGGGAAAGTGCAATTTTGTCCACGCATTAACACACTGCCAGGTGGCGACCTTACCCCCCAGTGTCGGCGTTGCTCATAGCATCCATCCATACCAAAGGTATAGCTCTGCAAAAGAACTTGTTGTTGGGCTAGTTGGTAGATCATTTCTAAAAACTTAATTAGAGCGCAAACACACGATATACTCACGCACACACACACACCCACACACCCAGGAGCGCTGTGCGTGTTTGATGCCTGGGTGTGTGGGTGTGTGTGTGCGTGAGTATATCGTGTGTTTGCGCTCTAATTAAGGTATAGCTCTGCGACGCGCGAGTGCTTGGCGTGGCCATAACTCGACGTTCCGAGCTTGCACTCGCCCCGCGCAATATCGCAGCCGGCTAAGGGGGGAAGACAAGAGACCCGTTGCGTTTCCCTCTGGTCGGGCAGTGGTGTTCAATAACTCTAACATGCCGCGAGTAGGCGACCTTAGCCCAAATTCGGCGTTCCAATCTGTGACGCTCTTCTGGCTGTCACACCGCTTTCTCTGATTCCGCTCTCACCGTACATCTACCACAAGCATACATGACCACAAAGCTTTGTTTAATCATTGATCATGGAGGTTAGTCGTCGGGATACAGATGTACCACCAAGCATCAACGTGGATGCGTCCACGTTAAACGGTGCTATAACTGTCAAACAGCAATAGACATTATACAAGCTCTTCTATATGAATGTACAGTAAACATTCAACTACGTCTGTAGGGATACGTTTCAGTTTCACGTTATACCGATTGCTATGACGGAGGGATCAACCATGTTTTTTCGAGCAGCTCCTGCTCCGATTGGTGACATTCTTGTGTGCGCAACGTCCATCATACTTGTGAGCTGTTGCCCACGATGTGAGTGTCGACTACACGACTAAGAGCCGCCATTCTAATTTTAGATGCGAAGCATCTTATGCTCGGGGCTGTGTCCGTCTCGCGTTCGGCGTCCCGCGTCCGGTCACTTTCTCATGAAGTAGGGAAGCACCCACTATGCGAACCAGAACACTGTAGTATTATAAGGCCGTCAACCACCACCACAGACATTAGAGTCATCACCGAGAGCACAGAGTGGCCTCTTAGCAATGGCTAGGCAAGTGGTGGGTGCAAGCAAAGAATAACACGCACTACCAGTGGTGCCTGTCGCCCACGTTGATTCCAATTCCTTGATCTTGCTTGCATGTGCTTGCGGGGGCTTTGTCTGTCCCTCCTTCCAACGTCCCGCGTTCCACACCCCCCTCTCTCTCCTCACCTACGCTCCCCCCTTTCTCTCCTCTAGGAATCCTCTACTCTACGGAGCGGCGCCCGCGTCCCACGTCCCACACCTCCAGAGCGCATGCGCGTCCTCTCCCTAATCTCTCTCCTCTGCTGCGCTCCCCCCTTTCTCTCCTCTAGAAATCCTCTACTCTACGGAGCGGCGGCCGCGTCCCGTTGACTTCATTCCTTGATCTTGCTTGCATATGCTTGCGGGTGCTTTGTCCGTCCCTTCTTCCCGCCTCCCACACCCCCCTCTCTCTGCTCCCCTCTTGCTCTCCTCTAGGAATCCTCTACTCTACGGAGCGGCGCCCGCGTCCCGCGTCCCACACCCCCAGAGCGCATGCGCGTCCCCTCCCAATCTCTCTCCTCTGCTGCGCTTCCCCCCTTTCTCTTCTCTAGGAATCCTCTACTCTACGGAGTGGCGCCCGCGTCCCGTTAACTCCATTCCTTGATCTTGCTTGTATGCGCTTGCGGGTGCTTTGTCCGTTCCTTCTTCCTGCGTCCCACAACCCCTCTTCCTGCTCTCCTACGCTGCCCCTTTGCTCTCCTCTAGGAATCCTTACTCTACGGAGCGGCGCCCGCGTCCCGTTGACTCCATTCCTTGATCTTCCTTGCATGCGCTTGCGGGGGCTTTGTCCGTCCCTCTTTCCCGCCCCCCCCCCCAGCGCATGCACGTCCCATCTCTCTCCTCTCCTACTGTCCCCCCCCTGTTTTCTCCTCTAGGGAGCGGAGCGAACGACATGCGGTGCGACAGCTGCATACTCCGCTGGGGGGCGCCACGGTAGTTCCGCGGTCTGGGTGACGTAGCCTAGTCAGGCACCTTTCGGGCCTTTTGCTGCGTCTCCTAAGACAATTGTAAATTGTCTTAAATAAAGTTTGAATGAATGAATGAATGAATGAATGAAAATGACGGAACGCGCGCGCCTCATTCTCTCTCCCGTGTGCAGCGCCGCGATGCCGCTGCCGCGAAACGGGAGCGGCAACGTTTCTACCGCTCAAGCCAGCCATCTCCCCGCTGCTTCGCATCCACACATGGATGCGAAGCAGCGGGGAGATGGCTGATTCCTTGATCTTGCTTGCATGTGTTTGGAGGGGGCTTAGTCCGTCCCACACCACCACAGCGCATGCACGTCCCCTCCCCCTTTCTCTCCTACGCTCACCCCCCTTTTTCTCTTCTAGGAATCTTCTACTCTACGGAGCGTCCCCTCCCCCTATCCTCTGTTACGCTGACCCCCCTTTCTCTACTCTAGGAATCATCCACTCGACGGAGCGGCTCCGGCGTCCCACAGCGCATGCGCGTCCTCTCCCCCCTCTCTCCTCTAGGTATTCTCTACTCTACGGAGCGGCTCCGGCGTCCCACATCCCCACAGCGCATGCGCGTCCTCTCCCCCATCTCTCCTCTAGGCATCCTCTACTCTACGGAGCGGCTCCCGCGTCCCACACCCCCCACAGTGCATGCATGTCCCCTCTCTGTCCTCTCCTACGGTTCCCCCCGTTCTCTCCTCTAGGAATCCTCTACGGAGCGGCGCGCACGACAGGTGGTGTGACAGCTGCATACTCCGCTGGGGGGTTCCACGGTATGCGTCGGTATAAAAATGACGGAGCGCGCGCGCCTCATTCTCTCTCCTGGCAGCGCTGCGATGAGCGCCCAGATGGCTGCCGTGAAACGAGAGCGGCGACGTTCCTCCCGCTCAAGCTAATTATCTCCCTGCTGCTTCGAATCCACACATGGTTCCCTTTAGCGGGAGATCGGGAAGTTTTTTAGATGCGAAGAATCTTATGCTCGGGGCACTGTCCGTCCCTCCCGCGTCCCCCGTCCCGCGTCCCGCGTCCGGCCACTGTCATGAAGTAGGGAAGTACCCATTATGCGAACCAGAAACCTGTAGTAATATGAAGGCCGTCAACCCTAACAAAGTCATCAGAGTCATGGCCGAGAGCACAGAGAGGCTGCTTAGCAATAGCTAGGCAGGTGGTGTCTGTCGCCCAGGTTGACCCCATTCATTAATCTTGCTTGCATGTGTTTGGAGGGGGCTTAGTCCGTCCCGCGTCCCACACCACCACAGCGCATGCGCGTCCCCTCCCCCCTCTCTCTCCTAAGCTCACCCCCTTTCTCTCCTCTAAGAATCATCTACTCTACGGAGCGGCGCCCACGTCCCACATCCCCACAGCGCATGCGTGTCCTCTTCGCCTCTCTCCTACGCTCACCCCATTTCTCTCCTCTAGGAATCCTGTACTCTACGGAGCGGTTCCCGCGTCCGACACCCCCCACAGCGCATGCGCGTCCCCTCTCTCTCCTCTCCTACGGTTCCCCCCTGTAGCGACACCGGGGCGCTGTGGTCATAAAGCGGGTCCCACGATGACTTGGTGGGATCGTTCGAGAGCGCACCAGGCGGCGTGAGTGGACGCGGCTGTCAGAAGTGTCCGCAGATGTGTCGGTGTGCTGGCCTGGGTACATAGGTCCACGGATGCGGCGACGTCGGTCTGGAACACCCGCACCACGTGCACAGCGCGTATTGAGGTGCTAGGCAAGTGGATGGCCAGTGCGTCGGGTAGAAGTAGACGCTGGAGTCGTCTCAAAGGCCATGCTTGCACCGCGTGGCAGCGTAAGAAAGCTGGTGCACAAATGCCGCTGTGTTCGGTGCCGAGGGCGACGGCGTCGTCGACGAGGTGACACGGGTGGTAGACATACGGTGCGATATGGCGTCGTCGCCGTTGTGACCAACGCGCCTGCGTTGTGGACACGCGTCTGGTGGTTGCCGTCCTGCGTCAAAGGCTCCAGAGGATGGTTGTGGAGCCCAGAAGGCGTGGGCTCTGCCGTGAGGTCGGACGGCGTGCTCGTCGGGGCAGCCTCTGTGGCAGCCGTCGCATGTGTAGTGTGCGCTGCCATCGGCGGACCACGCACGTCGTCCTCAGGCGCGTCAGTCATCGTGGCCGCGTCTCTGAAGTTCGGCCGTGGTTGGTTAGGGTCGCGAACTTCTGATGCGGGAGACGAGGGCGATGCTAGTCGCTGCTGGCAAGACGCACAGTGTGTCAAGGCCGATGGAAGGTCGCGTTCATCGGACATCGTTGATGGCGAAAGCTCCGTGATTGGACGGCGAATAGCGGGCGAGACGATGTCCGTGGACGTGGCAGACTCCAGGGCGTGCGGCGAGGTAGCCGTCGTGGAGTCTGACGGCTCCGAAGTGTCGTGGGCCGTGGATGTCGGGGATTGCGGGTGGATGGCAGGCAAGCCTTTTGGACCGTCGGCCGAGGGCGTCGAAGAAAGGCACCTCGTGGCGGAGCGGTCGAAGGCGGCAGTAACGTCCTGTACCTCGTCGGAAATCGCCGCGCTGGTGGCCGGACGTGAGGTTGCAGGTGACGTATCCGGGGGAGTAAGGTCGCGGGTGGTAGGAAGCGGGCGGTACGTGAGGCCGTAGCGCGCGAGCACCGCAGCGCAAAGGTGGTCGTAAGGCTGCGGGCTGGAGGAAGATGCGGCCGCCAGATGGCGAAGGTCGACCGGCAGCGCGTCGAGCAAGACGGCGTGCATTAGCGGCTGTGACGTGACGCCATTCACCGCGAGGATGGCGTCCAGCCGCATAAACCATGCCTGAGGTAAGGTCGGGTGGAACGGTGGCACTGGCGGGCACAGTCGTAGAAGCATGGCAGCCGGCAGCTCGTCGAAGGACGTGTGCTTCGGGTCACCAATGTAGCGAGAGATGGAGACTTGAGACGACGTCGTGAAGGCGGCCGACGTGGCCGTGGCGAACTCTCGCCACTTTATTCGGAAACTGAGCGGCGGCGGCTGCCTGCGTCCGAACAGCCAGGCGCGTGAACTCGTTCTCTGCCTCGCGCCTCGAGCTACCGCATGAGCTGCGCGAGAGACGCGGCGCGGTGGCTAGTAAATAATGATGATGATGATGAAGGGCGATGATGATGACGCTACACCCCCGTTCTCTCCTGTAGGAAACCTCTACGGAGCGGCGCGCACGACAGATGGTGCGACAGCTGCATACTCCGCTGGGAGCACCACGGTAGTTCCGCGGTATGAAAATGACGAAGCGCGCTTCATTCTCTCTCCTGTGCAGCGCCGCGATGAGCGCCCGGGCCGCTGCCGCGAAACTTCCCCGCTGCTTCGCATCCACACATGGTTCCCTTCAGCGGGAGATGGGGAAGTTTTTTCTACCTGTTGTCCTATTCTCCATAAAAACATACACAGCCAGGTGCTGGAGGGTGAGCTTTCAGACAGCACAGGCATCATTACTGGAGAGTTTGGCCGGAAACTTTACGAATTCCAAATGGATAAAACCGTGATATAGGCGAGAAACTACTAGAAACCGCGTTTACCTGTAACCTTAGAAAACATGTCCGTGCTCCTCGCTATTCAAGTATTCTCCCCGCACTTGAGTGCAGCGTAGTGTCAACTTCAAGGGAACCGGTGGCGACACGGCCCGACGCAGTTTCAGTGAAAAGAGCTCAACAATGTTGCTTATGAAGATGATGAAACAATGGCTTGACGTCCATGCCACGGTGTACAGAGGGAGTGACAAGAAGCCCATGTCTGACGAAAACGACCGCAGAATGTTGCGACTGGAAAAATGATTTCCCCTGCTGTTTGAGAAATGTTGAAAGGCCTTGGATCGCATTTGGAAAGAGGGAGTAAATAGGCGAAACGTACCATCCCTTGCTGTTCACTACGAAAACGGTGGAGACGACAAGGTTCCTCTTAGCGAGTGGAATAAATATGTTTTGACGCGGAACTTTAAGAGTGACTCAGTTGAAGCCCGCTTCGGACGGCTCAGGTCTACGTGTGCGGGTGACGATGTGTTTGATGGAAGGGCAGTCACAGTTGCCCTTTTTAATCTATTGTCAAAGGCAAGGTCAGCCCTCTAAAGCAGATGCATGTGACAGAGACTCAAGCTGAAGAGCTTGATAGAGCTGTACATCAGAACTTAACACCACTGGAGGATCTGAAAGGAAACTTCTTGGATCCAGCGCACCCTCATCTACTTACTTTGGCGTGGTGTTTGTTGAGAGTACTTCGTGAAACTCAACAGTGAGCTTGACTGTGACGCATAAGCAACCGTGGTGACGGTGATTAACGAAGGGGTCCGCTTTTGTCCACTTCAGTTCACATTTGTTCTCTATACAAAGAGAACAAAAGTAGAGTCCACTACTCAAATCGCAAGTCCTTGGTATTTTGAAAATCACCTTCTACGAATAAACATTCACAAAGTGCTGCAAGTTATCGTTACACGTTCAATAATCCCCCCATCTTTAGCTGCCCAAGATATGTCGGCAATAGTCAAACCACACCAAGATGGTAACGGAAAGAAATGATAACCCCAGTCGTTTACGTGTATCTGTTTTAGTCTTGAATCTGCGTGACGTGAAGGTTGTCGGTGCCAAAATGTACAAGAACACTCTGTATGGATCAAGAAATAAGCAGTTTGTACGTGTAAATTTTTAATTTTTGCTGTAGCCTCGCAGCACCCGTTTATCTCATAACCTGAGCTGCGTAAATTTGCGGATGCAATCATTTACCCTTTAACGACAGGTGTTCAATAATTGTGGGTGTTCGCAATTAACCTTCCCTTTCGATTTTTCCAGTGTCGTCTGCTACTGATGGCGTCAGGCAGAGGCCGTAAGCCGTTACATACTCATCATATCAGACTACGATGTTGATTATTCGCATTGAAAATAAAGATTACGCTTAGAAATTCGAGATATGTGTCCGGTAGCCGGCGTTACTCAAATGTTCCTCGTACGCGGCCTGCCGGAGCGCGCCTGTGAACGCGCGTTGTGGAGGTGGACGGTGAGCTGGCAGCACCACCACAGAGCTGCGGCGGCAGGCAGTAGCGCCCGTCATTGCAAAGGCAGTGAGGGAGAGCAGAGGAGGGAGTCCAGTCCGGCCGTGCTTTGGGAGAAGCAGTGCCACGTGATAGCGACACGAGGAGGCGGCCGAGGAGGCGGGCCGCCTCCTCGGCCGCGAGGGCAGCCAAAGGAGGCGTGCAGGTCTGAACAGGTGCGCGCACTCACCACCTCGCCGCTTCGAAAAGCCCGCTTGCCCGCTTTGCCGCTCGGCCTTCAGTGTTAACGAGCCTTTTCTCTTTATATTCGAGTTTTGCCCTACCACATCATGTCAATCAGTAAGTACCAACTCGCCCTCAAAAAAAAAAACTAAGTAAGGAACGAAAGCCCAATATGAAAGCAACTACGACACAAATGAAACAGATTGGATGCGGCCGCTTTGGTTGTTTTGGTCGCGATTGTGGATGCACTGCTAGTTACATGAATTGACAATTTGAGTAGTGCACGCTGCCCGAGGAATCGGCTAAGGTGACTTTCATGCCCCAAAATAAGAAGCCGTTAGAACTTAAGATTATGAGATCAATCTCTTTCACTACATGTACAGAAAAGCTGATGGAGCATGTAATCCTAAATCGCCTTAACCACTACATGGAGAAAGAAAAAAATCTTTACCTCCACCATGTTTGGCATCCGAGTGGGACTCCCAGCTCAGGATGTCATGTTACAGCTCAAGGAGGATTTGCTCAGTCCAGCTTTTCCACACATCACCAGAGCCATCCTCGCATTGGACCTGACCAAGGCCTTTGATAATTTTTCTCACTTCTTAATTTTGCAGTCTCTTAGCAACCTTAACATGGGCTCTCTTACGCACAGGTATGTCGCTGCCTTTTTCAGCAACAGGTCCGTCCGCCTACAATTAGGCACATTCAAAACCGATCTCTTCACGCTAGGAAGTAAGGGAACGCTCTAGGGAGCAGCTTTGGCTCCCTTTCTTTTCAACATTACTCTCATCTAGCTAGCGGGGGAATTCGCCAAACTTCCTTACATCACTCACTCCTTGTACGTGGATGACATCACCATCTGGGGCAATGCCGGCAACCATGGCGAAATCAAAACTACAGTTGGGTCAAAACGGTATTGGACGGAGCTACTTGGTTCACAGCTAAGCTTGGTTTGAACAGCGGAACTTCATACGAGGGACAAAGAGGAGACAGACACGGAACAGCGACGTTCGTGTCTGTCTCCTCTGTGTCCCTTGTATGAAGTTCCGATGGTCAAACCAAGCTTAGCTACAGTTGGGCGCTGACACTGTAGTTAAACACGCCAATAGTACTGGGATCACCTGTTCGGCGTCTAAATCGGAACTCCTAGTTATTGATTTTCAAAAACGGGATACCTTTAGCATTCAAGTCACACTAGATGACACTCCCATTCGCAGGGTCAATAAAATCAAAATTATAGGTCTTAATATTCCCAACACTGACTCCAACGCTGAGACCATTAAGTTAATCCGCACTGCGGTTCATAATGCAGCTTCCCTAATTAAGCGCATTTCCAATCGGCATCGCGGCATGAAGGAAGCAGACAAGCGTTGCTTCATTCAGGACCTTTTGCCTATGCAGAACTCAATATACTCATCCACGCTGCCTATAAAACTGATGTTCATCTCCCTAAATCAACAGCTACGAAGAAATTACTTCAGCTATAGGGGTGCACAACACTCTGGGAAAGCTTGTAGAAGCGCACCTCTTCAGTCAGTGTTAAAGGCTATATCACTTACAGAAACTGGTCATGTACACCTGCGCCGACTCGGAATGAACGTTCCTGGTCATACCACGGCCACGCACGCAACTGCAACTGCTGTTAGCAGTAACCTATGCATTCCGCCGCTCCCCCCAAAATACTCACCCCGAGTATAATAGAGCGAGACGGGAAGCTAGAGCCAAGGCTCTTGACAAGCGCTTCCCTCCTAATTCTCCGGCAGTATACGCAGACGCGGCCGAATATGCAGATCGTCCGGCTTTTTGAATAGCCGTTGTAGACGGATTTCGAAACCTGATCGTTAGTTCATCGATTCCAAATTTGACAGAATCCCTGCAAGCAGAGGAGGCGGCAATTGCCTTAGTAATTGTTCACTCCCCTGCTGAGTATATTTGCTCCGATTCAAGAACTGCAAATCGTAATTACGCCACTCTCAAAATCCACTCTCCGGCTCGGCTGCTAGAATCCGTGAGTTACTCCGCCTGATCGCCTCATCACCCTCCTTTTGGTCCCTGCACACAGCGGACACCCAGGCAACACGGCCGCTCACACCCAAGTCCGAGCACTCGTCAACCGGACTCAAAGCGACCTGCCTTCGCTTCGCGGTGTCAGGGATCGACTGCTCAGCTACTACGATAAGACATTGTTTTGCCGAAATTCCCGCCCAACGTCTCCCCCCACCGCATAAATCTCTTTCCAGAAGGGCCTAGGTTTTGTGGCACAGACTTCAAACGGCCACAGCCACGATTCCTTTCCTTCTCTCCCTTATTACGCATGACGAAACGTCTCCTCACTGCAACTTGTATCCTAGCATCAGAGCCGAATTTAATCACGTCTTTCTGAATTCCTCGAACAAACTCAAGCCCCTGTGGCAAGGGTCAGAACACCATGAGCGATGGGATGCTGCTGTGCGCAGCTCGCAACCGTAGCTACAGCTCCGGACGGTGGGCTGGGTCAGAGGGGTCGCCGAAGCACAGAAGTGTCCGGCCATCTAAAGCGGTCCGAGGGCCCATCGTCGTCTTGCTTCCACTTCATCCCCACATACCCCTCCTCACAAGATACTTTCATGTACCAATAAAGTTGTTTACCTACCTAATTACTGCTGGTTTAATGTATCTGGCTCAGTTTGATTCAAACAGGTGCTGGATGCGGATCATTTTTGAGTCGAAACTGTTTTTATAAGTTCACGTTACAATCAGGAAATACCTCATTTTGATTATAAGTGTTCTAAAAATGAAAGATACTTCGGCGTGCTTCACGTTCTCGTTAAATTTAGCCTAGTTCTGGTTTCTGCATTTGGCCCTTTTTGAAAAAAAAATGCCGCATGTGTTCCGATTTAAAATGCCATAGCTTCGTTCTAATACATTCACTCACCTGCCACGGAATGCCACCCATCATAAGGAGCAGCATGGAGTCCCAGTAGATGCCGAAGTCTTCCCACTCGATGGTCCCGATAAAGTCGTTTTTGGGGTACGATATCACACCCACGGCCTCGTGAAACATAGCAAAGGGAAGGCACAGCCACTGCACACGGACAACCCATAATGAAGTCAAGGAAAACATAAAGCGTGAACATTTCTACAGCGACCCAAATGCACCATCACTGTAAATTGAAATTAGCCCATATGGGCGATTTTAGGAGGTGATATGCCCTTTTACCACCCAAGCCCAAGATACCAACTCCCTCGGAAGGGAGTGAAAATGGGCTAAAACCGCTATTTTACCCTGATTATCAAAAATCAGAAAATATGGGAGTTGAACCGATGTAAATTAGGAGTAACCGAAAAAAAATATGGACGTGGTGCAGAAGGGTGTATTCAAATACGCCCATTTGGTCACGAACTAATAAGCAAACAGAATCGTTCTCAGCCTCAGCGTCAACTTCCCAAAAGTTACTTCAACAGGCAAGTTTGAAATAACGCGCGCAGCGCCAACGCTCTTCTTTTTCGTACGTGAGAAGCGCGCCCTTGGACTCCGGCGTATGCCGAACTACACGCACAGCGGAAGAACACGTCAGAATCTGGACTTCGAAGCGCGGGAAGTGTGCGTCGTTCCGTTCGTTGAGGCAGCCATTTTGATCGGCGGCGGTTGTGCAGTGCGATTCATACGAAGTCGTCGGTGTGATCCACAATTTTGAAGGCGAGGACACGTGGTAAGTTATTCTGAATGAACTTGTGCGTTATTTTTTTTTGTGTGTGAGCGCGCTAGTGCAACTTAATCAGTTGTTGAAAGGCTCGCGGTGTAGTCAGCTTCGAGATGACGGAAACACTTGTTTCCTCCGTGACACTATACGTGTTTTGTATTTTGGAAGCGCGTACTTTTAATAGCTGTGTTTGAGCGGAGGGGAAAATCAGGAATGCGTAGAACTGCACATGTAATCGTGTGACCGTACAGCCGCCCATTTTTTTAAAGCTGAACGCGCACGCGTCCACCGCCCAGTCAATAAGCGTCGTATAACGAAGCACGGCGGCGAAATGAACGAGCATACGCGCATGTGGCTGTCTGATGACCAGTCCTGTGCCTTCTACCAAGCTCTTCCGGGAACCGCACTCCGGGACGCCGGGAATCGGCGCTTATATTGACTCGATCGTGGACGCTCGCGCGTTTAGTCTTAAAAAATGGGCGGCTGTACATGCAAAGATAGTACTGTGTGTAACGCATATGTTCATTTCGATTGGCGAGGCCGCCGTGTGATAATCGCAACTTGAGATCACCACGAACCTCGCATTGCTTTTGGTGGGTTGTTATTTTATGCTGTTAGCGCTCGTTGTTTCGTGCGACGGCGCGCAACACACGGCGAGAACGTTATTGGAAGCAGAGCGATCGTAGTTAAGTTGCTGCAGCCTGCGACAACTCAGAATGCCTGCGGTTTCAATAACTTTCATCTCATTTAAACTAACTATAAACGATAAGATGTCTTTTTCGCAATTTTCAAATTTATTTTGTTTTTCTCCTAAAAGCAATGCGATAAGAGTAGGTGATACTTAGCTGCGATTTTAAACTTGCGTTTAGGAGCATAGCGGACGAAAGGTAAGGAGGCCGCCTCGTCTGTTTGCAATTTACGTGTGCGCGCGTGGTTGTTCAACGATCAAATGAGCACGAATCACCGATTCTTTGTTGCATGCAATGGCTATATGGTGCATGTCGCCTACTAAGCCGTCACTGTGCTGCCGTGTCCCATGCTGCTTCTTGTGCAGGCAGGGTACGTTTGAGACGCATTGCAAGTTGTACCAAACTGGCAAAGCATTAAAAAACATCTTTATAAATTCGTGAGCTCAGTGTAGCAGCCTAGGCAGTGCAATATGCACTTGCAGTTGAATATTGCATGTCCTGTGTTTCTTATAGTCACAATTCGTAATTTTTGTTGCCTGTTTCACAATTACATTAATTTATTACAGGTTGGCATGCAACTAAATCACTGCAACAAATATAAATGGCTCTGAACAATAGCATATTTCAGAAAGAAGGTGCATATTCATAGCCAGATATCAGTTGGCTTACAGCTGTTCCCTTTTGTGGCAACTTATGCATTTGTGGTAAGTGCCTACTGACGCTTCTTTTCATTTCTATCAAGCTGTGGCCAGTTCTTGTCGCTAACTCATGGGTCACTCTGACTAATGTTCTATGTGTGTATCAGCAAGAAAAAAACTGGGAGCTCAACAGGATCTATTTCTGTATAAGTAAGTCCTGCGTACTGCTGTGTCACATTAAAGTACACAAACAAAATTTTGTGCACAGCTCATGCTTATAGGTGTTTGCACCACCAATAAAAAAACGCGGTGAAAGTGTTCACAAGTTACACTTTGCAATGTTTCCCCAGTCACGATATTATTGCAGAAGTGTGCTGTCTTCGAGATAGTGTTGCATGATTAAAGGCATTCAGCTAAGAAGTGAACATCGCGAGTGCTTTGATTGGCTCATTCATGGCTTAGCTTTTTCGAATAAATATTGTAGGCACCGTGGACAGCTTACTGGCTGCTTGAATTCACTGTGCCATGTTAGGAAGAAGCCGAAGAGTTGCTAAATTAGCCTGTAGTGGTGCCTGCTTAGTTGCTACCTCTTGCTTGATGTTCTCAACTCTGTTGTGTTTCGATTATGTTATGATTAGCTTACTACATATATTTTTTATGTTGTTTCAACACATGTCGAGCTTTGTAGGATTCAATTTATTGTTGCAACTCTTAATCAGCGTACTATCAAGGATATCGGCGCTTAGTAACAAAAGTGTTCAGTGTTGAGGTGGAGCTAGTTTAGGCCCATTTTGAATACAGCTCAATATCATTAAGACAAACAACCAATATATAAATACAACATGAAGCATTAGCAAGTACGCTAAAAGTCCATTGCATTTAATTTGTGTATGAAGTGTAGCCTGTTACCACCATATACTGTGATAGTACAGTAGTTAGCACTCAATGTGGTAAAACTATTTGGTGTTTCGAACAACTGTAAAATTTTCAGATTTTCATCATTGGCACTCTGAAATTTTCTATAGGTCCCCCTAAGACACACCTTGAGCAAAATGTTTACAGCATATCTGTGTGGTGAAAAAAATATTGGAACCAGGTGACGTTAGAGTATGCTAACAGTGGATGTAAAAACAGTTGGCATCTTTTGTGCACATTGTATGTGTACGAATACTGTATGTACACCTTAAAACCATTGAAGACTTTACACATTTTTGTAATTGGGAATAGGTCTTCCTGTACATAAGTCCAACCTAGACTTGTGTCACAGTATGTAAGGAATAAGGGAGCTCATAGAAAAATGTTCTTAATATGAAATAGTTAACCTATTCACTCTTATAAAGCATATCCGAGTGCGTCATCACATCGGTGAAACCGGTTATGGGGTGACTGTTAATGGGAAGTGCTGTGACTCGTAAGTGCAGATTCACATGGGGCCACAGTGGCAGTTGTACCTGGAAGGGTGTACAAAGTAAAGTCGAGCTCGGATTGTTTTAAGGACGTACACAGGCAAGAAAATGGATGTTTTAGGGCAATGCATTGTAAATATTACCTGTAAAGCGCAGCCTGCTGTTTTGTCGATTGCTGTCAACGAACGGGAGTGCAAGTTACCTTTGCTACTGGGAAAAAGCGGGCTTAATAAGCTTCGGTTGAATTAAAGAACTGCTTTCGCAGTGCATCAAGGAGTAGGCAATCTTCATGTCAGGTTTTCAAACGCCTTCTCTGAAATGCTTGGTGCTATCGAAAACTTCAAAACACAAAAGCTTGTGCCACGATAGTTGGCACAGTGATCTGTCTAGTTCATATGGATCTATAGTGTCCATTATCTCAGGAGGGAGTAAAGATCAATGGTTGCATGTGAGTTCATGTTTACCTTTTCATCTTCCATACCTCTGTGCTACGGAAAGATGTCTTGGATTTATATTTAAATGCAGAATTGCCCTTCTACTCGAGTGCCAAGCCGCATGTTTTTGCAGCGGGAGTAAGGAGGAGGCGAACAGGCAATGAAGGTAGCAAAAAGAAAATGAATTTAAGTGGTGTAGATGTACAAAATGAATGTTAATCGGATAAAAGACAGCTCACTGCTGTTAAGTCTTGCAGGCTTTTTCCATGGACTTTAGGCATGTGCTGCTCTACCTATTCAGTCATCGCACCATCAACCGTCCTCTCCACATTCTTTCATACCTGTGTTATAAGTATGTCCCCTGCGAGTGTTAGTACTTGTGGGAGAGGTGGCATACGCTTCAAACTGCACCATCTATGTGCCATTAAAACCTGCATTCTCCGGTATTATTGAACAGCTTCAGGACTATGTGCACACTGCCACCATGACCATCAGTGGCAAAGGCGAGCACACTCAAAGTGAAACATGAGTTAATCAAGTTCTGCTAAATTTCAAACATCTTTGTTTTTTACTGTGGATGCCATTAGTAAAAAGCATTAAACATTTGTGTGTGAAATGTTTGCTGGCCCACATCCCAATGAGTTTAAAAATTTTTTTTACCAGGAGATGCTGTTGTGGCTGTGATGCATAATGTGGCGACCCATTGCAAGGATGACCCTGGCAACTTGATTACACAGGTGAGTAAAGAAGTGTGTGAGTGCAATATTTTTCTAGGAAATTGTTGCTATGAAACATGCAACAAAAAAGATCATCCTAAAAAGTGGCAAATACAGCTGTTACTGTAGCCATAAAATAAAAAATCAATTTAACAGTTGCCGTTAACTCGAGGCATGCCGCAATGCATAAATTAAAAAAAGTATAGTGCATTGCAACCTGGAGCAGTACATCCGGAAAAAAAAATGCCAGACATCATAATAAAAGCCTGAGGATATGATATTGTCGATATGATAGACCACATACTCACTCATCTGCTTTTAATAAAACTTCTGTTGGGCCTATTTGGTACACCGCTTTTAATACTATGACTTCAGTGCAAACTAGTATGGACCACGAGAATTGATGAGACAAGCACTGGCACTAACTCACTACTGCTGTGTTCTTGAAACAATGCATATAGGTGGCACAACCACATTACATGCAATTACCTTGCATGTGCATGCGTGACAAGACGTTTTGCATTGGTTACAACCTTAGGTCGGCAAAAAACTCACTCAGACTCACTCAAGAAATATATCTTGCGCATTGGACTCACTGGGACTCACTCACCAAAGTTTTCCTGAGCCGGACTCACACTCACGAAACTTTTCTTAAACCGGACTCACTCGGACTCAAACTCACCAAAATATTACTCACCCGGACTGAATCAGACTCACGGCCCGATACGAGTCTGAGTGAGTCGACTCATGAGTGAGTTCGCCGACCTATGGTCACATCAAAGCATTAACGATAACGCACTCATAATTTCTAATTCGGAAAGGTACAAAGGTATACAGGTATCACTGATACAAACGTCTCTCTTATTCTTGATGTAATACCCTTCAAGACAAGCCGCGTGTGTTAATTCTTGCCTCTGCTAAGAATCAATGTCTCAAGAAATTGCAACGCATTAGTTAGGATTGCAACGCATTAGTTAGCATTAGTTAGGATGAGCAACAAGATGTGCTTCTTTGTCAACAGTATTATTTACTTTTTGTGCATGTTCCCTGTGTCTTTTATTTATGCCGTGCCAGTTTGTCTGACGCAAGTCCTGCCACGAGAAGGTGGTATGGAATATACACATTTGCTGCATAGAACATAGGAGCCACTGTGCTTGATTTGGCATCCATACCTGCTACCACCGCTTGTGCGGCAGCACAGCTGAGCAAGCTTGTAAAAAAAGTTTCAAGATTTTGCGCCTGCTACCAACTCTCTTGAGTTGATGTGTCACATTATAGAGATAAGGCACGACAACTCGCCTGAAAGGTTCATGTTCACAGGTTACCCTATTACTGGCTTTTCCTTTTTGAATCGGCTTCAGAAACAGCTGTTAGCAGTGAGATTACCTTGCCTGCAGCCAGAATGCGGTGTCATACCTAAATGCCAAAGCTCTCCTGCATTTTAGCCTCACATGAACTTTTGAAATCCGATTCCATACATGACACAATTCCCCTTCTCACAACTTTCCATTGGGCCGACTTAAATGACACAAGCTGTTCGCGTAGGCTGACTTCTTGCCTTGTTGATGATGTTTAGCGCAGACTTATCACGACGGGACACGACACAAGCACTTGTCTCCGTGTGAGGTACAAAGTGTCCCTCTTCTCCCGTCTTAAGTCTGCACTGAACATCATAAACAAGGCCAGATGTTGGCCCATTTGAAAGTTGTGAAAAGAGAAATTGTGTCGTCTTTATGTAATCGGCTTTCAAAAGCTTGTGTGAGCATAAAATGCAGTAGAGCTTTGGCATTCAGGTAATACATCATGTTTTGGCTGCAGGCCATCCTATGTCGCCCTGATTCAAAAAGGAAAATCAAGAGTGTGACGATGTTAGGCCAGTTTGGTGCCTTACCTTCATGCTGTCACACGTCAACTCAGAGAGTTATTTGAAGTCATGATATGCCCTTGGCTTTTTCTGCATCAAACAAGCTTGCTAAGCAGTGCTACCACACATGCAGTTGGGTGGTAGCAGACACTAGTCAAGCACGGTGTCTGCTATATCCCATGCAGCACCTGTGTGGTACATGCCATACCTCTGTCTTGTGGCAAGACCAACATCAGGCAAACTGGGAGCTGCATAATTGAGCTACTTAAGGAACAAGGGCAAAACATACACGATAGTGTTGAAAAGGGAGCACATCTTGTTGCTCATCTGAACTTCTGCTACAGCTGTGCCCCACGATTTCGTGAGACATTGATTCTTGGCAGAAGCAAGAATAAATACGTCGCTTGCACTGAAGCTTGCCACATCATGCAAGAATGAAAGCATTGTATCATTGATACTTCTATATCTTTGTACCCCTTTGAATTTCAGTTCATGCATTCATATCTTCTTCAATTATCTCTGTTTTTACGTATGCAATATGCTTTGTTGCACATGCATGGTTATCTGGCTGTTGCATTTATACGTGTTGTTGCAAGAATACAGCAGTTACAGCACGTAATTTGTGGTCTGCCTGGCTTGTCCTCAAGACTTCTCCTTAAAAAGGATCTCCTTTGGTGACAGACAATTGTAAATATATATACAGGGTGTGTATAAAAAGTATCGGAAATAATTTTTTTTCTGGCGTGTCTACATCCAACGCACTCAAAACGCACATGCACTTAGGTGGCAGATGCCAGACACGACAAATGCCAGTTGCCTGTGAGCGTTTTGTCAGGCTAGATCAAGTTTTTAGTGGACTCCTGTTGAGTGACTGTGCTAGTGAATAATGTCGTGAACAGTTGAGCAACTATGTGATTTAACGTCAGCTTTTGTGCTCACCTGACAATACCTGACCGCCTGATTATAAACGAAATCTCAACGATTTACCAATTCCCTTACTGCATTGACTTGGCACCAGCCGACTATTTCATATTCCTCAAAGTGAAATCTGCCTGCAAACGGCACTACCATGGGACCTTAGTGCCCTCAGAGAAGCTTGTACACGTGCCCTTAAAGACCTTCCGAAATCCGCCTACCGAGGGGCATTTGAGTCGTGAAAAAGCCATTGGCAAAAGTGTGTTGGTGCTCAATACTTCGAAGACTATTGAGGCAGTGTAGCAATATCTTTAGTAAATGTATTTTTACGAAACATTTTGTTATATACAAAGTGCTGATTAGGGTAGGCTCGAATTTCCAGGGAAAGAATACAAACACACAAAAGTACAACGTACAAGAAATATATTTGACTATATAGTTTTATGCGCAAGTATCCTATTTCCATGTCATTTAATGAAAAGAGTGGTCCTTCAGTTTTAGATGCGAAGCATCTTATGAGCGGGCTTGATCCGGTGGCGTCCGCGCTCCACTGCGCATGCGCCTACGCTCTCTCCTACTCTCCTCCTTTACGCAGGTGTTCGGTCGCCTTCTCTCCTCCTCCCCGCGCTGCGGCCGCGCACTCTCCTCCTTTACGCGGGCGTTTACGTAGGCGTTCGGTCGCCTTCTCTCCTCTCCTCCCCCCCCGCGCTGCAGCCTGTAAACCCACTCCGTCCTCTCCCTCCCGCATTTCATATAAGCGCGTGCGCTCCGTCTAGGAAGTCTCGCTTGAATCGTGCGGTCGCTCCCTCGGTTCCCACTCGCAGGAGTAGTCTCGAAAGCCTTGCTACCCTCGCCGCAGACTCGCGTTGTCTCTCTTTATCGGAAACGGTAGCTCGACGCCGACGCTTGGCATCGACGGCCGAGTGAACGTAAACGGAAACTTGGTGTGCACCCCCCAATGCTGCTTCGCATCCCCCCCCATGGTTCCCTTTAGTGGGAGATGGTGCAATTTTTTTCTACTCTGCTAGCTAAATATTTATAAATACCACATAAAGTGGACGACAGAACAACTGCTGCCGTAGTTCAATTGGTAAGAGCATCGGGAGTGTAATCTGACGGTTGCAGGTTTAGTCCCTGCAGGCGGCAAGTTGTCTTTTTGTCCACTTTACTTTCTTCGCATCTACATCACAATTACTACAATACAATAGAAACAGTACTATTAACATTCCCCGTCCATTCATTTGCTTCAATAACTGCTTGTTTTTTATCCAGGTTGTGCCTCAAAGTGTGGATGTGGGGCATACCAGCAGATATTTTATTCTTATCAACAGTCATGTTCACAGTTATTATTATTGCATCGGCCTCCGCTTGTGATTATGACATGCCATGTGATGATTGGAACTAAGAGACAAGAAACCCTAAGGAAAGGACTATGGGGGGATGTTATTTCTAGTAATTGTGATATAAATGTGAAGAAAGTAAAGTGGTGGAAAAGATAACTTGCCACTGGCTGGGACCGGACCTGCGATCTTCTAATAACACTTCCGATGCTCACCAACTGAACTACAGCAGCAGTCATTCCCCGTCCACTTTATCGGGCATATATAAGCACATAAGTCTCCAAAAAAAAAAGAAAGATTGGAGCTCACTCAGACTCACAATTTTTTTCTCAACCGGACTCGCTCAGACTCGCACTCACAGCTTGACCTGAGTCTGAGTCGGCCTGAGTTAGTCGAGTCATGAGTCCGCTGGCATTAAGTTAGCTTTTCCAATCATGGTGTAAATGCTCTCTAATGCCAATATCTCACATAATTGGTGCTCTACGATACGCCTTTTGATCTTGTAGTTTTAAATACGAGTTATCAGCGGATGCAGATCAAGGAAGGAGATTTCCATGAAATATGCGACTCACACGAGATATTTCTATCAAGAACGTCCTTCGAAAGTTTGGGAGGGATGTCTTGGCACCCACACCCTCCCCCCCTGTGACTCACGCCTCTGATCAATAAGCACTGAGGGCACACATGAAGGCTAGTGTATTGAGATATGTGTGAATAGACTTCCTCACAAACGTAAGCTGATTTAAGGTTGATAGTAAGGCTGATGATGAGTAGATGGGTACCATAGGTCGGCAATAAAGGGTGGAGTTCACTCAGACTCACGCAAGAAATATTAAGTTGCGCTTAGGGCCCACTCACCAATATTTTACTCAGCTGGACACACTCAGACGCACTAAAATTTTCGCTAACAAGACTCACTCGGACTCAAGCTCACGAAAATAAGTCACCTGGACCCACCCATACTCACGGTTTGATCTGGGTCTGAGTGAGTCGACTCATGAGTGAATTTGCCGACCTGTCTATTATCATTTAAACCTGGTAGTGTTAGTCAGCGCTGCTAGTAGCCATGACGGTGAGTATGGAACACTCTTTTTCTGCCTGCTGGCATCATGAAGCATGCGATCTTTGTTACAAGCTGGAAGCCGACCAATAATACCTCGCGGTACTACCTGAAGGCATCCAGTCTGCCAGGACCTGAACCTCGTTATGAACAATATAAGAGAAATTTTAAGGGCTCGTTTGCCTGTGTTAGGTACAGCAATTGGAACTAACGCACAAGTGGTTGGAGCATCGGAGGCATTATCCGAAGTTGTCACGTTTTGTCCCTGCCAAAGGCAGACGCTTTAGTTTACTTTACTTTACTTTCCTCACATTCACATCAAAATTAATAGAAATAACATCCCCTATACTTCTGTTGGCTTTGTTATTCTACTTAACATTGTGTCTAACACAGTAAAACGAGCCCTTACAATTCTTCTTTCATTCATTCCATGTGATTGAGTGATGCCCACTTAGCACAAAACAAACGTCTAGCGTGCATCTTCTCACAGGCATTCAGGTTTCGCCTCCCGGATTCAGATATAAATATTAAGAGGGGTTGAGTAAACAGTGAGCCCCACTGACCTCCGTCTACTTTTTTTTAAATTCTGCTATACGTTATGGTTAGGCAGTAGTTTCAACTTTCTTGTTGTGCGGCGCTTTGTCAACAAGCTTCGATTTTCCATACCTTTTTGTTTGATAAACTGGTGTTTGTCTTCAAAACTAGCATCTTTCCTTACTCTGAACCACCGCAAGTGAAGACATGCTAGAGGCCATTTGAATTAGCGCCCATAGTTAGTAATTAACCGATCTGAAATATTCTGTCAGTACAATGCACTTTTTTTGATGCCTGTTTTTTTTTAAAACTCTGATGTGCCCCACTCTATGCAATTCTGGCACACAAAGCACTTCTTGACATGTGCTTCATGCAGAAGAGATAATAGTTGTCGGTGACACTAGCCGGACTAAATAGAATTTTCCCAATAAAGTTTTTCCATACCATTAATAAAGTTTTTCCATACCATACCATACCAAAATAAGTCATAGTTGCGAGATGTGCCTTGCCAGCCTTAATTGGACAGACAATGCTTGTGTATGGTTCAAAAATATTTTTTCATTGGTTCAACAGCGTCGACACTGAGTTTTACAATTTTGCTCAGTAGTGTTGCTTCTTCTATTACTGGAACGAGCCTTGCTTACGCCATACCTGGTGCAGAAGGACATGTTGGCACTGCGCTTCACTATGACAGACAGCTTGTTTTTGAAGTGTAGTCACTGTGTTCTGGAATAGCTTACCTTCTTGCGTCTCATTTGGAATACACATGGACAGCACACAGTATTGTTCTTAATAGAGCGTGTATTATTCAACTTTCATACACAGAGCTGTGTTTCAAAGCTCTTGACATGACTGTTTTTAAAAAGCACTGCAGATTTCTGTACTACCGCACTTTTTTCACAAAAGTACTTCTGTCTTAGCACTAGTTCAGTAAAAGTTTGTGATTGCTGTTAACGGTAACCTTAGGATTGGCTTTACCTTTGCGTTAAGGATGGTAGCGGGGTATTTAAACCACCACATGAGTGCTGTATAGGCGATGCCTGTATTGTAACGGAGCAATCTTCACACACAACAAACCACACTGTAATGCATGTTCCTTTAATCTGGCGGCCATCGCCTCGAGCCTCGCCATTTCACGCACTTCGCCTTCTTCGTCTTCGATGCTGAGCCTCTGTCCCACTAGCGTTCGCCTTACTCCATAACATCTTTCCACCGGGGGGGGGGGGGGGGGGGGACGAAGGGGAAGGAGGTGGCCAAGTCTCAACAAACAAACCACTTCATATTAGACGCATGTTCAGGTAACACATAGGGTGCAGCTTGGTTATGTTCATGCAAGTTCTGTAGTCGGTAGGTAGCTGGTCCCAAGCGTCGGACGACGCGGAATGGTCCGCGAAAGCGCGGCATAAACTTTGCAGCATGGCCAGGGAGGCGAACTACGTGCCTAACTAAAACAAGGTCACCAGGATTATAGGACACAACACGGTGAGAGTTCTTCGCGTTCATCGCTTGAGTCCGTGCGTGGGAGTCGAGCAAACGTTGCCTTGCGTGAAGACGTCGCTGGTTCACTGTTTCGGGAGGATCAGCACCACGACTCCTCGGCACGCCGAGCTCGGAGTCCAAAGGAATTGAAGGAGTTCTCCCGTAAACAAGGGAAAATGGAGTCGCCTGTGTTGCTTCTTGTTTGGCCGTGTTGATGGCAAAAAGTGCGTCGGGAAGGTAGCGGTCCCAGTTAGTATGCAAAGTGTTGACATAACACGCGAGGATTTCGCAAAGAGTGCGGTTGGTCCGCTCGACAAGTCCGTTACACTGCGGGTGGTTGACCGATGTTGTGGCGTGTTCTATACCGCATGCCCTGAGTGCCGTTTGAAATTCCCGTGACATGAAGCAACTGCTGCGGTCTGTTAGCAAGCGCTTCGGAGCGCCGTGACCTGAAACTAGGTTGCGTTTCACGAACTGCACCTCGTGATGTGCAGAAGTATCCGGCACGGCCTCAGCTTCAACCCACTTGGTAAAGTGGTCAATCGCCACAATGAGGTACTTATTACCACATCTTGTTTTTGGAAAGGGGCCGACATGATCTATTCCTACAACCTCGAATGGTGTACTCGGGGGGTTCAAAACTCTGGGCGGGAGGCTTGTAACCCGTTGTGGAGATCTTGCGATACTGGCAAGTTGTGCAGGCTGCTACATGAGCTCTCACGTCAGGTTGCATGTTGCGTTCGGAGACTCTAGCGTAGGTTTTGGCGTAACCGAGGTGACCAGCGGTAGAGGCATCGTGAAGCGTTTTCAGGACGTGCGACCGGAGGGCTCGTGGTACCACGGGCAGCCACGAAGATGAACCAGAGCGTGATCGCCTAACGTGTAAGAGTAGGCCGTTTTCCACTTTATAGCATCGCCTAAGCCGTGTGTAACGTGAGCTTGGATGAGTTGACCCGCCGGCACAAAGAACGTCAATTATTGACTCGAGATCACGATCACTGTTTTGTGCAGCTTCTAAGTCTTCCACGGCGCTTACTGACACGGGATAGCGAGACAGAAAGTCGGCGTCCTTATGCGTGGCTCCACTTCGATGTACGACGGTGAAGTCGTACTCCTGCAGCTTCAGCGACCACCGCGCCAATTTCGAGGTCAGGTGGTTTGAAGATTTTAACCAAACCAGGGCACTGTTATCGGCGACTACGGTGAAGTGACGACCATATAAGTATGGACGAAGTTTCTCTACTGCCCATATGACTGCCAGACACTCAAGCTCAGAAGAGTGACGGCGGCGTTCCACATCCGAAAGTTGACGGCTGGCATACGATAGTACACGTTGCTCGCCAGAAGAGTCCTCTTGTAGCAGCCCGGCGCCGAGACCGTCTTGGCTGGCGTCTGTATGCAAGATGGTCGTCAAGGACTCATCAAAATGAGCTAGTATTGGTGGCTGCAGCAAAGCGCTCTTAAGGTCTGCAAATGCGGCTTGCTGCTTTGGTCCCGAATCCCATTTAGCGCCCTTCTTCAATAAGGCTGTCAGGGGTATACTTCGTTGAGCAAAGCCTTTGATGAAGCGGCGGAAGTATGACGCAAATCCTAAGAAACTTTTGAGTTGTTTTTGCGTGCAAGGGGCATTGTAAGCGACCAAAGCACGTAACTTTTCGGGATCTGGACGTATGCCGCTCTTGCTGACGACATGGCCGAGATAGGTTACTTAGTCAAAACCAAAGAAGCATTTTTTTTGGCTTGAGGCGAAGTGCAGCTGCCTGCAGCGCTTCCAACACCATGCCCAGGCGGTGTTGATGCTCCTCGAAAGTGGCAGCGTACACAATAACGTCGTCAAGGTATACAAGTGCCATCGTCCATTTTAAATTTCCCAGAACTTTGTCCATAAGACGTTGAAAGGTGGCAGGATCGTTTGAGAGCCCGAAAGGGAGTCGGTTGAAGTGGTAAAGACCGTCCGGTGTAACGAACGCTGTCTTTTCCGCGTCTTCGGGGTGCATTGGCACTTGCCAGTAGCCTGACAGCAGATCTAGCGTCGAAAAATAAGAGGCTCCCTTTAGACGGTCAAGGGCATCGTCGAGGCGCGGCAAAGGGTAGACATCCTGTCGAGTGATGGCGTTTAGTTTTCTATAGTCCACACAAAATCTGATGTTGCCATCCTTCTTTACAAGTACGACTGGTGAGGACCAAGGACTGCAAGACTCGGACACAATACCTTGTTGGAGCATGTCGTGAACCTGTTCCTGTATGAGGACACGCTCGGCAGGTGCGACACGGCGTGGCTGATGACGGATTGGTCCCCGCCCTTGTGTGTTAATGTGGTGCTCAACAAGTGGGGTGCAGCCCAGTTCTTCCGCTGAGACGGCAATACAGGAACGGTATCGCTGTAGCAACTGCTTCACAGAATCTCGCTCTGTGTTCGAAAGCTTCGGTCCAAAGTTGAACATCTTCCAATCCAGGTCCTTAAGAGGTGATGCTGCAGGTTGCGCGTCACGTGTTGACACAACGGAGGCGATTAACGGAGGAAAAACTTAAGACGCCTCACCAATTTCTTCACCGCGATGCAGTTTTACTGTGTGGCTGTTGATATTAACGACGAAAACCTGCGTTTTGCCCTTGACACAAGTAAGAAGGCTTCGTGGCGAGATTGTTTCCTTCGAAGGGGCACAACGCGCAGGCGATTCAGAGAAGATCTCACCGGTAATGTCACGTGTGAGCTGAGCGGGTATCCAGGTCCCGGACAGAGGTTGCAAAACTGCGGCACAGCTCGCAGTTACTTTTGCTGAGCCAGGGTTATCCTTGCTGGGCTCGATTCGCCGTAGAGGGAAACGTAAGAATCCACCAGCAAAGCGTGATAGGGACCTGAACAAAGTAAGCATGCCCTCAGCCACTTGTCTCAGGTGACTGGCAATGGACGCGCGATGGTTACGTAGTACCGTGGTATGGTTCGTTTGGGAGAAATCAATAGTGGTCTTTGCTTGTCTACACCACTCGCATCCAAGGACAATTGGCCAAATGGGATTCTCAACCACAACGAATTCTACTGAAAGCGTCTGTCCAAGGGCGTTCACACACAGGCATATTCGGCCAACTTGTTTAACTTCTGAGCCATTAAATGAGAGAAGTCGTGCAACGGAGGCAGGCCGAAGTAAGTGGGACACGCCTTCTATGAGGGTACAGTCGAGTACATTGACGGCCGCCCCTGTGTCAGCCAACGCTTGAGCTGTCTTGCCCAGTTATCAGCAGCGGAAAGTTTCAAAGGCGCCTTAGGCGTGGAGAGTGCGATTGCCGGCAAAGTCATGGTAATGGAATCCTGCGGCTGACGTGAGGGCTCTGCACTCTTGTCGTTGTGTGCTTCAGTAACAAGAGATCGTCGGAAATTTTGAGTACCTCGCCTCAAGCGTTCTCTCTCTTTTCGCGCAAACACCGCGGAAGAAAAATTGTTGTGGTCTTTAAGGGTACGCCGGTGGTGAGCGTCGAAGAAAGGAGAGTTGTTCCTTTCGGCGGGACCGGGAGGCGGTGTGGACCGGGAGACGCACGGCTTAAGAGATTTTCGAGTAGTCCGCACATTGTATTCCGCTTCGACCGCTAGCGCAACTGCTGTCCGGAGGTCTTGTTCCTTACCGAGACGCACCCAATGGCGAACATCGGGGTCTTCCACAGCATCGATGAAAGCGTTTGTCGCGAAGAGGTTCACTGTGGTCATGGGAGCGCCCGGTAGCGCCTTCAACGTGAGGCGTTCAACATCGGCAGCCAGCTCTTGAAACGTCTCACCTGGGTACTGGCGCCGATCTCGCAGGCGACTGTAACGAAGCGACGGCGGGGATGGGTCGCCATACCGATCTTCCAGGGCTCGCGTCAGTAATCCGATGTCGTCGTGATGACCAGGTGGAAGATTGAGCAGAAGTTCGGTAGCCGGCCCGCGCAGACTGGCTACTAGTACTTGCGCCGTCTTAGCATCGTCCCAGCTGTTCGCCGCCGCGATGGTGTTCAGCTGTATGTGGTAGGCCCCCCATGAAACAGTGCCGTCGTACAAAGGGACGTTCAGTGGCTGTAGGGAAGACATCACTGGAAGGTTGCTTGAAGACATGGGTGTTCAAAGCGTGCCTGATCACACCGCTGCCACCAAATGTAACGGAGCAATCTTCACACACAACAAACCACACTGTAATGTTCCTTTAATCTGGCGGCCATCGCCTCCAGCCTCGCCATTTCACACACTTCGCCTTCTTCGTCTTCGATGCTGAGCCTCTGTCCCACTAGCGTTCGCCTTACCCCATAACAGTATATGATTTTATATCGTGCCATGGTTCCTGACTACTCAACTAATCGTTCTGTGACTGGTCACTAATAGGTCATTGACCCATGTATGCATATTTAGTGTATTGTGCCTAGGGAGCCAGTGCAAGAAAATGCAACGTGAAATTTAGGTAAATGTAAAAGCGCTGTCTAAGTTGCATTCAGTGCAGCAGTGATTTTTCACCTGCTGTCATCTCTTCAATTTACATCATAATTACTACAGTTAAGACAGTTATTGTCCCCAGCGCTTTCCCTGGCCTAATTGTCAGTTGAATTACTGGTGTGTTCAACAAAGAAACGAGCCCCTCGAAAAAGCTCCGCTTCTTTCATTTATTTGCATTCAGCTGGCATATTATAACTGCAAGTCTGCTAGTTAAGGTTAGTTACAATCAATGTGTAGTGTGAATTTAGGTGTTGTAAAGCTGCATTACGTATTTAATTTGTTGTGTGTGTGTTGGTTTGCCGCATTGTCATTGTAAGTGCATTACGCTGGAAGAGTTGAAGCTTAGACTATTTGGAATGGATTCATTAGAAAGCATTAGCAGAGCACACAACATCAGGAAATGGACAAAAACAGTGCGCCTTGTATCTGCTTGATAGTGCCTTCAGGTTCTTTATTTTGTTAGTGCAGTATATAGCTGCATCCATATAATGTGTATGAGGATATCCAGACTACCCGTTTTTGGAAGTGTTATATATGCGTATAATGGGAAAAACGTCCATGAATCGCTAGGGGAGTTAGTCACTGGTATTGCGTTTGATTAAAACAAGTGTGATAAGTTTATCTCTTTACGCATTATAGTTAACTTCTCCATATTTTTTTTCTTGCGCATAGTTATCTACAGAACCAGAGCTGCACAAACATGCATTTTTATTAAATTAGGTGGCTTAAGGGTCGTAACTAAGAGGAGTTGAGGGGGGTTTTACACCCCCTGAAATTTATTCATGCTTTGACATTTCGGGTGATACTAAATTATTTACGTGCCTTCACATCGACCACCAGTTGCCAAAGTTAGCCGTTCTACACATGAACAACCCCCCGAAAAAAAAAATCTTGGGTACGGCCCTGGGTGGCTTTTCCTTAGAAGTTTTGCTGATTTCTAGTCAGGGGCAATAATATTATTGGCAAACTGTGGTTGAATTACTGTATTTCAGTTGATCGTAACTTTTCAACTGTACGGTACCAATACGTGATAAGTATGTGTACTTTAAGTACTTTATTTGATGACGTTTGGCTGGCAGGGCCGTACCCAGGAATATTTTCCGGGGTATGTTTATGTGTAGAACGGCTAACTTTGCTAAAACACGTTGGCGGGCTAGTTGGTTTGCATCCATAAATTGTGAGTAAGCGCGACAGACAGGGACGTAGAAGAAAATCGACACGGGCAAAGCGCTACTTTCAACTGAACTTTATTTTAGCACGAATCGATAAATATATAACGAGCGAGCGGAAACAACAGAAATAAAAGAACATATAGTGGGTCATATCGCTGGACGGAGCACGTGTACAAAGTACTATCACGACATAGCAGAAATCATGTCACCGCGACAAAGCAAGTTATTCAACCTCTTTTTCAGATTGTAAACTTAAGGGCTCGTGTTTGCTTTGTTAAACACAGTATTAATGAGAACTAACAGACAAAGATGCCAAGGAAAGTATAGGGGAAGCTGCCAAGGAAAGTATAGGGGAATTAGAAGTAATTGTAATGTAAACGTGAAGAAAGAAAAGTGGACGAAAAGATAACTTGCCACCGGCATGGACCGAACCTGCGACCTTCGAATAACGCGTCCGATGCTCTACCACTGAGCTACGGTGGCGGTCATCCCTCCGTCCACTTTATAGGGTATATATGTGTACTTAAACGTGGGAGCGTCAGTCAGCGCCGCCTGTTGCCATTACGGCTTAAGTTTACAATTCTTTCCTTCATTCATAACGAGGGTCTCGCTCTGGCAGACTTGTTGCCTTCAGGTGGTATGCGAGGGATTATTAGTTAGCTGCCCACTCGTAATAAGATCACGTACTACGTGACGCCTACAGGCAAGAAAGAGTGTTCCACACTCGCCGTAATGGCAACAGGTGGCGCTGACTGACGCTCCCACGTTTAAGTGCACATATATACCCTATAAAGTGGACGGAGGGATGACCGCCACCGTAGCTCAGTGGTAGAGCATCGGACGCTTTATTCGAAGGTCGCAGGTTCGGTCCCTGCCGGTGGCAAGTTATCTTTTCGTCCACTTTTCTTTCTTCACGTTTACATTACAATTACTCCTAATAGCTTCCCCCTATACTTTTCTTGGCATCTTTGTCTGTTAGTTCTCATTAATTCTTTTTGAGATAGTGATACGGACGGTTGGCTAACGCACACATTTTCTAATCTCGCAATCTCATAGGCCTCCACAATTTCTCTTGTCATCCTACTATGTGCCTTATACAGGATGGAAGTGTTTTCGTACAAGGGCTTGCAGCCACCATCTCGGCAATGAATGTCCAAATGTCACGAGATTGCTTTCGTGACATTATAATGATGCTCTTTTTAGTCTCTGATTGATACATCTGCCGGTCTGGCCAACATAGGTTCTTTTACAAGAAAGCGGAATGGCATAGACAACGTTGCGAGCACAGGTTACAAATATTGTTCGATGGTTGTTGTTACATGCGTTTACACTGTTGCATTCTGTATTAACCTTTTTACATAATTTTTGGAGACGCTCGGGAGCGGAAAAGACTACGTCCACCCCTGACTTTCCCGCAATTCTTCGGAGATTGTGCGAAACGCCATGCATGTATGGCACCGCGGCAAGTTTCTTAGCTGCAGCACCATCGTTGTTGCTCTTAGACGAGTTTTTTAGCTTCCTGCTCAAGCCCTCTGCGACGGAGCTGAGCATACTTAATGGGTAGCCAGATTCTGTTAAGCGCTTCGTCTGATCCAGAAAACTGGTTTCCACCTTGTGAGTACAGGACTTCATGAGGGAATTATTGAAACAAGAATGTACTATTGCGCGTTTTACTAGCTTTGAGTGAGCAGAAGAAAACGGCAAGACGGGCTTATTCCCTTTTGGCTCATAGCTCCAGCAAACTTTCTGTGGAGAAAAGTGTAGTCCTAAGTCGAAAAAGCTAATGAAGTTGTCCTTGCGTACTTCATGCGTCAACACCAAAGGGGACAGGACTTCTGTGAATGAGCTTATCATTTTTGAGACCGTCCGGTCGAAATGACATGATTCGTTGTTCAAAACAACCAAAAAAATCGTCAACAAAGCTGAATACATGCACAACGTAAGGGTTATTTTTCAGGCGTTCATGAAGAGTCCGGTCATGACCAGCTAGGTACAAGTCACTTAAACAGGGAGCAATGGATGACTCAATACATATTCCATTTTTTTTTGTTTTACAACAGTGCCATCCCATGTCGCGTAAGTAGAGTTAACATAAAAACTAAGAAGATACAGAAATCGGTCACATGTCAAACCAGAAGCGTTTTGAAAACGTACTGCTCCAAACTGGTCTATGCAATGAGCTACACATTTCATCAGGTCATTCTGCGGGTGTTGATGGTGGTCTGATGTTGACGCATGAAGTACCCAAGGGCAACTTCATTACATTTTTAGACTTAGGACTATTCTCAGTTTGCTGGAGCTATGAGCCAAGAGAGAATAAGCCCGTCTTGCCGTTTTATTCTGCTCACTCAAAGCTAGTAAAGCGCGCAATAGTACATTCTTGTTTCAATAATTCACTCATGAAGTCCTATACTCACAAAGTGGAAACCAGTTTTCTGGATCAGACGAAGCGCTTAACAGAATCTGGCTACCCATTAAGTATGCTCAGCTCCGTCGCAGAGGGCTTGAGCAGGAAGCTAAAAAACTCGTCTAAGAGGAACAACGATGGTGCTGCGGCTAAGAAACTTGCCGCGGTGCCATACATGCATGGCGTTTCGCACAATCTCCGAAGAATTGCGGGAAAGTCAGGGGTGGACGTAGTCTTTTCCGCTCCCGAGCATCTCCAAAAATTATGTAAAAAGGTTAATACAGAATGCAACAGTGTAAACGCATGTAACATCAACCATCGAACAATGTTTGTAACCTGTGCTCGCAACGTTGTCTATGCCATTCCGCTTTCTTGTAAATGACCCTATGTTGGCCAGACCAGCAGATGCATCAATCAGAGACTAAAAGAGCATCATTACAATGTCACGAAAGCAATCTCGGGTCATTCGGACATTCATTGCCGATGTTGTGGCTGCAAGCCCTTGTACGAAAACACTTCCATCCTGTATAAGGCCCATAGTAAGGTGACAAGAGAAATTGTGGAGGCCTATGAGATTGCGAGATTAGAAAATATGTGCGTTAGCCAACCGTCCGTATCACTATCTGAAAAAGAGGTTGAATATCTTGCTTTGTCGCGGTGACATGATTTTTGCTATGTCGTGATAGTACTTTGTACACGTGCTTGGTCCAGCGATATGACCCACTATATGTTCTTTTATTTCTGTTGTTTCCGCTCGCTCGTTATATATTTATCGATTCGTGCGAAAATAAAGTTCAGTTGAAAGTAGCGCTTTGTCCGTGTTGATTTTCTTCTACGTCCCTATCTCTCGCGCTTACTCACAATTCATGGCTAACTTTAGCAACTGGTGGTCGATGTGAAGACGTGTGAATACTTTAATATCACCCGGAAAGTTGAAGCATGACGAAATTTCGGGGGGTGTCAGAACCGCCCTCAACACCCCCCTAGTTACGGTCCTGTTGGCTGGCACTGATGCGCCGTGCCTGTGCTGTACAAGTCTTGTGGTCCATAAATATGCTCATTCCTAGAAACTGAACACGACAGCTGTACTATGTGTGCAATTTGACATTCACAATAAATATTCCGTCAGTCTTCAGTCTGTGTGCTCTCGTAGCGCATAAGCGGGAACTTTCAAAAGTTCCTTTTTTCTTGCTTTGGTGTTTCTGCCGTAAATAAGCCCCACCATAGCTTTAACTCGCATCTGAATTTTTAAATTGCAATCTTGCAAGAATGCAGAAGAACTGACATTTGGGCGAGTTGGATTGCGTTAAACATGATGAGTGGTTTTCAGCGCAAATCGACGAAGACACAGGAAAAGGAGGAACACGAACACCAGTAACAAAACAGAAACTTGGGCCAGTTGGTTGTACTTCATATTTACCGGTAGCGCAACCACACACACGGACAGAGAAAAGAAGTGAAACGGAAACACAGCGCTTCTTTTCTCTGTCCGTGTGTGTGGTTGCGCTACCGGTAAATATGAATGACGAACACCAGTGCTGTCTCGCAACTGATATATTAGCAACGGAAACACATATTTTATAGCACAACTTGTCCCACATGACGTCAAACAAAAGATAAATGAAGAGATTCAAGGACTAACTGAGAACAATATGTATCACGTCACAAAGCTATTCAAGAAGGGATTGATTGTGCTATAAAATATGTGTTTCCGTTGCTAATAAAGTCGGTTGGGAGACAGCGCTAGTGTTCGTGTCCCTCCTTTTCCTGTGTCTTCGTCGATTCGCGCTGAAAACCACTCATCATGTTTCTTGCAAGAATGCTTGCTCAGAGGGCATTATTTTAGCTGCAATGGTTACTCCCACTCAATGTCCGAAGTACTCCCAAAAAAGGTAAGCTAAAACGCCCTAGATTCCACCTATTTACTCCGAAATTAAATAAAAAAAACATAAAAAAGAACGTGGTCACGGGATAATACTCCCGATCTGCCCCCTTATAATGCCCAGAAGGGGGTAAAATAATACCTTAATTACACCAAGTAAGAACCATAAAACCTTTCACCGAGTGACAATGGGAGTAAAGTTTTTGCCCAACCTACGCCCTATATATGCCCCTCCGTGGGGGGTTTTATTTACTCCCATGATTGCGGGCATAGAAAGATGTACAGATGAGAGTGTTCTAGAGGACAAGCCGAAAAACTCCCACCTAGGCGTTTTTCTGTTTAGAGTGCACGAAGGGGCCTGGGAGAAGCACCCGGAACGGCTCTTAGATGAGGTTTGGTAAACTGGGAACACGCCAGAATTTCGCGGTCCTTCTGCTTATTGAGCCCAATTCTACGCGTTTATGGGATGTTGCTGTTTTTCTAATTTCAACTGATTATATGACGCCAATTCTAACTTATGGCTACCTTAAGGTCCACTTTATCATATACAACCCTTAGCTTAACCCGTTCCATCACATTTGGAACGAAGGTTGGGATCCGGACCTCGATCTTCTGCCATATGAAACGATGGCTTGAAGTTGGGACTTGAGCGCCTACATCTCGGTGCGGCCAAATACATCCGTGTCTTCTTTTTTGTGCGCCACAAGTTTCATCATGTATCACTACCAACAAAGCCATTTCTTACATCCCTTGATGTTTTGAGTGTTTTACTATTTGGTTTTTCGCGTAAAGAATTTTTCGTCATCCTGAACATTCCTGCAGTTTTAGAGACGATGACACAAGGAAGTGCACAAAGGAAGGGCCACCGCCGTAGCTCAAGTCGCAGAGCATCGTGCACGCAATGCCAAAGCTGTGGGTTTGGACCCCACGGGCCTCAAGCTGCTTTCTCGTCCATATATATTATTGTGCCTATCTGAAGTAATTACTACGCTTAGGATAAACCCTATAATACCACCCTCTATGCTTCCCTTGGCTTTATACCACTGTCTAACAAGCAACAGTCCCTTTGAACCCTTATTTCGAATATTTATTTCCAATGGTGCGTTGAAGAGGCCGCATCTGGAACCGTCCTTCAATATCTTAGTCAACGAACGGACCCAGTGACGTGAAAAGCCTTTCTCGACAACATTTGAACCTTTCGTAGAACCCCATCGGTCTCATTTTCTGTGTCACTTGGCCACAGAGGTGAAATTTGCTAGTACGATCAAACAATTATTTGCTTCTTTTGACCTCTATAGCATATGACGCTCATTTCATCAAGCGCTTTAACTTGGGCTAGTTACGACATTCTAATGTAGTTGCACCGAGCAAAATGTACGAAGGACTAAGGAAATAGAGAACAGGAGACCAGTCTGAACGCAAAATTGTACTATTGTCCTAGAACAGGACATGTATGCTTCGCACTTACTTGTCCTGTTCTCTTTGTCCTTAGTCCTTCGTGCCTTTCGCTCGGCGCAACTACATTAGAATATCGTTTATTTCATTACTCACGGACGACGCGCATCGGATCACCCAGTGCTTATTCCGTTTTTCATTTCGGCTCTCCTGTAATTGCATCTGCGTGGCTTTAAACCATCAGAACGGTAAATGGAGACTATCTTGGGCAAGATTTCTTTCTCAAAATTACACATTAGCAATGTTTTTTTACATGTTATGTGTGCTTCTATGATATTCATGGGCATAGACATCTCTCTTTCTTGCCAATTTCTGTTCCTCTCTTATTAGCACAACATTAGGTTACACAAAACGATATCCTTTGAGATTTTCTATAAAGCATCGCTTTCACGAAAACCTTCATGCGGCGGACCATCCTTGAATGACAATGCTACTGCGTAATTGTAGGGTAGGTAGGTAAAAACTTTATTTTTCCTTTTGAAAGGAAAGGGGCAAAGGGACAGAGATGGGGGGGAGGTTGCTACACACGGTAGTCCTCCGCAACCCTCTCTGCCCAACCAAGGATGGCCTCCTGGACGTCGGGTTTCACGCTGCGCAAGGCAGCCTCCCACTGCTCCTCATTATTTAATACTTTTCGGAGGGACGGAGGAGGGGGGGGTGCTTAGGGCACCCCCACATGATATGATTAAGATTTGCTTTCCTCGCGGAACAATATTTACAGGAAGGAGGACAGGTAAAGAGATGGGTACATGAGGTGAAGAAGGTAAGGAGAGGGAAAGCTGCAAGTCTGCAGCTGTCGCCACAGTACTTCGCGCCTGCGCGGGGATTTCGTTATTAGCGGCGGTAAGGTTAAACGGCCGAGGCATTAGTGGTTGCAGATATCATTAAATGTGACAAGGCGATCCCGCGCAGCAAACGGTGCCGTTGTCGAAACGGAGCTTGGCTCTTCTAACGCCAGCGCCCGGACCGTAAATCCTCGGGCGCTGGCGTGAGCCACTTCGTTACCGGCAAGGCCCGCGTGCGCGGGAGTCCAGATTAAAGCGGTGTCTTGTTGCGGGGGGATGGGCCAGGAGGAGGGAGAGGGCTGTTTTGGACACCCTACACGCTCCAAAATTGTAGATGGCAGTTTTTGAGTCACTGATAATAAGTGAATAATTTGGAATGGTAAGGGCTAGAGCAATGGCTGCTTCCTCCGCCTCCTCAGAAGAGGAAGCAGAAATGGAAGCAGCAGTAGCTATCTTACCTTGTGAGTTGACAACTGAGAGGGCGAAAAAAGGACGGGTACTGTATTCGGCAGCATCGACGTAAAACACTTCTTTAGAGGTAGAAAATTGTTTTTCAAGAGCTTTAGCACGTTGTCGCCGCCGTTGCTCATGGTGCACAGGGTGCATGTTTTAGAGAGCGGCGGAATGTGTAGATTCATGTGTATTTCATGCGGGATAGTGTGTTTCGTTTTAGAGGTTGGAGTTGGCCTGATACTGAGAGTTTCTAGTATGCATCTTCCGGTCTGTGTGTTGGAGAGACGGGCATATTGTGAGGTTAACCCTTTGTCGGTCGTCCTATATTTTTGACATGGTAATACAAAAACCGGCTGTGCTTTATTGATGTAAACTAGAAAGAAATAGTATGAAACAAATTTCATCAAAATCGAGCCAGTAGTTTACAGAAAAAAAGTGGGACATATATGTCCCACTGACTCATGAGAGTGTTTTCGAAAAGTGGGAAAACACTGTCCCACTGCCTCATGAAGGCACCATCTTGCGATTGCATTAACGGGAATTTTGGGATGAAACGGCCGAAGCAAGTGGCACAGAGTATCACTTCTAAAGTTGTGAAGAGAGAAGTTGTGCGGACCTCATTTGAGCAGGAGAACGCCGCCTGCAGTTGCGTCTCTTGAGCCTTCAAAGCGCTGTGGTATGTCCCTGTAAAGCTTACTTCGCCGCATGCATCGACCACTTTTTTTTGTCCATTTGGCTGTCCCAGATTTTGCTGTTGAAATTTTCGAGTACAGATGTTATCCCTGAACATGTGGCTACATTTCAAGAGGTATATAATATCGAGAAAAATATTTCCACGCATTAATATCCGCAATTGCGCTGCGCGATTAGCGGGATAATTTTGAAGGGGATTCTTCGGATGCATTTATTGGTCAAGTTATTTCGCAAATTTACAAAAACACGTGATGACTGGAAGCTAAGGTCATCTCTCTCAAAAACCAGAAAAGGAGGATATTATCCGGCATTATGATTGCTAGGTTCTATGTATCTCAAAAAGAGGAAAATTCAGAAGCGATCATAAAAAATTTACCAAAATTCAACGCTATTGTAACATTACATCCGCCCTTCGAAAGCGTGGTAAAAGAATTTTTTTAGAGATTACGATGACTTAGGTAACATATGCGTGACTTAATGTTGCGCTAATTGCAACAGGTGATGTGGGAGAAATTTTTTTCTGTAGACGGAAAAGTGGGACGTATGTGTCCCACTGCCGCACAAAGGGCTAAGTGAGATTCAATGAGTTCGGTTAAGGTGTTGAATGTGCCTGTCTCCATGAGCCGTTCGGTGGACGTTCGGTGGACTCCGAGTGCGAATTTGTAGATTTTGCGTAACAGGGATGTCTACTTCATTTTCTTCCCTATTCAAAAGGCACAGATAAGGAAGAGAATAAGTTACCTTATTGAGGACGAAGGCTTGGATGAGGCGGAGGAGCTCTGGCTCCCGTAGCCCGCCGTGCTTATTAGATATCCTGCCTATAAGGCGTAGAGCGTGGTCCACAGTTGTCTGAAGTGCTTTAATGGTGTGTGTGTTTAGTCGATTTCGTTGTATGTGTAGTCCAAGCACCCTGAGCCTGTCAACTTTGGGTACGGGTGTGTTGTTTAGTATTATTTGTAGATCTCAAATGTGCTTTTCAGAGCTCCTATGGGCAGGGAGGAGAAGCAGTTCGGATTTAGTGGGTGAACAAACTAGATTCATGTCACCCGCACAAACCACCACCTTGTCAGCGGCAGTCTGCAGGGTCTCTTGAATGTGACCGTCAGAGCTGCCTGTCATCCAGAGAGTAATATCATCCGCATAAAGTGAAAATTTGAGATCGGCTATGTATCTCAGGGTTCTAGCCAGCGGCATCATGGCGAGATTGAAAAGGAGGGGGGATAACACTGAACCTTGAGGTGTGCCGAAACTCCCCAATGAGTAAGAGCAAGAATGTTCAGACCCAATGTGAATAGTGGCCGTACGGTCCGAAAGGAACGTAGATATGTAATTATGTATTTTTTGGCCAACGCCTATAGCGTTCAGCTCACTCAGTATGGCGGCGTGGCTGACGTTGTTGAAAGCCCCATGAAGGTCCAGACTGAGAATTGCTTGAGTATCGAGGCTAGAGTTAGGAATAATGGTGTCATGCTTCAGGCGAAGCATAAAATCTTGGCTCGAGAGCGATTTACGAAAGCCTATCATTTCGTGAGGGTATAAGTTGTGTTCTATGTATTTGTTAAGGCGGTTGAGAATGACGTGTTCAAGTGCCTTACCAATGCATGATGTGAGGAAATCGGGCGTAGGTTGGCTGTGTTTATGGGCTTACCAGGTTTAGGTATGAAAATAAATTTGGCGTCCTTTCACGCAGCCGTACATAAGAATCACGACGGCGCACGCACAGAGTGGTGTATTCTCTTTTTCTGCTCGCCGTTGTGGGCTGCTTCATCTACACCACCACGCTCACTGTAAATCATGTAGTTAAATTATTCGCTTCGTCCAGAATGCTAGCATCAAATGTGCTAAATAAACACAACAAGAGAATACCGGACCTGCACCATCTTTCCGAAATCCACGGCCAGCGCACTGGACATAAGGGGAAAAGCGATGCAGTCGTAACGGAAACCACCTTTGCGGCTTCCCTAACAGACGAAAGGAGTCATTTCTTTTTCGTGTCTCTCTTAATGTACTTTCTTATTCGGCATCGTTTTCTCGGGAAAAAATGTGGAGGGAGGGGAGGCAGCTCAGTGTAATGGCGTCTTCCACGAGGAAACCCATGCGTACGACGCATCTCAAGTAAGTTGAATTATTTGAGGACTTAGCTTCATGCATTTCAAATAATGTAAATAATGCGAACTAAGTGGCGAAAATTCTAAACAATATTTTTTATAAGGTTGTCTTTGTTATCAGGCCTTTTCCCGCAATGCGAATGTTTTTATGTGTAGTGAAGTGTTCAATAGGATTCAATTTCTATATTTGCCGCCAACACCCCAGTGGCACACACCTACAGCTGCCGGCTCTTTGAATGTAAGGTAAAGTCGAAGGCAGTGTTGCAAGAGCAGCGTTTGTTGTCTAAAGAGTGGCAAGAACTATGTCGTACGTTCAGTGCTCCATGTGCAAGTCTTATCTTTGTGTGTAGTCAGAACCAACTGTTCTTTGTGACCTTTCTGCGTGACATTATTTTTTCAACGAGGAGAGCAGAATGTGTGCAACTCCAAGTCACAATGAAAATGTGTTAATTGAGCGCACCAGTCCAAAAAATATGGCAATGAGTTGGACGACGTCCGTGTAGGCCACGGAGTAGAGGCCGCCCGTGAAGGTGTAGAAGAGTGCGATGCAGGCGGAAGCTATCACCGATTCCCTTCGCTCAAATTCCAGGATCACCTCCACGGTCGCACCTGCGTTTAACAAAAGCAACTTTGTTTCTTTACCTATACATGCATGCACCACATCTACAACCAAATGCCCATGTCGCTAACCATTCCTGCAAGCTTACGAAGGCCCGAAGGCGCCATTTTGCGCATTAAGAACGCGCCAGCATAGATTACGTGCATATATCTATCTATATATATTGTCACGGGTATGGAAAGGTATATATATATATATATATATATATATATATATATATGCGTTGAAAAACGACGGACTAACGTGCGAAAATGTTTATTTCATCCAACGTTTCGGCAGGAAGGCCTGCCTTCGTCAGGGAAGGCAGGCCTTCCTGCCGAAACGTTGGATGAAATAAACATTTTCGCACGTTAGTCCGTCGTTTTTCAACGCATACAAAGCACTGGATCTGCTGAAACACTTTTCGATATATATATATATATATATATATATATATATATTATTGTGAGCACAATATTCACTGCGTTTGTCCTTCATCCTCTTCACCTGTATATAATCATCATCACTTTGATCATCTTCTTCGTTCGAAGATTATTAGTCGGCGGCTCTGCTCAATAAACGGCGTTGAGTCCACGATATCGCTGCCCTCTTGCAGAGTGGTGGAGGCTGCTGTCGATCCTCAAGTCCTCTCTGACGTCCAGTTCCCCTGGAGCTTCGTTCGGGTCGCCGTTTGCTTCGCCTGTCGGCTGTCATGGCCCAAGAAACGCTGTCCAGACCGTCCGGTAACCCCGCCCAACCACCCACCCCCCGCGTGGCCCTGGACCATCACCGCCCGGCAGCGGGACCCACCTATCTTCTCCGGTCTCCCACGCGACGATGTCGAAGTATGGCTCAAGGAGTATGACATGGCGAGTGTGTACAACCAATGGGACGCACCTCAAAAACTTCGCCACGTCGCCTTCTATCTCTCAGACGTCGCAAAAACGTGGTATTTTAACCACGAGGGCAGCTTCGCTGAGTTGTCTGTCTTTGCTCAACAAATCCGCAGGATCTTCGAGACCCCAAACATCCACTCTGAAGTCTCGAAGAAGCTCTACGGACGTGTACAACACCCAGGGAAGACGTACACCTCGTATATCGAAGACGTCCTTTCCCTTTGCCGCCGCGTGAACTCGGCTATGACCGAAGCTGACCGCGTTCGACACATCCTCATCTAAGTGACAAAGAGATGCAGTTTTTGCATGCCAACCCACAATGCATCTAGAGCAGTTGATAACATGTGCGCATGTATAAAAAAGAGGGCTTCATGCTTTTCAATAAAACAGTTGGAAGTCAGCGCCAGTCTACGTCGTTCATGTGTCTTCTGTTGTCTTGGTGTCCTTGCGCTGCACATACTCAGTATATATGAAGTCTTATATGCTCATTTTGGGATGGTACTTTCTTTCTGATGCTGCCGCTTCCATATCTTGTCTACAACGCCCCGTACATATCCAAGAGACTGATGCTACCGACGCGGTATATTCATCACGCCACCGCCTTCGAACCATCAAAGATTCCGTAGTACCACCTGGCCACGAGCAAGTTCTTACAATTGCGTCAGACTTCGTTGACCACGGTGATGTTCTAGTCGCTCCATCAGCCTGTTCTATATCCAAAGGAATTGCACTACCAACGAGTCTTGTTCGTTTCACCAACGGTACCACCTTCCTCGCTGTACGCAATGTCACGAATGAACCGATTCTGCTCCCTAAAGGCGCTGTTGTAGTTTGTGGCGTGGGCACACAGCCTGTCTCTGTGGTGGCTGCGAATACTGGTGCGCCGCAACCATGCTCACCTACGGGTGCTGCTCCTGCTACGGCTCTCGCCAATGCTATCAGCAAGGACCTGACTCCGCCCCAAGCAGAAGCACTACTCGCGTTGTTGTCGAAGCATCAATCTTCCTTCCACGTTTATTCTCCTATTCTAGGACAGACTTCTGCGGCAGCTCATCCGTATACACACCGATGGGACTTCTATTGTCCGCCGCCGACCGTACCGGGTATCTTCTACCGAACGTGATATCATTGACAAGCACGTTGCCGACATGCTCAAGCAAAACATCATCCGCCCCTCCGCAAGCCCTTGGTCGTCACCTGTCGTTCTTGTGAACAAGAAAGACGGCTCGGTGCGATTCTGCGTCGACTACCGTGCGTTGAACAAGATAACCACAAAAGACGTATATCTCTTGCTTCTCATTGATGATGCTTTAGATTCATTGCAAGGAGCGGAATATTTTTCCACCCTTGGCCTGCACTCGGGTTACTGGCAAATTCCCATGCACGAGGATGACAAGGAAAAAAACTGCCTTTGCCACACCCGACGGACTTTACGAATTTAACGTCATGCCTTTCGGCCTCTGCAACGCGCCAGCAACCTTTGAGCGAATGATGGACACTGTACTGCGGGGCCTTAAGTGGAAGACATGCTCCTGTTACCTTGACGACATAGTGATATTTTCTTCAACGTTCCAACAACACTTGCAACGCCTAGACGAAGTTCTGACGTGTCTCGCAGCTGCTGGTCTCCAGCTGAATACCAAAAACTGCCACATTGCAAGCGAAACTATTAAGGTGCTAGGACGTCTCGTAAGCAAAGACGGCATTCGGCCTGACCCCGACAAGATTGTCGCCGTTCTCGCTTCCCCACGCCTCACTGCTCCAAAGAGCTCCGAAGATTTCTTGGTCTCGCCTCTTATTTCCGGTTGCTTTATACGTGACTTCGCCACTATTGCCGCACCGCTTCACCAGCTCCTTTCTTCTGGAACATCATACGTATGGTCCGACGAGTGCCAAACGGCTTTTGACACCTTGAAACGTGCCCTCACGTCTGAGCCAGTGCTGTGTCATTTCGATGAAGCGGCACCCACTCTCCTCCATATTGATGCCAGCGGCCATGGAATCGGCGCTGTTCTTTTGCAACGACACGATTGTTCTGGTGAACGCGTGATCGCATACGCCAGTCGGACCCTAACACCAGCCGAGAAAAACTACACCATCACCGAGCAAAAAGTGCCTCGCCGTCGTCTGGGTCATCCAGAAGTTTAGACCATATCTCTATGGCCGCCATTTAACGTCGTGACTGACCATCACACCTTGTGCTGGTTGTCGACTTTAAAGAATTTGTCTGGACGTCTCGGTCGCTGGATACTCCGTCTTCAAGAGTACGACTTCGAAGTCACGTACAAATCCGGCAAGAAACACAACGACGCAGACGCCCTTAGCCGTTGTCTGTTACCTCCGTCGACAAACATACCCCGCTTGCCGCCATCCGTGCGCGACCCCGTCAACGTATCTTCGGCAGTTCTTTCACTCGCCGCTCTCAATGCGCGTCCTTCTTCCCGCAACGAGACGTTCCCGTCTCACCAACGCAGCGACGCGTACTGCCACTCCATTATGCAACGCCTTCGCGGCTCATCTCGTCCTCCTAATGCCCGCACCCGTCGCCAGTTGCAGAACTTCAAGATGGAGAATTCTGTCCTATACCGCTATGTCTTCCATCCTGAAGGACAGCGTTGGGTTCCCGTCGCTCCTCGTTCATTGAGAGAACAGATATTGGAAGCATTTCACGACGACCCCAAGGCTGGTCATCTCGGCTTTCACAAAACGTATGAGCGCATCCGCAGTCGTTTTACCTGGCCTGGGCTCTCCACCTGCCTGGCACGATACGTTGCTTCATGCTCGCTCTGCCAGCGCCGCAAACAACCCTCGTCATCTCCAGCTGGACTCCTACAACCTCTTCCATGTCCTGACGCTCCATTTGAAGTCATTAGGATCGACCTCTACGGGCCACTGCCAACATCAGCCAGCGGCAAGCGATGAATCGTCCCTGCAGTCGACCACTTGACAAGGTACGCCCGAAACAGCTGCACTACCTTCAGGATCAGCGGGGGACATTGCCACTTTCTTCTTAGAAGCCATCTTTTTGCGACACGGCGCGCCGCGTGTCCTTTTGAGTGACCGCGGCAAGGCGTTTCTGTCGAAACTACTAGACGACGTTCCCCACGCATGTAACACCATCCATAAGACGACTTCCAGCTACCATCCCCGAACTATTGGCCTCACAGAGCGCTTTCATCGAACTCTGTCCGATATGATATCCATGTATATCAATGCCGACCATACCAACTGGGATACCATACTACCATTTGTGACCTTTGCGTACAATACTGCTACGCAGCGCACCACGCGCTATTCACCCTTCTTCCTTGTCTATGGACGTCAACCGACGTCTCCCCTCGACGTATCTTTTTTTGATGTCCCCGTGGACTCGTCGACGTCATCGCGTGCCAACTTAATAATTGTTACGGGGAGACAAGGCGTTTGAGAATATATTTACACCGTATTTACAGCACTCGAAGGCAGGCACACAAGATGGAGTCCAGTCTGCTCGAGATCTCCCTCAGCGTCGTCGTCTTCCCTACGGTGTTCATCTTTGGCACCCCGTGGCATCACCCCCGGCGGCGAAGGCACCGTCTCGGTGCTCGGCTGGTCCGAGTGATAGCGCTTCAGCCGAGTTACGTGAACAATGTCCGAAGACGATCGCGCCCGGATCGTTGTGAAGGGGCTCGATTTCGTATGTCACGTCGGTGACTTGGCGCACGACACGGTACGGACCAGAGTACGGCGAAGTCAACTTCTCGCACAGGCCAACTCGCCGTGAAGGCGTCCAGAGAAGGACCGTGTCACCTTGGTTGAACTGGACATCACGGTGGCGGGCATTGTACACGAGTCGTTGCTTCTCCTTGCGAATCGCTAAGGCGCAGGCGAGCAATCTCGCGTGCCTCTAGAGCTCTGGATATGACATCACGAGCGTATTCTGATGTGTGGGTAACGGCCGGAAGGAGCGTGTCAAAAGGGAGCGTGGGGTCTCGTCCATACAAGAGAAAAAATGGCGAGAAACCTGCGGTATCATGCCGGGATGTATTATACGCAAACGTCAGGAATGCGAGAGCGGCGTCCCAGTCACGATGGTCGGAAGAGACGTACATAGCGAGCATTTCGGTGATAGTTCGATTGAGCCGCTCGGTGAGCCCGTTGGTCTGAGGGTGATACGCCGTTGTGAACTTGTGCTTTGTAGCGCAAGAGTGCAATATGTCTTGCACGACCTGTGACAGGAAGTAGCGACCCCGATCGGTAAGCAGTTGTCGAGGAGCGCCATGGTGAAGTATAACGTCTTCCAAGAGGAAGTCAGCGACGTCGGTGGCACAGCTGGTAGGGAGGGCCCGCGTGATCGCATACCGAGTGCTGTAATCCGTGGCGACGGCTATCCACTTGTTTCCATTGACCGATAAAGGCAAAGGGCCAAGGAGGTCAAGGCCTACCCTATAAAATGGTTCAGATGGTATTTGAATAGGCTGAAGGCGTCCTGCTGGAAGGGCTGCTGGTTTTTTGCAGTGCTGACAGGACTTGCACGAAGTGACGTAACGGTAGACGGACCGGTAAATACCGGGCCAAAAGAAGCGACGTCGAACACGGTCAAGAGTTCTTGAGACCCCCAAGTGACCAGCCGTAGGAACATCATGCAACTGTGCGAGGACAGTCTGACGCATATGTTTGGGTACGACCAACAGCAGGTCAGGTCCGTCAGGATGCATGCTATAGCGATATAATACGCCATCTTGGAGCAGAAACATACGGAGAGACGGAGGAGTCGAGGGACCACTCAGCCTGAAGAATGATATCAAGATCTTAAGTGAGGATCACGGCGTTGCTCATCTCCGATGTTGCCGAACGCGGAAAGTGCCAACACGCAAGTCGATTCGCCGGTCTCAGGAACGTCTGGTGGGTCTACTGGAATGACGCGACAAGCAATCGGCATCCCCATGTTGGCGGCCCGATTTGTACACCACTGTGTATGAATATTCTTGTAACCGTAGAGCCCACCGGCCGAGGCGTCCAGTAGGATCCTTTAAGGACGACAGCCAGCATAAGGCGTGGTGGTCAGTGACGACTGTGAATGGTCGTCTATACAAATATGGCCGAAATTTCCCCACTGCCCAGACGAGCGCGAGGCATTCGCGTTCGGTGATTGAGTAATTGCGCTCCGCTGGCGACAAAAGACGGCTAGCGTATGCAATGACAAGCTCACAACCATGCTGACGTTGGGCCAAAACAGCTCCGATGCCGTGGCCGCTGGCGTCGGTGCGCACTTCCGTGGGAGCGGACATATCAAAGTGGCCGAGTATCGGTGGCGTCGTAAGTCTGGTGGTCAGTTCAGCGAATGCTCTGGCTTGTTCAGGTCCCCACACAAACGTCACGTCTCTCTTGAGTAGTTCCGTGAGGGGGGCGTGCGACGTCAGCGAAATTTCTCACAAATCTGCGAAAGTATGAGCAGAGGCCCACAAAGCTTCGAACGTCGTTCGCACAGGCCGGCACAGGAAAATCCTTAACTGCGTGAACTTTCTCAGGATCGGGACGAACACCAGAAGAATCAACAAGGTGTCCGAGGACAGTGAGTTGCCGGCGGCCGAAGTGGCATTTCGATTAGTTTAGCTGAAGACCCGCCTTGCGGAAAACAGAAAGAATTGTCGAGAGACGCTCGAGGTGGGTTTCGAAGGTCGGCGAAAAGACAATGACATCATCAAGGTAGCACAAGCAGATTGACCACTTGAAACCGTGAAGGAGAGCGTCCATCATTCGTTCGAATGTAGCTGGGGCATTGCACAACCCGAACGGCATCACTTTGAATTGATAGAGCCCATCAGGAGTTATAAATGCCGTCTTTTCACGGTCCATGTCGTCAACTGCTATCTGCCAGTACCCCGAACGAAGGTCTATGGAAGAGAAATACTTTGCTCCGCTGAGGCAGTCAAGGGCGTCATCTATCCGTGGCAGAGGATACACGTCTTTTTTCGTTACCTTGTTAAGATTTCGGTAATCGACACAGAAGCGCCAGCTGTTATCTTTCTTCCTGACGAGCACAACTGGCGAAGCCCAAGGACTTGAAGAAGGCTCAATAATGCCCCGGGCAAGCATCTTGTCGACTTCTTTCTGGATGACGTGGCGCTCGGTGGAGGAAACCCGATAGGGCCGCCGGTGTACCGGATTTGCATCGCCGGTGTTAATCCGATGCTTTACGACGGTTGTCTGGCCTAGTGGTCGGTCATATAGATCAAAGATGTCTTGGTACGACTCAAGAAGGCCATGAAGCGCGCGCACATGCTCGGCTGGGAGGTCAGATGCGATCATTTTCGTGATGCATTCCAGTGTAATGCTCGACTTAGGCCTGGCGGGTGACGGCGTATCCTTCTGTTAAGGCAGATATGTGGTAGTCGCAGGCCGGGGCAAGGGTTGCAAGGGATATCCCTCTGGGCAGCACTTGAGAACAAAGTCCAAAATTCACAATAGGGAGACATGCCGCGTTGTCCTTTATACTGACAAGCGTGTGTGGGAGCGTAACATTCAGCGAACATAGGATGGTAGCGTTAGGTGACACGACGTAATCACCGTCGGCCACAGGCGGATCTGAAGAGACGTCTATATAAGTCACAGCTCGACAGTGTAGGCGGATATAGTCGGCGGAGCATAGCCTTGGTGGCGCAGGATCAGGGGGCTCAACGGCATGTGGTAGGGCGAGTTGAACAACACCGGCAGAGCAGTCGATGAGGGCAGAATGTTCCGACAGAAAATCAAGTCCGAGAATGATTTCATGTGGGCAGTGCTCTAGGACGTAAAACAGAACGGAAGTATGTCGTCCAGCAACAGTGACACGGGCGGTGCACATCCCAGTTACAGCTGGTGTTGTACCATCGGCTACTCGGACTACAGTGATCGGAGCAGGAGTGAGCACTTTCTTTAGTCGAGCACGAAGACTGGAGTTCATTACTGATATGTGAGCGCCGGTGTCAATGAGTGCTGTTACCGGTGTACCGTCGACATTTACGTTGATCAAGTTGTTGTGTCCGGGTAACGTATGCAGAGGGATTGTGCGTCGGGTCGTCCGGGCAGGCTCACCTCTCGGAGCTGCGCCCGTTAGTTTTCCGAGGGCTGGCGGGAGTAGGAGGGTGAGGGAGAGCGGGTACACTGGGTAGTCGGTAGTCGGGTCTGTTTACGGGGCAGATAGTCTGGAGTCCTGCGTTGGCCAGTTCTTGGCGCACGACTGTCTGAATTAGAGAAATTGTCGCGCGCGAATCATCAGGAGCACGGACTTGATCAGGAATTGGAGATGCGGCCTCAATTTCGCGGCGGACGATGCGCACAATACTGTCGGATGCAGCAGAAACTGGTGGTAAACGGGCGTCCTCGCAGGTTGATGTTGCGGCCGTGTTGGGAAGACGTGAGAAGTGTGCAGTAATGCGACGACTTTTCGCTTCCTCAAAGCGGCGGCATTCATGAATGACGTCGTCCACTGTCGACGAGTTTCGAAACACCAGGAGATTAAAGGCATCATCCGCGATTCCTTTGAGGATGTGTGCGACCTTTTCAGATTCCGGCATCCTGTCATCAACCTTGCGGCAGAGGGCGAGCACATCCTGAATATATGACATGTATGACTCGGTGCAGGACTGAAGTCGGCAGGGCGAGTTCCGTCTGCGCAGCACGACGGCGCCCAATGGGCTTGCCGAAGAGATCGATGAGTTTTTGCTTGCACAAGTCCCAACTCGTGATCTCTTCCTCGTGGTTGGAAAACCAGACTTTAGCCGTTCCCTCAAGGTAGAACAGAATGTTGGCCAGCATGAGCGTTGGGTCCCAGTTGTACAGTGCGCTCACCCGTTCGTACAGCTGAAGCCAATCTTCTACATCAGTGTCGCCGGTGCCGGAAAAGGTGCCTGGGTCACGCGGTTGGGTCAGGACGACGGTGCGGTTAGTGGCGGCTGGATGCGGCGCTGATGGCTGCGGCGCTGATGGTTGCGGCGCTGTAGGTTGCGGCGCGGTCGTTCGCGGCACGGTTGAAGCAGTTTCCGATGCATCCTCGTTCTCGTTTTGATCAGCCATCGCAGAGGCGGCCAAGGAACGTCCGCTGCGTAGAATCGTTGTGGATGTTGAATCTGGGAGGACCCGCACTCTCCACCAAAATGTTACGGGGAGACAAGGCGTTTGAGAATATATTTACACCGTATTTACAGCACTCGAAGGCAAGCACACAAGATGGAGTCCAGTCTGCTCGAGATCTTCCTCAGCGTCGTCGTCTTCCCTACGGTGTTCATCTTTGGCACCCCGTGGCAATATCACGCCTTTCCGCTTGTCGCCACCGTGCCCGCCTGAATACCGAGGCAAGTCAACAGGATCGGAAGACTCGCTACGATGAATTTCACCGCGTCGTTGAGTTTAATCCTGGAGACGAAGTGCTCCTGTGGACCCCAACGCGAGTTCCCAGCCTCTCTGAGAAACTTCAGTCACGTTTTATCGGCCCCTACGCTATTGTCGAGAAAACTTCTCCATTGAACTATCGGGTAACCCCCGCTGTCATGCCTTCCGACAACCGTTGCCGCGGCACAGAGGTTGTCCACGTTTCCCGGTTAAAACCCTTCATAAGACGTACACCTTCGCCATAAGCAGTGGCCAGGTTGGCCGCTTCCGCGCGAGGGGAAAATTAGTGTAAGCACAATATTCACTGCGTTTGTCCTTCATCCTCTTCACCTGTATATAATCATCATCACTCTGATTATCTTCTTCGTTCGAAGATTATCAGTCGGCGGCTCTGCTCAATAAACGGCGTCGAGCCCACGATATCGCTGCCGTCTTGCAATATATATATATATATATATATATATATATATATATATATATATATATATATATATATATATACATTGTGAGCGCAGTCACTGACTCTTCTTTGTCAACTGGGCGTGTCATCATTTGTGCAACTTCTTCACCTGTATATACACCCACTCGAATAAAACGATTCCTCATAAGATATATATATATATATATATATATATATATATATATATATATATATATATATATATATATATTGCCACGTGCGTTTATTTCACTTTTGCTGTATTCGGTTTACGCCCGCAAAGCCTGTCAGCAATGCTCAGCGCCCAAACCGCGCCTCAGTGTTCGAGAACCTTCTCGAGTGTAGTAAATCATTTTGTTAAGATTGCGCGCAAGACGCGAACACTCGAGCTTATTCGACAGCTTGCGTGACGACCAGTGATAAGCCTAGAAAATTCGAAGCCTGGTGTATATGAGACTGCCAGTTCCAACGATGACCAGTTTTACCGACGGCCGACACACTGTTCACCGCTATCAGTGTACGTACAGATGCATTGTTCGCTTCCCGTTGACTTCGTTTCCCGACCACAAGTTCGGCCAAATAAAGAGTTACGTACCTCCAAGTTCTGCTGGAGTGCTCTGCACCGTCACGACCAGGTGACATCTGTTGGAGTGTGCTTCCCGGTCCACGTACCGAACGCCCCCCCTCCAGCCATGAGCCAAGCCCCAACCGTGAAGAAGACATCAACGCCAACCCTCCAGAGTACGGGCCTCTACCCGATCAGACTCGGAAAACCAAGGTCGTGACCACTACCGCCACCGAGACGATGACCGCCCCTGTGCCGCCTACGGCCGATTCTTCTACGGCAACCCAAGGAGCCCCCAACTTTCCGCGGATCATCATTCGAAGACCCGGAGAGCTGGTTCGAAGCATACGACCGCGTCGCTGTCCTTAATACATGGAGCAAAGGCGACATGCTACAGCATGTCTATTTCGCTTTAGAAGACGCCGCTCGGACCTGGTTCGAGAACCAAGAGCGAAACCTGACAACATGGGACACTTTCCGCACCCAAGTTCCTCGCCACGTTCACCGGCGTCGTCCGCTAGGAGCGTAGCGCCTTGCCGGCAGGTGGGCCATATGGCGTCGGTGACGTCGGTGTCTGACGTTGACGGTGACGTCGGTGTCTGATTTGAGGAACTGAAACGACGCCTGCAGACGCCTCCGATACTAGCGCATTTCGACGAATACGCCGATACGGATATCCATACCGACGCAAGCAGCGTAGGACTCGGCGCCGTTCTTGTGCAGAAGACTAACGGAGAAGAAAGGGTTATCAGTTATGCTAGCCGGTCGCTATCCAAAGCAGAAGGCAACTATTCCACAACAGAAAAAGAGTGCCTTGCCATAATCTGGGCTACGTCAAAGCTCCGCCCATACCTCTATGGAAGGCCCTTCAAAGTTGTGAGCGACCACCGCGCCTTGTGCTGGCTAGCTAACTGGAAGGCCCCTTCAGGTCGTCTCGCACGATGGAGTCTGAGACTTCAAGAATTTGACATTACCGTCGTTTACAAGTCCGGACAAAAGCACTCTCACGCCGACTGCCTGTCCCGTGCCCCCGTTGACCCACCGCCGCAGGACGACGAGGACGGTGACTACTTCTAAGCGCTGATGACTTCGCTGAACGACAGCGCGCCGATCCGGAACTCAAAGGCCTTCTGGAATACCGCAATAGAACGGTGCATCGAAAATTCAATTCATACACCGGTCGCCCCAATCATGATCTAGACCGCCCTTTCATGGCAGCAGAAATGTGCGTGGCCTTGAGCAACCTTACTCGCAATACTGCTCCGGGCAAGGACCAAATCAACAACAAAATTCTTCGTAACCTTGACGGCCAAACACTTGATTCGCTTCTTGACTATATCAATACATGTTGGGAAGAAGGGAGAGTTCCACCGGAGTGGAAACACGCTGAAGTAACTATGATGCCTAAACCCAACAAGCCCTTGGCCATTCAGAATCTTCGCCTCATATCTCTCACTTCGTGTGCCGGAAAACTCTATGAGCATATTGTTCTGAATCGCCTCACCCCGTACTTTGAAGAAAATGGGTACATTGCAAACACCACGTTTGGTTTCAGGTCCAATCTTTCTGCACGAGACGTCCTTATACAACTTAAAGAAGAAGTAATTGACCAATTAGACACATTCAGCAAGCGTGCCATCCTCGCCCTTGATGTAAAAGGGGCTTTGGACAATGTCTCCCATGACAGCATTCTTCACCATCTAAATCTTTACAACTGCGGGGAGAAACTATATCAGTATCTTCGAAATTTCCTCACCGACAGGGCTGCAACGGTAGGAATAGGAAATCTTCGCTCAGTAAAATTCACGCTGCCGTCAAAAGGGACACCACAAGGCTCTGTTATATCTCCAACGCTCTTCAACTTAGCCATGAGCTCGCTGCCTAACCTATAAAACGCATAAAATGCATCAAGCTCGCACTTTATGCGGATGACCTCACGATCTGGACCACAGGGGGATCTACCGGAACACAACAGGATCACCTGCAAGAAGCGGTGCAAATCACTGAACAATACCTTGCAACATGTGGTATCTTGTGCACACCAGAAGAATCAGAACTCCTGATTTTACGGAAACGGACGCGCGGCCGCCCGCCGCGGGAAATACCGGATCCTGAAGTGACGCTTGGGGGAATCAGTATTCCCAAAGTCTCAACACTACGCATCCTGGGACTTCTTATTCAAAAAGATGGCACCGGTGGAGTGGAGCTAGAAAACCTAGAACGAACAGCTCAGCAAATAACGCATCTTATCAAGCGAGTTGCAAGCAAACGCCATGGACTGAAAGAGGAGGACTGCATAACTATGATTCAAGCGATACTCACACGCACCATAACCTACGGGACCGCATTCGTGGACATGAAGATCCGCCAGCGTAACAGGGTGAACATCCTCATCCGCAAAGCCTACAAAATTGCCATAGGACTTTCACCCACCACATCCACGACAAAGCTCCTCAAGATGGGGGTTCATAATACCTGGGAATAGTTAATTGAAGCCCAAAAGGTGAACCAACTAGAAAGATTGAAACTTACAAAAACTGGACAAGCACTTTTAAAGAATCTTGGCTATGCAGTCGAAAAAGAAGCCCACCTCCCCAGCCTATTCCCCATGAAATCAAGAATAAAATATATGTGTGTCAAATACCAAGGAACATGCACCCGGAACATGACAAAGGAAGACATGCACGAGTACAATTGTTACAGCAGAGGCTCGCGAGCTATAGCAACACTGAGAGCATACGTTACGCAGATGCCGCTAAATACCCAGGGGGGAAACAAATATGTAGCCTGCGTGGTTGATGAAGAGGGTAGAGAGCTCACTGCCGTTTCGACATATGCCAATGATGCAACCACCACAGAGGAACTGGGCATTGCGTTAACAATCAGTTCTTCGTCAATTACGATCGTGACGTACTCACAAGAAGCGTGTCGAAGGCTTCAAAAGGGATCAGTTAGCAAATCAGCCCTTGAAATCTTCCTAAAGTGCGACTTCGAAGACGCAAGTATCCTCTGGACACCGGGGCACGAGTCCCTAGCGGGGAACCGAGCGGCGAATGCCGTAGCCCGAGAGCATACCCACCGGGCTATTCCGCAGGGATACTCGGACTCCGGAAACGCAGACGAGCCAATACCGAGAAAATACTCCGACATACTCGCGCACTACCGGAAGCAACGACGCCACTATCCACCTGCTCACAAAAGGCTGAGTAGAGAACAAGTGGTGTCCTGGAGGAGACTACAGGCGGGCACCTATCCGCACGGTACACTACTATACAGAATGTACCCCGGCAACTACAGCAGGAATTGTCAACACTGCCCGGACTCTGCAAACACCCTGTACCACACGGTATGGGGCTGTCGAAACAACCCGAGTATCCCGCCCACGGATGAACAGAGCGGACAAGAAAATCCCGAAGACCAGTGGGAGGCGCTGCTGACGTCTGTAAACCCTGAGGGCCAGCTGCGGCTAGTGAAAAGGGCTCGGGCGTCGGCGGCTAGCCATGGCTACCTGGAATGAGGAAGTCACCCACCTATGGGCGAAGAGAACGCGCGCCTTGTCGCATAGTAAAGTTTATTAGATGTGAAGCATCTTATGGCGAAGCTTAATCCGGTGGTGGTGGTGGTGGTGGTGGTGGTGTGCCGCGTGCCCACCCTTACTGCGCATGCGCAAACAGTTAAAGAAAAAAATAAAAATAAAAAACCTCCTCTCCCCCTCTCTCTCTCCCTCTAGGCATCCCTCCCCACGGCAACCACACCCTCACTGCGCATGCGCCTCCCTTCCCTCTCTCCCCTCTTACACTCCCCCCTCTCTCCATCCCTGCCCGCGGCGTCTAACTCCCCCTGCGCGTCCCCCCCTCTCTCTCCTCTCCTACGCTCCCCCCTCTCTCCTCTACGCATCCCTGCCCACGGCGTTCACACTCCCACTGCGCATGCGTGTCACCCCCCTCTCTCTCCTCTCCTCCGCTTCCCCCCCTCTCTCTCCTCTCCTCCGCTTCCCCCTCTCTCGCCTCGCGACGCCGACGCAGGCAGCGTCTGCTAGCGAGTTTCTTGTTGAAAAACCGACTGCTCGCGCTGCACAACCGTTCACTGGCCATCCCGTATATATGGCAATGGATCTTGACCTCCAAGGTGGTGCCGGTGGAAGATTTCTCCTGTGCGTTGTTGAACAATAAAATTCGCAGCGTGCGCGTTAACTAAAAGCGGAGTGCGGGTCTCTGTGTCCAGTCGGAGTCTTCTGTCTCTCATTGCCCATTATCAGCGATTGGCATGTTCCAGTAGGAAACACCGCTCCATCACTGCGTGCTTTGCGCCTCCTCAGTTTTCTCTTGCGCAACGCTGCGATAGGGCCAGCGTCAACGCCACCGCCAGTGTAAGCGTTAGCGCCCGCTGCTTCACATCTACACATGGTTCCCTTTAGCGGGAGATGGTGTAATTTTTCTCTCTCTCTCGCCACTTCGGGCCGACTGCCTCCTCCTAGTACCTTCAGCGTTACGTCCAGAAGTTCTGGATGCTCTGCATGACGACCCGATGGCTGGACACCTTGGATTTCCCCGTACGCTGGCAAGGATACAAGAAAAGTACTACTGTCCTTGTCTCCCTGACGACGTCACCCACTACGTGAAGACTTGCCGAGATTATCAGCGACGGAAGACACCACCGACTAGGCCAGCCGGACTTCTGCAACCCATCGAGCCACCTCGCCGGCCGTTCCAGCAAATCGGCATGGACTTACCGGGGCCGTTCCCGACGTCGAATTCCGGAAACAAATGGATCGTCCTAGCTACTGACTACCTCACCCGCTAAGCCGAGACAAGGGCGCTGCCCAAGGGCAGTGCAGCCGAGGTAGCAAAGCTCTCCGTCGAGAACATCGTACTGCGTCATGGCACCCCGGAGGTCCTCATTACCGACAGAGGTACGGCCTTTACTGCGGACCTAACTCAGGCGATCCTAAGGTACAGCCAGACAAGTCACCGCCGGACCACCGCCTACCACCCACAGACCAATGGCCTCACCGAGCGTCTGAATAAGACCATCGCTGATATGCTGGCCACGTATGTCGACGTCGAGCACAA